>OZ025253.1:6537486-7137486 GCA_964019135.1 Arenicola marina | reverse complement strand
TAGCTCTTACAGGTCATTAAAACAGTCTGTGGTGCTTCATACCCGTCAGCAGCTGCCTACATTTGGACAACAAATGCCTCACACCCGGGTCCCACTTACGGCTGAAATAATGATATCAATAATTTTGAAATTGTATAAAACGTATAGAAGTAATGAAACAAGTGACGGAACTTAATCGAGCAGCACAGCTTGCTGATGAGTTAACGGAGGCTAAGCAGGAGGCTAGAGGAACTCAGACTTCCCCAAGCGTTTCGCAGTCTTTTTAAGATCACGTGTACAATACTATGAAGAGGGAGAAAAACCCACACGTTCTTTTTGCGGACTTGAAAAAAGGATCTACGTCAATAAGGTGATAAATAAAGTGGAGGCTGAAAACTGTATTATTGAGGAACCGCAAATAATGTTGAAGGCCCAAATGAATTTTGAGAAAAAATTATACACTGGTGTGGACCAGCAGGGTTCAACAGATGAGTTCCCTAATGAAAAGAATGTTTAGATGTTACACCAGAGGCAAACAGATTCATGTGAAGTGCTGATAACACAGGAAGAGATTAAGGAGGTACTTAAGAATATGAAAAACGATAAAACCCCAGGAAGCGATGGATTCCCCGCAAAATTCTATAAAGTACTTTGGAGAGATGTTGGACAGTATTTAGTGAACAGTTTGAATTATGCGTATAAGACAGACAGTTTGTCAATTACTCAGAAACAAGGTGTGATAACTTGCTTACCAAAGGGGGATAAGCCGAGGATTCATTTGAAAAACTGGAGGCCCCCCACTCTACTTAATGTAGACTATAAGATTATATCAGGAATTATGTCACGTCGAGTAAGAGTTGTCTTGCAGGAAATGATTGGGTCACAGCAAAAAGGATTCCTTCGGGGTAGATTCATAGGCGAAAACACCAGGTTCTTATATGATGCAATGCATTACTTAAAAGAAGGTGATTTGGATGGCCTGTTATTATTACTCAATTTCGAGATTGCATTCGATACTGTAAGTTGGCAATATATCTTTAATATTTTAAGGACATATGGTTTTGGGCAATCCTTTGTAAAATGGTGTGATATTTTGTACAGAGATTCTTCTAGCTGTGTGTTAAATAACGGTCACTTTTATCAATTCTTCTATTTAGGTAAAGGGTGTAGGCAGGGGGACCCGCTTTCCCCATACTTATTCATCCTAGCTATTGAACCACTTGCAGTGGCATTGCAACAGCACAAAGGTATACGTGGTGTAGGTCTCGGAAACAAAGAACACAAGCTAGGCCAATATGCAGACGACGCAGTTTTACTATTAGACGGGAGCACCGAATCACTAAGAAATACCATGGAATTACTCAATAAATTTGGAAAATGTTCGGGATTAAAGATAAATGTCGATAAAACGATCGGGGTGTGGCTTGGACGGAAAAGTAATTCGAAGGAAGCTATTTGCCCTAACCTTCCAATTAAACGGCCTAGCCAATTCACGTTGCTTGATATACAATTTGATGTGAACCTCTCGAAAATGCCAAGTCTGAACAACGACAGGAAAATCGGGAAGATTGAGAGCTTTCTAGCATTGTATAAGAAACGGCATTTATCGATGACAGGCAAGGTTACAGTTCTGAAGACACTAGCATTGCCGAAAATTTTCCATGTTCTGTCTGTCTTACCATCACTAGACAAAAAAAAACCTCTGTAAACTTACCTAAGTGATTCGCAGTTTTATATGGAAAACACAGGCTATGATAGGTATTAACCGCCTGGCACAAATCGGTAAATATGGCGGTGTCGCCCTTACTCAAGTGGAAACTTTTGCGCATGCCATAAAGATATCTTGGATCCGCAGGTTAATTTCTAGAGAGGTGCATGGCAAGATTTATTTGGTACATTTAGCTGTAAGTAAATAGCTTTATGTTGGGAATTAGATTTTAGGTCACTACAGAAATTTTACAACGTATCAAACCACTTTTGGTCAGATGTATTCAGAGCTTGGGTAAAGTTACAATATGAACAGCCCCATGAAGACGTGAGATGCATGCCCATATGTAACACCTACTTTTTGTGCAACGGTAATTTAACCAAGCGGAAGCAGGAGTTCACTGATAAAGGTATTATATATTTAAACGACTTAATAAATGAAAAAGGTACAATTTGTAGTAGGGGAGAGTTTATAGTACGATATGGAATGCAAATTAACTTCGCGAAGTTGAATCTTTAGACCACATGTTTTGGAGTTGCCCTGTAGTACAAGCCATTTGGCGAGACACGGACACGTGGTTATATCTGACGTTACATTCAGCTTTGGATGCAGAAAATAGAGAGAGTAACCAGATCACGTTAGACTGCCAAATTGTAATGCTTGATGTGATTAAAACTCTAAAATTCGTGAAATTGATTAACCATTTCTTCTTTCTTCTCATTGTGAAACGCTTCATATATTCATGTAAATGGAGAAAATTGGTTCCAAGTCTAAAAGGCGCCCTCGGGCAGATTAAGCATTATTGTCTTCTGGAAAACCACGCAAGAAACCCTACTGATAAATGGCAGCCAATAATCCATTTGTTTAGATAATACTCAGTTAAGCGGGATCCATATGTTTATGTACCTTTATATATTAACCTTTGATGTCTTTTCGTCTGTAAATGTACATTAATGTCTAGTGGTCAATAAAAAATAAAATAAAAGATGACATCAATATTTTTGAAATTGTACATTCATTTGGACATGAGTAAAGTTCAATGGTAGATTGTACAAATTATTTCAACATACGTCGAAATAAATTTAACATCTATGTACAATGGAACTGAACACATGACCAAATTTGGACATATGCATAAATAAATTTTACAATTATCCAAATAAATTGTCCAAATTATTTCGACATAAGTCCAATTCGGTTCTATATATATATGAATAATTCATTTAGACGGTGAGGCACCCCTGTTAGGGTCGAGTTTGTGAGGGCTATGCATCAGGGCCATAGCAGATCCATAACAATTAAGCCTTATAATATAAATGTATTTGTATGCTGGGCCTGCATTTCATTCAATATTGCATTTGTAAGTTCTTTTAAATGCTATTTTAATGATTGATTCATTGCTATAGTTTAGAGGTTTCAGAAATGGGAAGTGTGTTAGACCTAAGAAATTATATATAATAACTGTCAGGGTGCATTCAGCCATCGGTCTTCATGCCATTTATAGTTTACTCCATATTATTTTAAGTTATATTTACACTAATTATTATGTAATAAAAATATTCCAACCCTTGTTGAGCAATGCAAGTGACATTTTATGAGAAACAAGCCAGAGACCTGCTTGCCCGCGATCTGGGCAGGCAGTTTCATTTTTGGTTGGGCAAATTTTCAATTTGGCGGGCCCTCGTGTAATGTTTGCCTACCCCAAAAAGGCCCTTTTTGTCAGGAAGTTTAGAAGACAATAATAGGGCTCACAATTGTTTTTGACATTAGGAACTACTTTTCTAGATATTTTCAATTGTAAATTGCGAGCTCAAAATGTGAAAACCTGATCAGGTGGTGCCATTTTGTTCATGTACACTGAACCATTCTTTTACCAGCCAAAATTTTAGCTGGTAAACAACAGTTTGGCTAATACCCTGATGAGACTAATTTGTATGTGTCTTTGTTGTATCTTTGTTGTGATGTACTGTCCCCTAAATTCAATCAATATCATTGGGGCCGGCGCGACAGCTCAGCGGGTTAGAGCGCTCGCATTGAGTGCTCTGGTCACCTGCGAGCCTAACGGCACGTGGGTCGCTGGTTCGAGCCCTGCTGTGGCCATGTCTGTGTGGTCGCAAGATAAAGATTCCATGCCCTTCTTCGCAAAGAGTAGGGGGTTACCCCCGGGGACATGGCTCCACTCTCCCTTCCTTCTGTCATTGACGCGATATGACCAAAAGTGGTTAAAGCGTCCTGAATAACCAACCAAACAACCAATCAATCAATATTATTAAAAAATGTATAACTTTTCACTTTAAAAACTAGTTGATGGAAATAAGAAATGAAATGATTTCATTATCAACGTCATTGCAGAATTGAACTTAACCCACAAGATGTATTGGCTGATGGAGCCAGGCAAGAACCAAGTGTGGGTGGGGTGGGGGGGGGAGAAGGGAGGCACTATTATACAGATATGGTTTAGAGGGACCCTGGACTTCCAGTGATGCCTATGTATAATTAGAAGCAAGCAGTTTTCATGAAAAAGAACTTACCCCGCAGAACTGACCTACATGATCTATGGTACTAAAAACTTCCGTACATGGGGTCGTTCGATAACAAGTTGTCAGCGTAATTGATGCCCCGACCCATTTACAAGATTTATATAAATTTTACTTGCGATATTTCTTATATTGTCTAAGCGGCCTAGTCAGCAGCATTACAGGATCCATGTAAATGAATTTCTCTGAAAAAAGACGACTAAGCCTCCAACATTCACGCCCGTCGATAACAGATGTCGAGGCTACCCACTATAGCCCCTCCTCCCTATGTCAAGGAGTAGTGGGAGCATACGCCTGAGTTATTTGGTTCTACCAGCGACTTGACTATAGAGACGGGGGAGGGGGGGGGGGGGGCTCTCTGGAGATTCCGCTGCTAAAAAGTGGCTCCACACCGTAAAGTCTTAACAGTCATTGACATTGCCTTGCTTGAAGGGCCCCTACCCCCGCCCTGCCCCCCCCCCCCCCCACCCCCTAAATTCGTGTGCTTTCTACTTGTTTACGTTAGGGTTGAGGTCCTGAGGGCCATGCGTCAGACATAGGCCTAAGACACTACCGCGGCTGACACAACTGTCACAGTCACACCAACACACGCACTCAGTGACACTCACTGACTCAGCGCTGTTTGGCCGACTGGCAACAAATAATTTCACGGGCGCTTCTGGCTTGTCGTGCACGCGTTACACTGTGAACTTTGGCATACCAAGGCATTTATATTATGAATGAACTTTGTTTTAGACATGATTTGCAGCGACCGTAACAGTCTTGGGTAGTGCCTGTCGAGAAATACCCTTAAATGCTAAAAATAGCTCTGTTTGGGTCGGCGGAACTGCGAGTGACGTTGCTCATGAATATTTAAGTGTGCGTTTCACTTGGCTAAACTAGCCCTGACCATTTTCTGGTCGTGTTGGGCAATGCGGAAAAGGCGGAACAACGCAGAAAGCTGATAGAACTAGAGAACTAGAACTGATTCTCTGTATTTGTTTGTTCCGACTGATTAAGGTAAGTCACAAACTAGTTCTGGGAATGTTCTTGAGGAAGAAGGAGACACAAATAACCTGGTTAGGCGTCCCTGAAGTTCGGAACTACACTACTAAAATCCACAGTCAGACTTTTCGTGACAGTGATTCCGGGCCCAGGGTAAATCACCAATGTACTTCCGATCCTTCCGATCTTCATCCGATCTACACTTTATGATGGGGCGATGTTAACAAGAGTGGTTTATATGAATAGAATACATGTTTATTGCTATTATACTCCGTTTTCAGAACGATATCGTGTATCCAAAGTGAATATTACAGCCTTTTTCCAACCAGCCAGACGTTTTTGTGCCGATCGGGCCGCCATGACAGTTCTCAGATCTCGCCGCGCGCGTGACCTCGCGCTCGCAGTAAAAAAATGTATAGAAGTTCTTTGTCGCAGTCAAGCCGAGGAGGGGTGGGGTTTCGCTCGCAGTCAAGCGGATGCGGGGTGGGGTGGGGTGGGGTTAAGTTAGGACCTGTGCACGCTATGGTGCGGAGAGTGGTGTACAGGTAGTATGTGCCAAGGCCCGTCGCTCTGCACTGCGCTACGTATAACTGGCATATATTGGAAACAGTGTTAGTAAGAAACTGTAACGGGAAGATCGAGTGGTGAATGCGGGCGAACAACTGCTCATATCGATCGCGGACGCTTCGCTGCCATTGTTCTCACGTGCCACCTCATAATGGTGTACGTAGCCATTACCGACCATGAACAGCCGATTCTGCTGATTTTGAATTTTGTCTACTAAGGCTCTAGCTTCTGGCATTAATACAGAGGAAAGACCTGTTAAAACTGGCACATAATACACGACCGCTCCACCTTCAACGTGAAATAATGCTGTCTAGGTAACTTTATGACATGCCCAGTTATGAATCTAACCTCATTACTTCATTATTACAAAGGATTAGCCGTCACCCTCCATTAGTTCCCATGCTCGGGCTCCATTATTAGCCGTCACCCTCCATTAGTCCCCATGCTCGGGCTCCATTATTAGCCGCCACCCTCTATTAGTTCCCATGCTCGGGCTTCATTATTAGCCGTCACCCTCCATTAGTCCCCATGCTCGGGCTCCATTATTAGCCGTCACCCTCCATTAGTCCCCATGCTCGGGCTCCAATATTGGCCGACACCCTCAATTAGTTCCCATGCTCGGGCTCCATTATTAGCCGTCACCCTCCATTAGTTCCCATGCTCGGGCTCCATTATTAGCCGTCACCCTCCATTAGTCCCCATGCTCGGGCTCCATTATTAGCCGTCACCCTCCATTAGTCCCCATGTTCGGGCTCCATTATTAGCCGCCACCCTCTATTAGTTCCCATGCTCGGGCTCCATTATTAGCCGTCACCCTCCATTAGTCCCCATGCTCGGGCTCCATTATTAGCCGTCACCCTCCATTAGTCCCCATGCTCGGGTTCCATTATTGGCCGACACCCTCAATTAGTTCCCATGCTCGGGCTCCATTATTAGCCGTCACCCTCCATTAGTTCCCATGCTCGGGTTCCATTATTAGCCGTCACCCTCCATTAGTTCCCATGCTCGGGCTCCATTATTAGCCGTCACCCTCCATTAGTTCCCATGCTCGGGTTTCATTATTAGCCGTCACCCTCCATTAGTTGCCCTGCTCGGGCTCCATTATTAGCCGTCACCCTCCATTACTCCCCATGCTCGGGCTCCATTATTAGCCGTCACCCTCCATTAGTCCCCATGCTCGGGCTCCATTATTAGCCGTCACCCTCCATTAGTCCCCATGCTCGGGCTCCATTATTAGCCGTCACCCTCCATTAGTCCCCATGCTCGGGCTCCATTATTAGCCGTCGCCCTCCATTAGTCCCCATGCTCGGGCTCCATTATTAGCCGACACCCTCAATTAGTTCCCATGCTCGGGCTCCATTATTAGCCGTCACCCTCCATTAGTCCCCATGCTCGGGCTCCATTATTGGCCGACACCCTCAATTAGTTCCCATGCTCGGGCTCCATTATTAGCCGTCACCCTCCATTAGTTCCCATGCTCGGGCTCCATTATTAGCCGACACCCTCAATTAGTCCCCGTGCTCGGGCTCCATTATTAGCCGTCACCCTCCATTAGTCCCCATGCTCGGGCTCCATTATTGGCCGACACCCTCAATTAGTCCCCATGCTCGGGCTCCATTATTAGCCGTCACCCTCCATTAGTCCCCATGCTCGGGCTCCATTATTGGCCGACACCCTCAATTAGTCCCCATGCTCGGGCTCCATTATTAGCCGTCACCCTCCATTAGTCCCCATGCTCGGGCTCCATTATTAGCCGTCACCCTCCATTAGTCCCCATGCTCGGGCTCCATTATTAGCCGTCACCCTCCATTAGTCCCCATGCTCGGGCTCCATTATTAGCCACCACCCTCTATTAGTTCCCATGCTCGGGCTCCATTATTAGCCGTCACCCTCCATTAGTCCCCATGCTCGGGCTCTATTATTAGCCGTCACCCTCCATTAGTCCCCATGCTCGGGCTCCATTATTAGCCGACACCCTCCATTAGTCCCCATGCTCGGGCTCCATTATTAGCCGTCACCCTACATTAGTCCCCATGCTCGGGCTCCATTATTCATACATTGTCCCCCTTCCCCAGTGCCTATTTGGCACTCAGCCCCCCTCCATTAGAATTACTCTGATTTCGATTCACTTAATCATTATACACCCTATTACTGGTGGCTTAGCTGTCCTTACCCACTATTACTTTGACTTACCCATACCTAATATATTTCTCTATCACCCTTACTAATTTTATTAGCATACCTAGCCTACTACTAGCCCTGTTGCATGCCCTTCCCTGGCTTATCCGCTCCTGGGAGCGGATAAGCCAGGGAGGGGCATGCAGCAGGGCTAGCCTACTACTATTGACTTAGGTCCCCTTACCTCTATCACTCTTACTTGGCTGCCCTTTTCACATCTGTTACTGCTGATTAGCTACCCTTACCCACTATACCCCTTTTATTAGTCTGATTTGGCTTACTTCATGGTTTTGACATAGCTGCCGTTACCCAGGATACCCCGCTCTATTACTGACTGCGCTGTCAATCTATTACTGACTTAGCTGCCCTTACCCCTCTATGTTACTGACTTTGCTGCCCTTGCCCCCTCCATTACTGGCTTTGCTGCCCTTATCCCTCCACTACTGCCCTTACCCCTCTCTATATTACTGACTTAGCTGTTCTTACCCCCTTTATTAACGATTTAGCTACCCTTACTCCTTATATTACTGACTTAGCTGTCCTTACCCACTATATAACTCTATATTACGGACTGAGCTGCTCTTACCCTCTCTATTAACGATTTAGCTACCCTTAATCCTTATATTACTGACTTAGCTGTCCTTACCCACTATACAACTCTATATTACGGACTTAGCTGCTCTTACCCTCTCTATTAACGATTTAGCTGCCCTTACCCCTTTATTACTGACTTAGCTGACCTTAACCACTCTATTACTGACTTAGTTGCCCTTACCCCCCTTCAACACTGACTTGCCCAGTATTGAATTTACTGACTTAGCTGCCCTTATATCCCCCTTCAACACAGACTTACCCAATATACCCCCTCTATTAAATTTACTGACTTAGCTGTCCTTACTCCCTTTATTACAGGCTTGGCTCTCCATACCCTTACCCCTTCATTACTGACTGAGCTGCCGATACTCGCTATATAACCCCTCTATAACTGACTTAGCTGCCCTTACCCCTATATTACTGACTTAGCTGCCCATACCCACTATATAACTCCCTCTATAACTGACTTAGCTGTCCTTACCCCTCTATTACAGACTTAGCTGTCCGTACCTCCTTTGTTACTGACTTAGCTGCCCTTACCCCTCTTTTACTGACTTAGCTGCCCTTACCCCTCTATTACTGACTTAGCTGCCCATACCCACTATATAACCCCCTCTATAACTGACTTAGCTGTCCTTACCCCTCTATTACAGACTTAGTTGTCCATACCTCCTTTATTACTGACTTAGGTGCCCTTACCCTCCATTACTGACTTAGCTGTTCATACCCCCTTTATTACTGACTTAGCTACCATTACCCGCTATATAACGCCCTTTATAACTGACTTATCTGCCCTTACCCCAATATTACTGACTTAGCTGCCCTTACATCCCTTTCGTACTGACTTAGCTGCCCTTACCCACTATATACACCCCCCCCCCTATAATTGACTTAGCTGTCCTTACCCCCTATATTACTGACTTAGCTGTCCTTGCCCTTTATTACAGACTTAGCTGTCCGTGCCTCCTTTATTATTGACTTAGCTGTCCTTACCCTCCATTACTGACTTAGCTGTTCATACCCCCGTTATTACTGACTTAGCTGCCCCTACCCGCTATATAACCCCCTCTATAACTGACTTATCTGCCCTTACCCCTATATTACTGACTTAGCTGGCCTTACAACCCTCTCGTACTGACTTAGCTGCCCTTACCCACTATATACCCCCCCCTATAACTGACTTAGCTGCCCTTACCCCTCTCTATTACTGACTTAGCTGCCCTTACCCCATTTTTGCTAACTTAGCTGCCCTTACCCTCTCTATTACTGACTTAGCTGTCCTTACCCCCTCTGTATTACCGATTAAGCTGTCCTTACCCCCTCTATTACTGACTTAGCTGCCCTTACCCTCTCTATTACTGACTTAGCTGCCCTTACCCACTATATGACTTACTTAGCTGTCTTCACCCAAATACACTCTTTTGACTATATACAATTCCCTCATTCTCCCGTACATAAACTACGGCATACTAGCTTGGGGTTACTGTGGGGAACGAATATATAAACTACAGAAAAGGGCAGTAAGAATTATATCGCTGAGCAATTTTAAGGCTCACAGCGAGCCGCTTTTCAAACAGCTGAACCTACTAAAACTGGAAGATATTCACCGTTTACAAAAATTAAAGTTCTATCATAAATTAAAAAATAATAATCTCCCCACGTACTTCTCACAGATCCCCATAACACGTGCCTACGAAATACACTCACATAATACAAGATATAAGGATTATGCTGATACAAGTAGAGTTTACCATGATTATGCGAAGAAATGCATTAGACATTGTTATATTATGAAGCTCAAATGTAATTGGTTGAAATCCTTTATTAACTTGACCCAATTTACCTGACCTCTGCCCTTACGTCAGATTATCACATGACCACCTATCCTCTGTATCTTGGTCACTTCCACGCCGGCAGCCGTGCTGAACGCACGCACCAATAAACATAAGCCAACATGTCACGACTGCTTTGTCAAGTCTATCTCCTGGCACTCGTTCAACACACCAGAATATAACATGGTGGCAGCGCACAGAGACAAACACACGTCTCAAACGAAGAGAAGAACTCCAAGACACCCAGCAAGCCAAGGCCGCGTCAAGTTGACACCCCTTTATGCCGGACGAGTCCAAAGAGCTGTCATAACTTCACCACGTGTTCAAGCTTCGAAGCCGGCATAACAGGACACCACATGGTCATTGCGGAGCTGTCAATAGGTGAATATCAGTGTTTCTCACTATCTATACGTATATGAACTATCAACATGCCCGAGGAAGCAGAAGCAGGTGTGCCAAGGTTTATTGTTCAGTCGAATGATTTAATCGGTATTCAACCCCCAACTTTCAACTGGAATGAGCCCAACCTGGCTAAGTCATTTAAGAACTTTCGACGCTATTGTGAACTCTTATTGAAAACCCCAACCTATTCGTCTAAAAATCCGGAAGAAATAGTCAACTACATTCTTCTGTGGCTGGGACCCAGAGGGTTGGAAATATATGATAGCTGGACCTTAACAGAGGCTGAAAGGAGTGACCCATCTGCCATCTGGTTATCCTTCGAGCGTTATTTCGAACCAAAAACAAACTTTCGTTTGGCTCGTTTTCAACTAAGAGATATGAGGCAAAGCCCATCTGAGCCCGTCGATGAATTTGTCAAGCGTCTGAGGTGTCAAGCCAACAAGTGTAACTTCACAGACCTCGCTATCACGAACGACAATGTGTTAGACCAGTTAATTAGAGGCACCACCCATAAACCAGTTCAAAAGCGACTCCTTGAGCATGATCCCTGCACTCTCACGATTGACAAGGCCCTAGACATCGCACGTACCTTTGAGGCTACCAAACAGCATTTGTTGGACATGGATCATTGTACAGAAATTGATATGGTCAGGAAGGTCTCACCTCCTCCTAAATGTGGAAACTGTGGATTTCCCAGGCATAGGTCCATAAATGATTGTCCAGCTCGGGGCCAGAAATGTAACAAGTGCCAAAAGATAGGCCACTGGGGTAAAGTGTGTCGCTCCTCCAAGTTTGTTCATCGTCCTCGCGTCGACAGTCGTCACCGAGCACAGGAGCGAAGTAACTCGAAATCCCCACATAGACGTCCATTCTCGTACCATAGGTCACAGAACTATGGCATGCACAGTGTGAATGAGGATCAGCTTAATTTCAACTCACTCACTTTCAACTGTGTTGAATTTGTCGACAAGGACCGAAATGAAGCTATTGCAACTGTTCAGATTAAACTTAACCAATGTGACAATGCGAAGTTACAGGGAAAGGCCGACACCGGTGCGCAAGGTAACATACTGCCACTGCGTACATACAGCAAGATGTTCCCTGGCGACCTGAACAGCGAAGGACTGCCAACCAGCACAACAGCTTCACAGGTGAAGTTAAATGCTTATAACGGTACCGCCATTCCGCAGTATGGTACTGTTAACATTCCATGTAAATATAAGCACAGCGACTGGGTACGCACAGAGTTTTTTGTGGCAGACACACCAGGACCTGTCATATTCGGACTAAAAACTTGCGAAGATTTGAAGCTTGTTCAAATGAATTGTGCAGTGACAGTGTCATCCTCTACATCAGAATCAGTCTCTCACGTCAAGTCTGTCGATGAGTTAAAAGAACTGTATCCGGAGTGTTTCAAAGGCATAGGAAATTTCCCTGGTCAGCATAAACTAATCTTAGACAAGGACTGTGAACCAGTAATCCATGCACCGCGTCGAGTTCCAATACAACTTAAAGATAAAATCGAGCAGGAACTAAATCGGATGCAAAAGTTGGGAGTCATCAGACAAGTGGAAGAACCCACAGACTGGGTTTCCAGCATCACCTACGTCAAAAAACAAAACGGTGATCTTCGAATATGCATAGACCCAAAGGATCTGAACTCAGCACTCAAGAGAGGTCAGCATCACATTCCCACCGTTGAAGATCTCACTCACCGTTTCAGTGGATCTACCGTCTTCAGCAAGCTTGATGCCAAGTCTGGGTATTGGGCAGTTCATCTGGATCCAGCCAGTCAGCTGCTGACAACTTTCAATAGTCCATTCGGGCGATTCTGTTTCACACGTTTGCCATTTGGATTAAAAATATCTCAAGATTTATTCCAGAGAGCTATGGATGATATCCTTCGCGACCTTCCAGGCGCCGTGTCCATTGCAGATGACATCATCATTCATGGGGCAACAGATGACGATCACGATGCAAACCTCCATCAACTCATGGTAAGAGCCAGAGAAAAAGGTTTGGTTTTCAACGCATCTAAGTGCATCATTCATCAACAAGAAGTTCCATTCTTTGGTCATATATACAGTAGCAAGGGTGTCCGCCCTGATCCCTCCAAAATTCAAGCCATCGTTGAGCTGTCGGCACCAACATCAGTGTCTGAACTGCAATCGTTCATAGGCATGATAACCTATCTTTCGCCTTTCATTCCACGGCTCAGTGAGCACACTGCACCTCTCCGAAAACTACTGCTCAAAACATCTGACTACCAATGGCATTCTGAGCACCAATCGGCGTTTGACACCATCAAGTGTGTTATTGAGCATGCAAGTCAGCTGATCTACTTTAACCCTAATAAGCCTGCTGTTCTGCAAGTTGACGCATCGCAAGAAGCGCTTGGAGTAGTTCTGACCCAAAACGGACAGCCGATTGCATACGCTTCAAAGAGTTTGACCCCTACTGAAAAGAACTATGCTAACATTGAAAGGGAGTTACTCGCTTGTGTGTTCGGAGCAGAGAAATTTCACAATTATCTCTATGGAAAACCTTTCGTTATAGAATCAGACCACAAACCTTTGGAGATGATTTCCAGGAAGAACCTGACAGCAGCCCCAGCGCGTCTTCAGCGAATGCTGCTGAAACTGCAACGCTATGATTACGAGATCAACTACCGACCTGGCAAGGACATGATCTTACCTGACAGTCTGTCACGTCTACCTCGTAAGTCTCAAGACAAGGAGATTCCTCTGGATCTCAAGGTATGCTTTGTACAGTTCTCCAGAGTAAAACTCCAGGAACTTTGTGACGAGACTAGAGACGACCCAGTGCTAAGTCTCTTGTTGAAATACGTGATTCAAGGGTTCCCTGGTCGCTCACGTGACATTCATCCGATGATCCGACCTTTCTGGAGCTATCGCGATGAGCTAAGTGTGGAGGACGGAGTGCTGCTAAAGGGGGAACAAGTTCTCATCCCTCAAACTCTCCATAAGTACTACCTCAGCAAAATCCATGAAGGACACCAGGGTATCACGAAATGCCAACAGAGGGCTAGGTCTACGATATACTGGCCAGGTATTAACAACGATATCACTCATCTGGTTGAACAATGTAACATGTGCCAAGAAAACCAATCATCGCAGGTGAGAGAGCCTTTAGAGCCAATAGAATTTCCCAACATTCCCTGGCATACCCTTGGAACAGATTTGTTTCACCATGACAACAGCCAATATCTAATCGTGTGTGACTATTTCAGTAAATATCCTGTCATTGAACGCCTGCAACACAACACCAGCAATGAAGTAGCCGAGATCACTTCAAAGATCTTCTCGTTGTTTGGCGTTCCAACTGAGATCATTTCAGACAATGGCCCGCAGTTTACAGGACAAGCGTATCAGAAGTTAGTCAATTCCCATGACATCTCACACATCACCTCCTCACCTCATCATCCATTGTCCCACGGCTTCATAGAGCGTCAGATACGTACCGTGAAATCCCTCTTGAAGAAGAACAATCAAGAATCGCACAATGCCCTCCTCTCGCTGCGAACCACTCCAGTTGGTTCTGGACTACCATCGCCTGCCGAAATCTTATTCGGTAGGAAATTGCACACAAATCTGCCTGTGCACGTAAACAGTTCAGCGACCCCCAAACTCCGACAACAATATGAGGACAGGCGATCCTACAGTAAAGCGTATTACGACCAACACTCAAAAGAGCTTTCTGAGCTACAGATGGGGCAAGCTGTTATGTTTCAAGATGTCGCCAAGCGAACCTGGTCTCCTGGAGTCGTATCCGGTTATGGACCAGAACCTCGATCGTATACGGTCACATGCGACACAACGGGCAGATCTCTGAGGCGAAATAGATGCTTTCTTCGACCGCGAGTTGTCACTTTCCGTGATACACCAGTCTTCATCCAGCCGCCGAAGCCTCATCTCAACGCTTCCAGAGATCACCAACAACCTGAGGTCGATTTACGTCATGCCCGACGCACATCCTCATCACACGGAGAAACCTCTGGTTCTGTGCCTGTGAACACACAACCTTTCATCGCCACTCGCTCACCTTCGCCAAGGTCGACTCCGGAGACGCAGGATGTTCCTTCTGTTCGTCACCAACCACCCACCGTCGTCGGACATGTACCTCATCCCCCGGACACCCCCAGCATCATAACGCGCTCTGGACGTCACATTAAGCCGCCCAGAAGACTTATTGATGAATTAATTACATTAATTAGTACCTGTCTCAGTACTGATATATTGATCAGATTATCATATTCTGCGCCTGGATATAAACATATTGTTTCGTCTCCATCCATGCAATGATTTCTTGCTATGTTGCTATGATATATATGAATGGTTATGTACGACTTACCATGTAGATTTTCGTAGCCAATTAAATATGGTTACAGTCATAACGTGGTGATAAGAATGATGTAATTTCACATAAGTTTCAATATCAACCCTGTGATATGTTAGATACCAGAAATGTAGATGGCTGTGGATTTCTTCCTCAATTTTTGTACTCCTAAAAGGGGGGATGTTATATTATGAAGCTCAAATGTAATTGGTTGAAATCCTTTATTAACTTGACCCAATTTACCTGACCTCTGCCCTTACGTCAGATTATCACATGACCACCTATCCTCTGTATCTTGGTCACTTCCACGCCGGCAGCCGTGCTGAACGCACGCACCAATAAACATAAGCCAACATGTCACGACTGCTTTGTCAAGTCTATCTCCTGGCACTCGTTCAACACACCAGAATATAACAGACATTGCCTAATTGAAATTGTAAATACCGAACCTGCAATAATTTTAGATAAGATCAATACGCACAGCCTGATAGGATTCTCAAAGTATATCAAAGATAATATCATAAGCAATTATTCTGACCATTGTAGTCTTTTGAATTGCCATACATGTCAGAAATAAAACTAGCCCCTCCGCCTCGCCCCTCCCCTCCACCGCGACCGCTCCCCCTCGCCCGCCCGCCCCCCCCCCCACGTCAGCCCTCTCACAACTCACAATTTGTAAGTAACATATAATAGAAAATCTCGTGCTTTTCTCACTGTTTGAGTTCTAGTTATATCATTCGTCTATGTTACAACAACTCCAGGTGGCTCAGACAAGAGCGGTGTTCAACCTTAGTCTGAGTCTCCTGTGTTAAGGTGATGTTTATCTTTCATCTATGATGATCTATGTATTAAATATTATCGCTTTGACGAACAAATGATTTTGAATCTGAATGTGAATCTCTCTATTACTGACTTAGCTGCCCTTACCCCATTTTTGCTGACTTAGCTGCCCTTACCATTACTGACTTAGCTGCCCTTACCCCCCCTCTAACACTGACTTACCTACTATACCCCCGTATTAAATTTACTGACTTACCTACTATAGCTCCCTATTAAATTTACTGACTAAGCTGCCCTTACCCCATCTATTGCTGACTTAGCTGCCCTTACCCATCTATTGCTGACTTAGCTGCCCTTACCCCATCTATTGCTAACTTAGCTGCTCTTACCCTCTCTATTGCTAACTTTACCCCCCTTTATCACTGACTTACCCGCTATTGAATTTACTGACTTAGCTGCCCTTACCCCCCTTTAACACAGACTTACCAATATGCCCCCTCTATTAAATTTACAAACTTAGCTGCTATTACCCCTGCTATAACTGACTTAGCTGTCCTTACCCCTCTATTACAGACTTAGCTATCCGTACCCCATCTATTGCTGACTAAGCTGCCCTTATCCCATCTATTACTAACTTAGCTGCCCTTACCGCGCCTTTAATACTGACTAACCCACTGTACCCTTCTATTAAATTTATTGACTTAGCTGCCCTTACCCCTCTCTATTACTGACTTAGCTGCCCTTATCCACCACATAACCCTCTATATTACTGACTTCACTGCCTTTACCCCTTCTATATTACTGACTTAGCTGTCCTTACCCTCTATATTACTGACTTCGCTGCCCTTACCCACTACGTATTACTGACTTAGCTGCCCTTGCCCCCTCTATGTTACTGACTTAGCTGCCCTTACCCCCTCTATTACTGACCTAACTGCCCTTACCCCCTCTGTGTTACTGATTTGCTGCCCTTACCCCCTCTATGTTACTGACTTAGCTGCCCTTACCCTCTCTATTACTGACTTAGCTGCCTTTGCCCCCTCTATGTTACTGACATAGTAACAGTAGCTGCCCTTACCCCCTCTGTATTACCGATTAAGCTGTCCTTACCCCCTCTATTACTGACTTAGCTGCCCTTACCCTCTCTATTACTGACTTATCTGCCCTTACCCACTATATGACTTACTTAGCTGTCTTCACCCATTACACCCATATATAATACTGATTAACTGCTCCTACCACCCTCTAACACTGACTTACCCACTATACCCCCCTTTATTAAGTCTCCCCTCTATTACTGGAATAGCTGTCTGTATACCCACTATATCCCCTCTATTACTCTGACTTAACTGCCCGGCTCCCCCTCTATTACTTTCCATTTAAGGTACATTTTACCCTCCTACTGCCCTTAACTGCCCTTATGAAAAAGAATAACAAAGAAAGAAATACCACGCCAACGACACATTTTACTGTCATCAATTTATATCTTAGTATGGCTTCAATTATATGAAGTAATTCAACGAAAGGGCCGTCAATCATCAGGTTCTTGGGTCTTCATCGAGCAATTTAATATCCGGAAGGAACCCTCCTTTGTATCATGGGCTCTGATTATCAACTGGCATTCCCACAGGTAACCTCGCCGCTAGAATGGTAACACGTGGATGTCGGTGGGCAGCTGTAAGTTTCTTTCGGATATAATTGAACTACATATTTTTTACTCTGATCGGAAACCACAAATCCGTCTTGCTTCGAAACCGCCTGAAACTTGTTTAACTTAATAATTTCCTTGGCCATAGTAATTTGCGTCGTCACGGTGCCTACCGCCCTCTCGTCCAATGGCATCTACTCCCAGTCTTCGCAGCTTGTTCTCCGGTAGGCCTACCATCGATAGCATCGATATCTGGAAGAGCGTCGTGTTCAACTGGCCTGTCTACATCGGGAAGGGTTTCTGAATGCAGTGACTTCGGAACAAAGGGATCATGATTATTAACATATGTAATGGAAGGGAATACACCGTTTCCGTATGACGATTTAATATCTTCTAAGGTACCCTGGTATTCAGGCAAACTGAGATCATCTTTTTCCAGCCGGCAGTTTCTGAAACATGGGCGTAACTTATATTGTCCTACATTGATGAAGCCACGACGGATTTCAGCTAAATATTATTTCTGTAAGTTATACATGGCTAAACAAAAACAATCAACTGGGCTCTCTCGCCAATCCACGAAACGTTTAATTACAGCGTTTAAGCTGTCCGATGGCTTGTAGGTAATTCCAGACACATGGTCCATGGTTCAGTTACAAATCGTGCTGCATGCTTCGTGATGTCATCTTTTAATTACTTACTGAAATAGACCCCAAACGCTTCACTCCATACATCTTTTAGTGTGTCTCTGTTCATGGTCTGCAGTGTTTCCGACTTGAGTATTATAAAAATATGGTCAATATAAACCTGAACTTCTTCCGAATTAGCGGCTTTTTTTCAACCAATAGTTGACGTTATTTCGTATGTTGTTCCAACAATAGAGAATAACCATATTGGGAAGTACCTTTTGAAGTGGGGTTGTCAGGGCCTTTTCGCGATCGGTGATTAGTGATATCTTCACTTTAGTCAAATTAGGAACCAATGCGGCCAATCGGGAATTCTCGTGAAACTCTTGATACTTTCGATGGTGGATGAGAAAGGCTAGCGGGATGATCGGCGAACCTTCAACGATTATGTAACTGGTAACCACAAATGTGGCAACTGATAGATTTTGGGAGCATATACTCTATTTGCTTAAACTTGATATCAAATGCTACGTTCTAGATGCGGCCGGTACATTCCTCTCTGCCAACTGTCGTTCCTCTCCCCGAATTTTGTAAAGACGTACTTTCGGAGAGTCGGTCCGGAAATATCTGTTACCTGAGGCAAAGTATATCAGGTAGAGATTGCTCACTCACTGTTTGGCAAATTCAAGTGGACCATCATGTGATATTGTAATACTTTGTTGAGGAAATAATTTATTGTGAAACAACGCCGCCTGACTGCCAGGACTGAGTACCTCCCTAACCTATACACTCAAAATTGTAACGTGTCGGGACGTTTAAAATGGTTTTCCAACCGACGTTCCGGCGTCCAGACGTGAACACGGTGGCCATAGCCACAGATAAATGGCGATCGGAGAAGGGATTACGTGCGCTCACCTGCGCTGCCCGCTATTAACCAGTTAACAACAACATATAGAGTGCACGCCAGAGCAAAGCGAATCGCAAAGTAAGCCATCTGTCTGTACATTCAACCGTTCTCCTGGATTGTCCCCTCAACCCATCCCATCCACTGCTGTTTTCACACACTCCGCCTGTTTGTGTACTTGGCTCAGAACAACCGGGCCCAAAACATCTGGCACATGCGTAAATCTGGATCTGTCAGCCTCCTCCCCATCCCTTTGACCCGTGCCCCAAGGTCAGAGAAACTGTACGCCACCCCCAACACTACCCCCCCCCCCCACCCCCGTTTGACTACGAGCGCGAGGTCACGCCGCGGCGAGATTTGAGCGCTGTCATGGCGGCCGAATCGGCACAGAAACGTCTGGCTGGTTGGAAAAAGGCTGTAATATTCACTTTGGATACATCATATCATTCTGAAAACGGAGTATAATAGCAATGAACATGTACTCTATCCATATAAACCACTCTTTGTAACATCGCCCCACCGTAAACTGTAGATCGGAAGAAGATCGGAAGGATCGAAAGTACATGGTATTTTTATAGAGGACGAGTTTCACGTGTTACCTTGTTGCCCGCGATTCTTTGACATTAGATGCTTATTTATACTAATTATTAGATATAACATGTTGGAATCCCCCCACATATATTAATTTCATGCACCTTATGACCTCACATTACTCCATTGTTCAGCACAGGTTCGCTATGGGTCTATATGTCGTTGAATAATGCCCTAAGTAATGTTAAATGAATCTTGTACTTTCATAGTTATTTTTATTTTGATGTTGTGCGCACCTTGTTAACTGAAGCCTTCGAAATATGAATAAGTCCATTCCCAAACGCTGTGCTATGTATGCTCATTCTGGACCGTAAACCATATTGCTACTACAATACAAGTCATTCTTTATAGTATAGAAAGTTCTGTATGAGTTTCCACAGTGAAAATAATTTCAGAATAACATTACTACAGATTATAATTACGATAGAACTTATACTTATAGTATTATTATTGTACGTTCTATGGCATTTACCACAGTAACAGTAAATTACATCGAATTTATTTACCGTCAGACTTTCTATGTTAAATAATATAGAACTTACTATAGTGAGGTCTATAGTATATACTATCAACTTGACATGCCAAGTGCTGTAGTATGTAATATCGAATTTTACCATAAATCCGTTACTATGGAAATCTTAGTTACAACGAATCATGTTATTATATGTTATATGTCGTAAGCTAAATATCATGGTATTCCATTGGACTCTATATTCCAAACTTTTGCTATGGAATTAAATTTTATAACATACTATTGAACACCCTATCGCGCATATCGAACGTCCCATAGCACACACTTTTACTGCAGGATTATATAATATATTGAAGAATGTAATATAATATTATGTAGAACTTTCTATATATTCACGCTGTCCATATGACAAAATTACTCCTGATATGTTATGCCCTGATATACTTTGTCTGACGGTTATGACCTTTGCCTGTACTTGTAGACTACTCTCACGCCAATAAGATGGACGCAGCAGCCCTACGCCGAGTGCACGACGAGGGGATAACAGCAGCCAACAGGAAGCTCCATGATACAGGAGCGCTGGCTGACGTCACGGTGACTGTGGGCGAGATAGCCTTTCCCTGCCACAAGGCTCTCCTGGCGGCTTGGAGCGGCTACTTCCGGTCTATGTTCAGCAGCGACTTCACTGAGAAACAAGCCAGTCGCGTGACTTTGCCTCAGTGGCACATGGTGTCACCGGAGGCATTTTCTGTGCTTCTCCACTGGATGTACCTGGGAGAACTGAGTCTGTCATTGGACACAGTTGAGGGCACTCTACCAACTGCCTTCTACCTGCAGATGGACAAAACGGTGGACATGTTGACAGATTACATACGGTATCAGTACTCATGCGGTGTTCCTGTGAGTCGTATGTTCGATCACCTCAATCTGGCCAACAATTGTGGACTGCCGGCCGTAAGAGATATTATTCTGGAAAGGATGGCCATGAACTTTGACGAGGTAGCGGAAATGGAAGATTTCCTTGGGCTTAATGCAGACGATTTCCTTGGGCTGATCCATATGGATCAGCTGCAGACTCGGAGTGAAGACATCGTTTTCAATGCGGCTTTTGCCTGGATGCACCACAGTGACGATCGTCTGACTTATTTATATGACATCGTGGAGTTAATGAAAGTCGGTTTGGTCATAAACAGTGTGTGTTGTGACAGTCTTCTGGATGCTCTGGCGGTGCGGGAGTCCGACAACAGTCTGGTACTACTGAGGCAAGACCATTCCGAGATGTTCATGGACAGGACGAACCCGCCACTTGCCACAGCAGGGTAAGACTGAGGCCGTGATGGAAAGTATGTTCACATATTGACTGTGTCCAATTATCTTCTCCGAGACACAACATCGGCTCATTATAATTTGGCTTTGTATGAAATGCGTCACCGTGCTAACGTTCTGAAAAATAATTCACACGTGAGTGAACTATTTGCTTTTCCCTATATTCCTGGTCCTCACATCCACAGCAGTGAAACTCATGGGAGTGACGCACGCCCACCGCAGTGACGCTCGCCCACTGCAGTGACGCTTGCCCACTGCAGTGACGCTCGTCCACCGCAGTGACGCTTGCCCACTGCAGTGACGCACGCCCAATGCAGTGACGCTCGCCCACAGCAGTGACGCTTGCCCACAGCAGTGACGCTCGCCCACTGTAGTGACGCTCGCCCACAGCAGTGACGCTCGCCCACTGTAGTGACGCTCGCCCACTGCACTGACGCTTGCCCACTGCAGTGACGCACGCCCACCGCAGTGACGCTCGCCCACTGCAGTGACGCTTGCCCACTGCAGTGACGCTCGTCCACCGCAGTGACGCTTGCCCACTGCAGTGACGCACGCCCAATGCAGTGACGCTCGCCCACAGCAGTGACGCTTGCCCACAGCAGTGACGCTCGCCCACTGTAGTGACGCTCGCCCACTGCAGTGACGCTCGCTCACTGCAGTGACGCTCGCCCACGGCAGTGACGCTCGTCCACCGCAGTGAAGCTCTCCTACTGTAGTGACGCTCGCCCACCGCAGTGAAGCTCGTCCACCGCAGTGAGGCTCGCCCACTGCAGTGACGCTCGTCCACCGCAGTGACGCTTGCCCACTGCAGTGACGCACACCCACCGCAGTGAGGCTCGACCACCGCAGTGACGCTCGTCCACCGCAGTGAGGCTCGCCCACTGCAGTGAAGCTCGTCCACCGCAGTGACGATCGCCCACAGCAGTAACGCTCGCCCACTGCAGTGACGCTTGTCCACCGCAGTGATGCTTGCCCACAGCAGTGACGCTCGCCCACTGCAGTGACGCTCGCCCACAGCAGTGACGCTCGCCCACTGCAGTGACGCTCGCCCACTGCAGTGACGCTCGCCCACTGTAGTGACGCTCGCCCACAGCAGTGACGCTCGCCCACTGTAGTGACGCTCGCCCACCGCAGTGACGCTCGTCCACCGCAGTGACGCTCGCCCACTGCAGTGACGCTCGTCCACCGCAGTGACGCTCGCCCACTGCACTGACGCTCGTCCACCGCAGTGATGCTTGCCCACAGCAGTAAGGCTCGCCCACTGCAGTGACGCTCGCCCACTGCAGTGACGCTCGCCCACTGCAGTGACGATTGCCCACAGCAGTGACGCTTGCCCACAGCAGTGCCGCTCGCCCACAGCAGTGACGCTCGCCCACTGTAGTGACGCTCGCCCACCGCAGTGACGCTCGTCCACCGCAGTGACGCTCGCCCACTGCAGTGACGCTCGTCCACCGCAGTGACGCTCGCCCACTGCAGTGATGCTTGCCCACAGCAGTAAGGCTCGCCCACTGCAGTGACGCTCGCCCACTGCAGTGACGCTCGCCCACTGCAGTGACGATTGCCCACAGCAGTGACGCTCGCCCACTGCAGTGACGCTCGTCCACCGCAGTGATCCTTGCCCACAGCAGTGACGCTCGCCCACTGCAGTGATGCTTGCCCACAGCAGTAAGGCTCGCCCACTGCAGTGACGCTCGCCCACTGCAGTGACGCTCGCCCACTGCAGTGACGCTTGCCCACTGCAGTGACGCTCGCCCACAGCAGTGACGCTCGCCCACCGCAGTGATGCTTGCCCACAGCAGTAAGGCTCGCCCACTGCAGTGACGCTCGCCCACTGCAGTGACGCTCGCCCACTGCAGTGACGATTGCCCACAGCAGTGACGCTCGCCCACTGCAGTGACGCTCGTCCACCGCAGTGATCCTTGCCCACAGCAGTGACGCTCGCCCACTGCAGTGACGCTCGCCCACTGCACTGACGCTTGCACACAGCAGTGACGCTCGCCCACTGCACTGACGCTTGCCCACTGCAGTGACGCTCGCCCACAGCAGTGACGCTCGCCCACAGCAGCGACGCTCGCTAACTGCAGTGACGCTCGCCCACTGCAGTTGCGCTTGCGCACTGCAGTGATGCTTGCCCACAGCAGTGACGCTCGCCCACAGCAGTGACGCTCGCCCACTGTAGTGACGCTCGCCCACTGCACTGACGCTTGCCCACTGCAGTGACGCTCGCCCACTGTAGTGACGCTCGCCCACTGCACTGACGCTTGCCCACTGCAGTGACGCTCGCCCACTGTAGTGACGCCCGCCCACTGCACTGACACTTGCCCACTGCACTGACGCTTGCCCACAGCAGTGACGCTCGCCCACTGCAGTGACGCTCGTCCACCGCAGTGATCCTTGCCCACAGCAGTGACGCTCGCCCACTGCAGTGACGCTCGCCCACTGCACTGACGCTTGCACACAGCAGTGACGCTCGCCCACTGCACTGACGCTTGCCCACTGCAGTGACGCTCGCCCACAGCAGTGACGCTCGCCCACAGCAGCGACGCTCGCTAACTGCAGTGACGCTCGCCCACTGCAGTTGCGCTTGCGCACTGCAGTGATGCTTGCCCACAGCAGTGACGCTCGCCCACAGCAGTGACGCTCGCCCACTGTAGTGACGCTCGCCCACTGCACTGACGCTTGCCCACTGCAGTGACGCTCGCCCACTGTAGTGACGCTCGCCCACTGCACTGACGCTTGCCCACTGCAGTGACGCTCGCCCACTGTAGTGACGCCCGCCCACTGCACTGACACTTGCCCACTGCACTGACGCTTGCCCACTGCAGTGACGCTCGCCCACATCAGTGACGCTCGCCCACAGCAGTGACGCTCGCCCACTGCAGCGACGCTCGCCCACTGTAGTGACGCTCGCTCACTGCACTGACGCTTGCCCACTGCAGTGACGCTCGCCCGCGGCAGTGAGGCTCGCCCACTGTAGTGACGCTCGCCTATCGCAGTGACCGTCACATATGCAGGTATGATAGTGTGTTACCATGATACATTCTATCTTTCAGAGTGAGCAGCGTACCCCAGCCTGACATACATGAGGTCTATAGCGACATCTGGCGGGACGCCTACAACACCCTTGGAGACACGTGCTCAGACTTTACTGACGTCACGGTGACAGTTGACGGAGAAGCCTTCCACTGTCACAAGGCCGTCCTCTTGGCATGGAGCGGGTATTTTGAGAGGTACTTTCTGCATGGCGAAGGCAGCGCGAGACTTGGCGGGTCACCCAGCGACGAGACGCAGGATGTCCCAAGGTCATGCGAGGATGACCTGCCGCCAGGCTGTCAAGGCGAGGCGCCGCCTGGTGTAGGAGAACATGGTGCGGTGAGTTCACCGAGTACAGAGACCGAGACCGGGCCGAGTACCCGTGCCGAGGAGGACGGCGTCGATTGGAGTTCAAGAGACTCGCTTCCTATCCTTGATAAACTTCTATATCCGAATCCGGCGCAGGCGCACGACCAACGCCAGGATTCTTCAGATATGAAACACGTATCACTGACAGGCGATCACATGACAAAAACTGCATTCAGCGTTGTATTGAATTGGATCTACAGAGGTGAATGCAAGGTGACGGTTAAGAACCTTTGTGACGTCATAATGTGCGCGCGCCGCCTACAGATAGACGTTGTGTTGTCGTTGGAGAAAAAGTACTTCGATAGCAACTTGAGCGCTTCAGTCGGAGAAGAGATAGTGGCCATGCTGAACACAGCAAAACATTATAACATTAAGAATGTTTATGACACCTGCGTTAATCAAGTCGTCTGCCATTTTGAAGAACTCAGCGGCAGTGAAGAGTTCAAACGGCTGCTGGATGTTGACACATTTCTCCGACTATTGCAAGATGATCATCTAAAAGTCAGAGATGAAAATACAGTGTTTAAAGTTGCCTTGTCATGGTTACGTTATTCCGAGAGTAACCGCGCCCACACTGGTGACGTCATCAAGTCCTGCCGCCTCGGGCTGGTGGAGACAAATATCCTCAACGATGGTCTTGAAGTTGTTTACTTGTCAGGAGACTTGAATGCCTTAAACGTTTTAAGCCAGGTGATAAAGAAAGAACCCGGGAGCTTGGAGTCTCTTCGGAAGGACCGACCAGCCATGTTTAGAATGCGAACGACGCAGGTATGTACTGCTTCTGGGTATCATTAATTGTGTAACGTCCTACATGTCAGTCCCACACGCCCCGAGCATTATCGAGATAGGTCTGGCAACCCGTGGAGCCCTATATGTCACGGTTAATATTTTGGTGTTATTTTACAATACTTTCAGGTTAATGGCATATAGGATGTATACAAATATGAGCCTGTCTAAATGACGTCCAAAGACTGATGACAACTTATAATCGTCTACAGAATATGTTTTCATGCGATGACCCAACCTTGACATTCTGCAAAGATCAAAATATTACTCAGAATACCTTGCACATGCAGTGGCGCCTCCCGGTGGAATTATGTCTTACTAGGTTGTCAATATGGCATAGCTAACCGTGAGCCAATCCTGATCCACCGATTGGTTCACAGAGAGACCGGACACCGATAGATGGTCACTTGACGTCAGAGGGAATCAGCACCAGAATCCCTTCTGTCGTCACATCCGGCCGCTCAGTTGTGACGACAGAAGGTCTGTTGTTCTGGGGTTCTGGTTCAGCCTGGCGGAGACTGTCACATATTATGGATGTCATTATCTCAGCATTGCCTAATTCTGGAGCTTAACCACCTCATTATTGATGTAAGGCCTAAGTGTTAGTCTGATGAAGACCACGTAGGCTCTGTGTTGGTCTGGTGCAGACAGTGTAGGCCCTATCTGTTGGTGTGGTGCATAGAGTGTAGGCCCTATGTGTTGGTCTGGTACAGACAGTGCACGCCCTATGGGTTGGTCTGGTGCAGGTAGTGTAGGCCCTTTGTGTTGGTCTGGTGCAGACAGTGTAGGCCCTATATGTTGGTCTGGTACAGAGAGTGCACGCCCTATGGGTTGGTCTGGTGCAGGTAGTGTAGGCCCTTTGTGTTGGTCTGGTGCAGACAGTGTAGGCCCTATATGTTGGTCTGGTACAGAGAGTGCACGCCCTATGGGTTGGTCTGGTGCAGGTAGTGTAGGCCCTTTGTGTTGGTCTGGTACAGTGTAGGCCCTATTTGTTGGTCTGGTGCATACATTGTAGGCCCTATCTGTTGGTGTGGTGCATAGAGTGTAGGCCCTATGTGTTGGTCTGGTACAGACAGTGCACGCCCTATGGGTTGGTCTGGTGCAGACAGTGTAGGCCCTATGTGTTGGTCTGGTACAGACAGTGCACGCCCTATGGGTTGGTCTGGTGCAGGTAGTGTAGGCCCTATGTGTTTGTCTGGAGCAGGCAGTGTAGGCCCTATGCGTTGGTCTGCTGCAGACAGGGTAGGCCCTATGTGTTTGTCTGGAGCAGGCAGTGTAGGCCCTATGCGTTGGTCTGCTGCAGACAGGGTAGGCCCTATATGTTGGCCCGGCAAAGAATTGTAGGCCCTATGCGTGGGTCTTATGCTGACATCTAGGTTAGGGTTGGGGTAGGGTCGATGTTGCTTTTTCGCTGTCAGTCAAGTGTTTTAGAAATCTCGGTGGTGAAACGCATGTAAGTATAACGCCTGTTTCTCCGTGAACTGTGATACAAGCTTGAGTAAAGTTAAAGGCTTCCATAACACACAACATCGAAGAGAGCCGCGTACATTAGAGATACAGTGAAACCTCCCTGCCCGACCACCTCCCTAACCCGATCGCCTCCCTAACTCGATTGCTCTTTTCCGGTCCCGATGGTTGGCCTATACTTTAGCATTGTAACAGTATTCTCTAACCCGATCACCTCCCTATTCTGTAACGATCGATTACTTTGGTCCCAATGCCCCATTTCAGGTAAGGAGAAAGCACGAGAAAGTGTTGGTTCGTTGTTCAGAATACACGAAATCAACAACTTTGGAGTGTTTTTTCTTACTTAAAACATGTCACCTATTGGACTTATTGGACCGATCCAGGCGTTAATCATTCACTGACGTCACTTGCTTTTATCCAGTTCACGTGTCTAAGTCATAATAGTGCCATCAAGTCCCCTATCTGTGTATATTTTTCCGGTCATTTTTCCATGTAACATTGGTTGAGCAGAACTCACATATTACTCTAGTCTAACGTTCGCTACAAATATAATACATTTCTTGAGCTCTAACATTTCTTCAATACATATGGCCTTGAGACGACATTGACTGGTTATTGCGGATGATCGCATGACACTACTGTGGTCTTTGTTTATGAAAAGCCCGGCGACAGGAGTGCAGCTGAACAACCCCGGATAGGAGCCAAATAGAACCCCGAA
This sequence comes from Arenicola marina, assembly GCA_964019135.1. NCBI lineage: Eukaryota > Metazoa > Annelida > Polychaeta > Arenicolidae > Arenicola > Arenicola marina. The sequence continues at coordinate 7,109,632 of OZ025253.1, read as the reverse complement.
TGAATGAGGATAAGACGAATGATTGAATGATTGCTTGTCTGTCATTTTTTTCTTATGTTACTGGTCAGGAGTGGGTTATCCGGATTCATGGGAGAATATGTCATGTGGGTTCGATACACGGAGGATGCACCAACTTGTTAGAAAACAGCAACAAGGTTATTCGTATAGCACCATACCTTACATCCTGGATATATCATGGATACATGCCGGATACGCCCTGGATACATGCTAGATACACCCTGGATATATACACTGGATACATATGATGTAGGCCGAAGGGACCATGGGTGTGCGCAGGCTATACCCTCGATACGCGCTGGACACACTCTGGTACACTTTTCATTGCCACCCCCATCTCCACCCATCCCCAGTTCGGCGTGGGTTCCTCTGCGCGGAAAGAAGACACAGAGCAACCATAGTCAATGACAGGTAACATATGGACCAACTCTCGCTGACCGCATGATCATTGAAAATAACATTGTTCGTGGTTTAAATTAAATAATTTGGTGTGTAGTGCTGCTTAAAGCCCGCGATTTATACGTCCGGGTTCAAATCCTGGACACTGGGACATATTTCATCCATACCCCTTAATGACGAAGAAGCTGTACTTTTCTACTCATGCAGCCAGTGAACAACATTTGACGCCCAGCCTCGGTTGGAACGAAATCGACCCATAAACGTGTTGATTTGCAGATTTAACGGGTCAAGGGATGTGAGATACAGAACCCACAAAATAAATTAGATAATAAAATCGACCAGGCAGGGATAGACAGTTTATGAGTTTATTCTGAAAGAAGACAGGATTACAAAATTATAATAACCAGTTAATACAACCTATTATTAACCCGGCCAGTAAACCACATAGCCATTAATTGACATCATAAATCCTGAGATAATAAATTCAGTTATTCGTCTACACATCTCACCAGCTCCTATAAACAAGTAAGCACTTTATGTGAAACTGCATGTAATTCTACATTTACTTCCAATATATAGGGATAAAGATAAAAAGTGTATTTATAATTTCTGACACCACTTACGTGAGACAACTAGCTGTCTAGACATAAACACCACGTGTGTAAAGTTTACTCTTCAAATGGCTTTAAAGACCTACCACATTAAACAACTTTAAACTACTATGCAATTGTTACTGAAAGACAGACTAAATAATACGAATACCTAAAAGAAGGCAGGGCCTCCACCACAGCTCCTCCATGGAAGGGTACGTGTGGGGCGCAGTGGATGCAGCCCACACCCCCCGAAAGACGACAGCAAAGCGGACACAAACCTCGCGACAGGGGCTTAAATACTGGAGTCTACGTCTCCCACAATGCAACACAAAGCAAGGTCAAAGCCGCTCAACATTTCCGGCAGACGACAGGGGCACGATTCAAAACAAAACACAGCACAACTGTCAGATCCTAAAAGTTAAATTGCGAGTTAGAAGAAGACTGATAGCGGAAATGTAGAAGATACGAAGGTAGGAAAATGCATACAGTAGACCTGGAATACACACAGATTCCAGATTCCCTAAATCTAAGGAGATACAGACGAGCAGTAAATCCAGTGACAACTGCCAAAATCGATTCCGTGACAAAGATAAGAATCAACACTTGTAACAAAAGAATGACGTCATAACAATGTTTTAATATTCCCTAAGTCGATCGGTTGTCGGCATGAGTTTTGATGATGTGGTCACAAAACTCTTGTTACAACATACACATACAGAACTCATCAGCACGAAGGAACGCGACGGCAAGAACAATCAACTGCTTGTTGATATCTTTGGCATCGGAAAATCAACAGTTCAAAAGATACTGAAACGTAAGGCGGATTACATTATGGCATACGAGGCTAATGAAGAACCGACTCGCAAGCGCATTCGGACCCGTGTTGATAGCGAGGACTTATAAAGTGCCATATGGACTTGGTTTCAGAAGACTCGCGCCATCAAGGTTCCTGTCAGCGGGCCTAATTAAGTTGCAAGAGAAAGCCCACGAGTTCGCCGCTAAGACAAAAAGTGAAGGTTTTAAAGCATCGAATGGCTGACTTCAGAAATTTCGGTCTCGTCATAACATAACAGACAACGTTGTCAATGGCGAGAGTGTAGTGAAAATATTCCTGAAATGCCTTGTGGGAACCAATGACCCGGTTAGTCGGTGAGTCTGATTTACATTTCATATCTGTTGTCTACTTCACGTATGTTAACCAATCCTGGTTATTTAAGTTCATTGTGTACGTGTGTGTGAAATATGTTACATAATGTTATGTATACATTGTTGTGATTCAGACCAAGGCATTCTACGACAGTCTGAGGGACACTTCTCCAGTTGGAGACACAGAGGGGGCGGGTCGTTTGAGGACTCCTCGCGGGGTCTGTGTCCTCGGCGACCTCGTCATGGTGGCTGACTATAGACGTAGCCGAATGGTTGCCTTCAGTCGCCCGGAGTATGGCGCCAAACACTCCTACGTGTGTCATGTCCACACAGTGCGGCCATGCCACTGCGTGGGTGACAAGGACACAGACACGGTCTACGTGTGCAGCTTGTGGGTTACCAACATCGAAATAATGAAGTGGACACAAGCAGAGGGTCTCCGTGTGGTCGGGAAGCTGAAGGCTGGGGGTAAGTTGTCTCGACCCATTCATATGGCGTTGGACCCACGTGACAAGGAACACGTTTATGTGGCCTGTCTGGATGGCGTGCACAAAGTGTCACTTACAACAGACACTGTGGTCACCACCCTAAGTCGTCCATCGGGGGTTACATGTCGCCCACAGAGAGTGGCGATCATCGGCTCCACTCTAATGGTCACCTACTGGCCAGACTGTACCCTTGTTTTCTACACCGAGGGAGACACATCGGGTCACGTGATCAGACCTCCAAGGCCAAAGCAAGCAGAGGGTCTCGGCGAGGACGGTGTGAACTTTTTGGTTGGGGACTATGTCGACAGATGTATCTATGTGATCTCACCCAGCGGTGAGACCCTGACGACCGTGAACACCGGGAACATCGCGCCTTATCACATCACTGTGGACGACGACACCGTGTACTTCACTGAGCGCCGCTGTGATAGTCGTGTCCACGTTCTAGCGATATCCCCAGACGCCTAAGCTATGTGCGGATGTCTGCTGTCTCAATTGATTTACAACTAAATGTAAAAACACTATGGTTGTGATGGTTTGTATTACAGTTGGAAGTATGCTTTCCTCTTGACTGACCAGCCGCTGTCGCCATCTACCGGTGTGCGGAGAGAGTATCGTATGGAGTACTTGTTTAGTCAGTTGGTGGTCGGACTGCAAGTAAGTGACTTATTAGATAATTAGGTGTTGTACATTTCTATATGTTATACGACATGCTTTGTATGTGTACTGAATGCGGATGTATGTTTGCGATGTATGGTGGCTAACAAAATAAACAAAAGGCTGGTTTGTCCATCTATCACTTTGGCCTTGTTACTGATGAGTTACTTAAATGGACTTCCGCTCCCTCAGGGTCGGAACCTTATATGTTAATGTAGTAAAACGGTGGCCCGCCACCTTTCGCGTGGAACCGATCTAGCGAGTGAGGTCGTTTAGAGTGTTGTAAAACGGTAGCCCGCCACCTGGCGAGTGGCACCAACCTAGCGAGGGAGGTCGTTCAGAGTTTTGTAAAACCGTGGCCCGCCACCTGGTGAGTGGCACCAACCTAGCGAGTGAGGTCGTTTAGAGTGTTGTAAAACGGCGAGTGGCACCAACCTACCGAGTGAGGTCGTTCAGAGTGTTATAAAACGATTGCCCGCCATCTGGCGAGTGGCGCCAACCTAGCAAGTGAGGTCGTTCAGAGTGTTGTAAAACCCTGGCCCGCCACCTGGTGAGTGACACCAACCTAGCGAGTGAGATCGTTAAGAGTGTTGTAAAACGGTAGCTCGCCACTTGGCGAGTAGGACCAACCTAGCGAGTAAGGTCGTTCAGAGTTTTGTAATACGGTGGCCCGCCACCTGGCGAGTGGCACCTACCTGGCGAGTAAGGTCGTTCAGAGTGTTGTAAAACGGTAGACCGCCACCGGGCGAGTAGCACCAACCTAGCGAGTAAGGTCGTTCAGAGTGTTGTAAAACCGTGGCCCGCCACATGGCGATTGTCACCAACCTAGCGAGTGAGGTCGTTCAGAGTGTCGTAAAACCGTGGCCCGCCACCTGGCGAGTAGCACCAACCTAGCGAGTGAGGTCGTTCAGAGTGTTGTAAAACCGTGGCCCGCCACCTGGCGAGTAGCACCAACCTAGCGAGTGAGGTCGTTCAGAGTGTTGTAAAACGGTGGCCCGCCACCTGGCGAGTAGCACCAACCTAGCGAGTGAGGTCGTTCAGAGTGTTGTAAAACCGTGGCCCGCCAACTGGCGAGTGGCACCACCCTAGCGAGTGAGGTAGCTCAGAGTGTTGTAAAACGGTAGCCCGCCACCTGGCGAGTGGCACCAACCTAGCGAGTAAGGTCGTTCAGAGTGTTGTAAAACGGTAGCCCGCCACCTGGCGAGTGGCACCAACCTAGCGAGTAAGGTCGTTCAGAGTGTTGTAAAACGGTAGCCCGCCACCTGGCGAGTGGCACCAACCTAGCGAGTGAGGTTGTTCAGAGTGTTGTAAAACCGTGGCCCGCCACCTGGCGAGTGGCACCAACCTAGCGAGTAAGGTCGTTCAGAGTGTTGTAAAACGGTAGCCCGCCACCTGGCGAGTGGCACCAACCTAGCGAGTAAGGTCGTTCAGAGTGTTGTAAAACCGTGGCCCGCCACCTGGCGATTGTCACCAACCTAGCGAGTGAGGTCGTTCAGAGTGTCGTAAAACCGTGGCCCGCCACCTGGCGAGTAGCACCAACCTAGCGAGTGAGGTCGTTCAGAGTGTTGTAAAACCGTGGCCCGCCACCTGGCGAGTAGCACCAACCTAGCGAGTGAGGTCGTTCAGAGTGTTGTAAAACCGTGGCCCGCCACCTGGCGAGTGGCACCACCCTAGCGAGTGAGGTCGTTCAGAGTGTTGTAAAACCGTGGCCCGCCAACTGGCGAGTAGCACCAACCTAGCGAGTGAGGTCGTTCAGAGTGTTGTAAAACCGTAGCCCGCCACCTGGCGAGTAGCACCAACCTAGCGAGTGAGGTCGTTCAGAGTGTCGTAAAACCGTGGCCCGCCACCTGGCGAGTAGCACCAACCTAGCGAGTGAGGTCGTTCAGAGTGTTGTAAAACCGTGGCCCGCCACATGGCGATTGTCACCAACCTAGCGAGTGAGGTCGTTCAGAGTGTCGTAAAACCGTGGCCCGCCACCTGGCGAGTAGCACCAACCTAGCGAGTGAGGTCGTTCAGAGTGTTGTAAAACCGTGGCCCGCCACCTGGCGAGTAGCACCAACCTAGCGAGTGAGGTCGTTCAGAGTGTTGTAAAACGGTGGCCCGCCACCTGGCGAGTAGCACCAACCTAGCGAGTGAGGTCGTTCAGAGTGTTGTAAAACCGTGGCCCGCCAACTGGCGAGTGGCACCATCCTAGCGAGTGAGGTAGCTCAGAGTGTTGTAAAACGGTAGCCCGCCACCTGGCGAGTGGCACCAACCTAGCGAGTAAGTTCGTTCAGAGTGTTGTAAAACGGTAGCCCGCCACCTGGCGAGTGGCACCAACCTAGCGAGTAAGGTCGTTCAGAGTGTTGTAAAACGGTAGCCCGCCACCTGGCGAGTGGCACCAACCTAGCGAGTGAGGTTGTTCAGAGTGTTGTAAAACCGTGGCCCGCCACCTGGCGAGTGGCACCAACCTAGCGAGTAAGGTCGTTCAGAGTGTTGTAAAACGGTAGCCCGCCACCTGGCGAATGGCACCAACCTAGCGAGTAAGGTCGTTCAGAGTGTTGTAAAACCGTGGCCCGCCACCTGGCGATTGTCACCAACCTAGCGAGTGAGGTCGTTCAGAGTGTCGTAAAACCGTGGCCCGCCACCTGGCGAGTAGCACCAACCTAGCGAGTGAGGTCGTTCAGAGTGTTGTAAAACCGTGGCCCGCCACCTGGCGAGTAGCACCAACCTAGCGAGTGAGGTCGTTCAGAGTGTTGTAAAACCGTGGCCCGCCACCTGGCGAGTGGCACCACCCTAGCGAGTGAGGTCGTTCAGAGTGTTGTAAAACCGTGGCCCGCCAACTGGCGAGTAGCACCAACCTAGCGAGTGAGGTCGTTCAGAGTGTTGTAAAACCGTAGCCCGCCACCTGGCGAGTAGCACCAACCTAGCGAGTGAGGTCGTTCAGAGTGTCGTAAAACCGTGGCCCGCCACCTGGCGAGTAGCACCAACCTAGCGAGTGAGGTCGTTCAGAGTGTTGTAAAACCGTGGCCCGCCACATGGCGATTGTCACCAACCTAGCGAGTGAGGTAGTTCAGAGTGTCGTAAAACCGTGGCCCGCCACCTGGCGAGTAGCACCAACCTAGCGAGTGAGGTCGTTCAGAGTGTTGTAAAACCGTGGCCCGCCACCTGGCGAGTGGCACCACCCTAGCGAGTGAGGTAGTTCAGAGTGTTGTAAAACGGTAGCCCGCCACCTGGCGAGTGGCACCAACCTAGCGAGTAAGGTCGTTCAGAGTGTTGTAAAACGGTAGCCCGCCACCTGGCGAGTGGCACCAACCTAGCGAGTAAGGTCGTTCAGAGTGTTGTAAAACGGTGGCCCGCCACCTGGCGAGTGGCACCAACCTAGCGAGGCGTTATATTTTAGAACTAGCGACGGGGGGGGGGAGGGGGGGGGGGGGTAGGGAGGCGAGTGGGGCGATTTTGAAAATGTGTGTCTTTAGAGCGGGTTTGAAAAAAACCCCGAGCGGGTCGGCATGGAGCGGTGCCATGGAGCAGGTCATGTCCCCGCTCAGGCCCTCCGCCCCCGTAACAGAAACAAAGGCGGGAATAGATGCTTGGAGCTTCCATGAGCTCAAACTTAATATTCTTAATATAGGGTCTCACCACTTAATGCTCGTACTGCCGTAACAGTAGCGGAATGACAACCGCATGATGTGATATCGTCGGGTCTTGGGGCTCGCAGCATGAACCCCTTCCATCAACACTTCAAAGTGCCCACTCACCACTCAAAAGTAAACCATCAACAAATGACGCGCATTTAACTCACATTTATTAAGATCATTTATATGCTGAAAAAAATATCGTGCGCCATTATATCGAAGAATCCCGTTGCCTCAGACAACTCGCAGCACAGATCACTTAATCTCTGTGCTTTCGCAGTTGTGACCTTGCAAAGAGCGGAATTGTCTCTAAACTAAGCGCCGTGGTTTATAAGATCCGATCGGACATGGGAATCGTGTCCTCAATCCAGTCCAGATACTCTGAGATCCTGGTGAAGATGGCCGGAAACGAGGGTCCGCACTGGACGCCCGCCAACACGATCCCGATGGCATGGAAGCGGTCGCAAGTGTCCTTGGTAACCAGGCGACCCCCGGAATCTCCCTGGAAACCATGCAAATAACATCAATCCATTAACCAATCATAGTTATTATTACATAATAGGCTACATTATAATTATAGAACAGCACTTATTGCAGAATATCAAATATTGCTCTTAATTAATATATTACCAATTGAGCACAAAGTTCTGTGTCATATCAGGCAAAACGGAGATTTTACTACATGCGGTACGAATGCAGTGCATTGCAATATACTGTAATGCAATATTGCTCGATGCAATACATTGTCAGCTAATAAAACCAATCTGGACACTGTAATAGTAACGCCAGGTTGTTAGTAAACTTAGCAGATGCCTCACCTCAGGTACTCTTACGCCATTGTGAATACCTCGTCGAAGCGACTTCACTTGTTTGATAAATTAATAGACAATGCGTGGTGCCAATTAAGACACCTAACTGACATTAACTTCTATCGGTCTGCAACTTACTATGTCTAGATAGATCTGCATGGTGATGAATAAAATGTCCATTGCATTGTCAAAATATGAAGACAATTTCTAAATATGAGGAGAAACAGGGCACCAAGAAAAGTGTTTGTTGGTAGACATAGAAGCTGAGAAGCACACGTGATGACGTCATCAACTAGCGTTAATGACGTCACTGGTTCGACTGACGTACGTTACAAGTGCTGGAGAATGAACCGTCGACCACGTCCGAGGCGCACACCATGGTCTTCAATATGTTGTGGTTGATCCTGTCGTAGCTGTCCTCGCAAGCCTTGTTCTCCAGGACATCCATCACCGTGTACTTCAGCACGACACTGGCGTAACTTTGTTCTGTGAACAGAGAGCACAACAGCTTATATGCAGCAAGTGGGGATAGACATGCCTGTCGCCGTCAGTTCGTCCACAGAGCATGATGTTTTACCGTGTTTACCTGTGTTACGCGTATTTAAATTCACGTCACAATTGGGTGTTAATAGCGAGTGCCTTAGTACGAACTCTACATACTGACACGCTTATATTCTAAGCAACGCCAGACCAGTTTAATGTCTCAGTCAATGTCGACTGATTCTGCGCCCAGTGGCAACCTTTAGACATCACGGATGTCACAATCCACGTCGCCACGGTAATAGGTGTCGCCTAACCACCCAAACCACTCACGATAATAGGTGTCGCCGCACCACACAAACCGCTCACGATAATAGGTGTCGCTCTACCACCCAAACCACTCACGATAATAGGTGTCGCCCTGCCACCCAAACCACTCACGATAATAGATGTCGCCCCACCACACAAACCACTCACGATAATAGGTGTCGCCCCACCACACAAACCACTGACGATAATAGGTGTCGCCCCACCACACAAACCACTGACGATAATAGGTGTCGCCCCACCACACAAACCACTCACGATAATAGGTGTCGCCCTACCACACAAACCACTAACGATAATAGGTGTCGCCCCACCACACAAACCACTCACGTTAATAGGTGTCGCCCCACCACACAAACCACTCAAGATAATAGGTGTCTGTCGCCCCATCACACAAACCACTCAAGATAATAGGTGTCTGTCGCCCCATCACACAAACCACTCACGATAATAGGTGTCACCCCACAACACAAACCACTCACGATAATAGGTGTCGCCCCACACAAACCACTCACGGTAATAGGTGTCGCCCCACACAAACCACTCACTATAATAGGTGTCGCCCCACACAAACCACTCACGGTAATAGGTGTCGCCCCATCCGCTGACCAGGGCTCGGCCGCCCGCGTACGTCTCCGTGGGATCGGGAGGACACGCCGCCGTGACGTCAGCACCGAACACAATCGGGGTGCTGAGGCGTACCAGGGCGATGTCGTTCACAATGCCATCGATGTCGTAGTTGGGGTGGACGTATTTCTGGTAACTGTAGCGAGTGGAATCCGGGCTTTCCATCTTGCTCCACAGGTGTTCCCCGAATTTCACGTAAGTCAGGAAACCCGGGTGGATGCAGTGCCCGGCCGTGAGGACCCAGTGCCGGTTGCGGATTATCGCCCCGCAGTAGTAGAAGGAGCCGTCGTAGGGGACGCGGTAGTCGATTAGCAGGGCCTGATGGTAGTCAAGTAAAATGCCATTTATTTAAACCAAGTTTACACACATCTGGTAACAGAGCCAGACAGGCAACAGAGCCAGACAGCATATTTCAAGGAGGTAAGAACAAAATTAACGACATTTACCGGGGTGTCTGCACGTGTTTTGGTGTAGCCAAAGAAAAGGTTAAATTTGGCGAGCGGTTTCTTAAGGCCGGTCAGACCTATAAATGAAGGAGTAAATTTCTGGATGACTCCTTGGATCACTCTACAAGTGGAAAAAAGATGAACGAGGTTGCCGTTTTGGCCTGGACACAGTTTGCAATCGGGCGAATCGAAAATGCGGCTCTGGTGGAGATACTTTTCTGTCGCTAAGACTTGGTGAGTAAATTTAAATTGGAAGTCGGACAGCTTCCGGTCCAAGGATCTATGGTAAACAGGGGAAAAAATGTGCTTCGCGTCTAAGTGGCAACTGAAGACTGCTTCCCACCTCTCTATTGCAATGGGTTGTGGGGTGGCACCGAGGACACATTGATAAATCTCTCTTGTTGTAACGGAGGGGCTGAAAAGGAGGTCATCGTGTAAACGCTCGATGTATAGCTGCGTATTGTTAACTGGCCCCTGCCGTTGCTGCGCAAGCTGTAATATAAAATGGGGCGGGACTGAGTCTTTTAATCATTGTAGTTGTCTACGATGTTTATCTGAGGGCGGAAGTATGGTCTGGGCGGTCAGGCATTCAAAGTTAGTTAAATCATCGTTCGTGACTATGTCACGGACGCGGATAATATTATGCTTCAAAAACGTGGGGTAAAATAAAACGTTCGTTCCAGTAGTGATAGCTGGATTAAGAAACAAGGGCTGGTCGGCGACGCCCTGGGAGGTATCCGTGCTTGGGTAGGGGGTAACCTTCGCAGTATTCCATGCCTGTAAACATTCAACATAAATGGTAGGTAATTGTTTAACATTTTCTCTGAATGGGAAGAAGCGTAGATATAATAAGTATTCCCCTAAATTGCAGTCCCGGTACTTTCCCAGAAAGTGTTGGAATAAAGCTACCATGGGGGAGTCCCTCGTATGCCGTAGCATTCTATAAGCCCACATTACCTTCTGTGCCGTAATCTTAGATTTAATGTTGACCAGGTTTAACCCTCCCTGTTCTAACGGTAAGTGCAGAGTGCTTTTAGCTATCGGGTGTTTCCCTCCCTTCCAAAGAAAATCCAGCATGGCCTGCTCTAAGAACTTAAGGGCCCACGGGGGCAAGGGAATTACATACGAAAAATACCAAATGCCCGCGCTGGCTAGGCTGTTAATGACTGTAATGCGGCCTTGTAAAGTAAGGTCTCGCGCCCTCCACATATTAAGGGTGTTCTTAAATCGTTGGATTAGGGGATCCCAATTTTGGTGGTCCAAGTCCTCCCCTCCCATATAAAAACCTAGAATCTTAACTGATTCAGAGGACCACTTAAGGTTCAGGGGGCGGTCTTCTCTGCCTCTATATGGACCCAGCCATAAACATTCTGTTTTATCAGGGTTTAAAAGAGCGCCTGAGGCTTTTTCGTAAGTGTGAACGACATTAAACAGTGCTTCAATGGACCGAGTGTCGGCCACACACCCGGTGTTGTCGTCCGCATATTGCGACAGCTTGTGGCTACCGCCGCCCGGGAGGGGGATGCCTCTAATGAGGGGCTCCTTCCGGATCGCGATAGCCAGGACTTCAGCGACTGTAACGTAAAGTAAGGGGCTAAGTGGGCAGCCTTGCCTAGTCCCTCGGGACAAGCTGAAAAAGGAAGACATGTCGCCGTTGTTAAGGACAGCGCTGGAAATGTTTGTATAACACAAAGTGACCCAGGAGACAAAATCTGGGCCCAGACCGAAGGAAGTCAAGCACCTGTACAGGAAGGCCCAGTCTATCCGGTCAAAAGCTTTGGTCTGATCCAGGCAGACTAGGGCTCCCTGTACGTTGTTTCTGTTGGCGTAACTTATAAGGTCTTTTACGAAAGTGGTGGTATTGTTTGTAGACCGCCCCGGGACCGAGCATGTCTGGTACGGACTAATAAAGTATCGAAGTACATTTTTTAGTCTGTGGCAGAGTATTTTAGTGATGATTTTATAGTCGACATTTAGTAATGTTATTGGACGCCAGTTTTTCAAGTCCCGTTTATCCCCCATTTTGAAGATTAGGGTAATTAATCCACGCCTCATTGAGGTTGGTAACGCCCCCGCCCGTAAAGAGAAATTGGCTACTTCTATGAAGTCACTGCCTATTAGAGGCCAAACGTGTTTATAAAATTCGGCCGAGAGCCCATCACCCCCCGGGGATTTATTGGATTTAAGTTCCTTTACAGCCCTATCCCCTTCTGACAGCTGGAGATCCCCCTCGCAGCTCGCCCGCTCAGAGGGGCCTAGTGAATGACACATATTATTCAGTAAGGAATCCTGGGACAAACGGTCTGTGGGCTCAGCCGTGTAAAGGGTTTCATAAAAATCACGTTCTAGATCGAGAATGCCCTCTGGATCGGATACTACGGTGCCAGTACTGTTTTTTAGGGAAGTAATTAATTTGGCGTTGCCTTTAAACTTTTCTAAATTAACAAAGTACCTGGTGCATTTTCCCCCCTCTTCTCTAAACTCTGCTCTTGAACGTATTATGACCCCGTTTACTTTTTAATGTTTCTAAGGACTTAATCTCGTATTTAAGGGAATCTAAGCGGATGGACAGCTCAAGGTGAACTGGTCCCTTGTCTGCCTCCGTTAACAGTTTTTCAAATTTTTTCTTCTTAAAAAAAGGTCCCTTTCATGGGCACGCTTATGTGCCGAGGCGAAAGCCCTTGTCTCCTGCTGTAAATGTTTTTTACCCATATCCCACCAAAGGCGGAGGTCCTTAAAAAGGGGTTTGGACTCCTGCCAGGATACCCAAAAGTTCTCGATTACCGTAGAAAAGTTCTTGTTATCCAACAACGACGAATTAAATTTCCAATAACCTGGGCCACGGGGGGGGGGGGGCATATTTAAATTAAAGTGGCATACGGCGGTCTCGTGGTCACTATGGTGCCACGGCTTAACGCAGGCTTCTGTGAGGGCAAAAGAGAGGGCGTTGGATACGTAGATCCGGTCAATGCGGGTTTTAACATTATAACGTTTGATGTAGTGGGTAAATTTTAGTAACGTGGGATTAAGTAATCTAAATGAATCGACTAAGTCGTATTCTGATTTAATATCCCCCATCGGGGCCGATCCCGATAAGCACCCCTTCCAGGTTCCCCCAACTTGTTTGTCCAGGTCAAAGTCCTCGATGAAATTAACGTCGCCCGCTAGAATAATATTGGCACTTTCTTCTAACCCGCTTGGGCAAAGGTCTGGGATCGTCTTAAGAAATAAAATCCTGTCTTTAGGAGTGTTAGGGCAATACGCATTAATTATATTTATCGTAAAGGACCCCGCCTCAAATAGTACCCTATTAAGTCGAGCCCTGTCGTCGCTGTAGGAATTAGTAAAAGCAGCTTCCAGCCGGTTAGAGAACCAGGTGCAGACGCCTCCACTTCTGGAGCTGTCTGCTAAACTGTAAAAGAATTGGCCTCGCAATGGGTCGAGGCACTCCTTTAGTTCGACCAGAGAAGTGCAGTGAGTTTCCTGAAAAGCTATGATGTCGAGTTTGCTTTTCAGGACGTAACGGCGGATACTCGCGCTTAAGATCGCTAAAGACCCAACCGTTAACGTTTTTGGAGGCTACCTTCATAAAGGGGTGGAGGGTGGCAGCCCTGTCACCGACCTTGTGTCCGCGCTGGGCACAGCAGGCAACCCATACGCGTGCCCGTTCCTGAGTGCAGCCAGCGGTCCTGGTACTGCCTCAGGGTCCGGGTCCGCACTAGCGGGGAAAAAAACCTGTAGAGACTTAGAATGCGTAGGCTGTCCATACACCTGCACGTCCTCGGGTACAGCTGGCACACCTGGCGCTGTCCCGGGGTCCGTGCTGGACCGAAAAGCAAAGCGTGCAAGCATATGGTGTCCATACACGTGGACGTCCCCGGGTGCTGCCGGCAGGCCTGGCACTGCCCCGGGGTCCGCGCTGGACAAAAGACAGTATTCCTATACCTACACCACCCCGGGTACGGGGTCTGTGCAGGCGGAGGCGAAAAAAGGCTTTACATACATAGTATACATGCAGTGTCCATACACGTGCGCGTCCCCGGGTGCAGCCGGCAAGCCTGGCACTGCCCCGGGGTCCGCGCTGGACAAAAGACAGTGTCTCTATACCTACACCGTCCCGGGAGCGGGATCTATGCAGGCAGAGGCGAAAAAAGGTGTGCATACATAGCATATGTATATGTAGAAAAGCGACTACGTACAAGCGTACGGTGTCCATACACGTGCACGTCCTCCGGTACAGCCGGCGTGCCTGGCACTGTCCCGGGGACCGTGCTGGACGGAAGGGACCGCACTTACGTGCGTACAGTGTGCCTACTCCTGCGCGTCCCCGGGTGCAGTCGGTAGACCTGGCACTAGCCCGGGGTCCGCGCCGGACACACAAAACCCTTACATACAGGGGGAACGTCTTATACGACCAAGATGAGACAAGTGTGGGGGAATAAGTCCGGGCGTAGTACATGGGAGTGTTCTGGTTCATGTTCCGGGTCCAGGTCTCCGGTCGTTAGGTGCGCGGAGAGGACTCTCCTGCTCGGGTCACTCGGGCGCTGCTGGCGCTGCCGGGGTCGATCGAGGTTGAGCGTTCACGCGGAGTCTGGGTGGGGCCGGACTGATACCTGCCACGGGAGGGTGGTCGTCCGCACGTCCTCTTCGTTTCCGTTGTGGTCTGGCCGGTCGTGTTCCCGGTTCGTAGAGCCGGCGCGGGTGGGGGGCGCATGCTCAGCTGGCCGCTGGCTGGCCTCTTCCGCGTAGGGGTAAGAGGTTGGGGGGACCCGTCAGTGTCTAGGCGCTGGACCGATGGTGGGATCTGCGAGGGTGGTGCTTGGTCCTTGCTCTCTCCAGACTGCCCGGGCTGTGAGCGGAGGACAGCCTGGAGGGCAGCTGGCAGCCATGGCGTGGCGCCATGCCCGGGTGAGGGCTGGGTGTCCTCTACGGCGAGGCCGACCTCCCTAACGGGGGTGTTGCCGAAAACGGCCGTCAGGCTGTCCCGCGTCTTTTGTCGCGGCGGCGTTGTCGCGGCTTCTAGCTGGGGGGCATCTGTCGCCGCCTCGTCCGCTTCCCTCTCGCCGGTGTCGTTGCGCGGTGCGGGGGCGGACTTGGCGGGTGATTGTCTCGGTTTCCCCTGTCGCGGGGGCTGCTCGCTGTTGCCGGGGCTGGAGTCTGTTCGCCGCTGTCGTCTCGGAGCGGCGTGATGATGGCGTTACCCTCAGTGGTAACGGGCATCTCCTTGTCGGCGTCTGTCGGAGGGCCGGGCATAGGAGTGACGGGTGTGGGGGGGGGGGGATCCCCTCTGTTACGGCGGCCTTGTCGGGCAGGTCTTCTTTGCGGGGGGGCTGTGCCGCATGTCTTCCTCAGTCGGGGTATGGGTTGTCGGTGGGGGGGGGGGGAGCTTGGGGGAGCATGAGGCGCCTGGCACCCCATCTGCCTCGGTAAGTCCCGTGGAGGGGGGTGCGTCCCTGTGGCGGTCGTCGCTGCCGCACTCGCTTCGCATGTGTCCTTGCACCCCACACTTCCAACAAGAGGGGATCATCCCTCTGTATGACAGATAAACCACTATCCGAACGTGTCTGTTGGGAATGGTAACTGAAAATCGGTCGGGGACAGCGCTGGTGGGCCAGATCTTGATGGCTTCTCGGCCTTTTGGCTAAGATCAAAGTGTAGTTCTGACTGTGACACAGTTTAAGACTCTCCTTTTCCACTCCAGCTCCAACTCCACAAGGGAAGCGGCGACCGGAAGTGGACCAGCGGCCGCAGACGGACCGGACTCCGGAGCACCAGCGAAGGCGGTCAGGTACTCCCCTCCCCGCCAGCAGTGGTCAGCCCACAGGTAGCGGCGCGCGCGGGCTCAGGATCTGAGTCACAAGCCCCCTCCTTGGTGCGAGCCTGTCCCCACCCCTCCCCGCCGAGCTCTCGGGCTGGTGTGGTGAAGGGTACAGCTCCCGGACTCCGGGGCTGTCCCCTGAACATCCCTCCCGTTAGTGAGGTCCCTCCCGCCGAGCTTTCGGGCTGGGACGGTGAAGGGTTCAGTACCTGGCTTGAACGGGGCTGTTCCCTGACCCCCCCCCTCCCGTTGGTGACGCCCCTCCCGCCGAGCTTTCGGGCTGGGACGGTGACGGGTTCAGTACCTGGCTTGACCGGGGCTGTTCCCTGACCCCCCCCCCGTTGGTGAGGCCCCCTCCCGCCGAGCTTTCGGGCTGGGACGGTGACGGGTTCAGTACCTGGCTTGACCGGGGCTGTTCCCTGACCCCCCTCCCGTTGGCAAGACCTCCCTTTCCTCCCCTCCCCGCCGAGCTTTCGGGCTGGTGTGGCGAAGAGTGTAGCTCTGGATGACCGGGGCTGCTCCCTGACCCTGCCTCCCGTTTGTAAGGCCTCCCTGCTTAGCTCCCGGATAGGAGTGGAGGAGGAGACGGCGCCCGGTTTACGGGGCTGTTCCTTGGGCCACCCTCCGAGGTTGCGAAGCTACAGCTCAGTCTCCGCCACGACGGACTGAGTCTTTCTGCCGGGAGACCGACAACAGCTCATACCTGGTGGCCGGCTGAGTTGTAACCCAGCTCGGGTACCCCCCTCCCCTCCCTCCCCCTCCCTCCCACTCCCCCGCCTATTGCTCACTGCGAATACTAGGCTTCACTCCATTCGAGTGCCCCCCCCCTACCTCTTCCCCCCCCCCTCCCCCCCCCCTCCACCCCTCTAAGCCTCATGCAGCCGGTCACCCTCGACCAACTGGCCAGGGCCCTCTACGACGCCGACTGTGGAGACGTCGCCGGTCTGATCACCCTGGGGAGACTGACGGCGATAATCTTCCGGTCGGTGGCAGCGGCAGAAACCAGGATGGTCGAAGGCCTGAACATCCTGGGTCAGCATCTGGAGCTAGAACCAGCCACCGCGCCCACCTTGACGGTCACGGTGAAGGGGTGGCCCTTCTCAAAGGACACCGCCCCTCTGGATAAAGTTCTCCGGAAGTTCGACCCGGATGTCGAACCCGCAGCCCCGGTTTTGTTCCCCGGGACTGACTTTCGAACAGGGGATTGGAGGGTCGTGTTTCACGACTCTTCCATCACAATCCCCAATCGACTCCCCGTCTCCATTCCGGGGCAGCTGTCGAAGGCGGTGACTTACGTAAGTTACCGCGGGCAGCTGCCAACCTGTTGGAAGTGCGGGGACATCAGTCATGTTCGCACCGCTTGCACCCTGACGCGCAAGCGAAAGAAGACAGCCCCCAAACCCCAAGAGGCTCCAGCAGAGGTGGTGGTGGTCGAATCTGATACCGACTCCGACTCTGACGAGGAGGAGAAGGACACGGATGAGACCGCCACCCCAGAAGCGACTAGACCCGCCGACAAGCAAGCCCCTCTACCCAAGGCAGGCCCAAGCGGACGAACATCGGTCGTGAAGTATTAGATAAGGAATGAGTTGTAGGTCATTATTGGGATCGAAGAACTTCGAGGCGTAGCCGAGAAGTTGTTATCTGGCTTAATGCCTACTTCTATTGTTTCCTCCGAGGAGGCGGCGATGGCATGGCGTATGTGAGCAGGAGGTCATTATTGTACCAAAGCGGGTCATTATAGTTCCGTCACAATAATGACCCGCTTTGGTACAATAATGACCTCCTGCTCACGGTCCGCAGGTCCTTACCGGCAAAACACGACTCCGAGGAAACAATAGAAGTATGCATTAAAGGACACAAGAAGGTTGCCCTGGCCGCCGCGAGTGACACTGAGTGGTTTGGTAACCTCGCCCGCCGCGATGCCGCCACCACCGGAGTCCCCGAAGGCGCCACGGTCAGCCTTCGCTTCAACGCCCCTGAGGACCTCATCGTGCGTCACTTCACGCCCGATGAGAGCCCTATGACGACGACGCCGCCATCTTCGCCCCCTCCCAGACGCCCTGACGACCTAGACTGGAACTGGACCCTCCCCGCACCCCCCCCCCCGCCCCCTGTAGCCCAGGGCTGGTTACCCGACTGACCGTGGTGCAACGACCGACAGACCCCGCCCCCCTGTATTAACTACCCCGCCACCCCGCCGCTTACTGTTTCTCACCTCCCTCGGCAGCTTCTACCCGGCCAGCCTTAGAGCTGGACGGCGGACCGCCCGAAGGAACCGCCTCCCTCTTCCCCCATCCACCTCTCTGCGGCGCTATCTGCCTACCCCCGGCCAGCTTACCCCACCCCCGCCCCTCGTAACCCGCTGTCCTCCTAACTTCTCACTCGACCTGCCAGCGAGCGGCAGCTGATCGGTCAGCACCGGCTACAGCGCTACAGGGTAGAGCTAATCTGTCTCTGTAGCGCACACTCAGGCCACCCCCTGCCCCCCTCCCCTCCCTACACTTGCCACCCACCTGCCAGCCACGCTTGGCTGACTCCAACTAATCCCTCCCAGTCGGTCAGCCACCACAGCCGGTCCCGCCTCTACCACCCACCGCCACACCCCCCCCCCCCTCCTGTACAGGGGTCCCCGTGCTGAGGGTATTGTAGCGGGATCCACTGTGCGGTACCTTGCATGTTGTAAGCCTAAGATCTTAGCCCCTGTTGGGCAACGGAGGTTTTACACGGGCACGATGCCAGTGAGACGGGGTATAAATAGACCAAGCTTAGGTCGTCCACCACAACGCATTGGGGAGAGCATCTGCACGTCGCAATCCGCTACAAGCTTCAAGATGGGGGGACATTTGGTGGCAATCATCGTACTACTGCTTCGATTGATGTCGGAGCACTGTGGATCAGGTAAGTAACGTTAACTAATTAATTCTTATTTAGTTGATTTAGGCGAAAAGAATAAATAGTCATGCCGCTTTTGCTCGAGCAAGAGCGCGTACCGTCTCTAAGTTTAGAACATTTTATTTGGGCAGTCACATGTTCCTCTCCCGTGCTTACAATTAAGGGGATTTAATTGATTTCCCGTGATATTTCCCGTGAGATAACGCTCTGAAATGTAAGTAAATTATGAATGCGGGCGTGGGAAAAGGCAGGGGGGGGGGGTGCAGATAAGACCCCACTTACTTATGTCTTCCAGTAATTTTGTTTCCAGTTGGAGCCGGCGTTTGTGTCGGTCACAATAATTACCACCAAGTGCTTTTGCCCTGAACCACATGCACGCATACCGCAAGAACCTGTACTTTAGGAACCTGTGTGCGTGTCACTGTATTACATAACATCACATTAATATTGTCATTCAGTATCATTGACTAAAGCAACAGTGCATCTATATTACTGCAAGGATCGGTCTCTATCCATCTTCAGTATTCCGTCAATGAAACGACCCTGCTATCAGGGTCCGCGTAAAGGCGCCTAAATCGAGTGCACATATCCTAAAAAAATATTTCTGATAGAAAGTAGCCGCAACATCTATTCCAGGGAATTAATTTGTTTTCATTTAGCCTACGTGCAAATAATATTAATGATAAAATAGGTCAAGCTCAGATATATCATACAATCTGTATCCTGTTGTATTTACTTTTCGCAGCACTGGAATGTCGCACGTGTAAAAAGATGTCATCTGAGGAGGAGTGCAACAACTCGCCGACCGCGAGCTGTGCTGAGGGGGAGACGTGCAAGATGACGGTTCGAAGACGGAGAGGCGGACTCCTCTACACCAAGGGCTGCTACGACAAGAATTGTGGCGTCCCGGGGAAGGTCATGTGTGTCTCGGGCGGAAAGGCCACCTGCAAGACCTGCTGTGACGACGATCTTTGCAACAGCGACGCATCCACCATCGCCGCCTACATGGGTTAGTCTGCCTCTACACGACTCTAGTAATATAGTGCTGCCCCCTAGTGAGCCATTTCGTAGTTAACTAATAAAGTGTGCGTCCATACTGGGGCCTGGCTCACGTTGCCAGACCGTCTCTGGTGGGCAGATTTAGTCCATATAGCCACCAAAGTGCGGCAATACATACATACAATATTATATATAAGATATATATATATATATATAACATTATAAATTATATGAATTCTACAACTCAGTTGTTGTCGCCAGTGTGCGTAATTACACAATTGTCGGACTCAAAACAACTAGTTGAATTGGAGGAATTGGAGGTTTCAAGACAAACAACTCTTGTCAATGAATGGATGCGTAATCAACTGCATCTCCTCAGTTAAAAACATTACACTTCCTTATAACAAAATATTGATTGCGTTGTTGTTTTCTGAGATGTTTCCAAAGCATTTTTCCATGAAGGTCTTCCTTTCAAACTACAGAGCCACTCTCTGCCTTCTACTCACCCCGCTAGGGCTCCGTTATATCTCTGTTGTCGCCTAAGTCCTCAATACACATTCACACTCGCTCGCCAGGGCGGCGCTGCGAAATATGATAGTGAAAATGCGTCGCGCATTTCAACGAATTAGTGCCGGGACCCTTCCTAAGCCTAATAACACATGAAATCAGGTAATGAAACAAAGAGTTCTGTCACAATTATAACTTTCTTGAAAGGGTGCAAGATGTTTTTTGCTCTATTAAATATACACAGCTCGTTATTTTTATGTTTTATTCTTGAAAACTATAATGTTGAAATAAGAAATTACAGCTGATCTGACCGCTTTTCAGGAATCTTGAAATTTGCCTCCTCCGACAACAGTGGTAAAAGCTAGCTTACGTAGCGCCACCGTGCGGGAACCTTGCTACAAAGCATGGGGATATCAGTCTGTATATTGTTTGCGACAGTGTCGCAGTTACTGTTGTTACAAGAGTTGTTATGAAAGCCGTATGTTCGGACTGGAGAGGCACCAATGCAGGGCTTCCACAAGTTTGTCTTTTAGACCCTCTTCTATTTATTATGCATGTTAATGATTTGCGGAAAGTGTAGAATGTAAAATGCATCTCTATGCTGAGGATACTTCATTGTTTCTTGTACTCAACAAATATTACAACGTGTCAGCCACCAATAGAGATGTGCGTAAGATATCTAACCGTACAGCACAGTGGAGAGTCAGTTTCAACCCAATGGATATTGTATCAAGTAAACCTGTACACATGATATTCAGTCAGAAGCCCAGGAGTGCAGCGTCATTTGTTGAGTCGCCACTTTTATGACATAATAGTAATTCGTTGTTTATGGGCCTCAGAAGCTAAGGTTTCAGTTTAAATTTCTGTTTAATTTTCTTTCCTCGATGCAGGGCATGCAGTATTACTTAGCCTTTCTTATCTCAACTTCCATTACCTTCGCCTACAACACCCTAAATGATTTGCCCAATATCTTACCCATAACTTTCTATTTCATTTATTATAGGTTAACCATACGTTGACCACACCTTTACCATATGTTACCCCAGCCTTTACCCCACCTTTGCCATGTGTTACTCATACCTTTACCTTACCTTTACATGTTGCCCATACCTTTACCCCACCTTTACATATGTTACCCATACCTTTACCCCACCTTCACATATGTTACCCATACCTTTACCCCACCTTTACATATGTTACCCATACCTTTACCCCACCTTCACATATGTTACCCATATCTTTACCCCACCTCTACATATGTTACCCATACCTTTACCCCACCTTGACATATGTTACCCATACCTTTACCCGACCTTCACATATGTTACCCATACCTTTACCCCACCTTCACATATGTTACCCATACCTTTATCCCACCTTTACATATGTTACTCATACCTTTTACCCCACCTTTACATATATTACCCATACCTTAACGTGATTTTTGCCATACGTTACCCATACCTTTACCCCACATTTACACATGTCATCCATACCGTTACCCCACCTTCACATATGTTACCCATACCTTTACCCCAACTTTAACATTTGCTACCCATACCTTTACCCCAACTTTAACATTTGTTACCCATACTTTTACCCCACATTTACCATAAGTTACCCATACCTTTACCCCACCTTTACCATAAGTTACCCATACCTTTACCCCCACCTTTGCACATGTCATCCATACGTTACCCACATTCACCATACGTTACCCATACCTTTACCCCAACTTCACCATATGTTACCCATACCTTTACCCCACCTTCACATATGTTACCCATACCTTTACCCCAACTTCACCATACGTTACCCATACCTTTACCACACCTTTGCCTTATCTTACCTGTACCTTAGTGTCTCACTCTTACCTTATCGTATTAATTCTTCGCAGTCCAGGTTGTCATTGTCTTGATTCGCGGATTGCCACATGTACCCTCACATTATCTCACTTGTATCGTATCTTATCTTTTTTATTTTACCTTAGATTAACTCACATTATATTACCTCACCATGTACTCTATATTAGCTTACATTATATCATCTACCGTATATTAGTTTACCTTATACTACTTCGTTTATATTATATTATTTTATATCATCTTACCGCATATTAGCTTACCTTATATCATCTACCTGATATTACCCTACTTTATATCAACTACCTTAGATGACCCTACTTTATATCATCTTACCGTATATTAGCTTTCCTTATATTACCTTACCTTATATCATCTTATTATACATTATCTGACCTTGACCTTATCTTATCTTAATACCTTGCTTACGTTATCTTGCCTGATCACTTTAATTCGTCGTGGGCGTTGTCTTTCAAGGGTGTAATAACTCACTGGTGCATCACCACATATAGGTTAAGCGATGTAACGGTGACCGCGACTTTTGCACTTCTATCTGGGCTTAATGTGTGTCCTTTCCACAGATCTGTGCATGGACAAGCCCTGCGAGAACGGAGGGACGTGCCGCGTGAGCGGCGGAGGCGTCAGCTGTAGCTGTCCACAGGGATACCAGGGACAAACGTGCGAAGACCTCACAGGTAGATTCTCAAATGCCCTGCATAAGCCACACTAAATATGGTGCATGCCATTCTTGTAGCATTTTAAGAACATTTGCCAACCTTAATTAAGTCTTTTGTGTGACAACAGTACGCAAAATAGAGATGCTTTTAACAAAAACGAGATACGTGCCTTTGTGGGAAGTTATATACCAAGCCATGTGCCTTGTAGATGCACTCGATTTATCATTGTACAAATTGCAACAACTGGTTCAATAATCCAAAGCTTTAAATGTGAAGAACAAAGAACCAACCGCATATATACAAAGCAGCGCTCTACATTTAGATTACCACTCCACTTAATCTTCCATGAGGTATACATAACGTTGAGAGAAATATCTTGCACACAGAACCAGACAATCATTGGAACCATAAGTACGTCACAATAGCCAAAAGTATGGACAACTTTCGTTATAAAAGGCAACTAATTACATGTACAAGTTTCCCTGTAGTGTGTGTGTGTGATGTATATCTATCATGGCACACATGAATGAATAGTCGTAGTTTTGATGACCCTATAATTGTAGGCTTGAAGAGCGAAAATATACACATATATGCCTACGTTATATGGTATCTTGTGTGGGATAAAGTTGATTAAGTTACGGTAACCTCTCCTGGATCTGCCCTTGAACTACACCCTATCCCAGTCCACACCACTCCTTGATCAACCTTTGAAATACACCCTATCCTAGTCCAAACCACTCCAGGATCCCCCTTGAAATACAACCTATCATAGTCCACACCACACCACTTCTGGAATCGCCCTTGAAATGCACCCTATCCCAGTCCACACCACTCCTGGATCCGCCCCTGAAATACACCCTATCCCAGTCCATCTTATCTTATCTTAATACCTTGCTTACGTTATCTTGCCTGATCACTTTAATTCGTCGTGGGCGTTGTCTTTAAAGGGTGTAATAAGTCACTGGTGCATCACCACATATAGGTTAAGCGATGTAACGGTGACCGCGACTTTTGCACTTCTATCTGGGCTTAATGTGTGTCCTTTCCACAGATATGTGCGTGGACAAGCCCTGCGAGAACGGAGGGACGTGCCGCGTGAGCGGCGGAGGCGTCAGCTGTAGCTGTCCACAGGGATACCAGGGACCAAAGTGCGAAGACCTCACAGGTAGATTCTCAAATGCCCTGCATAAGCCCCACTAAATATGGTGCATGCCATTTTTGTAGCATTTTAAGAATATTTGCCAACCTTATGTAAGTCTTTTGTGTGACAACAGTACGCAAAATAGAGATGCTTTTAACAAAAACGAGATACGTGCCTTTGTGGGAAGTTATATACCAAGCCATGTGCCTTGTAGATGCACTCGATTTATCATTGTACAAATTGCAACAACTGGTTCAATAATCCAAAGCATTAAATGTGAAGAACAAAGAACCAACCGCATATATACAAAGCAGCGCTCTACATTTAGATTACCACTCCACTTAATCTTCCATGAGGTATACATAACGTTGAGAGAAGTATCTTGCACACAGAACCAGACAATCATTGGAACCATAAGTACGTCACAATATCCAAAAGTATGGACAACTTTCGTTATAAAAGGCAACTAATTACATGTACAAGGATCCCTGTAGTGTGTGTGTGATGTATAACTATCATGGCACACATGAATGAATAGTCGTAGTTTTGATGACCCTATAATTGTAGGCTTGAAGAGCGAAAATATACTCATATATGCCTACGTTATATGGTATCTTGTGTGGGATAAAGTTGATTAAGTTACGGTAACCTCTCCTGGATCTGCCCTTGAACTACACCCTATCCCAATCCACACCACTCCTGGATCAACCTTTGAAATACACCCTATCCTAGTCCAAACCACTCCAGGATCCCCCTTGAAATACACCCTATCATAGTCCACACCACACCACTCCTGGAATCTCCCTTGAAATGCACCCTATCCCAGTCCACACCACTCCTAGATCCGCCCCTGAAATACACCCTATCCCAGTCCATCTTATCTTATCTTAATACCTTGCTTACGTTATCTTGCCTGATCACTTTAATTCGTCGTGGGCGTTGTCTTTAAAGAGTGTAATAACTCACTGGTGCATCACCACATATAGGTTAAGCGATGTAACGGTGACCGCGACTTTTGCACTTCTATCTGGGCTTAATGTGTGTCCTTTCCACAGATCTGTGCGTGGACAACCCCTGCAAGAATGGAGGGACGTGCAGCGTGAGCGGCGGAGGCGTCAGCTGTAGCTGTCCACAGGGATACCAGGGACCAGCGTGCGAAGACCTCACAGGTAGATTCTCAAATGCCCTGCATAAGCCACACTAAATATGGTGCATGTCATTTTTGTAGCATTTTAAGAACATTTGCCAACCTTAATTAAGTCTTTTGTGTGACAACAGTACGCAAAATGGAGATGCTTTTAACAAAAACGAGATACGTGCCTTTGTGGGAAGTTATATACCAAGCCATGTGCCTTGTAGATGCACTCGATTTATCATTGTACAAATTGCAACAACTGGTTCAATAATCCAAAGCTTTAAATGTGAAGAACAAAGAACCAACCGCATATATACAAAGCAGCGCTATACATTTAGATTACCACTCCACTTAATCTTCCATGAGGTATACATAACGTTGAGAGAAATATCTTGCACACAGAACCAGACAATCATTGGAACCATAAGCACGTCACAATAGCCAAAAGTAAGGACAACTTTTGTTATAAAAGGCAACTAATTACATGTACAAGGATCCCTGTAGTGTGTGTGTGTGATATATATCTATCATGGCACACATGAATGAATAGTCGTAGTTTTGATGACCCTATAATTGTAGGCTTGAAGAGCGAAAATATACTCATATATGCCTACGTTATATGGTATCTTGTGTGGGATAAAGTTGATTAAGTTACGGTAACCTCTCCTGGATCTGCCCTTGAACTACACCCTATCCCAGTCCACACCACTCCTGGATCAACCTTTGAAATACACCCTATCCTAGTCCAAACCACTCCAGGATCCCCCTTGAAATACACCCTATCATAGTCCACACCACACCACTCCTGGAATCTCCCTTGAAATGCACCCTATCCCAGTCCACACCACTCCTGGATCCGCCCCTGAAATACACCCTATCCCAGTCCATCTTATCTTATCTTAATACCTTGCTTACGTTATCTTGCCTGATCACTTTAATTCGTCGTGGGCGTTGTCTTTAAAGAGTGTAATAACTCACTGGTGCATCACCACATATAGGTTAAGCGATGTAACGGTGACCGCGACTTTTGCACTTCTATCTGGGCTTATTGTGTGTCCTTTCCACAGATCTGTGCGTGGACAACCCCTGCGAGAAT
This sequence comes from Arenicola marina, assembly GCA_964019135.1. Lineage (NCBI taxonomy): Eukaryota > Metazoa > Annelida > Polychaeta > Arenicolidae > Arenicola > Arenicola marina. The sequence goes on along the minus strand of OZ025253.1, from coordinate 7,083,895 downwards.
GGAGGGACGTGCAGCGTGAGCGGCGGAGGCGTCAGCTGTAGCTGTCCACAGGGATACCAGGGACCAACGTGCGAAGACCTCACAGGTAGATTCTCAAATGCCCTGCATAAGCCACACTAAATATGGTGCATGTCATTTTTGTGGCATTTTAGGAACATTTGCCAACCTTAATTAAGTCTTTTGTGTGACAACAGTACGCAAAATAGAGATGCTTTTAACAAAAACGAGATACGTGCCTTTGTGGGAAGTTATATACCAAGCCATGTGCCTTGTAGATGCACTCGATTTATCATTGTACAAATTGCAACAACTGGTTCAATAATCCAAAGCTTTAAATGTGAAGAACAAAGAACCAACCGCATATATACAAAGCAGCGCTCTACATTTAGATTACCACTCCACTTAATCTTCCATGAGGTATACATAACGTTGAGAGAAATATCTTGCACACAGAACCAGACAATCATTGGAACCATAAGTACGTCACAATATCCAACAGTATGGACAACTTTCGTTATAAAAGGCAACTAATTACATGTACAAGGATCCCTGTAGTGTGTGTGTGTGATGTATATCTATCATGGCACAAATGAATCAATAGTCGCAGTTTTGATGACCCTATAATTGTACGCTTGAAGAGCGGATGTGCTAACAACTGAACAACAACTCTTACTATATATACCTCACAAAATGTCATCTTTTTGACAAGCGCCAAGCTACAACATACCTTAACTCACGAACTAATATTTGAATATCCTACATTCCACCTGCACAGATTCAGAGCTTAAGCTAAGAAATACTTAGCGAACAGTCAGTTTATATACCTCAAAATACTGTTTCACACGTAGAGATGTGCTAACACATGAACTCTTACTTTATATACCTCACAATAATATTGAATAGGCAATGATGCCAGGCTGTAAGTATTGCCGCCAAACGCTGACGAACTGTTAACCTATTTAACTAAAGACCCGCTTGCTTGTACAAATGCGAGGATAATTACAACGACACCTGACTAGCAGTTAGTTTAAATGTTCAATACAAAAAAGAAAGAATCGCACACACTTGCAGTCATGTTATGAAACACCCAGCAACTAGCTGGCCAAATCTCAGTTTATGTACCTCACAAAATGTCTTCCTCGCATATATCAGCATATATTATATTAGGCCCTATAGCCTATGTCATTATTGCCTGTGATATACTTTTGTCAGCTATATAAACTGACAAACTAGGCCTAGTCCGGTACCGAATTGATACCTAACGTCTAAGCTTATGTCTTATTGGTTAGCATGTTCTTTAGCATGTGGCTGGCATCATCGTGTTCTTTCGTTGCCTTACAATCGTTGTTAAAAAAAACTTGAATCAATAACACATCACTTTGGTTGGTTGGCGATGTTTTGATTAGGACAAAGCTCTTCGAAAGCTCCCGGCGCAAAATGTCTTAAATGTTTAAAATATTTGCCATCTACAAACTCTAGATCTATTTTTACTCCCGGCCCCCATTTATGAGATCAGTTTGCGTACGCCGCCATGATTGTTTTCTACATCGAAAAGTGTTGTGCTAAGCTTATAGGCTATTCACCCTGTAAACCTTCAACTTTGTGGTGGTTTGGATGTCGGAGAACACCCCTTAAACCGTGAAGTTAATCCACTTACATCGTGATACTAAAAAATTACAGAATACAATACAGAATTAGGTCTCTATCTACAATAAAGTATCCGCGGTTGTGCTTTAAATTCCTACTTTTGAGTTGAAGACAATGAAGTTGACAAGTCGATAGATGAAGATTTAAGTTATTTTAATTTAGATTTCAGCTGAGCCTTAGGCCTATTTCCAGTTTAGCAGTTAGCCTAGCCTATCATCCAGACGCATCAAATTGTCCAGCTGCTGAAGAGATTTACCTCTCATTCACACAAAATACTAAACAATGCCTAATTGATTTCTTAGCACCATGAATTAATCAAACTGAAATAAACGGATAAAAAGGCTTACCTTAACTTGATCGCATGCTTCTCTTCTGACTTTTCAACACTTGTTGGTCTGATGCATTTGAAAGCGCCCGAATTTCATGCTACACTCGCTAAAAATGACGCGAACAAACGACGTTGCCAAGCAACAAAACTGTCGCCAAAGAGATGCTTGATAATGACGTCGTTAGACGATTCGATTAGTTTTCGTTGCAGTGTTATTCGCAAGATGGCAGCAGCTGCATATGGATGATTAATTATATGTATAAATTTCCGACCTGAAACCGGGTTACGCAATGAGGGGTGGAATGCATCAAATGGTAATCCAGCATGGTCCCTACACTACTCGTTTTTGTGGGGTATTATAGATACCTCACAGTCAGGCCAGTACCCCACAGTAAGGGTCTTATATCGACAAACACCTCACATCTGGATGGACATCTTAGTATATATGTATACATATATATATATATATAACGCCGCAGGTTGAAGGCAAAATAAAGTTCATGAACATTCTGGCGCCGCTATCACTGACTCGGTTTAGCCCATGTGTGCAGATAAATCCCGGCCATGCATGCTGCTGCTATAGTCAATGTTATTCCGTTATCTTACTACAGAACCCCCCTGCAGCAGACTTATTAACTATCACATCGAAGTTAAGCTGTGTGACATCATGAAAACTGAAAATGACTATACATCCCTGCACGCCACACGACCCGGGCGTTGGCCATCTGCGGGGGTCTGTCTTGTCGTGTCCATAGACGACAACCTCAACCTGGATCAGTACGTCTACACCGTGGACCTTTACAACCAGGCGGGTTGGCAAGGTCCCAATTCCGGACACCCTGGAGTGATCTTCAACGTTATCGACAGTGACAATTTCGATTTCGTCTTCTTCAGGTTTGCAAAAACTTCTTCAACAGCTGCGCTGAATGGGCACGGTTCGAAATTTAAAAGACCTGTTGATGTCCGGTTCTTATTGTAGTGTTGCTTCCCAAATGGTAACCTAATCAAACCTACTGCTGTGATGTATATGTTTCAAAATAAGCTATTAAGTAACATGTAAATAAAAAGTACTTATTTGCCAATTATATTGGGCGTATAGTGTTATATTCTTAATATTCCAAAAGTTCCGGGAATTTAATTCCAAGTCTAAATCAATCAATAATGTGCGTAGAAACCATATTTGACATTCACAATATTCATTTATGCTCATGATTGGCGTTTAGTTATGAAAAGACACTAATCATGCCATGTTTTATGTTCATCAGACCGCATTGGGCCAATAGAGATGGTTGTGTGCAGCATGGCTACTTCATGTCTGGGAAATTCTACGCCACGACGAAAGCGCGTTGCACGGCATCCCCGGTAGTAGGGTCAACCTGGTTCACCGTCAAGGTCGAATCTTCTGATTGCCGCGCGTCAGTGTACGTTGATAACGTCAAATTGAGCGAAGTGAACGCTCATTTTCCAACACGAAGTCAGACGGGCATATTTGCTGCCAATGGTTTCAGCAACGTCATTTGGATCAGGAACCCCGCGTTAACTACTCTGACAAATTAATATATCGCTAATTATGACGGTTTTACAAATATTCTAGAATAATATTCATGTACTCGCTGTCAATGGCGGCTGGTAAAAACGGGAAACAGACTATAATTATAAAAAATAATAAAATTGCGATATCCACGAAATTAGCGTAATGCATGTATGAATGCATGCACCAATTTAGATAACAATTAATAATTCATATCACAATATTTTGTCTATGGCTTTTATATAACAAAGTATATACAAACTTCGATTTATTGTATCTGTTTGTAATAGGTGGTTTTGGAAAACAAAATAAATGTATCCTGATGTAAGTTTGGCTTGGTATATATTCACCACACAAATAAATTCTGAGTACGTTAATTATGCCGGTCATTTATTTGATCAAAACCATATTATAAGCCACGTATTGTAGTTAAATGATTAGTGAGCCTGATTAGTGAAAACATTATTCCAATGGTATTAGTCAATTATTTTAGTTTTTCTGTAAAACATTCGAAATGAAATGCTTAGCGCTTGCTAGCCACCATACAATGTGTGAGCCAGTCGTGTTCTTTACACCATATCAGTATACATTGGGCATGTCAGGACCCTTGCGAACCAATGGATACCGCACACAGAGGGTTCATACTAATTACGGTTAGGACGTAGAAGCAGGCATGCTACGCTGACCGGCACGGCGATCAAGGGATGGGTCGCAATTCATTTTTCGTGCGTTTTTTATCAAGAACTGTCAACTTGCTAATGTCAAATTTTAGTAGATGACGTGTTAAACGTGTTTTTCCATGATACTGGCCACGCTCAGTAAGCATGGCACACAACTCTTTCATTTCGTCATAGATTAAGTTGACTTTTGCAACTACGTAGTTGTAATCTTATCTAATTCATATTTACATATTTTCTAATAGTTTATTTGTATGTTCACTTGAATGTAGTCCCCAAACAACCGAATAATTGACAAATTGACAAATAACTAATCATAGATAAATCGTATGCCTTACCAATTTATTTCTCATAAGCTCAGATTTATACATACGTGTAATATATCTCAGACAACAAATGTAAGTACAAATTAGTTGATATCAAATATTTGCCAAATACAAAGGATCTGATTGAAGATTCATTTAATGGCACAATATTTAAGTAAAAACAATGAAATTATAAATGTTATTCCTATTCAAATATTTATTCAAATAAAGGTTAGTTATAATTTGACAAAGCATTTATGATTGATTTCTCGATTTTGACAAAACCATGATGAAATCAGTCGCGGAAAATATATCTAACCGGAATTACTGAACTCGAAATCGATCTGTTGGTATTCAGGGGGCTGTAGTGTGCGAAGTTTACTGAACGCAGTTAGTGATTCGGAAAAATACAAATTCAAACCGTCTTCCACCAATATGTCGTAACTAGATAGTTAACAGGTGATTATTTAAATTATATACATAACTAGAAGAGTCCCACGCTTTTCTCGCAGCGCTCACCGCGCAGTTTGCCTGGTTCCACGTCCCAAATCGTGACTAAGATGAAAACTTTCTGATTCGCCCAGAAGGTCGCATATAACGTCGTTGTCACCACTAGGGCTGTACAGTGCAAGTACTTTTTGTTTAATTTGGTCCAGGCATTGCTAACTATAAAATCATAATAAAGTTAAAGATAAGACATTTATCTCTCCATAATGTATGTTTTCTCTTCGATGAAACTGTTGGAAGTGTTTAATTTTGAGGCAAATCATCGATGTTTACATTTCTGCGACAAATGGAACACCATATTGTCCTCACCTGGTCAGTCCATATAAAGAACATTGATCCGTAACCATAGATACGGCGCGCCGATATGCGAGGCATGATGATTATTATGCCATACGACATGGAAATCTCCGCGCATTTGATCGCCTGTCAATGACAGTCACTTATGAGACAACCGCATTCTGGTTTATCAACTCTCTATCCGCTCATGTATTACATCAATCGACTCAGATGGTTATAATTCTGATATGCACAGAACCTTAATGGTTAGTTGTGCAACCAGGGACAGCCTTAGCCGATCTTGTGTGTCAAGCGAGTGAAGGCAAACAACCAGAACGCGTCAATGTGAGAAGGAAGGACCCAAACCCTCTAGTCTTTGCGAATGAGGACATGGGATCTTGATAACACAGACATGGCCACAACAGGGCTCGAACCATCGATCTACGTGCCGTTAGGCTCTCAGGTGAAACGGGCACTGAATGCGAGCGCTCCAGCCAACTGAGCTATCGGGCCGGCCTCGCTCAATATTCGAAACATCAAACAATTTAACGATACTTTTACAGTAACGTGATTCGATGTTTGGTCAGTTTTATGTGACATTCGCATTTTCCTCCGCAAAAGAAACAACATCTGTATGAGACGCGTCTTAAACCGAAATAGAGATGCTCCGTGTCCCATTGATTAATTACCATTCTACTTAGTGATGCTATAGCGCAATCAGGAAGAAAACTAATCGATAACACTGAATGATGACGCTGTGGAGTAGCACTGGATAAAGCTGCCGGTCGATCCACCTCCCATACGCAGCGTGCTATAATTTAATAAATTCCTTTTCCATTTCTCGACAGTCGTCGTGCTCTTTAACCAAGTGATTTGTCAATGGGTATTCCAGGACCATGAAACAGCACATCGGGTTGATCTTTTTCTTGTGTTTATTCTGCGTAGGGCGGATGATGGACTTTGAGACTTGTGAGTGGCGAATCCAGAAATTTGAGAAAGAGAAGAGGGGGGGGGGGCAGACCTGGTGTGAGAATATTTTGCATACAAATCTCAATTTATCCTTAAAAAATGCAACCTTAACAGTGCTACTAGCTACTTTAAAAGCTACCAGCTACTTGAAAAGTAATCCTCACAGTTCTATTCCGAAAGTGGTTGCTGATGACCTGACTCCTATATGTTGAAGTCTTCCGGTCATAGAGGAGATCTGACCAAAGCTTCCAGACACCATGATTGCGATTGACATTGCCCCCGATACTCACCATTTTGCCGTCTCGCTCCTAAAAGCCGAAGTGTTACTTGGGATGAGTAATAGCTGCGCGCCAGCCTAAGGTGACTGCTCCCTTGGCCCCACATACCACCCCCCCCCCCCCCACCCGCCAGCCCTACAACTCAACCCCCACCAACCACCAACGGCGGCCTCCTCCCCATCCCACTTTCCCCAAACCGAGGGGATGTCGCATCAGTGCGTTGTAGGTGTCTTTTTTTGTCTTTTAAATGTTTCAAATTCTTGGGGGTTCGCGATTTGTCAATGGCGCGATGCCTGATGGATGACTTGGTAATCTGATGCGGGCATTTAGCTCGGGCCGTACGGAAGCTTTTGGGTGCAATGCACTTTTGCTATTTTTAATTTATTCACATGGGGGGCTGGGATTAAAGAAGATAAACGTGTTATTATCAAGAGTTTATTTAAAATGGCTGTGGTTAACAAAAAAGGCGTCAGGCAAAGCGAGTGGATGGGTTGAGTCGCATGAAAGATCCATTTCATAGTTTGTTGTGCCATTTATTATTGTTTATTGCTTTTTACTCTTTGCGTTACCTATTTATTATTCGTTACAGTCTCTATTATGTAAGGCCATTTTATGGTATGGGGGTAGCCCTGTTTGTCATAATTTGCGCTAGCGCCGGTAACCGCTGTTCACCCAGGCTTCTATTTCCACACCTCCTAACCCCCTCCCCCCCTCCCCCCAAAAAAATTCTTATATCAAGCTGAAATTACAGGCTGATAACAAAATACATTTATTTGCAGATTACAATAAATGATTTGGAGATATTAACAAATGATCTGCAGATATCTGCAAAAGCTTGAAGATATCTGTAAATGTGAGGTTTATGCAGCTATCGCGTGCCATACAAGCGTCTTCCGCCAGGCTTGGATCGAGGAAGAGGCCCGGGAAGGGAAGACAGAGAGATTGGTGGGTGGGAAGGGGTTAGCGGGACTGTCAGCGGGTGACGGGAGAGACAAAGCATAGGTCCAAAATGCGAGGCCGTGATGTGCTCCCCGTGGTTGGTGGGGGAGGAGGGATGGTTGATTCGCTGGAGGGGGTATCTATTTGTTCATGATACTACAATCGACGTTCACTCTGTTCCTTTCCAATTCGGCAACAGAGTGGACAATAACCGAGTGGACAGTAACCGAGTGGACAGTAACCGAGTGGACAGTAACCGAATGGACAGTAACCGAGTGGACAGTAACCGAGTGGACAGTAACCGAGTGGACAAATTTGATCGAAAAGGCCTCCGGCGCCATGCAATATGCCTTTTACGATCAAACAATAGTGTTGTAATTGATGAACATTCTCTGGTATCTAACTTTGAAGAAACAAATCTTCATATATTGAAGTAACAGAGTGGGTAGCATTAGGTGGCATGCCGGCCAATGTTTACTCCTATTTCTTTATTGCATAAATCATAATGATGCATTGTTCTTCCATCTGGCGATTAACACGTTGAACAGAACTGAAAGAACCATTTGTGATTTTTGCGTCAGTTACCAAGTGATTACAGAGCGGTAAGTTTTTAGGCGAATGTGATACTTAATCTGTTTCTGTATTCCATGCCAATAAGACAAGGCCTTCGGCTAGGTATTTGATATATAGCAGGAATAAACATACAAGAAAAAGAAGAAGTATGAGGAGAAGCGGTACAAACAAATGCAAATGTAGGTTTGGACTCGTCCACAACTAGTTTGACAGCGGCCATTTTGAAATTCGAGACAACGGCTCAGCAACACTGTGAAAAAATCACTGGACCCTACCCAGAAGCGTCACTTGTCACACTTGGCCACAAAATGCTCAATTAACCGTTATAAGTTCCATAATTTATGGAACGCACAAGTAGTGACGAACACTAAAGAAATTACGCATATTCCTCACTAGTTCGTCTGAGTCCTCACCGCAGGGGTGGATCTAGACTTTAGGGAGTGTGGGGATTGAACTTCGCAATTACAGTGCGTAGGCGGCGAAAGCGTGGGACACTGGCCCTTCCTCAGCATCATGTTGCTGCTCCCAGACAGGGATAGGCTTCTTTATTCTCGGGGGCTAAACCTATCGGCGGTGGGGCGGCAGGGCTTCCGTGGCTTGAACAGGGGGTGGGGGGGGGGGCTTAAGCCTCAGTAGCGCCCCCCCCCCACCCCGCTGGATCCGCCACTGAATCACCCACGTCTCGCCGTAAGTGATTCGTTTTTTCTTCTCCATGTCCTTTAATTGCATCGAGATTGCTATATTAACAGGACAGAACGGTGATATTAAAGGGACATAATTGTGTTTAAGCCAAATAAATGAAAGTCAACTAAGTCACGTATGCTATAAACCGACAGACATAGTCTACCTAGCACAGTCAGAGCGTTATAAAACGTTTTTATAATTGCCAAACCTCGGTTTTCTGGGTACTTCACATGCATCACGAAACTTGAAAGGGTAACGACGGTTCCCGGGTACTCCTATGGCCGTGGCCAACCAGCTGCATCGCCGTGCCACGCAATAGCGATTTGACGGATACTGCAGAGGTTGTATTTGCAGCCCAGTCGTTCAACAACGGTTGATACGTTAGAGTAACAACGGCGGCAGTTCAAATAATGTTAAAACCACTTCAAGGAGCCTACTTACAAGCACCATCTTAGGTTTTTCACATTTTAAAATCAAGAATAAAAGTATCTCAAAATCATGATGCATATGTTTGACATCTCTTTGAGTCTGTAAAAGAACAATTTGAACATCGTTATGCTAATCGTTATGCCGTAACCACACGTGGTGAGTTGACCCGTTATCATTGCCCGGGTCAGACAGAGAGAGTTGTAAATCTGACGCGAGGCACACATGTGGTCGCCTTGGATAGTCCTTGTGTGTTACGCGGACTCAACTGGTTCATTCATTCAATCTTCTACGCCAGTTCGAATGCTTCCTACTCATACCCTGATCGCACGCTCGATTTGAACCTAACGTTCAAGATACCTGAGCACATTGCTCTCCAAATTTTAGATAATACTGATGGAGGTTTACTACCTGAAGAGGCTCTCCTCCCATTGGACAAGGTTTTACTCGTCCCGACGTATGCGTTCGGCCGTAACAAAGTAACTTATGCGTTTAGTTTAACCTTAGCTATCCTTTTGATCATATTCATTGTGGCCTGCTACTGTTACAAAACGCGACGTTGTCCCATGCCCCTCACTTGGCTCCACAAACGTGTCCAGAAGCGTGCAGTAAAGGGATTACACTCCTTTCCGCCTAGCCAGCCCTACCATGCCCGTTATAATACCCATGCTCGTCGAGTAATCTTGCAACGCCCTCATTCAATGTCTGAAGTATCGAATGAGAATGTCACTGATGCGATAAACATTGGTTTACGCAATCAGAATGAACAACCTGAGGAGACTCAGCCAATTAACGTTACGTCAAAGCGTTATGTGTTGGGTACTGATATTGAACTGCCCAGTACTAGTGTCGCTTGAGTATTGTCGACAGCAGGTGTTATGATGCTTCCTAAATGACTAGTTATGGGTGAACGCCCTGCTGGTACGGACTTCATAGTTTGGTTGAAAAACACACCTTGCTTTGATTATTGACTTGACTTAACCTTTGCTTTGATTAATGTTTAACGTTATGATTAATTAGACATAGCTTGCCGATTGTTTTACTTATATCGCATATACCTTTGATGCTTTGATTGATATTCAACTATGATTAATCGGACATAGCTTGCCGATTATTTTAACTATATCGCGTATTTACTTGGACTCAATTATGTCACGCGAACGCGTTGCAATTATTGACTTATCGTACATGAACTTGTTTACACCAATGTTACGCGGACGCGTGCTTTGATACAAGTTTTTGTTCTCTTGCAGTGCAGTTATAATTACTTGCAGTGTTAATCATTTATCTTTGCATTCATCTTTGCAAAGGAGCTATATCTCCTTTAACGATTAATGGTGGATATCCTAATAGATAAAAAACTTTGTTTTTATCTTGAGTATGGGAGGTGTGTAAAGGCTTGGCTCCTCATTAAGCCTTTAATTAGTTTAATTAAGCCTTTTATTTGATAGTAATTTGGCTTGCTTTTATGAAGCCTTTAAGTAGTTGTGTTATTTGGCTTTGCCTATAATCAACATGTAACCACACTTATACTTGATATACACTGAGAGCCTCAGGCAACGGGCCAAGATCCCGCCGCGCCGCTGGCCTTGCAGCTGTCCCAACATAATAAACGACGTATAGGAGGAGGCATAAGTCCGAGAGATAAGACCCCGAGGTCGGATCGGGCCATGGAAGTAAGCACTTTCCATGGGCGGGTTGTTATTACGTTGATTGGCCGACAGCTGTGTGAAAGAAGGTTCCAAGGTCGCTTGTCCCACGAAAGAGTGGTTGTATTGATCACTCACAGGGTTTTACTTCTCACTCCTAATGGTTTATTTCTCACTCAGCACGAGTAATGGTTCTCCCACCGTAAACAGGTTCTTGCCAGAAAGGTCACGGTAACCTTGTTTATTTTTGCTAAGACAAAGATAGATCGGGACAAACTCGTTAAAGAGCCCGGGAGGAATGTTAACTTTTGGGCGTAACATCAACATCCATCCCGTCTCTGGAGACGAGGTATTCGCCGTATTTCCGGCTGATATTGCTGATATTGCTGAGTCATAAACCGTGGGCGTGCGGGCCCCATAAAAGAGATCAGCCAGAGAGACTCGAGACCACTCGGAAGAAGACGCTAGCCAGTCGGTCACAAAGCCATAGCCGCCACCTGCGAGTGTGCGTGCCTTTATACTATGGCGATTTTATTATATTGTATTTATGATGAAAATTACACGGACTGAAGAATAAACATCACGAAGTCAATTTGCTCATTATTCTTCCAAGCCCAGACGCCGCACACGCCCTGGCACGGATCTTAAAAACGTCTCATACACAACGAGAAGACGAGAAGTACTGGAAGATGAAATCGCGAATTTATTATTAATATTTAAAAGTATAAATTGAATCCCCAAAAAACCCGCAGGGGTCAATTTTACAGGTCGGCGATTTGTTGCAATCATCCTCAGACAACTCTTTATAACATTCGTGGCATTCCAGGGCTGTAGAGATCGAAGTCAGTTGATGACACGCAATACAACGGTGACGCCTCTCAGGGTTACATAGGACACAAAAGAGTGTAGCAAAAGATTTGAGGGGTTGAATGAAGTTGGGAACGGTTTTTAAAGATGATATTGAAAAAAATTAAATCAACATGCAATTGCTTATGATATTACTGAACAAGTTTGTGAACGTTGCAGGCAAACGTCTATATCAGAGGCAAAAGAGATTTCTATAATTAAGCTGTTGAAACTGGGCTCCTCACGATATCGTCTCAGTATTTATATCTGCAACATTCTGTGGCATTATTATAGTGGAATATTAATCTAATTTTGACATCGACTTGTTTCTTTGGGCCTGTTTCTTACCCTTAAAGCAATATATTCCGTAATTTTTTGTATTACCAACCTCTTCTCCATGTCAAATAAGTACATTCTGTCTTGAATTTAAATCCTGAAAGCCTGTGGGCTGTCCAAAGAGAAGCAATTTGGTCACCGGAGCAGAAGTTAGTGGCCGGCTTTACATCCCTGCGCGCCTGTTCGCCGTTCGGTATTTTGTGTGTGATGTCGACCGCGGCTCGCTATCACGTCCGCGCGCGATAAAAATAGACCGCGCAGTTTTATGTTGAAATGTTTGTTTTACAGACTCAAAGAGATATAAAACATATGCATCATAATTTTTGAGATACTTTTAGTCTTTATTCTAAAATGTAAAAAATCTAAGATGGCGCATGTAAGTATATTGCTTTTAACCGTGCAATATATCAAACATATATTAAAGGAATAGACTAGTCTGAGGATTTGTGCGTTGGATTGTCCTTTTCTTTTTAGCATATGCAAGACAAGTAAAATATCTATTGAAATAATCAAAATTGAATATTAAAAAAACATTAAGTAAAAAGTTACGAAGGTTTTGTTGTGCAAAAAAAATTTGGCGCGAAAATTGGTTTTCCAAGGATCGAGTGAGAAATCGACCTTGACCTTGGATCCCGCATCATTGGTGCTTATGATGTTTTGAGCGCCCAAGTCAGCCCAGGTCAGCCATTCGTTCAACACTCAAAACAAACAAGCACATCTGGCCTTAAAATGCCGACGTGTTGTGCTCATGGTTGTGTCCGAGTAAAGGAATCAAGCCCAGATTGTTCTTTCTTCCGCTTACCATGGGATAATGCGCCAATGATTCGTTTGTGGCTGGCAAAATTGAATCTTGTTCACCCCACCTGCTCACTAACACGGGCTTTGTCACCTCCATTTTGAAGAACGTTTTCTCGTCATGGAGCCGCATCGCCTCAGAGTTATACCTGAGACCTGTTCACAAACTCACTGCGGATATATTTCAACACAATCAGTGAAGGAAACAAGAAAAAAGCTCCTTGCATCGGAAGAGAACGCGAGATCACGAAGAGGGGAAGGTTAGTAGGCTCACAGCGGTTTGATACGGTCCGTTCACAGGTTTGTTGACAAACCACCAAGGCCAGGGTCAAGCACCTAAGCCAAGGCTAATGCTAAATTGGGCCCTTTTGACAGATAAGCTTAGCAGGCCCCCTGTCTCAACTTATAATAATATAAGTGTGGTAGTGTCAGCCCAAGTCTATGATATATCAAGTAAGCTAAGTTACTAACTTATCATGCTTATATGTTTATATATTAATAAATTCAATATAAGCTCATTTCAATCTTCATCGACCGGACATATTTTTTAAACTGGAAATGAGGGAAATAATTATTTTCAATGGAGAATGGGTCATTAACCGGCCGCTGTCATCAATTATGTTCAGTAATCGTGAACTGGGAATTTTAATATTAAATAACTGAATATCCAGAAATAGCCAATTCTCCTTTTAATTCCTCATGACCTCCCCCCCGCCCCCCCCCCCCCCCCCCATAGATCTACCGGTACTGAGAACTGTTACCCGGCTAAAAAAACATATCCGTGCAATCCTACATAGCCATAATTTAAAAAAAAACTGTGTTTAGTTTTTATTTCAGCAAATTACAATATGTGAATAAGTATTGAAATATGTCTTTTTTTACATTTCAGCTCCTTCAGGAGCTTGAAGAAATACCAAGCATTAGTGAAACTTCTGTTCTTGAGTCACACAATGAATTCAATGACCTTCCTGTGAAAATCAGTAGACTTTTTTTTTACAGTCATTTTTACATCAGAGCAAATAGATAATTTGCCATGATTAACAAGGCATGTTAAATGCACCTTTTTGGCTAGTTTAGGGTCGATATGTCATGATGAATAGTGTGACATTTTTAGCTTCTTAGAAGGTTCAGAGATTGGAGTATGATGAGTATGATGAGTTTGCTCGCCGATGAGTTGAAAGTCATTTTGTTGCATACGGGAGTGATTTCCTGAACCAGCAGTTGGTTTGGCCTTTTAATTTATTATTCTTTCACGTTTGATCCGCGTTCACCGCGGCTACGTTGCGTTCATGATAAGGCTGAGACAGGGCAGGCTGTGTGGCCGCCTGGAACCTATGACGCGTTTTTACGCAGCGCGCTGATTGGCTTGCGCTCTGCTCAGCATGCCGAACTCACAGTTGAGCGGGAGGCCGTAAATGCGAAAGTTTCAGTGCCAAATACTAATACTTATTGCTGGAGCCGGTAGCAACATACATTTTAGACTGATAGTTTGCATGTTGATCTATATGTAACATGCTACGCCTTGCTGGCCCAAAAGCCGGACTAAATTACTCCTTTAATCTTGCAACGTGTCTCACAATTGGTGCTTAGCCGCAAGAGGTGACCACCTTAACACCCTTATAGCCTCAATTGGGGATCATACAAATGTTCATTTCGCGGCCGCATTCCGTAGCAGCCACATGAACAGTGCAATGGCTCAGCCACTGGAGGGCAGCACTGGCGACTAGCGGAACCCGGAAATCAGCAATGATGTCCCCAGCAGCAAACCATCATTCTATCACCACAAACAGCCTGTCTGAACCGGACGGTATCTTCCCGGCTCTCACCTTTGCCGTATTATTATTATCTCGCTATAGATGAACGCGCAAGTCATCAGTTGACCACCGTGTGGCTCGCTAGAGGGTGGCACTCAAGTTTTTGTCTTTGGTACTTATAGTTTTGAAAAATACTAACTAGATTCGTGTAGAAAAGATGTGCGATGATGAAAACCTTACCTGCTCCGAACTGCTCCAGTGCCAGAACAATGCACAGAGTGAGAAGTACACGGTTAATACCCATGATGAAGGCGCTGCTCGTCTAGGTACAGATCCACTTGAGACTCTCGCCTTTTATCGCCGGCAAATGACACTCATTTGTTCGATCGTGCCATTCATTATGTTCGCAAAAATGTTACTAAAGCAATGTGGCGAGGGAAAATGTTCTTTTCGCCGCACCGTACGTGGAATGTTTATTAACCGCTCACAAGATGATTGGAATTCGAAGAACCGCTTGTCCCAGGAAAAAACTGGACTTCTCTAAAGTTCTACCATCGTGGAGAATGGACAAAGGACACCCACAAATCTGTCATACACTCCCCACTAACATGAGTATGTTTTCATATGTACACCGTAAGACATATCGCTTTCAAATGTAGTTTTTCTCACCGCTCTCTATTTATGTTGTACGGCTCGACAGTTGTTTTGGAATTTTTCTTTACAGTGAAAATCGATGTCATCTTTTGTGGTTATGAAGACCTCCGGATGACGTCGACTGAACCTGGTCAACGTGAATCCCGTGTTGTCCAACTAACTGCTCATGGCGACAGTTAGCAAGCTCCCATTCGCTAGGTGGAGCTGCGTTCCTCCGCTCGTGCTGCAGTATGCCGACAGGGGGCACAGTCACGATACTTCAATAACGGTCAAATTAGTTATAATTTCTTGCAACATTGTCATTTTAAATAAAGCATGAATATCAACGGGCCAGATTAAACTAGCAAAAACAGTGCGTAAAATATTACATTTTAAGGTGTCGGACATCTTGCCGGGCATCTGCTGTTTTGGTTCGATATCTTATCTACTTACCTGTCTATTTGGATTTTTAAAATCAGGTATCTACTTGTCTATTTCGACAGTTTTGATCAAATGTCTAGTTATTTGTCTATTTAGGCAACTTTCATCAGATATCTTGTCTACTTACCTGTCTGTTTGGACAATTTTTATCAGATATATTATCTGACTACCTGTGTAATTGAACAGCTTTGATTACATATCTTATCAAGTTACCGCTCTATTTGGATAGTTTTTGCAAGATATCTTGTCTAGTTACCTGTCTATTTGGATAGTTTTTGCCAGATATCTTGCCTAGTTACCTGTCTATTTGAACAGTGTTATTATATATATTTTATCAAATATCTAGTTACTTGTCTATTTAGGCAGCTTTAATCAAATGTCTTACTTCGTTACCTGTGTTGTTATAGTTTTTATCATATATCTTATCTAGATACCGGTCTGACAGCTTAGGCCAGTTTCGCTCACTCATATTTCATATCGACAGCATCGAATTTCCTTTATGATACTCCAATGGCAGCCACGTTGTGTGTTTTGTTGTTGTTTGTTGTTATTTTTTGTGGCGGGAGGGGGGGGGGGGGTGGGCGGGGCGTTGGAGGAGGGCGGGGTGAGGTTAGAGGAGGTCGATGTTAGCCCCTATTAACTCCCCTTCATGTATAAATAGCTTGACCTGGGGCGAAGTGAACATATGTGCATGCCACATCGCATTAATGTGTGTGATTACGCGGGTATATGACGGTAAGGACCGCAGCAAACTCCCTTCAATCGATATTTTGCCACGCCAAATGTTATATTGGTTTATCTTCCATCGTCCGACCCTCTCCCCACTCCACCCCGTTTCTCTCCCTCCCCCCCCCCCCCTCCGTCGTATCCAGTTTCACTATTCCGCCACCATGACCCTATGCCTCAACCCCTGAGTGCCCCTCCCTGGCTGACGTCAGAGTAATAAAATACATTGGCTGAACAACCAATAATCAAAAAACCATTCTTAACATTCTTAAGCTTTTGAAAACAAGCTGTGACCAGATGTAACTGTTGTCAATAATAAAACATGCTAGCGTGCATGCACTAGCGGAGCGACACGATTCTACATAGCCACACCTCATAATGACTTCTTCTAGTTCTTTCTGTTAGGGACATTAGAAAAATTAATACGCTTGCCAAGATGTCTAAGTCTAAGTTTCACTTATTTTTGCGACCAAAAATAACATGACAATAACAAGCGAATAGCGGCAGAGATAAAGAAAGTTCAGAAAGATTTCCCCGGATTTCCATTCGATCCTAGCTTCCTATATATATGACGTTCAAGTTTGACCAACGTGCTGAAATGTAACATATATATACAATCCGTCATGTCTTTTTATCGTTCAAACGGGCCCTTCTGGATATTACTGGCAAAGGACGCGATTTTGTGTTGCTCAAAAAGTCATCAATGGGATGGAACATGTACCATTCACCGAAGTTTTTGCTGTACCATGGCACCCACTTTTAGGGATGTAAGCATAACAACTGTATGTAACAACTTACTGAAGCACGTATTAATATTTCTGTTTATGGTGTTTTCTTTTGATATTACCTGCCAAATCCCATCCAGCTTTCTTTTAGCGACAGTGCTATGTTATGAAATTCTTATTTACTCACTGGTTCAAGAAACATTTTTTTTTGTATAAACGTTATTTATTTTGCGAGGTTTTGAACAGCGAATACACATGTGAATACGATACAAACAGTTGTGAACTAAACGGATCAAAAATTCAAATTCATAACTACATCATAAAGCACAAGTGAAAACGGTCAACAAAGGGTTCTACAAACAAATGTTGCATAACGACTAAAGCATAGGCCAAGAACACAGGGCATGAATTATTGGTTACAATATGACAACAGTATAATATAATATAAACAACCCATACTTAACCCTCTTATTGGTGAAATATAAGTTATTTACCTAAATCGTTTGGAGTCAGCAATATACCGGAAAAGGGATAAAAACACTGAGGAATTTTCTTCCGTGTAGAGTAAATTAGACCCGTGAAAGAGGACATCACAAAGGATATTGAGCTCACATTTTGTACTCGGGTGGATTTTAAAATTATGCGTTTCTAGGAATGTTACATCATTTAATAAGCGATCGCGTGGTTCTGAGAAGGCTGAACAGTGAAGTAAGAAATGAACGTTGTCCTCGGGTTGAGATAAGCAATACTCACAAATGTCATTTTGGATGAACCCATAATTATACCTATGTGCGTTCAGTCCACTCAGACCCATACGCATTCTACCCTGATGTGCGGCTTCAATGTTGTAATATTTATCATGAAGGTCGTTGCGAGAATAAAATAAGTTACTCTTGTACGTTAGCTTGAAGGAAGCAATGGACGGAGAATCCTTAATGATATCTGGCAATCCGTTCCAGTGACGTATTGTTCGCCACAGAAAGCTATTAATTGAGTATGATTTTTTTAGACACGGGAGTAATAGATCATTTCAACTTCTGAGGGGATAACGCGATATATCAGAGACTGGCGGAGGAACTAGCGATCTAAGATATTGTGGGGCTGGCCCGTGTAAGTGTCTGGGCACCGGCTTCCAGCAATAATCTGGCATGAGATGTAGATGAGTAGGCACGTGTCACACTGAGTAAAGATTGGCGCTGAATTTGTTCTAGTTTATGAGATTGACTCTTGGTCCGTGTAACACAGGTGTGGCATACTCGAGTAAGGGTCTAATATGTGTATTATACATAATTAATTTCGTACGTCGATCAATTGGTTTTGGCATACGTTTCAACATATTTACGGGCATCGACGACTTTGCAGTTATATTCTTTACATGAGAAACCCAGTTCATAGTATCTGTGAGAGTAACGCCCAGATGACAATGCGTGTAAACCCTTTTAATTGGCGATAAACCAAGTAACAATAGCAGGTCGTCTGGCTTCCTTGGTTTCTTACTAAAAATCATGTAAACACTTTTACTTGGACTAAAATTCAAGAAACATGCTCACACAGCTCGTTTGTCTAATGTAACTGCATGGTGAAAGAGCCTTGATACGCGGAATACTCTTCCCAATAGGCTGATCCTGTGTTAGCGCAAGGGTTGTTAAATCCATTCGCAATAATGACTAGAGCCATAGCCTGGCGCCCGGAACCTTAATCCAGCTCGCGGAGTAATAGTCCAGCGCAAGGAGACATAGTGCAGTGCAGAAAGCCATAGCCGCGCCTGGAGCCATAGTCCGCGCCCGAGGCCATAGCCCGGAGCCACAGTACGGCGCCTGGAGCATAACCCGGAGCCTAGAGCACTAGTCTAGCATATGAAGCCATAGCCCGCGCTCGGAGCCTAGAGCACTAGTCTAGCATACGAAGTCATAGCCCTCGCTCGGAGCCTAGAGTACTAGTCTAGCATACGAAATCGAAGCCCGCGCTCGGAGCCTGGAGCACTAGTCTAGCATACGAAGTCATAGCCCGCGCTCGGAGCCTAGAGTACTAGTCTAACATACGAAATCGTAGCCTGCGCTCGGAGCCTAGACCCATAGTCTAGCATACGAAGCAAAAACCCGCGATCGAAGCCTAGAGTACTAGTCCAGCATACGAAGTCATAGCCCGCGCTCGGAGCCTAGAGTACTAGTCTAGCATACGAAGTCATAGCCCGTGCTTGGAGCCTAAAGCATTGGTCTGGCGTACGAAGTCAAAGCCCGCGCTCGGACCCTAGAGCACTAGTCTGGTATAGGAAGTTATAGCCCGCGCTCGGAGCCTAGAGCACTAATCCAGCATACGATGTCATAGCCCGCGCTCGGAGCCTAGAGTACTAGTCTAGCATACGAAGTCATAGCCCGTGCTTGGAGCCTAAAGCATTAGTCTGGCGTACGAAGTCAAAGCCCGCGCTCGGAGCCTAGAGCACTAGTCTGGTATAGGAAGTTATAGCCCGCGCTCGGAGCCTAGAGCACTAATCCAGCATACGAAGCAATAACCCGCGCTCGGAGCCTAGAGCACTAGTCCTGCATACGAAGTCATAGCCCGCGCTCGGAGCCCAGACTACTAGTCTGGCACACGAAGCAATATCCCGCGCTCGGAGCCTAGAGCACTAGTCTGGCATACGAAGCAATAACCCGCGCTCGGAGCCTAGAGCACTAGTCTGGCATACGAAGCAATAACCCGCGCTCAGAGCCTAGAGCACTAGTCTGGCATACGAAGCAATAACCCGCGCTCAGAGCCTAGAGCACTAGTCTGGCATACGAAGCAATAACCCGCGCTCGGAGCCTAGAGCACTAGTCTGGCATACGAAGCAATAACCCGCGCTCGGAGCCTAGACTACTAGTCTGGCATACGAAGCAATAGCCCGCGCTCGGGGCCATAGCCCACACCCGGCGCCATAACCTAGCGCACGAAGCCATAGTTCAGCGCAGAGAGCCATAGTCCGCGCCCGAAGCCGTAGCCCAGAGCCATAGCCCGCGCCTGGGGCAATAACCCGGAGCCTCGAGCACTAGTGCAGCATACAAAGCCGTAACCCGCTCCTGCAGCAATAGCCCGCTCCCGCAGCAATAACCCGCACCCGGAGCCATAGCCCGCTCCTGCAGCAATAGCCCGCTCCCGCAGCAATAACCCGCACCCGGGACCATATGATATGCACAAACATTTGGTTTCATCGACTACGACTTTGTGCAAAGCCCGCTGCCTTTCACGTGAGCGGTATTCATGGGTGCCAAGTTTGGCCGTTGACCGATTTAAACACTTTATAGATATCACTGGCATGTATACTCCAAAGTCTCTTGAGGCCTGCAAACAATCATTGTACCATTCTGGCAATATGCAAACAGTATTTTACCATATGGTGGATAAGCAGAACCCCCCGCCCCCCTGTATAATGATAAGTAGTCAACGAAAGGCGCTACTTTTACATCATTTAATTTCAACTCAAAACATTACCCAAAGAGGGAAAAGCCAAAAGTGTCCCATCCCACATCCGTTAGAACGCGTACCCATGACGCTCAATGCAAGGTTTCCTTCATAGCGTCTTCGATATTCCACCCACCTCCACCCCCAATCGAGGACAACTCGACCCTTGACAACCCCTGCACCCCCCCCCCCGCAGACAGGCCAAGGCATGACACGGCGCAGGGGCGGGTCCAGGAATTTGAAAATGGACGGGTCTACCGCTGGAAATTTGCGCCCCAGGAGGCGGTGCGCTCAATTGCGACCGGAGTAGTGTCCCTCAAAAACGCCTTAGCGTATATGTGAGTTAAGGCAGAGATGTCTGTGATGACTTAAACTGGACATCTGCAATTGACGACCATTGATACGCTACTACAAAAGTGGAAACAACGCAGTTTGACAATATTCGGCAAAGTGACGGTAATCAAGTCACTAGCTCTTCCCAAACCGCCGAACAAACAATTTCTACGTGCTTGGATAATGTATCCATGACGTCATGCCGCACCCACGAATTCGATTGCAAATATAAAACGGGTACCCGATTATCCCATATATAGGATCACCCCATTCTCCAGTTAACAGTAAATAGCTGAAAAAATAAGCACCCTGGTCAACTTTATTTCAGCATGTCTAATTCCCCTTATGCGATCAATAACAAACGTGGCTCTCGCAGCACGTGACCTGGATGAGGACCGCACCCTGAATCTCCACCAACGTCATCACGACACTTATAGTACCTCGCTCGTTATCTCTGCGTCACAGTATATGCAATGATTACCATTAAATACACCTCTTTAGCAATTACTGTGCTAACGGTACCAGACCAGACGAATGTATATTAATTAGAGGCTATGTTTCTTTAGAACTATTGATCTCGTGTTATTATTGAGAACTACTTCTTTCGTTTAACGGTAGGGCCCCCTAGGACCTTGTTCGACACGGCGATTTTTAAAATCGAAAACGCGACATTGGGGCTGCCTTAAAATCGGCATGCGACATCGAGACCGGTCCACAAGAGACACGGGCAAAAACTGCTGTCTGACAAGCTGCCATCTTCAAAACGCGCGTGCAAATAAGGAGGAGACGAGAAAGCGATCTTTGCCGGGTATTGCTAAGTTACCCCGAGGCTTCAGGAGCGGAACTAAATGGGGGATAGGAGGATTGCATCCCACCCACCTTGGGAACTTGAGCATACACTCTAAGGGGACGTATGTATGAAGTGCATGTATAGTATCGAAGAGAACAACAACTAGAGGACATCATGAGTCATGTCGAAAGAGCGCAAAGTGCTCTGCTCTGAGAAAATAGCAGGCGGGACCTCTGTTTCGTTATTTTTTTAGTGATACCATGGAATACAAGTATTAACATTTTATTGGACCACATTCTTCTTCGGTTGACTTCAATAGAGACAGGAATTTTGAACTTAAATATAAAGACTCTGGAGCCGGCTTAATCCTGCTCCAGTCTCTGGAGCCGGCTTGATCCTGCCTCAAAATCTGGAACCGGCTTGATCCGGCCCAACTTCTGGAGCCGGCTTGATCCGGCCCCAATCTCTGGAGCCGGCTTGATCCGGCCCCATTCTCCGGAGCCGGCTTGATCCTGCCCCAATCTCTGGAGCCGGCCTAATCCTGCCCCAATCTCTGGAGCCGGCTTGATCCTGCCTCAATCTCTGGAGCCGGCTTCATCCTGCTCCAATCTCTGGAGTCGGCTTCATCCTGCCTCAACATCTGGGGCCGGCTTGATCTGGCCCAATCTCTAGACCCGGCTTGATCCTGCCCCAATCTCTACAGCCCAGTTGATCCTGCCCCAATCTATGGAGCCGGCTTGATCCTGCCTCAATCTCTGGAGCCGGCTTAATCCGGCCCCAATCTCTGGAGCCGGCTTGATCCTGCCTTAATCTCTGGAGCCGGCTTCATCCTGCCCCAATCTCTGGAGCCGGCCTGATCCTGCCCCAATCTCTGGAGCCGGCTTAAGCCTGCCCCAATCTCTGGAGCCGGCTTGATCCTGCCTTAATCCCTGGAGCCGGCTTCATCCTGCTCCAATCGCTGGAGTCTGCTTGATCCTGCCTCAACACCTGGAGCCGGCTTGATCTGGCCCAATCTCTAGAGCCGGCTTGATCCTGCCCCAATCTCTACAGCCGGCTTGATCCTGCCCCAATCTATGGAGCCGGCTTGATCCTGCCTCAATCTCTGGAGCCGGCTTCATCCTGCTCCAATCTCTGGAGCCGGCTTGATCCTGCCGCAACCTCTGGAGCCGGCTTGATCCTGCCTCAATCTCTGGAGCCGGCTTCATCCTGCCGCAACCTCTGGAGCCGGCTTGATCTTATCACTTTGCGCCAGCCGTGTCCTTACCCCTGTGAAGCTCGACTGATATCTGCAGAGACAACCCAGGTGGGGGCTTGGGGTGCAATTATTGACACCGACTCTAAGGGCCCTATGGTCCTTTACATACATAAAGCGCGCGTGTTTCTGTTGAACTATTATGGGCGCGCTGAAGCAAAATTTGTGCGTAATCGTTCTCCATAAAATACCAGAACACTTTATCCGCGGTGATTTAGAAATCCGTCGTTATGCGTATCGATCCGACGTGGTAGTCACGTGACTCTGGTCTGGTCGTGGGCCGAGATCAACATAGACTTGGCTAGAGTCACCTTAGGGAGGCTATAGGACGGCATTTGGGTTGCCCCCGTTCTTTTCTTTGTGGGGGGGGGGGGGTGAGTTTCCCCCGGAGATCCCCCGGAACATCTTAAATCTCCCTCTTGAACAGCCCTATTTAAGAGCTGATACCAACTACGGCACCGTAGGAATTATCTACATTTCACAGTATCGCCCATCTACTTGAAGATATGGCTTGGCTTGACTGTCTCCTTGGACACTTCAGTCAAGTGAATCGCTTGCTTTCACGGCGTGTTCGCTGTTCGCTGACAACGCGTTGCAGACGAAGCAGAAAAGTGTCAAGCCGCACTGGTTCTCATCCAGGTGCATGAAGATTTCATGTGAAGCTAAGGTGAGACACATTCAGCCAAGTTGAGACATTTTGGGCCGGGAGCTTTTATTGAAACTGAAAGGGACTCTACATTGAAACGTGTTGACTGTTGTGCTATTCAAAACCTTCACCTTGGGGGTGGCTTCTCTCCCCTGGAGAAGCGGGCTTGCCTGGGGGCACTTGGGCCAAGATCTAGATCTACTTGATTGTCATGACATTACATTAGCAGATTAGGGTAGATCTGCATGGGTAAATCACAATCAAGGTCAAAAGTCCAAAATAACACTGTTAAGCTTACATGATATTTTAAATATTTTACAGTGTAAGAAATAAAACTTGTAGGTAAAAGATTTATTGGTCTGCTTAAATACATAAAATTCAACAACAAAAATATTCAAATCTACATTTTTGACACAACTACAGTCATTTTATAATCTGAAATTGATAAAATTCCATTGTTAATTACGAGTGTTCATTTTAATATCTTAATGTTAGCTGTCTGTATATTGTTAGTTGATGTTGATGCAATAGGGAGTTTATGATTTTTATTTATCTAATAATGCATTAGATCTAGGTCAATTAATAATTGGCTGAAGTGAACAGGTGTTGGATCATGTATTTGTTATGACATTTATGAAAAAATATCCATTTGTTATGAAAACATCAATTTACCCCAATGAATTGTAATTGGGTCATATCCATATAATAAAAACATTGTATTAAAGAAACAAATAATCAGAATCTACTATTAAAAAGAAAAAGAAATGACTAATATCAAGCTAAGTCTTCATGCAGTAAGACGAAAATCCACTTTGATGACAATAGCCAAAATATGCTGAAAATTATGTAGTGTACTCACAAGATAGATGAGTTAATTTTTATTCATCTCACAAGATAGATGAATTATTATTTTATTATAGCCTCTATGTTATTCTATATTGAAGTTATTATCCATGAAAAAGATTGACTGCAATATTGTTGTATTCCCTGGATATGCAAACATGAAGTTTGATTGTAGTGTACATACTCCTATGTTGTGTACAAACCCCTATGTAGTGTACATACTCCTGTGCAGTGTACATACTCCTATGTAGTGTACATACTCTTATGTAGTGTACATACCCCTATGTAGTGTATGTAACCCTATATGTAGCGTATGTAACCCTATATGTAGTTTATGTAGGGTACGTTCCCCCACGTTCAAACGGTATTAAAGTAATCAAATCATACCAAAAAGGCTGAGAATTCTGGGACAAAATTGTTATTCCATCTATCTTACTATGATGAAGTATTCAGTTAACTGATGTCTTTGAAAGATCATTGTGTAATATTCAAGGGCTATATGAGTGTAAATTGTAGTGTATATAGTGTACCCCAACTACCCTTCAAGCCTTGGCTAAGCATGTACCGGTATGTTCACCCAGATATGCTTGTGCCATAAAAATAAAAATTCTGGAATGATAAGTTGTAATTTGGTAAAACTTTGGTTAAACCTCTATAGAGGGCATGCAAAGAGTGAGAGAAAAGTGTGACATTTGGTCGTTACTGAGAGATAATATTTTGGTTTTAATAGGTATACAAGATAGGCACTGACAGTCAGGGCAAAGTATACAGACGGTTAATTACTTGAACTAGGCCTATTAGGCTATTTCAATATCAACCGGAATAGATCTAGGCTATAAAGTTATTGTGGTTATTTAGAGATATACTGCATGATCAACCTTTTTTAATGCTGTTTTGAGATGTATACATGCAAATTGGGCTATAGCGATAGCTGTTTATCCTTGAATTAGTTATTTTTGTTTATTTATTGTGGTATAAGAATGTTACTAATTTAAATTGATAGTTTCAAGAAATATGATTGCATCACCAAAATGATAACAAATAGTTACTTTTGTATGACTGTTTTATTTGACACTTTGTGGATTCACCCATGTATTCACCCATGTATTCCATCTTGGACCCATTGATATGTATCATCAGTTATTTAATTGCAGTGGTTGGATCAGGATCAAAATCCCACTTCAGGTATATCCTGATTTGGGATTTTAACACCCTTCCATCAGGTCCAGGACCATGGATTAAGGCGGACAACTCTCAGGCTGATCACATGCAAGAGGTTCAGGACTCTTCTTAATAATACCAAGGTGCAATGCAATTGCACAGAGGGGCACTATGGACAAGTTATCATTAGTGCCAAAACACCAAGGCCAGCTAACAGAACCTTCGATCTAGATGCAGAATCATTGTCCAGCAGCGACAGTGATGGGACGACGAAGGAAGACGAAAATGAGGCAGAACAAGACAAGCTGGATGATGACGGAAGTATTATTTACAGTGCATCGTTTTACTGTGCGGAGTGTACCTACCCAGAATCGCAACAGAATGTCAGGGATCCGAGGAAAATATCTGCACACGGTGTTCCAGACATACGATTGGTTCCTGAACCAGACAATGTCAAAGACAGAACTGCTATTAACATTCAGGCTAACCTTGATCAACGCTGGCAGTCAATTGGATACGTGAGAGTATCGGACATTCCAAGGATGCATAATGCATTGAATACTGGAACATTTCGTTTAATTTGTTTGAACATGATCATTGTTAAATATCATCCTTCAGTCCCTGGTGGTGTGTTATATTCCAATGTTATGTTACAATGATTAAGGTAGGGAAATGGAAAAGAGCCGATCGGACCAATTATTACAATAAGGACTTAAATGTATGAAAGTTTACAGTTTAAAATTTTTTCTTCCATCGGGACACTTTAACCTCTAATTGTTAACGTGAGAAAGTCACGACTGCATTATAGCTTGCTACTGTATGCTACAGTTATATAGTTATTCACGTTCAGCTGCTTACATAAAAAAAACATTTGTACATTCCTAAATAAACAGCAATTATCGTGTAACTTATGACCATCCAAGAAATTCTTATTTCACATATGTTTATACATACACAGAAAAACATTAGTAATTACCATCGTTGTAAGTGATATATAAGTGATAACAAGACAAAATATATTCTTACACTCTACACAAAAGAGCATGTTCTCCAGTGTGGTCCGATTCATTTTGCGCACTGAGTCCTTCGCATCATGGACCAACTGCCACAGGTGGAGCGGCCGGGTGTCTCCCATAGACCTTAGCGAGCAAAAAAGTCGGTGACGGTTCCTGTTTTAAATAAATCTGGTCCCTTTGTAGTGTGAATTAAAACAAACGTATTAGTTATAGTTTCTTCCAATTACTCTCAAAGTAACCAGGATGTTGTTATCCGTGATGTCCCACGCGGCCTCCATGAGAGCATCCTGACCAGTGTTCTTAGCGGCTTTGGTCTGAAACGTCTATAAAGAAGCTAAAACATTTGTCATTCCGCTTTATATCCCCTTGGCCGATAGTCGTTGCAATGATTTTATATTATTTATTTATTAGTATAATTTCCAATTTAGACAGGATTGTATTCATTGTACTCGACAACCAAAAAAAACTTTATTTCCTCATGTATGCGAAATATGTCACAACATAAATTACTGCTGCGATGACATTTCATCACCATGCGTTTCATTTTACACTTGTGCAGGACCACTGGGCGAAACTGTCACATAAGCTTAACAGCGAGTCATAACCCAAGGAAGGTAGCTAACCTTCAAATACAAATGCAAAATGAAACGCAAAAGCTAACCTTCAAACGATTTGCCTATTTTGCTGCGTAAAGCGCTTGCTGAAATATAACTAATATTTGAAAGCCAATTTTGATTACCTCTAATATATATATAAGAAACATCCTCGAGTATGTATGAACACAGCAATCTAATGATATTTCTTATATTTCATGTCGCAACTACCAGTAAATATACACAGTTCACCATACAAGCAAACAGTTTCTGACATCTAGAGACTCTGGTTACTAAAGTATTGAATATTTTGTACTTGTCCAGAAAGTAATTTTACTGTTGGACACCGGTGGTGCAATAATTCAAATCCGTATTTATACCAGTTAAAACTAAATAAAATATTGAGACTCTATAGGTCTCATTAAATTCCGGTGAAATAAAAGGTGCATATGTAAATATTCGCCCGGCTAAGAGTTTGTCCAATGACAATGGGGATCGAGGCTGTCTGGGTATTTTTTTTAGAGGATGGGGGGGGGGGGAGCTAGTCCGTTTCCAAGGGGTGGTTATTGCCCGGAGAGGGAAATTGTCTGGGGTGGAGACGGGTATCAGGGCAGGGAGATAGGGGTAGCAATTGCCTGAAGGGAGTTGTCCAGGGAGGGAAGAGTTGTCGGGGGGAGAGGGGCAGATTGTTTGGGGGAATGGTCTCGGGAGAACTTACCGGGGGGAGTTGGCTGAGAAGGGGATTGTCGAGGGGGAGTTATCCTAGGGGAACTTTAAATGTCCCAGGCCAGGGCTGCATGGCAGGTTACCAGGCCTGTCTCTAACTTATCACAGGGTGCCATTAGAGCCAGGCAGTATTTGCTGTCTTTGCGGTATTGCAACGCATAGTGGCGCGGCTGGCGCTGGCGCGGCTGGCGAATAAATTTGGCCAGAAAAAGCCCTGACATTGCAAGTTAAGATAATAAATCAAAGTAAGCTTATTTTCTTTCCGGCCGGGTCAGTAAATTGCATAAGGATTCTGGAAAGATGCATATTTTGTCGGATACTTAAAAACTGTGCGCCCCATACGTGAAAATATGTGCTGCAAAACCGCACAGACAGCAAATGCTGCCTGCATGGCTCTAACCTGCTAACGGCAGTAACCAGTAACGACACACATGAAGCTTAGCCTTAGTAGACTAAGTTAGAGGCAGGACTGGTAACAATTGTCTGTCAACTGGTCGAACAGTGTTTTGACTTTTGTTGACAATTTAATTTAAGCTGCAGGCCTGCTATTTCTGCTTGTCGTCACGGAGCATAAGTTTATCTTGTTGTGTTATGTAGCAACTCACCATAGGCAAAGTCTTGTGTAGATCTAAAGAAAAATTATTTTATTTTTGACCTTCTATTAGATAAGATTTCCACCTGTGACCTGGCCACATTTAGAAGTCGTTCCACCTGCCATCCTTGCTGGTGTCAAACCCCATATCCTTGACCTTTACCATCTTGAGAATTAGGATTATTGCGCCAAAGAAAATGCGATGTGTTTTCACTAATTGCCTAACAAACTGACCCAGCCGCCATACCAGAGCGGCAGAAGCGCGTCGTTGTCCGTTTTGCGTTGCGCAGCAGCTTACGATCAAATATGGCCATCGGAAATCCAGTAAAAAGGGCTAACTTTAGCACTACTTTTCGGCGCGTTGGAGTGGGGATCTCTGGGGATCTCCTTTGCACTCATATTCATCAAAGTTTCTTACATCTGATTGGACGTATATTATGACATCACTTTGAATAATTAATTAATGATCACATGATCAGTCCGCCGGAAATGATCAAAATGCGAAAATCAGTAAAAGTCGACTCGATTCAAGTGATCTTATGTTTCTTTTTATGCCTTGACATTTCCGAAAATGAGTTTCTAATGTAAGAATATACTTTCTTTAGTGTTTGTAGCTAAGTGATAATCCATGAAATGCATTTTCTAAGGAATTACAAGTCTTTTTGCGACGCATGTCATTTGTTTACATTCTTAGTTACGCCGGGTGCGCTAACGAAAAGTTGGCCGCTAGAAGGCGCTGAGTCTTCGGATCCTCCT
This sequence comes from Arenicola marina, assembly GCA_964019135.1. Taxonomy (NCBI): domain Eukaryota; kingdom Metazoa; phylum Annelida; class Polychaeta; family Arenicolidae; genus Arenicola; species Arenicola marina. The sequence goes on along the minus strand of OZ025253.1, from coordinate 7,054,704 downwards.
TGAATCGTGCGTCGTTTAGACTTAATACCGGCAACGGGATAAAGGGCTAAATTCTTACCCGTCTGGGCGCGCAGCTGCACGGCCAGACGCCCGCACAGCCAGACGGGTTTGTGTGCGGGGACCGGGTGTGTGCGGGGACCGGGTGACGGCCCAATAACAAATGGCTGCTCCCCCACCCACCACCCACCGACGCCTGCCTGGCCAGACGCCTGCATGGTCAGACGGGTGTGCGGGACCGGGCGACGCGTCCAGATGGCACCGGCCCAATAACAAATGGCTGCTCCACTCACCGACGCCTGCATGGTCAGACGCCTACACGCTGAGACTGGTGTGTGGCTGTCGTGGGCGGCTGTTGATGACTGCACTGGAGTTAGTGTTGGTTTGACCGTTCTGTATAGGCGGGAAAAGTGGTTGACTAGGTGTGTTTCAACCTTGGCCTTTCTGTTGGGCTTGAACTTGGTCGGTGGACAAATTGGGCAGTGCACATCTGTGTACTTCCCGCCACATCCAATGTCGCACCCGGAACATTTCAGCAAAGAAAATGACGACATGACATCAGCTTCTTCTGGCAACACAGTATTATGCATCTTCGTTTCTCTCTCCATTTCAAATGATGCCAGCATTATACCTCTTGCTTATATCGGCCCTCAACATTTTCACAGTATCTCCAACTATTAATTGCAACTGACAAACTTAATCAAATTAACTATATATGAGGTTTGATATTTGTTAATAGCAAAGGACAAAGTTTGATGTTTGTTAAAAGCAAAGGACAGCATTTTTTCTCAATCAAATTAACTGCTTTTTGTGCATATATGTGCAACATATATGAGGCTTAATGTTTATTCATGAAATCATCCAGTTTAGCTCCATATGTTTACATACTGCCAGACATTGCTTTAGCAAAACTCGAAGAGAACGAGTATTTAATATTTGTCTCTTGTGTCATTGTCATTTGTCATTCAGTAGAGCTCACACAAAGACAAAGATCACTCCTCCCAATCCCAAATACTCTTCGTTCAGTTTCGTACTGGCTATAAGCAGTTTTGTACTTCTCCTCCCCACTGCTTCTCTCTGATCCAGCAAACTTTTCCCTTCTCCATCCCCACCCTCCTTCAGCCAGTGGTTCAATAACAACCACAAGCATTCTCATTGGCCTAGAGCGCCTCACCCCTCCAACCCCCACCCTCCTGCAGCCAGTAGTTCAATAACAACCACAAGCATTCTCATTGGCCTAGAGCGCCTCACCCCCTCCACCCCCCACCCTCCTGCAGCCAGTAGTTCAATAACAACCACAAGCATTCTCATTGGCCTAGAGCGCCTCACCCCCTCCACCCCCACCCTCCTGCAGCCAGTAGTTCAATAACAACCACAAGCATTCTCATTGGCCTAGAGGGCCTGACCCCCCTCCACCCCCCCCACCCCTCCCCACTCGTCTGGGCGTGCAGGTAAGATCTTTTTTTTTGTCTTTTATTGTACTGATAAAATCGAGCAAATCGAGTATTCGTACATAATCAAGGCCATATCTGGCCGTATAGGCATAGCTATACATAAAAACAAGGTCTGCAATAGTTTGAAAAAGACTATAACAACTCGACTACGTTAATAGGTGTACATAAACAGAGCAGATTTCGGCCGTATAGGTTTGAACTATACCGAGGTAAAAGATAGAGGTAGGCAGAAAAAACCCTGAAAGGGAAGCGATTGTTGGTGGCCCTATGGGCCTACTATGTTTAGTACCCTGTAAGAAAATCCGTATCCTTTTTTTGTAAAAATAGATCGTGATACGGGTGGTTGGCCCTGAAAAATAATGCGTTTGTTTTTTGGCCATGTGGGCCTACTGCTTTTTAAAGCCCTGAAATAAATCAGTAAGTGATATGTGGGGGTACTCTGGATGGCCTGCATCCCTGAAAGATAATACGAGAGCGTCACCCACAGGGTGAAGGCTGATGACGGAAATGCAGCATTCCCGCACACCACGCCTACCCGCCCCTCCCCGCCAATACACACGCCCACGCACACGGACAGATGGAAAGTAAGTCGAGAGCGTCACCCACAGGGTGAAGGCTGATGACGGAAATGCAGCATTCCCGCACACCAAGCCTACCCGCCCCTCCCCGCCAATACACACGACCAAACACACGGACAGATGAAAAGTAAATCCAGATTTGGCCCTTCAGATCCAGATTTGACCTCTCAGATCCGGATTTACCATTCAGATCCAGATTTGACCATTCAGATCCAGATTTGACCTTTCAGAGGCAGATCGATCCCTTAGATCCAGATTTGACCACTCAGATCCAGATTTGACCTCTTATATCCAGATTGACCCATCAGATCCAGATTGACCCACCAGATCCAGATTTGACCCCTTAGATTCAGATTTCGGCCCCTTCGATCCAGATTTGACCTCCCACATCCAGATTTGACCCCTCAGATCCAGATTTGACCTCTCAGATCCAGATTGACCCCTCAGATCCAGATTGACCCCTAAGATCCCGGAGACACCCATAGATGGACAGAACCCAACGCCACACCGCTCTCTTCCCTGTCCGTCAATACACACACAGATTTGAGCACTACTCCACCCTGAAAGGCGGCACGGCTTATTGCTCACGCGATGAACAGAGCTTATTGCTCAAATATGTAGCCTCATAGAGTCCCATGTTAAACGTTTTTTTAAAGTTAAACAATTTTTTAGCGATCAAACTTCTTAATCGATTTCGATGCAAATTGGCACAGGACGAGAAAAGCTAGAGAACCATATTTGTATTTTTTTTCAAAGCGCTAGCTCCAAAACTGTCTGTACAGTGGCCTGTATTTCAATTATTGGCCCTATCTCCCAATGGTTAAGGATCAAACGAAAAATTCCTGTGACCTTGACCTTTGACCTACACACCCCGCTAACGAACTTGACCGAGCCATGTCGGATACCTATCGGTGGGTAAAGTTACAGAACGATCTGTGGCGATTTGCGACCTGTAGAGCGCGAACACACAGACAGACAGACACACACACACACGGACAAACGGACAAACTGATAGATTCCTCCAATCAAAGATTTCCGTCATAATAATTATAAAATACTGGCCTTTAAAGGACTTTCGTGGGGTGTATGTTTACGGGACTGCTAATCGTTTTTATATCAACACTAGCAGGAAAAAATGACGGCCCTTATGGGTATACTTTCAAAAGAAGTTGCCCTTATAGGGACTTGCGAGGAGTTTTGTAAGGATTGTAAAAATACTGGCATTTAAAGGATTTTCGTGGGGTGTATGTTGCGTAACGGGGACAAATGACGGCCCTTGTGAGCATATTTGCAAAGAGTTGCCCTTATAGGGACTTGCGAAGGGTTCGCCCTTATAGGGACTTGCGAAAAGAAAAAGACGTAAGGGGGACCAATGACAGCCCTTATGGGCCTAAGTATTTTAAAAAGGGGAAACGTTTGCCCTTACCGGGACTTGCGGATAAGTGCATTAGTTCGTGTATAAGCCGAAGGCGGCAAGAAAGAAAACATGACGCCAGTCGTGGCTTTGAGGACTTATATGCCTCTGGCCATCTGACAAATGCAGTTCATTAGTATAAAAGACACGAGAGAAAGGAACATGGATACACCAAGGAGAGCTGTGCACCTCCTGATAACGTAAAGTCCGGCTAAGTGTTGCGGCTAGTGCCGCAGACTATTTAAAGGAACGGAGACTTGGGGTAGGGGGGCGCCTCGTCTAGTGCTGCCGTGGGGGTCCTCGCCTAAGGAGAGGCGGGTGGGGTGAAGGGGGCGGCACTCGACGGGTAGCTCCTTCCGTGCTCCTCCTGGCGGGGATTCCAGCTCATCCCTCACCATGGGGGGCCAGGTCCGGGTGGTCTCTTGCTGGTTCTAAGTGCTTAGAGAAAATCAAGGTAAAATTTTGCGTTGTTCTGCACAGAGTATAATCCCCTGAAATGTTTTAAATCTTCCCTCTTCCCATACGTTTTTAACCTGGCTGTGCCAGTTACGGCTTTGAGTGCTTATACGCCTCTAGCCTTCTATAAGTGAAAAGGTATATGCAATCAAAATAAATGGCTAAACCCGCAGGATGTAAATGAGATTAAAATCATCGTCGACTTGACATAATATTCCGCCCTGGGTCCAGGTATCTCTGAAAAAGGGGCGTCTGGTTGGAGCAAAAAGGTGGGCCAACTGGTGTTCTTCTTTTATGCGGGACCTTAAATTATTGTTGAAAATCGTATGTACTGGAAGGCGCTTCCCTTCTAAAGCACTCTGTCTGCTGAGCCAGACAGCATATTTCAAGGAGGTAAGAACAAAATTAACGATATGTACCGGCGTGTCTGCACGTGTTTTGGTGTAACCAAAGAAAAGGTTAAATTTGGCGAGCGGTTTCTTAAAGCCGGTCAGACCTATAAATGAAGAAGTAAATTTCTGGATGACTCCTTGGATCACTTTGCAAGTGGAAAAAAGATGAACGAGGTTGCCGGTTTGGCCTGGACACAGTTTGCAATCGGGCGAATCGAAAATGCGGCTCTGGTGGAGATACTTTTCTGTCGCTAAGACTTGGTGAGTAAATTTAATTTGGGAAAAAATGTGCTTCGCGTCTACGTGGCAACTGAAGACTGCTTCCCACCTCTCTATTGCAATGGGTTGTGGGGTGGCACCGAGGACACATTGATAAATCTCTCTTGTTGTAACGGAGGGGCTGAAAAGGAGGTCATCGTGTAAACGCTCGATGTATAGCTGCGTATTGTTAACTGGCCCCTGCCGTTGCTGCGCAAGCTGTAATATAAAATGGGGCGGGACTGCGTCTTTTAATCATTGTAGTTGTCTACGATGTTTATCTGAGGGCGGAAGGTTGGTCTGGGCGGTCAGGCATTCAAAGGTAGTTCAATCATCGTTCGTGACTATGTCACGGACGCGGATAATATTATGCTTCAAAAACGTGGGGTAAAATAAAACGTTCGTTCCAGTAGTGATAGCTGGATTAAGAAACAAGGGCTGGTCAGCGACGCCCTGGGAGGTATCCGTGCTTGGGTAGGGGGTAACCTTCGCAGTATTCCATGCCTGTAAACATTCAACATAAACGGTAGGTAATTGTTAAACATTTTCGCTAAATGGGAAGAAGCGTAGATATAATAAGTATTCCCCTAAATTGCAGTCCCGGTACTTTCCCAGAAAGTGTTGGAATAAAGCTACCATGGGGGAGTCCCTCGTATGCCGTAGCATTCTATAAGCCCACATTACCCTCTGTGCCGTAATCTTAGATTTAATGTTGACCAGGTTTAACCCTCCCTGTTCTAACGGTAAGTGCAGAGTGCTTTTAGCTATCGGGTGTTTCCCTCCCTTCCAAAGAAAATCCAGCATGGCCTGCTCTAAGAGCTTAAGGGCCCACGGGGGCAAGGAAATTACATACGAAAAATACCAAATGCCCGCGCTGGCTAGACTGTTAATGACTGTAATGCAGCCTTGTAAAGTAAGGTCTCGCGCCCTCCACATATTAAGGGTGTTCTTAAATCGTTGGAATTAGGGGATCTCAATTTTGGTGGTCCAAGTCCTCCCCTCCCATATAAAAACCTAGAATCTTAACTGATTCAGAGGACCACTTAAGGTTCAGGGGGCGGTCTTCTCTGCCTCTATATGGACCCAGCCATAAACATTCTGTTTTATCAGGGTTTAAAAGAGCGCCTGAGGCTTTTTCGTAAGTGTGAACGACATTAAACAGTGCTTCAATGGACCGAGTGTCGGCCACACACCCGGTGTTGTCGTCCGCATATTGCGACAGCTTGTGGCTACCGCCGCCCGGGAGGGGGATGCCTCTAATGAGGGGCTCCTTCCGGATCGCGATAGCCAGGACTTCAGCGACTGTAACGTAAAGTAAGGGGCTAAGTGGGCAGCCTTGCCTAGTCCCTCGGGACAAGCTGAAAAAGGAAGACATGTCGCCGTTGTTAAGGACAGCGCTGGAAATGTTTGTATAACACAAAGTGACCCAGGAGACAAAATCTGGGCCCAGACCGAAGGAAGTCAAGCACCTGTACAGGAAGGCCCAGTCTACCCGGTCAAGAGCTTTGGTCTGATCTAGGCAGACTAGGGCTCCCTGTACGTTGTTTCTGTTGGCGTAACTTATAAGGTCTCTTACGAAAGTGGTGGTATTGTTTGTAGACCGCCCCGGGACCGAGCATGTCTGGTACGGACTAATAAAGTATCGAAGTACATTTTTTAGTCTGTGGCAGAGTATTTTAGTGATGATTTTATAGTCGACATTTAGTAATGTTATTGGACGCCAGTTTTTCAAGTCCCGTTTATCCCCCTTTTTGAAGATTAGGGTATTTAATCCACGCCTCATTGAGGTTGGTAACGCCCCCGCCCGTAAAGAGAAATTGGCTACTTCTATGAAGTCACTGCCTATTAGAGGCCAAAAGTGTTTATAAAATTCGGCCGAGAGCCCATCACCCCCCGGGGATTTATTGGATTTAAGTTCCTTTACAGCCCTATCCCCTTCTGACAGCTGGAGATCCCCCTCGCAGCTCGCCCGCTCAGAGGGGCCTAGTGAATGACACATATTATTCAGTAAGGAATCCTGGGACAAACGGTCTGTGGGCTCAGCCGTGTAAAGGGTTTCATAAAAATCACGTTCTAGATCGAGAATGCCCTCTGGATCGGATACTACGGTGCCAGTACTGTTTTTCAGGGAAGTAATTAATTTGGCGTTGCCTTTAAACTTTTCTAAATTAACAAAGTACCTGGTGCATTTTTCCCCCTCTTTTCTAAACTCTGCTCTTGAACGTATTATGACCCCGTTTACTTTTTAATGTTTCTAAGGACTTAATCTCGTATTTAAGGGAATCTAAGCGGATGGACAGCTCAAGGTGAACTGGTCCCTTGTCTGCCTCCGTTAACAGTTTTTCAAATTCTTTCTTCTTAAAAAAAAGGTCCCTTTCCTGGGCACGCTTATGTGCCGAGGCGAAAGCCCTTGTCTCCTGCTGTAAATGTTTTTACCCATATCCCACCAAAGGCGGAGGTCCTTAAAAAGGAGTTTGGACTCCTGCCAGGATACCCAAAAGTTCTCGATTACCGTAGAAAAGTTCTTGTTATCCAACAACGACGAATTAAATTTCCAATAACCTAGGCCACGGGGGGGGGGGGGGCGGGGGGGGGGCATATTTAAATTAAAGTGGCATACGGCGGTCTCGTGGTCACTATGGTGCCACGGCTTAACGCAGGCTTCTGTGAGGGCAAAAGAGAGGGCGTTGGATACGTAGATCCGGTCAATGCGGGTTTTAACATTATAACGTTTGATGTAGTGGGTAAATTTTAGTAACGTGGGATTAAGTAATCTAAATGAATCGACTAAGTCGTATTCTGATTTAATATCCCCCATCGGGGCCGATCCCGATAAGCACCCCTTCCAGGTTCCCCCAACTTGTTTGTCCAGGTCAAAGTCCTCGATGAAATTAAAGTCGCCCGCTAGAATAATATTGGCACTTTCTTCTAACCCGCTTAGGCAAGGGTCTGGGATCGTCTTAAGAAATAAAATCATGTCTTTAGGAGTGTTAGCGCAATACGCATTAATTATATTTATCGTAAAGGACCCCGCCTCAAATAGTACCCTATTAAGTCGACCCCTGTCGTCGCTGTAGGAATTAATAAAAGCAGCTTCCAGCCGGTTAGAGAACCAGGTGCAGACGCCTCCACTTCTGGAGCTGTCTGCTAAACTGTAAAAGAATTGGCCTCGCAATGGGTCGAGGCACTCCTTTAGTTCGACCAAAGAAGTGCAGTGAGTTTCCTGAAAAGCTATGATGTCGAGTTTGCTTTTCAGGACGTAACGGCGGATACTCGCGCTTAAGATCGCTAAAGACCCAACCGTTAACGTTTATGGAGGCTACCTTCATAAAGGGGTGGAGGGAGGCAGCCCTGTCACCGACCTTGTGTCCGCGCTGGGCACAGCAGGCAACCCATACGCGTGCCCGTTCCTGAGTGCAGCCAGCGGTCCTGGTACTGCCTCAGGGTCCGGGTCCGCACTAGCGGGGAAAAAAACCTGTAGAGACTTAGAATGCGTAGGCTGTCCATACACCTGCACGTCCTCGGGTACAGCTGGCACACCTGGCGCTGTCCCGGGGTCCGTGCTGGACCGAAAAGCAAAGCGTGCAAGCATATGGTGTCCATACACGTGCACGTCCCCGGGTGCAGCCGGCAGGCCTGGCACTGCCCCGGGGTCCGCGCTGGACAAAAGACAGTATTCCTATACCTACACCACCCCGGGTACGGGGTCTGTGCAGGCGGAGGCGAAAAAAGGCTTTACATACATAGTATACATGTAGTGTCCATACACGTGCACGTCCCCGGGTGCAGCCGGCAAGCCTGGCACTGCCCCGGGGTCCGCGCTGGACAAAAGACAGTGTCTCTATACCTACACCGTCCCGGGAGCGGGATCTATGCAGGCAGAGGCGAAAAAAGGTGTGCATACATAGCATATGTATATGTAGAAAAGCGACTACGTACAAGCGTACGGTGTCCATACACGTGCACGTCCTCCGGTACAGCCGGCGTGCCTGGCACTGTCCCGGGGTCCGTGCTGGACGGAAGGGACCGCACTTACGTGCGTACAGTGTGCCTACTCCTGCGCGTCCCCGGGTGCAGTCGGTAGACCTGGCACTAGCCCGGGGTCCGCGCCGGACACACAAAACCCTTACATACCGAGGGAACGTCTTATACGACCAAGATGAGACAAGTGTGGAGGAATAAGTCCGGGCGTAGTACATGGGAGTGTTCTGGTTCATGGTCCGGGTCCAGGTCTCGGGTCGTTAGGTGCGCGGAGAGGAGTCTCCTGCTCGGGTCACTCGGGCGCTGCTGGCGCTGCCGGGGTCGATCGAGGTTGAGCGTTCACGCGGAGTCTGGGTGGGGCCGGACTGAAACCTGCCACGGGAGGGTGGTCGGCCGCGCGTCCTCTTCGTTTCCGTTGTGGTCTGGCCGGTCGTGTTCCCGGTTCGTAGAGCCGGCGCGGGTGGGGGGCGCATGCTCAGCTGGCCGCTGGCTGGCCTCTTCCGCGTAGGGGTAAGAGGTTGGGGGGACCCGTCAGTGTCTAGGCGCTGGACCGATGGTGGGATCTGCGAGGGTGGTGCTTGGTCCTTGCTCTCTCCAGACTGCCCGGGCTGTGAGCGGAGGACAGCCTGGAGGGCAGCTGGCAGCCATGGCGTGGCGCCATGCCCGGGTGAGGGCTGGGTGTCCTCTACGGCGAGGCCGACCTCCCTAACGGGGGTGTTGCCGAAAACGGCCGTCAGGCTGTCCCGCGTCTTTTGTCGCGGCGGCGTTGTCGCGGCTTCTAGCTGGGGGGCATCTGTCTCCGCCTCGTCCGCTTCCCTCTCGCCGGTGTCGCTGCGCGGTGCGGGGGCGGACTTGGCGGGTGATTGTCTCGGTTTCCCCTGTCGCGGGGGCTGCTCGCTGTTGCCGGGGCTGGAGTCTGTTCGCCGCTGTCGTCTCGGAGCGGCGTGATGATGGCGTTACCCTCAGTGGTAACGGGCATCTCCTTGTCGGCGTCTGTCGGAGGGCCGGGCATAGGAGTGACGGGTGTGGGGGGGGGGATCCCCTCTGTTACGGCGGCCTTGTCGGGCAGGTCTTCTTTGCGGGGGGGCTGTGCCGCATGTCTTCCTCAGTCGGGGTATGGGTTGTCGGTGGGGGGGGGGGAGCTTGGGGGAGCATGAGGCGGCTGGCACCCCATCTGCCTCGGTAAGTCCCGTGGAGGGGGGTGCGTCCCTGTGGCGGTCGTCGCTGCCGCACTCGCTTCGCATGTGTCCTTGCACCCCACACTTCCAACAAGAGGGGATCATCCCTCTGTATGACAGATAAACCACTATCCGAACGTGTCTGTTGGGAATGGTAACTGAAAATCGGTCGGGGACAGCGCTGGTGGGCCAGATCTTGATGGCTTCTCGGCCTTTTGGCTAAGATCAAAGTGTAGTTCTGACTGTTACACAGTTTAAGACTCTCCTTTTCCACTCCAGCTCCAACTCCACAAGGGAAGCGGCGACCGGAAGTGGACCAGCGGCCGCAGACGGACCGGACTCCGGAGCACCAGCGTAGGCGGTCAGGTACTCCCCTCCCCGCCAGCAGTGGTCAGCCCACAGGTAGCGGCGCGCGCGGGCTCAGGATCTGAGTCACAAGCCCCCTCCTTGGTGCGAGCCTGTCCCCACCCCTCCCTCCCCGCCGAGCTCTCGGGCTGGTGTGGTGAAGGGTACAGCTCCCGGACTCCGGGGCTGTCCCCTGAACCTCCCTCCCGTTAGTGGGGTCCCTCCCGCCAAGCCCTCGGGCTCGGACGGTGACGGGCTCAGTACCTGGCTTGACCGGGGCTGTTTCCTGAACCCCCCTTCCGTTGGAATGGAATGTTGGTGTTTTAGGCCACTTTTGTGCACATACAGGCTAAATTGGGCCAAGGAACCTCCCGAGACGATGAAGGATGAAGGAATGAAACATGCCCCAGATTAGGTGCCCGAGCCCGGATTCGAACCCAGGACCTATTGATCTGCGGTCTAGTGCGCTAACCACTACACCAGGGAGGCCCCCTCCTTCCGTTGGTGAAGCCCCTCCCGCCGAGCTTTCGGGCTGGGACGGTGAAGGGTTCAGTACCTGGCTTGAACGGGGCTGTTCCCTGACCCCCCATCCCGTTGGTGACGCCCCTCCCGCCGAGCTTTCGGGCTGGGACGGTGAAGGGTTCAGTACCTGGCTTGACCGGGGCTGTTCCCTGACCCCCCCTCCCGTTGGTGACGCCCCTCCCGCCGAGCTTTCGGGCTGGGACGGTGACGGGTTCAGTACCTGGCTTGACCGGGGCTGTTCCCTGACACCTTTCCGGTTGGTGAGGCCCCCTCCCGCCGAGCTTTCGGGCTGGGACGGTGACGGGTTCAGTACCTGGCTTGACCGGGGCTGTTCCCTGACCCCCCTCCCGTTGGTAAGACCTCTCTTTCCTCCCCCCCCGCCGAGCTTTCGGGCTGGTGTGGCCGAAGAGTGTAGCTCTGGGTGACCGGGGCTGCTCCCTGACCCTGCCTCCCGTTTGTAAGGCCTCCCTGCTTAGCTCCCGGATAGGAGTGGAGGAGGAGACGGCGCCCGGTTTACGGGGCTGTTCCTTGGGCCACCCTCCGAGGTTGCGAAGCTACAACTCAGTCTCCGCCACGACGGACTGAGTCTGTCTGCCGGGAGACCGGCAACAGCTCATACCAGGTGGCCGGCTGAGTTGTAACCCAGCTCGGGTGCCCCCCTCCCCTCCCTCCCCCTCCCTCCCACTCCCCCGCCTATTGCTCACTGCGAGTACTAGGCTTCACTCCATTCGAGTGCCCCCCCCCTACCTCTTCTCCCCCCCCCCTCCCCCCCCCCTCCACCCCTCCAAGCCTCATGCAGCCGGTCACCCTCGACCAACTGGCCAGGGCCCTCTACGACGCCGACTGTAGAGACGTCGCCGGTCTGATCACCCTGGGGAGACTGACGGGGATAATCTTCCGGTCGGTGGCAGCGGCAGAAACCAGGATGGTCGAAGGCCTGAACATCCTGGGTCAGCATCTGGAGCTAGAACCAGCCACCGCGCCCACCTTGACGGTCACGGTGAAGGGGTGGCCCTTCTCAAAGGACACCGCCCCTCTGGATAAAGTTCTCCGGAAGTTCGACCCGGATGTCGAACCCGCAGCCCCGGTTTTGTTTCCCGGGACTGACTTTCGAACAGGGGATTGGAGGGTCGTGTTTCACGACTCTTCCATCACAATCCCCAATCGACTCCCCGTCTCCATTCCGGGGCAGCTGTCGAAGGCGGTGACTTACGTAAGTTACCGCGGACAGCTGCCAACCTGTTGGAAGTGCGGGGACATCAGTCGTGTTCGCACCGCTTGCACCCTGACGCGCAAGCGAAAGAAGACAGCCCCCAAACCCCAAGAGGCTCCAGCAGAGGTGGTGGTGGTCGAATCTGATACCGACTCCGACTCTGACGAAGAGGAGAAGGACACGGATGAGACCGCCACCCCAGAAGCGACTAGACCCGCCGACAAGCAAGCCCCTCTACCCAAGGCAGGCCCAAGCGGACGAACATCGGTCGTGAAAGGACACAAGAAGGTTGCCCTGGCCGCCGCGAGTGACACTGAGTGGTTCGGTAACCTCGCCCGCCGCGATGCCGCCACCACCGGAGTCCCCGAAGGCTCCACGGTCAGCCTTCGCTTCAACGCCCCTGAGGACCTCATCGTGCGTCACTTCACGCCCGATGAGAGCCCTATGACGACGACGCCGCCATCTTCGCCCCCTCCTAGACTCCCTGACGACCTACACTGGAACTGGACCCTCCTCGCACCCCACCCCCCCGCCCCCTGTAGCCCAGGGCTGGTTACCCGACTGACCGTGGTGCAACGACCGACAGACCCACCCCCTGTATTAACTACCCCGCCACCCCGCCGCTTACTGTTTCTCACCTCCCTCGGCAGCTTCTGCCCGGCCAGCCTTAGAGCTGGACGGCGGACCGCCCGAAGGAACCGCCTCCCTCTCCCCCCATCCACCTCTCTGCGGCGCTATCTGCCTACCCCCGGCCAGCTTACCCCACTCCCGCCCCTCGTAACCCGCTGTCCACCTAACTTCTCACTCGACCTGCCAGCGAGCGGCAGCTGATCGGTCAGCACCGGCTACAGCGCTACAGGGTAGAGCTAATCTGTCTCTGTAGCGCACACTCAGGCCACCCCCTCACCCCCTCCCCTCCCTACACTTACCACCCACCTGCCAGCCACGCTTGGCTGACTCCAACTAATCCCTCCGTCGGTCAGCCACCACAGCCGGTCCCGCCTCTACCACCCACCGCCACCCCCCACCCCTCCTGTACAGGGGTCCCCGTGCTGAGGGTATTGTAGCGGGAGCCACTGTGCGGTACCTTGAATGTTGTAAGCCAAAGATCTTAGCCCCTGTTGGGCAACGGAGGTTTTACACGGGCACGATGCCAGTGAGATGGGGCATAAATAGGCCAAGCTAAGGTCGTCCACCACAACGCATTGGGGAGAGCATCTGCACGTCGCAATCCGCTACAAGCTTCAAGATGGGGAGACATTTGGTGGCAATCATCGTACTACTGCTTGGATTGATGTCGGAGCACTGTGGATCAGGTAAGTAACGTTAACTAATTAATTCTTATTTAGTTGATTTAGGCGAAAACAATAAATAGTCATGCCGCTTTTGCTCGAGCAAGAGCGCGTACCGTCTCTAAGTTTAGAACATTTTGTTTGGGCAGTCACATTTTCCTCTCCCGTGCTTACAATTAAGGGGATTTAATTGATTTCCCGTGAGATTTCCCGTGAGATAACGCTCTGAAATGTAAGTAAATTATGAATGCGGGCGTGGGAAAAGGCAGGGGGGGGGGGGTGCAGATAAGACCCCACTTACTTATGTCTTCCAGTAATTTTGTTTCCAGTTGGAGCCGGCGTTTGTGTCGGTCACAATAATTACCACCAAGTGCTTTTGCCCTGAACCACATGCACGCATACCGCAAGAACCTGTACTTTAGGAACCTGTGTGCGTGTCACTGTATTACATAACATCACATTAATATTGTCATTCAGTATCATTGACTAAAGCAACAGTGCATCTATATTACTGCAAGGATCGGTCTCTATCCATCTTCAGTCAATGAAACGACCCTGCTATCAGGGTCCGCGTAAAGGCGCCTAAATCGAGTGCACATATCCTAAAAAAATATTTCTGATAGAAAGTAGCCGCAACATCTATCCCAGGGAATTAATTTGTTTTCATTTAGCCTACGTGCAAATAATATTAATGATAAAATAGGTCAAGCTCAGATATATCATGCAATCTGTATCCTGTTGTATTTACTTTTCGCAGCACTGGAATGTCGCACGTGTAAAAAGATGTCATCTGAGGAGGAGTGCAACAACTCGCCGACCTCGAGCTGTGCTGAGGGGGAGACGTGCAAGATGACGGTTCGAAGACGGAGAGGCGGACTCCTCTACACCAAGGGCTGCTACGACAAGAATTGTGGCGTCCCGGGGAAGGTCATGTGTGTCTCGGGCGGAAAGGCCACCTGCAAGACCTGCTGTGACGACGATCTTTGCAACAGCGACGCATCCACCATCGCCGCCTACATGGGTTAGTCTGCCTCTACACGACTCTAGTAATATAGTGCTGCCCCCTAGTGAGCCATTTCGTAGTTAACTGATAAAGTGTGCGTCCATACTGGGGCCTGGCTCACGTTGCCAGACCGTCTCTGGTGGGCAGATTTGGTCCATATAGCCACCAAAGTGCGGCAATACATACATAACATATTATATATAAGATATATATATCTATATAATATTATAAATTATATGAATTCTACAACTCAGTTGTTGTCGCCAGTGTGCGTAATTGCACAATTGTCGGACTCAAAACAACTAGTTGAATTGGAGGAATTGGAGGTTTCAAGACAAACAACTCTTGTCAATGAATGGATGCGTAATCAACTGCATCTCCTCAGTTAAAAACATTACACTTCCTTATCACAAAATATTGATTGCGTTGTTGTTTTCTGAGATGTTTCCAAAGCATTTTTCCATGAAGGTCTTCCTTTCAAACTACAGAGCCACTCTCTGCCTTCGACTCACTCCGCTAGAGCTCCGTTATATCTCTGTTGTCGCCTAAGTCCTCAATACATTTTCACACTCGCTCGCCAGGGCGGCGCTGCGAAATATGATAGTGAAAATGCGTCGCGCATTTCAACAAATTAGTGCCGGGACCCTTCCTAAGCCTAATAACACATGAAATCAGGTAATGAAACAAAGAGTTCTGTCACAATTATAACTTTCTTGAAAGGGTGCAAGATGTTTTTTGCTCTATTAAATATACACAGCGCGTTATTTTTATGTTTTATTCTTGAAAACTATAATGTTGAAATAAGAAATTACAGCTGATCTGACCGTTTTTCAAGAATCTTGAAATTTGCCTCCTCCGACAACAGCGGTAAAAGCTAGCTTACGTAGCGCCACCGTGCGGGAACCTTGCTACAAAGCATGGGGATATCAGTCTGTATATTGTTTGCGACAGTGTCGCAGTTACTGTTGTTACAAGAGTTGTAATGAAAGCCGTATATTCGGACTAGAGAGGCACCAATGGAGGGTTTCCACAAGTTTGTCTTTTAGACCCTCTTCTGTTTATTATGCATGTTAATGATTTGCGGAAAGTGTAGAATGTAAAATGCATCTCTATGCTGAGGATACTTCATTGTTTCTTGTACTCAACAAATATTACAACGTGTCAGCCACCAATAGAGATGTGCGTAAGATATCTAACTGTACAGCACAGTGGAGAGTCAGTTTCAACCCAATGGATATTGTATCAAGTAAACCTGTACACATGATATTCAGTCAGAAGCCCAGGAGTGCAGTGGGTACGCATTTGTTCAGTCGCCACTTTTATGACATAATAGTAATTCGTTGTTTATGGGCCTCAGAAGCTAAGGTTTCAGTTTAAATTTCTGTTCTTTCCTCGATGCAGGGCATGCAGTATTACTTAGCCTTTCTTATCTCAACTTCCATTACCTTCGCCTACAACACCTTAAATGATTTGCCCAATATCTTACCCATAACTTTCTATTTCATTTATTATAGGTTAACCATACGTTGACCACACCTTTACCATATGTTACCCCAGCCTTTACCCCACCTTTGCCATGTGTTACTCATACCTTTACCTTACCTTTACATGTTGCCCATACCTTTACCCCACCTTTACATATGTTACCCATACCTTTACCCCACCTTCACATATGTTACCCATACCTTTACCCCACCTTTACATATGTTACCCATACCTTTACCCCACCTTCACATATGTTACCCATACCTTTACCCCACCTCTACATATGTTACCCATACCTTTACCCCACCTTTACATATGTTACCCATAACTTTACCCGACCTTCACATATGTTACCCATACCTTTACCCCACCTTCACATATGTTACCCATACCTTTATCCCACCTTTACATATGTTACTCATACCTTTTACCCCACCTTTACATATATTACCCATACCTTAACGTGATTTTTGCCATACGTTACCCATACCTTTACCCCACATTTACACATGTCATCCATACCGTTACCCCACCTTCACATATGATACCCATACCTTTACCCCAACTTTAACATTTGTTACCCATACCTTTACCCCAACTTTAACATTTGTTACCCATACTTTTACCCCACATTTACCATAAGTTACCCATACCTTTACACCACCTTTACCATAAGTTACCCATACCTTTACCCCCACCTTTACACATATCATCCATACGTTACCCACATTCACCATACGTTACCCATACCTTTACCCCAACTTCACCATATGTTACCCATACCTTTACCCCACCTTCACATATGTTACCCATACCTTTACCCCAACTTCACCATACGTTACCCATACCTCTACCACACCTTTGCCTTATCTTACCTGTACCTTAGTGTCTCACTCTTACCTTATCGTATTAATTCTTCGCAGTCCAGGTTGTCATTGTCTTGATTCGCGGATTGCCACATGTACTCTCACATTATCTCACTTGTATCGTATCTTATCTTTTTTATTTTACCTTAGATTAACTCACCTTATAGTACCTTACCATGTACTCTATATTAGCTTACATTGTATCATCTACCGTATATTAGCTTACCTGATACTACTTCGTTTATATTATCTTATTTTATATCATCTTACCGCATATTAGCTTAACTTATATCATCTACCTGATATTACCCTACTTTATATCAACTACCTTATATGACCCTACTTTATATCATCTTACCGTATATTAGCTTTCCTTATATTACCTTACCTTATATCATCTTATTATACATTATCTGACCTTTACCTTATCTTATCTTAATACCTTGCTTACGTTATCTTGCCTGATCACTTTAATTCGTCGTGGGCGTTGTCTTTCAAGGGTGTAATAACTCACTGGTGCATCACCACATATAGGTTAAGCGATGTAACGGTGACCGCGACTTTTGCACTTCTATCTGGGCTTAATGTGTGTCCTTTCCACAGATATGTGCATGGACAAGCCCTGCGAGAACGGAGGGAGGTGCCGCGTGAGCGGCGGAGGCGTCAGCTGTAGCTGTCCACAGGGATACCAGGGACCAACGTGCGAAGACCTCACAGGTAGATTCTCAAATGCCCTGCATAAGCCACACTAAATATGGTGCATGCCATTCTTGTAGCATTTTAAGAACATTTGCCAACCTTAATTAAGTCTTTTGTGTGACAACAGTACGCAAAATAGAGATGCTTTTAACAAAAACGAAATACGTGCCTTTGTGGGAAGTTATATACCAAGCCATGTGCCTTGTAGATGCACTCGATTTATCATTGTACAAATTGCAACAACTGGTTCAATAATCCAAAGCTTTAAATGTGAAGAACAAAGAACCAACCGCATATATACAAAGCAGCGCTCTACATTTAGATTACCACTCCACTTAATCTTCCATGGGGTTTACATAACGTTGAGAGAAATATCTTGCACACAGAACCAGACAATCATTGGAACCATAAGTACGTCACAATATCCAAAAGTATGGACAACTTTCGTTATAAAAGGCAACTAATTACATGTACAAGGATCCCTGTAGTGTGTGTGTGTGATGTATATCTATCATGGCACACATGAATGAATAGTCGTAGTTTCGATGACCCTATAATTGTAGTCTTGAAGAGCGAAAATATACACATATATGCCTACGTTATATGGTATCTTGTGTGGGATACAGTTGATTAAGTTACGGTAACCTCTCCTGGATCTGCCCTTGAACTACACCCTATCCCAGTCCACACCACTCCTGGATCAGCCTTTGAAATACACCCTATCCTAGTCCAAACCACTCCAGGATCCCCCTTGAAATACAACCTATCATAGTCCACACCACACCACTTCTGGAATCGCCCTTGAAATGCACCCTATCCCAGTCCACACCACTCCTGGATCCGCCCCTGAAATACACCCTATCCCAGTCCATCTTATCTTATCTTAATACCTTGCTTACGTTATCTTGCCTGATCACTTTAATTCGTCGTGGGCGTTGTCTTTAAAGGGTGTAATAACTCACTGGTGCATCACCACATATAGGTTAAGCGATGTAACGGTGACCGCGACTTTTGCACTTCTATCTGGGCTTAATGTGTGTCCTCTCCACAGATCTGTGCGTGGACAAGCCCTGCGAGAACGGAGGGACGTGCAGCGTGAGCGGCGGAGGCGTCAGCTGTAGCTGTCCACAGGGATACCAGGGACCAACGTGCGAAGACCTCACAGGTAGATTCTCAAATGCCCTGCATAAGCCCCACTAAATATGGTGCATGCCATTTTTGTAGCATTTTAAGAACATTTGCCAACCTTAATTAAGTCTTTTGTGTGACAACAGTACGCAAAATAGAGATGCTTTTAACAAAAACGAGATACGTGCCTTTGTGGGAAGTTATATACCAAGCCATGTGCCTTGTAGATGCACTCGATTTATCATTGTACAAATTGCAACAACTGGTTCAATAATCCAAAGCTTTAAATGTGAAGAACAAAGAACCAGCCGCATATATACAAAGCAGCGCTCTACATTTAGATTACCACTCCACTTAATCTTCCATGAGGTATACATAACTTTGAGAGAAATAACTTGCACACAGAACCAGACAATCATTGGAACCATAAGTACGTCACAATAGCCAAAAGTATGGACAACTTTCGTTATAAAAGGCAACTAATTACATGTACAAGGATCCCTGTAGTGTGTGTGTGTGATGTATATCTATCATGGTACGCATGAATGAATAGTCGTAGTTTTGATGACCCTATAATTGTAGGCTTGAAGAGCGAAAATATACACATATATGCCTACGTTATATGGTATCTTGTGTGGGATAAAGTTGATTAAGTTACGGTAACCTCTCCTGGATCTGCCCTTGAACTACACCCTATCCCAGTCCACACCACTCCTGGATCAGCCTTTGAAATACACCCTATCCTAGTCCAAACCACTCCAGGATCTCCCTTGAAATACAACCTATCATAGTCCACACCACACCACTTCTGGAATCGCCCTTGAAATGCACCCTATCCCAGTCCACACCACTCCTGGATCCGCCCCTGAAATACACCCTATCCCAGTCCATCTTATCTTATCTTAATACCTTGCTTACGTTATCTTGCCTGATGACTTTAATTCGTCGTGGGCGTTGTCTTTAAAGGGTGTAATAACTCACTGGTGCATCACCACATATAGGTTAAGCGATGTAACGGTGACCGCGACTTTTGCACTTCTATCTGGGCTTAATGTGTGTCCTTTCCACAGATATGTGCGTGGACAAGCCCTGCGAGAACGGAGGGACGTGCAGCGTGAGCGGCGGAGGCGTCAGCTGTAGCTGTCCACAGGAATACCAGGGACCAACGTGCGAAGACCTCACAGGTAGATTCTCAAATGCCATGCATAAGCCCCACTAAATATGGTGCATGCCATTTTTGTAGCATTTTAAGAACATTTGCCAACCTTAATTAAGTCTTTTGTGTGACAACAGTACGCAAAATAGAGATGCTTTTAACAAAAACGAGATACGTGCCTTTGTGGGAAGTTATATACCAAGCCATGTGCCTTGTAGATGCACTCGATTTATCATTGTACAAATTGCAACAACTGGTTCAATAATCCAAAGCTTTAAATGTGAAGAACAAAGAACCAACCGCATATATACAAAGCAGCGCTCTACATTTAGATTACCACTCCACTTAAGCTTCCATGAGGTATACATAACGTTGAGAGAAATATCTTGCACACAGAACCAGACAATCATTGGAACCATAAGTACGTCACAATAGCCAAAAGTATGGACAACTTTCGTTATAAAAGGCAACTAATTAAATGTACAAGGATCCCTGTAGTGTGTGTGTGATGTATATCTATCATGGCACACATGAATGAATAGTCGTAGTTTTGATGACCCTATAATTGTAGGCTTGAAGAGCGGATGTGCTAACAATTGAACTCTTACTATATATACCTCACAAAATGTCATCTTTTTGACAAGCGCCAAGCTACAACATACCTTAACTTACGAACTAATATTTGAATATCCTACATTCCACCTGCACAGATTCAGAGCTTAAGCTAAGAAATACGTAGCGAAAAGTCAGTTTATATACCTCAAAATAATGTTTCACTCGTAGAGATGTGCTAACACATGAACTCTTACTTTATATACCTCACAATAATATCGAATAGGCAATGATGCCAGGCTGTAAGTATTGCCGCCAAACGCTGACGAACTGTTAACCTATTTAACTAAAGACCCGGTTGCTTGTACAAATGCGAGGATATTTACAACGACACCTGACTAGCAGTTAGTTTAAATGTTCAATACAAAAAAAAAGAATCGCACACACTTGCAGTCATGTTATGAAACACCCAACAACTAGCTGGCCAAATCTCAGTTTATGTACCTCACAAAACGTCTTCCTCGCATATAATGCAACGAAAGGACACGATGATGCGAGCCTATAACCAACACATGCTGAAGAACTGTCAGTTTATATAGCCGACAAAAATATATCATAGGCAGTGATGCCAGGCTATAATATAATATAATATATATGCTGACAATCTGTGAGATTATATACCTCACAAAATGTCATCTTTGTACAGCGCCAAGCTACGACATACCCTAACTCACGAACTATTATTGGAATACCCTACATTCCACCTGCACAGATTCAGAGCGTAAGCTAAGAAATACTGGTGAACAGTCAGTTTAAATACCTCAAAATTCTGTATCACTCGTAGAGATGTGCTACCGCATCATCGTGTCCTTTCGTTGCATTATATGCGAGGAAGACATTTTGTGAGGTACATCAACTGAGATTTGGCCAGCTAGTTGTTGGGTATTTCATTACATTACTGCACGTGTGTCCGATTATTTTTTTGTGTGTTGAATATTTAAAGTAACCGCTGGTCAGATGTCGTTGTAAATATCCTCGCATTTGTACAAGCAAGCGGGTCTTTGGGTAAAAAGTTTAACCGTTCGTCAGCGTTTCGCGGCAATCCCTATAGCCTGGCATCGCTGCCTATATGATATTTTTGTGAGGTATATAGAGTAAGAGTTCATGTGTTAGCACATCTCTGCAAGTGAGACAGTATTGTGAGGTATATAAAAACTGACTGTCCCCCAGTATTTCTTAGCTTAAGCTCTGAATCTGTGCAGGTGGAATGTAGGGTATTCCAATAATAGTTCGTAAGTTAAGGTATGTCGTAGCTTGGCGCTTGTACAAAGATGACAGTTTGTGAGGTATATAATCTCACAGATCGACAGCACATATTATGATAACCTATCATCACTACCTTTGAGATACTTTTTTCGGCTATATAAACTGACAGTTCTTCAGCATATGTTGGTAATAGGCTGGTATCATCGGGTTCTTTCGTTGCCTTATATGTGACGAAGACATTTTGTGGGGTACTTAAACTGAGATTTGGTCAGGTAGTTGTTGGGCATTACATAACATCACTGCATGTGTGTGCGATCAGTTGTGATGAATTTTAAAAAGCTGTTCGTCAGGTTTTGTTGGATATATCGTGCCATTTGCACAAGCAGGAGAGCTGTTAGGCAAATATGTTAACAGTTCGTCAGCGTTTAATTGGCATCAATCCCTATAGCCTGGCATCACTGCCTATACGATATTTTTGTGAGGTATATAAAGTAAGTAAGAGTTTATGCGTTAGCACATCTCTACGGGGGTTAAACTATTGTGAGTTACATAAACTGACTGTTCACCAGTATTTCTTAGCTTACGCTCTGAATCTGTGCAGGTGGAATGTAGGGTATTTCAATAATAGTTCGTGAGTTAGGGTATGTCGTAGCTTGGCGCTTGTACAAATGATGACATTTTGTGAGGTATATAATCTCACAGATTGTCAGTATATATTATATTATATTTTAGCATGTGTTGGTTATAGGCTCCCATGATCGTGTCCTTTCGTTGAATTATATGCGAGGAAGACATTTTGTGAGGTACATAAACTGAGATTTGGCCAGCTAGTTGTTGGGTGTTTCATAACATGACTGCAAGTGTGTGCGATTCTTTTTTTTTTTGTATTGAACATTTAAACTAACTGCTAGTCAGGTGTCGTTGTAAATATCCTCGCATTTGTACAAGCAAGCGGCTCTTCAGTTAATTAGGTTAACAGTTCGTCAGCGTTTGGCGGCAATACTTACAGCCTGGCATCATTGCCTATTCGATATTTTGTGAGGTATATCAAGTAACAGTTCACGTGTTAGCACATCTCTACGAGTGAAACATTATTTTGAGGTATATAAACTGACTGTTCGCCAGTATTTATTAGCTTTAGCCCGGAATCTATTCAGGTGGAATGTAGGATATTCAAATAATAGTTTGACATTCTGTGAGGTATATATAATCTCACAGATCGTCTTTGTCCTTATATCAGCATATATTATATTAGGCCCTATAGCCTATATCATCACTGCCTGTGATATACTTTTGTCAGCTATATAAACTGACAAACAAGGCCTAGTCCGGTACCGAATTGATACCTAACGTCTAAGCGTATGTCTTATTGGTTAAGGGTTCAATAAACAATTTACTCAGTTGCAAGTGACCTTCCTCAGTTGCAAGTGACATTGATTTTGTTGCTATAGTCTAAACCAGTTCTTTAGCATGTGGCTGGCATCATCGTGTTCTTTCGTTGCCTTACAATCGTTGTTAAAAAAAACACCTTGAATCAATAACACATCACTTTGGTTGGTTGGCGATGTTTTGATTAGGACAAAGCTCTTCGAATGCTCCCGGCGCAAAATGTCTTAAATGTTTAAAATATTTGCCATCTACAAACTCTAGATCTATTCTTCCTTCCGGCCCCCATTTATGAGATCAGTTTGCGTACGCCGCCATGATTGTTTTCTACATCGAAAAGTGTTGTGCTAAGCTTATAGGCTATTCACCCTGTAAACCTTCAACTTTGTGGTGGTTTGGATGTCGGAGAACACCCCTTAAACCGTTAAGTTAATCCACTTACATCGTGATATTAAAAAATTACAGAATACAATACAGAATTAGGCCTCTATCTACAATAAGTATCCGCGGTTGTGCTTTAAATTCCTACTTTTGAGTTGACGACAATGAAGTTGACAAGTCGATAGATGTAGATTTAAGTTATTTTACTTTAGATTTCAGTTGAGCCTTAGGCCTATTTCCAGTTTAGCAGTTAGCCTAGCCTATCATCCAAACACATCAAATTGTCCACCTGCTGAAGAGATTTGCCTCTCATTCACACAAAATACTAAACAATGCCTAACTGATTTCTTAGCACCATGAATTAATCAAACTGAAATAAACGGATAAAAAGGCTTACTTTAACTTGATCGCATGCTTCTCTTCCGACTTTTCAACATTTGTTGGTCTGATGCATTTGAAAGCGCACGAAATTCATGCTACACTCGCTAAAAATGACGCGAACGAACGACGTTGCCAAGCAACAAAACTGTCGCCAAGAAGATGCTTTATAATGACGTCGTTAGACGATTCGATTAGTTTTCGTTGCAGTGTTATTCGCAAGATGGCAGCAGCTGCATATGGATGATTAATTATATGTATAAATTTCCGACCTGAAACCGGGTTACGCAATGAGAGGTGGAATGCATCAAATGGTAATCCAGCACTACACTACTCATTTTTGTGGGGTATTATAGATACCTCACAGTCAGGCCAGTACCCCACAGTAAGGGTCTTATAGCGACAAACACCTCACATCTGGATGGACATCTTAGTATATATATATATATATATATAACGCCGCAGGTTGAAGGCAAAATAAAGTTCATGAACATTCTGGCGCCGCTATCACTGACTCGGTTTAGCCCATGTGTGCAGATAAATCCCGGCCATGCATGCTGCTGCTATAGTCAATGTTATTCCGTTATCTTACTACAGAACCCCCCTGCAGCAGACTTATTAACCATCACATCGAAGTTACGCTGTGTGACATCATGAAAACTGAAAATGACTATACATCCCTGCACGCCACACGACCCGGGGGTTGGCCAACTGCGGGGGTCTGTCGTGTCATGTTCATAGACGACAACCTCAACCTGGAGCAGTACGTCTACACCGTGGACCTTTACAACCAGGCGGGTTGGCAAAGTCCCAATTCCGGACACCCTGGAGTGATCTTCAACGTTATCGACAGTGACAACTTCGATTTCGTCTACTTCAGGTTTGCAAAAACTTCTTCAACAGCTGCGCTGAATGTGCACGGTTCGAAATTTAAAAGACCTGTTGATGTCCGGTTCTTATTGTAGTGTTGCTCCCCAAATGGTAACCTAATCAAACCTACTGCTGTGATGTATATGTTTCAAAATAAGCTAATAAGTAACATGTAAATAAAAAGTACTTATTTGCCAATTATATTGGGCGTATAGTGTTATATTCTTAATATTCCAAAAGTTCCGGGAATTTAATTCCAAGTCTAAATCAATCAATAATGTGAGTAGAAACCATATTTGACATTCAAAATATTCATTTATGCTCATGATTGGCGTTTAGTTATGAAAAGGCACTAATCATGCCATGTATTATGTTCATCAGACCGCATTGGGCCAATAGAGATGGTTGTGTGCAGCATGGCTACTTCACTTCTGGAAAATTCTACGCCACGACGGAAGCGCGTTGCACGGCATCCCCGGTAGTAGGGTCAACCTGGTTCACCGTCAAGGTCGAATCTTCTGAAGGCCGCGCCTCAGTGTACGTTAATAACGTCAAATTGAGCGAAGTGAACGCTCATTTTCCAACACGAAGTCAGACGGGCATATTTGCTGCCAATGGTTTCAGCAACGTCATTAGGTTCAGGAACCCCGCGTTAACTACTCTGAAAAATTAATATATTGCTAATTATGACGGTTTTACAAATATTCTAGAATAATATTTATGTGCTCGCTGTCAATGGCGGCTGGTAAAAACGGGAAACAGACTATAATTATAAAAAATAATAAAATTGCGATATCCACGAAATTAGCGTAATGCATGTATGAATGCATGCACCAATTTAGATAACAATTATTAATTCATATCACAATATTTTGTCTATGGCTTTTATATAACAAAGTATAGACAAACTTCGATTTATTGTATCTGTTTGTAATAGGTGGTTTTGGAAAACAAAATAAATGTATCCTGATGTAAGTTTGGCTTGGTATATATCCACCACACAACTAAATTCTGAGTACGTTAATTATGCCGGTCATTTATTTGATCAAAACCATATTATAAGCCACGTATTGTAGTTAAATGATTAGTGAGCCTGATTAGTGAAAACATTATTCCAATTGTATTAGTCAATTATTTTAGTTATTCTGTAAAACATTCGAAATTAAATGCTTAGCGCTTGCTAGCCACCATACAATGTGTGAGCCAGTCGTGTTCTGTACACCATATCAGTATACATAGGGCATGTCAGCCCCCTTGCGAACCAATGGATACCGCGCACAGAGGGTTCATACTAATTACGGTTAGGACGTAGAAGCAGGCATGCTACGCTGACCGGCACGGCGAGCAAGGGATGGGTCGCAATTCATTTTTTGTGCGTTTTTTATCAAGAACTGTCAACTTGCTAATGTCAAATTTTAGTAGATGACGTGTTAAACGTGTTTTTTCATGATACTGGCCACGCTCAGTAAGCTTGGCGCACAACTCTTTCATTTCGTCATAGATTAAGTTGACTTTTGCAACTACGTAGTTGTAATCTTATCTAATTCATATTTACATATTTTCTAATAGTTTATTTGTATGTTCACTTGAATGTAATCCCCAAACAACCGAATAATTGACAAATTAAAAAATAACTAATCATAGATAAATCGTATGCCTTACCAATTTATTTCTCATAAGCTCAGATTTATATATACGTGTAATATATCTCAGACAACAAATGTAGGTACAAATTAGTTGACATCAAATATTTGCCAAATACAAAGGATCTGATTGAAGATTCATTTAATGGCACAATATTTAAGTAAAAACAATGAAATTATAAATGTTATTCCTATTCAAATATTTATTCAAATAAAGGTATATATAATTTGACAAAGCATTTATGATTGATTTCTCGATTTTAACAAAACTATGACGAAATCAGTCGTGGAAGATATATCTAACCGGAATTACTGAACTCGAAATCGATGTGTTGGTATTCAGGGGGCTGTAGTGTCCGAAGTTTACTGAACGCAGTTAGTAATTTGGAAAAATACAAATTCAAACCGTCTTTCACCAATATGTCGTAACTAGATAGTCAACAGGTGATTATTTAAGTTATATGCATATCGAGAAGAGTCCCACGCTTTTCTCGCAGCGCTCACCGCGCAGTTTGCCTGGTTCCACGTCCCAAATCGTGACTAAGATGAAAACTTTCTGATTCGCCCAGAAGGTCTCATATAACGTCGTTGTCACCACTAGGGCTGTACAGTGCAAGTACTTTTCGTTTAATTTGGTCCAGGCATTGCTAACTATAAAATCATAATAAAGTTAAAGATAAGACATTTATCTCTCCATAATGTATGTTTTCTCTTCGATGAAACTGTTGGAAGTGTTTAATTTTGAGGCAAATCATCGATGTTTACATTTCTGCGACAAATGGAACACCATATTGTCCTCACCTGGTCAGTCCATATAAGGAACATTGATCCGTAACCATAGATACGGCGCGTCGATATGCGAGTCATGGTGATTATTATGCCATACGACATGGAAATCCCCGCGCATTTGATCGCCTATCAATGACAGTCACTTATGAGACAACCGCATTCTGGTTTATCAACTCTCTAACCGCTCATGTATTACATCAATCTACTCAGATGGTTATAATTCTGATATGCACAGAACCTTAATGGTTAGTTGTGCAACCAGGGACAACCTTAGCCGATCTTGTGTGTCAAGCGAGTGAAGGCAAACAACCAGAACGCGTCAATGTGAGAAGGAAGGACCCAAACCCTCTAGTATTTGCGAATGAGGACATGGGATCTTGATAACACAGACATGGCCACAACAGGGCTCAAACCATCGATCTAGGTGCCGTTAGGCTCTCATGTGAAACGGGCACTGAATGCGAGCGCTCCAGCCAACTGAGCTATCGGGCCGGCCTCGCTCAATATTCGAAACATCGAACAATTTTACGATACTTTTAAAGTAACGTGATTCGATGTTTGGTCGGTTTTATGTGACATTCGCATTTTCCTCCGCAAAACAAACAACATCCGTATGAGACGCGTCTTAAACCGAAATAGAAATGCTCCGTGTCCCATTGGGTCACTGAACGCCTGGCCTACAGAGTTATCCGGTAATGAATATGTGTGGGTCGTGCTTCAGCCTCGCGGACGGCGCGTAATGAACGCTCTTAGCTATGTCGACACTGGGTTGAGCGTAATCAACGTCTGTGAAGGGGAGAGGAAGCCCGGGTGTCGGAGGCCGGGTGGTGGTGGGGGGTGGGGAGGGGGGTGGCTTGCTAAGGGTAAGATATGTGATGGCCATGCATAGGGTGGGTAAAGATATGTGGTTAATAGGAATGGAGTGTATGAGGGGGTGAGGGGTGGACCGATGTATGTTGACCGATGACCAGATACCGTGCGATGAGGGGACGAGAGTGTGTCTAATGGACCGCGCATGGAGCAGAGAAGGGAAGAGGCCCAACATAATACAGGAAAGGAGATATGCTGGATTTCTAAGAAGCGAGGGGAAGTAGGGATACTTGAGCTATGATATGTCTTTTTGCTCATTGGTTGTATATTCAATACCAATTCTGGTCATATCGCACCAAAGAGAGCAGGAAGGAAACAACTGATTACCGGCCTACTCTTTGCGAGGAAACGTATGGGATCTTTATCCTGCGGCCACACAGACATGGCCACATCAGGGCTCTGACCACAGATCCACGTGTCGTTAGGCTCTCAGCTTGCCAGCAGTCTAACCCACTGGTCTATATTAATGGAGCAAAGGATCTGCTGGTAATTACCATTCTACTTAGTGATGCTATAGCGCAATCAGGAAGAAAACTAATCGATAACACTGACTGATGACGCTGTGGAGTAGCACTGGATAAAGCTGCCGGTCGATCCCCATCCCATACGTAGCTTGCTATAATTTAATAAATTCCTTTTCCATTTCTCGACAGTTGTCGTGCTCTTTAACCAAGTGATTTATCAATGTGTGTCCCAGGACCATGAAACAGCACATCGGGTTGATCTTTTTCTTGTGTTTATTCTGCGTAGGGCGGATGATGGACTTTGAGACTTGTGAGTCTAGTGGCGGATCCAGAAATTTGGGAAAGAGAAGAGGGGGGGGGGGGCAGACCTGGTGTGAGAATATTTTACATACAAAACTCAATTTATCCTTAAAAAATGCGACCTTAACAGTGCTTGGCTCGCTACTAGCTACTTTAAAAGTAATCCTCACAGTTCTATTCCGAAAGTGGTTGCTGATGACCTGACTTCTATGTGTTGAAGTCTTCCGGTCATAGAGGAGATCTGACCGAAGCTTCCAGACACCATGATTGCGATTGACATTGCCCCCGATACTCACCATTTTGCCGTCTCGCTCCTAAAAGCCGAAGTGTTACTTGGGATGAGTAATAGCTGCGCGCCAGCCTAAGGTGACTGCTCCCTTGGCCCCACATACCACCCACCCCCCCGCCACCCGCCAGCTCTACAACTCAACCCCCACCAACCACCAACGGCGGCCTCCTCCACATCACACTTTCCCCAAACCGAGGGGATGTCGCATCAGTGCGTTGTAGGTGTCTTTTTTGTCTTTTGAATGTTCCAAATTCTTGGGGGTTCGCGATTTGTCAATGGCGCGACGCCTGATGGATGACTTGGTAATCTGATGCGGGCATTTAGCTTGAGCCGTACGGAAGCCTTTGGGTGCAATGCACTTTTGCTATTTTTAAGTTATTCACATGGGGGGGCTGGGATTAAAGAAGATAAACGTGTTATTATCAAGAGTTTATTTAAAATGGCTGTGGTTAACAAAAGAGGCGTCAGGCAAAGCGAGTGGGTGGGTTGAGTCGCATGAAAGATCCATTTCATAGTTTGTTGTGCCATTTATTATTGTTTATTGCTTTTTACTCTTTGCGCTACCTATTTATTATTCGTTACAGTCTCTATTATGTAAGGCCATTTTATGGTATGGGGGTAGCCCTGTTTGTCATAATTTGTGCTAGCGCCGGTAACCGCTGTTCACCCAGGCTTCTATTTCCACACCTCCTCACCCCCACCCCCCCGCCCCCAAATTCTCATATCAACTGAAATTACAGCCTGATAACAAAATACATTTATTTGCAGAATACAATAAATGATTTGGAGATATTTACAGATGATCTGCAGATATCTGCAAACGCTTGAAGATATCTGTAAATGTGAGGTTTATGCAGCTATCGCGTGCCATACAAGCGTCTTCCGCCAGGCTTGGATCGAGGTAGAGACCCGGGAAGGGAAGACGGAGAGATTGGTGGGTGGGAAGGGGTTAGCGGGAGGGTCAGTGGGTGACGGGAGAGACAAAGCATAGGTCCAAAATGCGAGGCCGTGATGTGCTCTCCGTGGTTGGTGGGGGAGGAGGGATGGTTGATTCGCTGGAGGGGGTATCTATTTGTTCATGATGCTACAATCGATGTTCACTCTGTTCCTTTCCGATTCGGCAACAGTGTGGACAATAAACGAGTGGACAGTAACCGAGTGGACAGTAACCGAGTGGACAGTAACCGAATGGACAGTAACCGAGTGGACAGTAACCGAGTGGACAAATTTGATCCAAAAGGCCTCCGGCGCCATGCAATATGCCTTTTACGATCAAACAATAGTGTCGTAATTGATGAACATTCACTGGTATCTAACTTTGAAAAAAAAATCTTCATATATTGAAGTAACAGAGTGGGTAGCATAAGGTGGCATGCCGGCCAATATTCACTCCTATTTCTTTATTGCATAAATCATAATGATGCATTGTTCTTCCATCTGGCGATTAACACGTTGAACAGAACTGAAAGAACCATTTGTGATTTTAGCGTCAGTTACCAAGTGATTACAGAGCGGTAAGTTTTTAGGCGAATGTGATACTTAATCTGTTTCTGTATGCCATGCCAATAAGACAAGGCCTTCGGCTAGGTATTTGATATATAACAGGAATAAACATACAAAAAAAAGAAGAAGCATGAGGAGAAGCGGTACAAACAAATGCAAATGTAGGTTTGGACTCGTCCACAACTAGTTTGACAGCGGCCATTTTGAAATGCGAGACAACGGCTCAGCAACACTGTGAAAAAATCACTGGACCCTACCCAGAAGCGTCACTTGTCACACTTGGCCACAAAATGCACAATTAACCGTTATAAGTTCCATAATTTATGGAACGCACAAGTAGTAACGGACACTAAAGAAATTACGCATATTCCTCACTAGTTCGCCTGTGTCCTCACCGCAGGGGTGAATCTAGACTTTAGGGAGTGGGGGGATTGAACTTCGCAATTACAGTGCGTAGGCGGCGAAAGCGTGGGACACTGGCCCTTCCTCAGCATCATGTTGCTGCTCCCAGACAGGGATAGGCTTCTTTATTCGCGGGGGCTAAACCTATCGGCGGTGGGGCGGCAGGGCTTCTGTGGCTTGAACAGGGGGTGGGGGGGGGCTTAAGCCTCAGTAGCGCCCCCCCCCCACCCCGCTGGATCCGCCACTGAATCACCCACGTCTCGCCGTAAGTGATTCGTTTTTTCTTCTCCATGTCCTTTAATTGCATCGAGATTGCTATATTAACAGGACAGAACGGTGATATTAAAGGGACATAATTGTGTTTAAGCAAAATAAATCAAAGTCAACTAAGTCACGTATGCTATAAACCGACAGGCATAGTCTACCTAGCACAGTCAGAGCGTTATAAAACGTTTTTATAATTGCCAAACCTCGGTTTTCTGGGTACTTCACATGCATCACGAAACTTGAAAGGGTAACGACGGTTCCCGGGTACTCCTATGGCCGTGGCCAACCAGCTGCATCGCCGTGCCACGCAACAGCGGTTTGACGGATACTGCAGAGGTTGTATTTGCAGCCCAGTCGTACAACAACGGTTGATACGTTAGAGTAACAACGGCGGCAGTTCAAATAATGTTAAAACCACTTCAAGGAGCCTACTTACAAGCACCATCTTAGGTTTTTTACATTTTAAAATCAAGAATAAAAGTATCTCAAAATCATGATGCATATGTTTGACATCTCTTTGAGTCTGTAAAAGAACAATTTGAACATCGTTATGCTAATCGTTATGCCGTAACCACACGTGGTGAGTTGACCCGTTATCATTGCCCGGGTCAGACAGAGAGAGTTGTAAATCTGACGCGAGGCACACATGTGGTCGCCTTGGATAGTCCTTGTGTGTTACGCGGACTCAACTGGTTCATTCATTCAATTTTCTACGCCAGTTCGAATGCTTCCTACTCATACCCCGATCGCACGCTCGATTTGAACCTAACTTTCAAGATACCTGAGCACATTGCTCTCCATATTTTAGATAATATTGATGGAGGTTTACTACCTGAAGACGCTCTCCTCCCATTGGACAAGGTTTCACTCGTCCCGACGTATGCGTTCGGCCGTAACAAAGTAACTTATGCGTTTATTTTAACCTTAGCTATCCTTTTGATCACTTTCATTGTGGCCTGCTACTGTTACAAAACGCGACGTTGTCCCATGCCCCTCACTTGGCTCCACAAACGTGTCCAGAAGCGTGCAGAAAAGGGATTACACTCCTTTCCGCCTAGCCAGCCCTACCATGCCCGTTATAATACCCATGCTCGTCGAGTAATCTTGCAACGCCCTCATTCAATGTCTGAAGTATCGAATGTCACTGATGCGATAAACATTGGTTTACGCAATCAGAATGAACAACCTGAGGAGACTCAGCCAATTAACGTTACGTCAAAGCGTTATGTGTTGGGTACTGATATTGAACTGCCCAGTACTAGTGTCGCTTGAGTATTGTCGACAGCAGGTGTTATGATGCTTCCTAAATGACTAGTTATGGGTGAACGCCCTGCTGGTACGGACTTCATAGTTTGGTTGAAAAACACACCTTGCTTTGATTATTGACTTGACTTAACCTTTGCTTTGATTAATGTTTAACGTTATG
The DNA here is from genome assembly GCA_964019135.1 of Arenicola marina. Taxonomy (NCBI): domain Eukaryota; kingdom Metazoa; phylum Annelida; class Polychaeta; family Arenicolidae; genus Arenicola; species Arenicola marina. Next base: position 7,022,501 of record OZ025253.1, on the reverse strand, counting down.
ATTAATCGGACATAGCTTGCCGATTGTTTTACTTATATCGCATATACCTTTGATGCTTTGATTGATATTCAACTATGATTAATCGGACATAGCTTGCCGATTATTTTAATTATATCGCGTATTTACTTGGACTCAATTATGTCACGCGCACGCGTTGCAATTATTGACTTATCGTACATGAACTTGTTTACACCAATGATACGCGGACGCGTGCTTTGATACAAGTTTTTGTTCTCTTGCAGTGCAGTTATAATTACTTGCAGTGTTAATCATTTATCTTTGCATTTATATTTGCACAGGAGCTATATCTTCTTTAACGATTAATGGTGGATATCCTAATAGATAAAAAACTTTGTTTTTATCTTGAGTATGGGAGGTGTGTAAAGGCTTGGCTCCTCATTAAGCCTTTAATTAGTTTAATTAAGCCTTTTATTTGATAGTAATTTGGCTTGGCTTTATGAAGCCTTTAAGTAGTTGTGCTATTTGGCTTTGCCTATAATCAACATGTAACCACACTTATACTTGATATACACTGAGAGCCTCAGGCAACTGGCCAAGATCCCGCCGCCGCTGGCCTTGCAGCTGTCCCAACATAATAAACGACGTATAGGAGGAGGTATAAGTCCGAGAGATAAGACCCCGAGGTCGGATCGGGCCATGGAAGTAAGCACTTTCCATGGGCGGGTTGTTATTACGTTGATTGGCCGACAGCTGTGTGAAAGAAGGTTCCAAGGTCGCTTGTCCCGCGAAAGAGTGGTTGTATTGATCACTCACAGGGTTTTACTTCTCACTCCTAATGGTTTATTTCTCACTCAGCACGAGTAATGGTTCTCCCACCGTAAACAGGTTCTTGCCAGAAAGGTCACGGTAACCTTGTTTATTTTTGCTAAGACAAAGATAGATCGGGACAAACTCGTTAAAGAGCCCGGGAGGAATGTTAACTTTTGGGCGTAACATCAACATCCATCCCGTCTCTGGAGACGAGGTATTCGCCGTATTTCCGGCTGATATTGCTGATATTGCTGAGTCATAAACCGTGGGCGTGCGGGCCCCATAAAAGAGATCAGCCAGAGAGACTCGAGACCACTCGGAAGAAGACGCTAGCCAGTCGGTCACAAAGCCATAGCCGCCACCTGCGAGTGTGCGTGCCTTTATACTATGGGGATTTTATTATATTGTATTTATGAAGAAAATTACACGGACTGAAGAATAAACATCACGAAGTCAATTTGCTCATTATTCTTCTAAGCCCAGACGTCGCACACGCCCTGGCACGGATCTTAAAAACGTCTCATACACAACGAGAAGACGAAAAGTACTGGAAGATGAAATCGCGAATTTATTATTAATATTTAAAAGTATAAATTGAATCCCCAAATAACCCGCAGGGGTCAATTTTACAGGTCGGCGATTTGTTGCAATCATCCTCAGACAACTCTTTATAACATTCGTGGCATTCCAGGGCTGCAGAGATCGAAGTCAGTTGATGACACGCAATACAACGGTGACGCCTCTCAGGGTTACATAGGACACAAAAGAGTGTAGCAAAAGATTTGAGGGGTTGAATGAAGTTGGGAACGGTTTTTAAAGATGATAATGAAAAAAATTAAATCAACATGCAATTGCTTATGATATTACTGAACAAGTTTGTGAACGTTGCAGGCAAACGTCTATATCAGAGGCAAAAGAGATTTCTATACTTAAGCTGTTGAAACTGGGCTCCTCACGATATCGTCTCAGTATTTATATCTGCAACATTCTGTGGCATTATTATAGTGGAATATTAATCTAATTTTGACATCGACTTGTTTCTTTGGGCCTGTTTCTTACCCTTAAAGCAATATATTCCGTAATTTTTTGTATTACCAACCTCTTCTCCATGTCAAATAAGTACATTCTGTCTTGAATTTAAATCCTGAAAGCCTGTGGGCTGTCCGAAGAGAAGCAATTTGGTCACCGGAGCAGAAGTTGGGGGCCGGCTTTATATCCCTGCGCGCCTGTTCGCCGTTCGGTATTTTGTGTGTAATGTCGACCGCGGCTCGCTATCACGTCCGCGCGCGATAAAAATAGACCGCGCAGTTTTATGTTGAAATGTTTGTTTTACAGACTCAAAGAGATATAAAACATATGCATCATAACTTTTGAGATACTTTTAGTCTCTATTCTAAAATGTAAAAAATCTAAGATGGCGCATGTAAGTATATTGCTTTTAACCGTGCAATATATCAAACATATATTAAAGGAATAGACTAGTCTGAGGATTTGTGCGTTGGATTGTCCTTTTCTTTTTAGCATATGCAAGACAAGTAAAATATCTATTGAAATAATCAAAATTGAATATTAAAAAAACATTAAGTAAAAAGTTACGAAGGTTTTGTTGTGCAAAACAAAATTTGGCGCGAAAATTGGTTTTCCAAGGATCGAGTGAGAAATCGACCTTGACCTTGGATCCCGCATCATTGGTGCTTATGATGTTTTGAGCGCCCAAGTCAGCCCAGGTCAGCCATTCGTTCAACACTCAAAACAAACAAGCACATCTGGCCTTAAAATGCCGACGTGTTGTGCTCATGGTTGTGTCCGAGTAAAGGAATCAAGCCCAGATTGTTCTTTCTTCCGCTTACCATGGGATAATGCGCCAAGGATTCGTTTGTGGCTGGCAAAATTGAATCTTGTTCACCCCACCTGCTCACTAACACGGGCTTTGTCACCTCCATTTTGAAGAACGTTTTCTCGTCATGGAGCCGCATCGCCTCAGAGTTATACCTGAGACCTGTTCACAAACTCATTGCGGATATATTTCAACACAATCAGTGAAGGAAACAAGAAAAAAGCCCCTTGCATCGGAAGAGAACGCGAGATCACGAAGAGGGGAAGGTTAGTAGGCCCACAGCGGTTTGATACGGTCCGTTCACAGGTTTGTTGACAAACCACCAAGGCCAGGGTCAAGCACCTAAGCCAAGGCTAATGCTAAATTGGGTCCTTTTGACAGATAAGCTTAGCAGGCCCCCTGTCTCAACTTATAATAATATAAGTGTGGTAGTGTCAGCCCAAGTCTATGATATATCAAGTAAGCTAAGTTACTAACTTATCATGCTTATATGTTTATATATTAATAAATTCAATATAAGCTCATTTCAATCTTCATCGACCGGACATATTTTTTAAACTGGAAATGAGGGAAATAATTCTTTTCAATGGAGAATGGGTCATTAACCGACCGCTGTCATCAATTATGTTCAGTAATCGTGAACTGGGAATTTTAATATTAAATAAATGAATATCCAGAAATAGCCAATTCTCCTTTTAATTCCTCATGACCTCCCCCCCGCCCCCCCCCCCCCCATAGATCTACCGGCACTGAGAACTGTTACCCGGCTAAAAAAACATATCCGTGCAACCCTACATAGCCATAATTTAAAAAAAAAACTGTGTTTAGTTTTTATTTCAGCAAATTACAATATGTGAATAAGTATTGAAATATGTCTTTTTTTACATTTCAGCTCCTTCAGGAGCTTGAAGAAATACCAAGCATTAGTGAAACTTCTGTTCTTGAGTCACACAATGAACTCAATGACCCTGTGAAAATCAGTAGACTTTTTTTTACAGTCATTTTTACATCAGAGCAAATAGATAATTTGCCATGATTAACAAGGCATGTTAAATGCACCTTTTTGGCTAGTTTAGGGTTGATATGTCATGATGAATAGTGTGACGACATTTTTAGCTTCTTAGAAGGTTCAGAGATTGGAGTATGATGAGTATGATGAGTTTGCTCGCCATTGAGTTGAAAGTCACTTTGTTGCATACGGGAGTAATTTCCTGAACCAGCAGTTGGTTTGGCCTTTTAATTTATTATTCTTTCACGTTTGATCCGCGTTCACCGCGGCTACGTTGCGTTCATGATAAGGCTGAGACAGGGCAGGCTGTGTGGCCGCCTGGAACCTATGACGCGTTTTTTACGCAGCGCGCTGATTGGCTTGCGCTCTGCTCAGCATGCCGAACTCACAGTCGAGCGGGAGGCCGTAAATGCGAAAGTTTCAGTGCCAAATACTAATACTTATTGCTGGAGCCGGTAGCAACATACATTTTAGACTGATAGTTTGCATGTTGATCCATATGTAACATGCTACGCCTTGCTGGCCCAAAAACCGGACTAAATTACTCCTTTAATCTTGCAACGTGTCTCACAATTGGTGCTTAGCCGCAAGAGCCACATGAACAGTGCAATGGCTCAGCCACTGGAGGGCAGCACTGGCGACTAGCGGAACCCGGAAATCAGCAATGATGTCCCCAGCAGCAAACCATCATTCTATCACCACAAACAGCCTGTCTGAACCGGACGGTATCTTCCCGGCTCTCACCTTTGCCGTATTATTATTATCTCGCTATAGATGAACGCGCAAGTCATCAGTTGACCACCGTGTGGCTGGCTAGAGGGTGGCACTCAAGTTTTTGTCTTTAGTACTTAGAGTTTTGAAAAATACTAACTAGATTCGTGTAGAAAAGATGTGCGATGATGAAAACCTTACCTGCTCCGAACTGCTCCAGTGCCAGAACAATGCACAGAGTGAGAAGTACACGGTTAATACCCATGATGAAGGCGCTGCTCGTCTAGGTACAGATCCACGTGAGACTCATGACACTCATTTGTTCGATCGTGCCATTCATTATGTTCGCAAAAATGTTACAAAAGCAATGTGGCGAGGGAAAATGTTCTTTTCGCCGCACCGTACGTGGAATGTTTATTAACCGCTCACAAGATGATTGGAATTCGAAGAACCGCTTGTCCCAGGAAAAAACTGGACTTCTCTAAAGTTCTACCATCGTGGAGAATGGACAAAGGACACCCACAAATCTGTCATACACTCCCCACTAACATGAGTATGTTTTCATATGTACACCGTAAGACATATCGCTTTCAAATGTAGTTTTTCTCACCGCTCTCTATATATGTTGTACGGCTCGACAGTTGTTTTGGAATTTTTCTTTACAGTGAAAATCGATGTCATCTTTTGTGGTTATGAAGACCTCCGGATGACGTCGACTGAACCTGGTCAACGTGAATCCCGTGTTGTCCAACTAACTGCTCATGGCGACAGTTAGCAAGCTCCCATTCGCTAGGTGGAGCTGCGTTCCTCCGCTCGTGCTGCAGTATGCCGACAGGGGGCACAGTCACGATACTTCAATAACGGTCAAATTAGTTATAATTTCTTGCAACATTGTCATTTTAAATAAAGCATAAATATCAACGGGCCAGATTAAACTAGCAAAAACAGTGCGTAAAATATTACATTTTAAGGTGTCGGACATCTTGCCGGGCATCTGCTGTTTTGGTTCGATATCTTATCTACTTACCTGTCTATTTGGATTTTTTAAATCAGGTATCTACTTGTCTATTTCGACAGTTTTCATCAAATGTCTAGTTATTTGTCTATTTAGGCAACTTTCATCAGATATCTTGTCTACTTACCTGTCTGTTTGGACAATTTTTATCAGATATATTATCTGACTACCTGTGTAATTGAACAGCTTTGATTACATATCTTATCAAGTTACCTCTCTATCTGGATAGTTTTTGCAAGATATCTTGTCTAGTTACCTGTCTATTTGGATAGTTTTTGCCAGATATCTTGCCTAGTTACCTGTCTATTTGAACAGTGTTATTGGATATATTTTATCAAATATCTAGTTACTTGTCTATTTAGGCAGCTTTAATCAAATGTCTTACTTCGTTATCTGTGTTGTTATAGTTTTTATCATATATCCTATCTAGATACCGGTCTGACAGCTTAGGCCAGTTTCGCTCACTCATATTTCATATGGACAGCATCGAATTTCCTATATATATGACGTTCAAGTTTGACCAACGTGCTGAAATGTAACATATATATACAATCCGTCATGTCTTTTTATCGTTCAAACGGGCCCTTCTGGATATTACTGGCGAAGGACGCGATTTTGTGTTGCTCAAAAAGTCATCAATGGGATGGAACATGTGCCATTCACCGAAGTTTTTGCTGTACCATGGCACCCACTTTTAGGGATGTAAGCATAACAACTGTATGTAACAACTTACTGAAGCACGTATTAATATTTCTGTTTTTGGTGTTTTCTTTTGATATTACCTGCCAAATCCCATCCAGCTTTCTTTTAGCGACAGTGCTATGTTATGAAGTTCTTATTTACTCACTGGTTCAAGAAAAATTTTTTTTTGTATAAACGTTATTTACTTTGCGAGGTTTTGAACAGCGAATACACATGTGAATACGATACAAACAGTTGTGAACTAAACGGATCAAAAATTCAAATTCATAACTACATCATAAGGCACAAGTGAAAACGGTCAACAAAGGGTTCTACGAACAAATGTTGCATAACGACTAAAGCATAGGCCAAGAACACAGGGCAGGAATTATCGGTTACAATATGACAACAGTATAATATAATATAAACAACCCATACTTAACCCTCTTATTGGTGAAATATAAGTTATTTACCTAAATCGTTTGTAGTCAGCAATATACCGGAAAAGGGATAAAAACACTGAGGAATTTTCTTCCGTGTAGAGTAAATTAGACCCGTGAAAGAGGACATCACAAAGAATATTGAGCTCACATTTGGTACTCGGGTGGATTTTAAAATTATGCGTTTCTAGGAATGTTACATCATTTAATAAGCGATCGCGTGGTTCTGAGAAGGCTGAACAGTGAAGTAAGAAATGAACGTTGTCCTCGGGTTGAGATAAGCAATACTCACAAATGTCATTTTGGATGAACCCATAATTATACCTATGTGCGTTCAGTCCACTCAGACCCATACGCATTCTACCCTGATGTGCGGCTTCAATGTTGTAATATTTATCATGAAGGTCGTTGCGAGAATAAAAAAAGTTACTCTTGTACGTTAGCTTGAAGGAAGCAATGGACGGAGAATCCTTAATGATATCTGGCAATCCGTTCCAGTGACGTATTGTTCGCCACAGAAAGCTATTAATTGAGTATGATTTCTTTAGACACGGGAGTAATAGATCATTTCAACTTCTGAGGGGATAACGCTATATATCAGAGACTGGCGGAGGAACTAGCGATCTAAGATATTGTGGGGCTGGCCCGTGTAAGTGTCTGGGCACCGGCTTCCAGCAATAATCTGGCATGAGATGTAGATGAGTAGGCACGTGTCACACTGAGTAAAGATTGGCGCTGAATTTGTTCTAGTTTATGAGATTGACTCTTGGTCCGTGTAACACAGGTGTGGCATACTCGAGTAAGGGTCTAATATGTGTATTATACATAATTAATTTCGTACGTCGATCAATTGGTTTTGGCATACGTTTCAACATATTTACGGCTTTACGACGACTTTGCAATTATATTCTTTACATGAGAAACCCAGTTCATAGTATCTGTGAGAGTAACGCCCAGATGACAATGCGTGTAAACCCTTTTAATTGGCGATAAACCAAGTAACAATAGCAGGTCGTCTGGCTTCCTTGGTTTCTTACTAAAAATCATGTAAACACTTTTACTTGGATTAAAATTCAAGAAACATGCTCACACAACTCGTTTGCTTAATGTAACTGCATGGTGAAAGAGCCTTGATACGCGGAATACTCTTCCCAATAGGCTGATCCTGTGTTAGCGCAAGGGTTGTTAAATCCATTCGCAATAATGACTGGAGCCATAGCCTGGCGCCCGGAACCTTAATCCAGCTCGCGGAGTAATAGTCCAGCGCAAGGAGACATAGTGCAGTGCAGAAAGCCATAGCCGCGCCTGGAGCCATAGTCCGCGCCCGAGGCCATAGCCCGGAGCCACAGTACGGCGCCTGGAGCATAACCCGGAGCCTAGAGCACTAGTCTAGCATATGAAGCCATAGCCCGCGCTCGGAGCCTAGAGTACTAGTCTAGCATACGAAGTCATAGCCCTCGCTCGGAGCCTAGAGTACTAGTCTAGCATACGAAATCGAAGCCCGCGCTCGGAGCCTAGAGCACTAGTCTAGCATACGAAGTCATAGCCCGCGCTCGGAGCCTAGAGCACTAGTCTAGCATACGAAGTCATAGCCCGCGCTCGGAGCCTAGAGTACTAGTCTAGCATACGAAGTCATAGCCCTCGCTCGGAGCCTAGAGTACTAGTCTAGCATACGAAATCGAAGCCCGCGCTCGGAGCCTAGAGCACTAGTCCAGCATACGAAGTCATAGCCCGCGCTCGGAGCCTAGAGTACTAGTCTAGCATACGAAGTCATAGCCCGCTCTCGGAGCTTAGAGTACTAGTCTAACATACGAAATCGTAGCCTGCGCTCGGAGCCTAGACCCATAGTCTAGCATACGAAGCAAAAACCCGCGATCGAAGCCTAGAGTACTAGTCCAGCATACGAAGTCATAGCCCGCGCTCGGAGCCTAGAGTACTAGTCTAGCATACGAAGTCATAGCCCGTGCTTGGAGCCTAGAGTACTAGTCTAGCATACGAAGTCAAAGCCCGCGCTCGGAGTCTAGAGCACTAGTCTGGTATAGGAAGTTATATCCCGCGCTCGGAGCCTAGAGCACTAATCAAGCATACGATGTCATAGCCCGCGCTCGGAGCCTAGAGTACTAGTCTAGCATACGAAGTCATAGCCCGTGCTTGGAGCCTAAAGCATTAGTCTGGCGTACGAAGTCAAAGCCCGCGCTCGGAGCCTAGAGCACTAGTCTGGTATAGGAAGTTATATCCCGCGCTCGGAGCCTAGAGCACTAATCCAGCATACGAAGCAATAACCCGTGCTCGGAGCCTAGAGCACTAGTCTAGCATACGAAGTCATAGCCCGCGCTCGGAGCCTAGAGTACTAGTCTAGCATACGAAGTCATAGCCCTCGCTCGGAGCCTAGAGTACTAGTCTAGCATACGAAATCGAAGCCCGCGCTCGGAGCCTAGAGCACTAGTCTAGCATACGAAGTCATAGCCCGCGCTCGGAGCGTAGAGTACTAGTCTAGCATACGAAGTCATAGCCCGCTCTCGGAGCTTAGAGTACTAGTCTAACATACGAAATCGTAGCCTGCGCTCGGAGCGTAGACCCATAGTCTAGCATACGAAGCAAAAACCCGCGATCGAAGCCTAGAGTACTAGTCCAGCATACGAAGTCATAGCCCGTGCTTGGAGCCTAAAGCATTAGTCTGGCGTACGAAGTCAAAGCCCGCGCTCGGAGCCTAGAGCACTAGTCTGGCATAGGAAGTTATAGCCCGCGCTCGGAGCCTAGAGCACTAATCCAGCATACGATGTCATAGCCCGCGCTCGGAGCCTAGAGTACTAGTCTAGCATACGAAGTCATAGCCCGTGCTTGGAGCCTAAAGCATTAGTCTGGCGTACGAAGTCAAAGCCCGCGCTCGGAGCCTAGAGCACTAGTCTGGTATAGGAAGTTATAGCCCGCGCTCGGAGCCTAGAGCACTAATCAAGCATACGAAGCAATAACCCGTGCTCGGAGCCTAGAGCACTAGTCCTGCATACGAAGTCATAGCCCGCGCTCGGAGCCTAGAGCACTAGTCTAGCATACGAAGTCATAGCCCGCGCTCGGAGCCTAGAGTACTAGTCTAGCATACGAAGTCATAGCCCTCGCTCGGAGCCTAGAGTACTAGTCTAGCATACGAAATCGAAGCCCGCGCTCGGAGCCTAGAGCACTAGTCTAGCATACGAAGTCATAGCCCGCGCTCGGAGCCTAGAGTACTAGTCTAGCATACGAAGTCATAGCCCGCTCTCGGAGCTTAGAGTACTAGTCTAACATACGAAATCGTAGCCTGCGCTCGGAGCGTAGACCCATAGTCTAGCATACGAAGCAAAAACCCGCGATCGAAGCCTAGAGTACTAGTCCAGCATACGAAGTCATAGCCCGCGCTCGGAGCCTAGAGTACTAGTCTAGCATACGAAGTCATAGCCCGTGCTTGGAGCCTAAAGCATTAGTCTGGCGTACGAAGTCAAAGCCCGCGCTCGGAGTCTAGAGCACTAGTCTGGTATAGGAAGTTATAGCCCGCGCTCGGAGCCTAGAGCACTAATCCAGCATACGATGTCATAGCCCGCGCTCGGAGCCTAGAGTACTAGTCTAGCATACGAAGTCATAGCCCGTGCTTGGAGCCTAAAGCATTAGTCTGGCGTACGAAGTCAAAGCCCGCGCTCGGAGCCTAGAGCACTAGTCTGGTATAAGAAGTTATAGCCCGCGCTCGGAGCCTAGAGCACTAATCCAGCATACGAAGCAATAACCCGTGCTCGGAGCCTAGAGCACTAGTCCTGCATACGAAGTCATAGCCCGCGCTCGGAGCCTAGACTACTAGTCTGGCACACGAAGCAATATCCCGCGCTCGGAGCCTAGAGCACTAGTCTGGCATACGAAGCAATAACCCGCGCTCGGAGCCTAGAGCGCTAGTCTGGCATACGAAGCAATAACCCGCGCTCGGAGCCTAGAGCACTAGTCTGGCATACGAAGCAATAACCTGCGCTCGGAGCCTAGAGCACTAGTCTGGCATACGAAGCAATAACCCGCGCTCGGAGCCTAGACTACTAGTCTGGCATACGAAGCAATAGCCCGCGCTCGGGGCCATAGCCCACACCCGGCGCCATAATCTAGCGCACGAAGCCATAGTTCAGCGCATAGAGCCATAGTCCGCGCCCGAAGCCGTAGCCCAGAGCCATAGCCCGCGCCTGGGGCAATGACCCGGAGTCACGAGCATTAGTCCATCATACGGAGCCTTAGCCCGGAGCCTCGAGCACTAGTGCAGCATACAAAGCCGTAACCCGCTCCTGCAGCAATAGCCCGCTCCCGCAGCAATAACCCGCACCCGGAGCCATAGCCCGCTCCTGCAGCAATAGCCCGCTCCCGCAGCAATAACCCGCACCCGGGACCATATGATATGCACAAACATTTGGTTTTATCGACTACGACTTTGTGCAAAGCCCGCTGCCTTTCACGTGAGCGATATTCATGGGTGCCAAGTTTGGCCGTTGACCAATTTAAACACTTTATAGATATCACTGGCATGTATACTCCAAAGTCTCTTGAGGCCTGCAAACAATCATTGTACCATTCTGGCAGTATGCAAACAGTATTTTACCATATGGTGGATAAGCAGAACACCCCCCCCCCCCTGTATAATGATAAGTAGTCAACGAAAGACGCTACTTTTACATCATTTAATTTCAACTCAAAACATTACCCAAAGAGGGAAAATCCAAAAGTGTCCCATCCCACATCCGTTAGAACGCGTACCCATGACGCTCAATGCAAGGTTTCCTTCATAGCGTCTTCTATATTCCACCCACCTCCACCCCCAATCGAGGACAACTCGACCCTTGACAACCCCTGCACCCCCCCCCCCCCCCGCAGACAGGCCAAGGCATGACACGGCGCAGGGGCGGGTCCAGGAATTTGAAAATGGACGGGTCTACTGCTGGAAATTTGCGCCCGAGGAGGCGGTGCGCTCAATTGCGACCGGAGTAGTGTCCCTCAAAAACGCCTTAGCGTATATGTGAGTTAAGACAGAGATGTCTGTGATGACTTAAACTGGACATCTGCAATTGACGACCATTGATACGCTACTACAAAAGTGGAAACAACGCAGTTTGACAATATTCGGCAAAGTGACGGTAATCAAGTCACTAGCTCTTCCCAAACCGCCGAACAAACAATTTCTACGTGCTTGGATAATGTATCCATGACGTCATGCCGCACCCACGAATTCGATTGCAAATATAAAACGGGTACCCGATTATCCCATATATAGGATCACCCCATTCTCCAGTTAACAGTAAATAGCTGAAAAAATAAGCACCCTGGTCAACTTTATTTCAGCATGTCTAATTCCCCTTATGCGATCAATAACAAACGTGGCTCTCGCAGCACGTGACCTGGATGAGGACCGCACCCTGAATCTCCACCAACGTCATCACGACATATATAGTACCTCGCTCGTTATCTCTGGGCACAGAAGCCTCGATCGTGAGGGGGTGGGGGAGGCGGGGGGGGGGGGGGGCTGCAACACCCCTATGTCATATAAATATAAGCCTGTTAACCGCACACGAGGCTACGAGCTCGCGCACCTAACGAGCAGCAAGACAGGCCGGAGTCGCCCGGGAGATAAACAATGGCAAAAAGACAACTTAGTACAAAAATATCTCGTCCAAAGACAACATGCGTCACAGTATATGCAATGATTACCATTAAATACACCTCTTTAGCAATTACTGTGCTAACGGTACCAGACCAGACGAATGTATATTAATTAGAGGCTATGTTTCTTTAGAACTATTGATCTCGTGTATAGTATCGAAGAGAACAACAATTAGAGGACATCATGAGTCATGTCGAAAGAGCGCAAAGTGCTCTCCTCTGAGAAAATAGCAGGCGGGACCTCTGTTTCGTTATTTTTTTAGTGATACCATGGAATACAAGTATTAACATTTTATTGGACCACATTCTTCTTCGGTTGACTTCAATAGAGACAGGAATTTTGAACTTAAACATAAAGACTCTGGAGCCGGCTTAATCCTGCTCAAGTCTCTGGAGCCGGCTTGATCCTGCCTCAAAATCTGGAACCGGCTTGATCCGGCCCAACTTCTGGAGCCGGCTTGATCCGGCCCCAATCTCTGGAGCCGGCTTGATCCGGCCCCATTCTCCGGAGCCGGCTTGATCCTGCCCCAATCTCTGGAGCCGGCTTAATCCTGCCCCAATCTCTGGAGCCGGCTTGATCCTGCCTCAATCTCTGGAGCCGGCTTCATCCTGCTCCAATCTCTGGAGTCGGCTTCATCCTGCCTCAACATCTGGGGCCGGCTTGATCTGGCCCAATCTCTAGACCCGGCTTGATCCTGCCCCAATCTCTACAGCCCAGTTGATCCTGCCCCAATCTATGGAGCCGGCTTGATCCTGCCTCAATCTCTGGAGCCGGCTTAATCCGGCCCCAATCTCTGGAGCCGGCTTGATCCTGCCTTAATCTCTGGAGCCGGCTTGATCCTGCCCCAATCTCTGGAGCCGGCTTAAGCCTGCCCCAATCTCTGGAGCCGGCTTGATCCTGCCTTAATCTCTGGAGCCGGCTTCATCCTGCTCCAATCTCTGGAGTCGGCTTGATCCTGCCTCAACACCTGGAGCCGGCTTGATCTGGCCCAATCTCTAGAGCCGGCTTGATCCTGCCCCAATCTCTACAGCCGGCTTGATCCTGCCCCAATCTATGGAGCCGGCTTGATCCTGCCTCAATCTCTGGAGCCGGCTTCATCCTGCTCCAATCTCTGGAGCCGGCTTGATCCTGCCGCAATCTCTGGAGCCGGCTTGATCCTGCCTCAATCTCTGGAGCCGGCTTCATCCTGCCGCAACCTCTGGAGCCGGCTTGATCTTATCACTTTGCGCCAGCCGTGTCCTTACCCCTGTGAAGCTCGACTGATATCTGCAGAGACAACCCAGGTGGGGGCTTGGGGTGCAATTATTGACACCGACTCTAAGGGCCCTATGGTCCTTTACATACATAAAGCGCGCGTGTTTCTGTTGAACTATTATGGGCGCGCTGAAGCAAAATTTGTGCGTAATCGTTCTCCATAAAATACCAGAAAATTTTATCCGCGGTGATTTAGAAATCATACAGCGTCGTTTTGTTGGACTCTTATCGGCGCGCTGAAGCAAAGTTGTGCGTAATAGTTCCTCATAAAATACCAGCAAACTTTATCCGCGGTGATTTAGAAATCATACAGCGCCGTTATGCGTATCGATCCGACGTGGTAGTCACGTGACTCTGGTCTGGTCGTGGGCCGAGATCAACATAGACTTGGCTAGAGTCACCTTAGGGAGGCCTTAGGATGGCATTTGGGTTGCCCCCGTTTACTTCTTTTCTTTGTGGGGGGGGGGGGGAGTTTCCCCCGGAGATTTGGAACATCTTGAATCTCCCTCTTGAACAGCCCTATTTAAGAGCTGATACCAACTACGGCACCGTAGGAATTATCTACATTTCACAGTATCGCCCATCTACTTGAAGATATGGCTTGGCTTGACTGGGCTTAATGGGATAGAGTGTCCTAGCCCCAGGAACGTGTCTTCATCGCCTGTACCAGACACGCAGGGATCAGTTAGCCCCATTCCTACAGCCACACCTCACCGGTGTATGTCATAATACATATCGATAAAAAAGGACTGCAATCTTGTATTGTTATGTTTATACATAGAGACAGTAGCGGCGGCTTTAATGTGCATTGCTTTAACTGAAGTAACATCTTGAATCGTTTTTCCTCGTTTACTGAGACGTTATCACGAAACAAAGTCGCATAAATTACGTTTTTATGTTCTAATCGTGCAAAGGAGGATAGGAAGGTTCCGCGCCACCTAGCGGATTAGTTTGGAACTAAAGCAGAAAAGGTTGACGCTGCCTCATTCTTGTCATGGCTGCCGTGGCGGTAACGTCGAGTCAGAGCGTCTCACTGGAGAAGAATTTCGGCCTTTTGCTGTATCTATTTTGTTTGTGCACCACTTGCCTGTGGACTCTGTGCCGTGTCTTTCCGTAAACTGTCTCCTTGGACACTTCAGTCAAGTGAATCGCTTGCTTTCACGGCGTGTTCGCTGTTCGCTGACAACGCGTTGCAGACGAAGCAGAAAAGTGTCAAGCCGCACTGGTTCTCATCCAGGTGCATGAAGATTTCATGTGAAGCTAAGGTGAGACACATTCAGCCAAGTTGAGACATTTTGGGCCGGGAGCTTTTATTGAAACTGAAAGGGACTCTACATTGAAACGTGTTGACTGTTGTGCTATTCAAAACCTTCACCTTGGGGGTGGCTTCTCTCCCCTGGAGAAGCGGGCTTGCCTGGGGGCACTTGGGCCAAGATCTAGATCTACTTGATTGTCATGACATTACATTAGCAGATTAGGGTAGATCTGCATGGGTAAATCACAATCAAGGTCAAAAGTCCAAAATAACACTGTTAAGCTTACATGATATTTTAAATATTTTACAGTGTAAGAAATAAAACTTGTAGGTAAAAGATTTATTGGTCTGCTTAAATACATAAAATTCAACAACAAAAATATTCAAATCTACATTTTTGACAAAATTACAGTCATTTTATAATCTGAAATTGATAAAATTCATTGTTAATTACGAGTGTTCATTTTAATATCTTAATGTTAGCTGTCTGTATATTGTTAGTTGATGTTGATGCAATAGGGAGTTAATGATTTTTATTTATCTAATAATGCATTAGATCTAGGTCAATTAATAATTGGCTGAAGTGAACAGGTGTGGGATCATGTATATGTTATGACATTTTTGAAAAAATATCCATTTGTTATGAAAACATCAATTTACCCCAATGAATGGTGATTGGGTCATATCCATATAATTAAAACATTGTATTAAAGAAACAAATAATCAGAATCTACTATTAAAAAGAAAAAGAAATGACTAATATCAAGCTAAGTCTTCATGCAGTAAGACGAAAATCCACTTTGATGACAATAGCCAAAATATGCTGAAAATTATGTAGTGTACTCACAAGATAGATGAGTTAATTTTTATTCATCTCACAAGATAGATGAATTATTATTTTATTATAGCCTCTATGTTATTCTATATTGATGTTATTATCCATGAAAAAGATTGACTGCAATATTGTTGTATTCCCTGGATATGCAAACATGAAGTTTGATTGTAGTGTACATACCCCTATGTTGTGTACAAACCCCTATGTAGTGTACATACTCCTGTGCAGTGTACATACTCCTATGTAGTGTACATACTCTTATGTAGTGTACATACCCCTATGTAGTGTATGTAACCCTATATGTAGCGTATGTAACCCTATATGTAGTTTATGTAGGGTACGTTCCCCCACGTTCAAACGGTATTAAAGTAATCAAATCATACCAAAAAGGCTGAGAATTCTGGGACAAAATTGTTATTCCATCTACTATACTATGATGAAGTATTCAGTTAACTGATGTCGTTGAAAGATCATTGTGTAATATTCAAGGGCTATATGAGTGTAAATTGTAGTGTATATAGTGTACCCCAACTACTCTCAAGCCTTGGCTAAGCATGTACCGGTATGTTCACCCAGATATGCTTGTGCCATAAAAATAAAAATTCTGGAATGATAAGTTGTAATTTGGTAAAACTTTGGTTAAACCTCTATAGAGGGCATGCAAAGAGTGAGAGAAAAGTGTGACATTTGGTCGTTACTGAGAGATAATATTTTGGTTTTAATAGGTATACAAGATAGGCACTGACAGTCAGGGCAAAGTATACAGACGGTTAATTACTTGAACTAGGCCTATTAGGCTATTTTAATATCAACCGGAATAGATCTAGGCTATAAAGTTATTGTGGTTATTTAGAGATATACTGCATGATCAACCTTTTTTAATGCTGTTTTGAGATGTATACATGCAAATTGGGCTATAGCGATAGCTGTTTATCCTTGAATTAGTTATTTTTGTTTATTTATTGTGGTATAAGAATGTTACTAATTTAAATTGATAGTTTCAAGAAATATGATTGCATCACCAAAATGATAACAAATAGTTACTTTTGTATGACTGTTTTATTTGACACTTTGTGCATTCACCCATGTATTCACCCATGTATTCCATCTTGGACACATTGATATGTATCATCAGTTATTTAATTGCAGTGGTTGGATCAGGATCAAAATCCCACTTCAGGTATATCCTGATTTGGGATTTTAACACCCTTCCATCAGGTCCAGGACCATGGATTAAGGCGGACAACTCTCAGGCTGATCACATGCAAGAGTTTCAGGACTCTTCTTAATAATACCAAGGTGCAATGCAATTGCACAGAGGGGCACTATGGACAAGTTATCATTAGTGCCAAAACACCAAGACCAGCTAACAGAACCTTCGATCTAGATGCAGAATCATTGTCCAGCAGCGACAGTGATGGGACGACGAAGGAAGACGAAAATGAGGCAGAACAAGACAAGCTGGATGATGACGGAAGTACTATTTACAGTGCATCGTTTTACTGTGCGGACTGTACCTTCCCAGAATCGCAACAGAATGTCAGGGATCTGAGGAAAACATCTGCACACGGTGTTCCAGACATACGATTGGTTCCTGAACCAGACAATGTCAAAGACAGAACTGCTATTAACATTCAGGCTAACCTTGATCAACGCTGGCAGTCAATTGGATACGTGAGAGTATCGGACATTCCAAGGATGCATAATGCATTGAATACTGGAACATTTCGTTTAATTTGTTTGAACATGATCATTGTTAAATATCATCCTTCAGTCCCTGGTGGTGTGTTATATTCCAATGTTATGTTACAATGATTAAGGTAGGGAAATGGAAAAGAGCCGATGGGACCAATTATTACAATAAGGACTTAAATGTATGAAAGTTTACAGTTTAAAATTTGTTCTTCCATCGGGACACTTTAACCTGTAATTGTTAACGTGAGAAAGTCACGACTGCATTATAGCTTGCTACTGTATGCTACAGTTATATAGTTATTCACGTTCAGCTGCTTACATAAAAAAAACATTTGTACATTCTTAAATAAACAGCAATTATCGTGTAACTTATGACCATCCAAGAAATTCTTATTTCACATATGTTTATACATACACAGAAAAACATTAGTAATTACCATCGTTGTAAGTGATATATAAGTGATAACAAGACAAAACATATTCTTACACTCTACACAAAAGAGCATGTTCTCCAGTGTGGTCCGATTCATTTTGCGCACTGAGTCCTTCGCATCATGGACCAACTGCCACAGGTGGAGCGGCCGGGTGTCTCCCATAGACCTTAGCGAGCAAAAAAGTCGGTGACGGTTCCTGTTTTAAATAAATCTGGTCCCTTTGTAGTGTGAATTAAAACAAACGTATTAGTTATAGTTTCTTCCAATTACTCTCAAAGTAACCAGGATGTTGTTATCCGTGATGTCCCACGCGGCCTCCATGAGAGCATCCTGACCAGTGTTCTTAGCGGCTTTGGTCTGAAACGTCTATAAAGAAGCTAAAACATTTGTCAATCCGCTTTATATCCCCTTGGCCGATAGTCGTTGCAATGATTTTATATTATTTATTTAATAGTATAATTTCCAATTTAGACAGGATTGTATTCATTGTACTCGACAACAAAAAAAAACTTTATTTCCTCATGTATGCGAAATATGTCACAATATAAATTACTGCTGCGATGACATTTCATCACCATGCGTTTCATTTTACACTTGTGCAGGACCACTGGGCGAAACTGTCACATAAGCTTAACAGCGAGTCATAACCCAAGGAAGGTAGCTAACCTTCAAATACAAATGCAAAATAAAACGCATAAGCTAACCTTCAAACGATTTGCCTATTTTGCTGCGTAAAGCGCTTGCTGAAATATAACTAATATTTGAAAGCCAATTTTGGTTACCTCTAATATATATATAAGAAACATCCTCGAGTATGTATGAACACAGCAATCTAATGATATTTCTTATATTTCATGTCGCAACTACCAGTAAATATACACAGTTCACCATACAAGCAAACAGTTTCTGACATCTAGAGACTCTGGTTACTAAAGTATTGAACATTTTGTACTTGTCCAGAAAGTAATTGTACTGTTGGACACCGGTGGTGCAATAATTCAAATCCGTATTTATATCAGTTAAAACTAAATAAAATATTGAGACTCTATAGGTCTCATTAAATTCCGGTGAAATAAAAGGTGCATATGTAAATATTCGCCCGGCTAAGAGTTTGTCCAATGACAATGGGGATCGAGGCTGTCTGGGTATTTTTTTTAGAGGATAGGGGGGGGGGGAGCTAGTCCGTTTCCAAGGGGTGGTTATTGCCCGGAGAGGGAAATTGTCTGGGGTGGAGACGGGTATCCGGGCAGGGGGATAGGGGTAGCAATTGCCTGAAGGGAGTTGTCCAGGGAGGGAAGAGTTATCGGGAGGAGAGGGGCAGATTGTTTGGGGGAATGGTCTCGGGAGAACTTACCGGGGGGAGTTGGCTGAGAAGGGGATTGTCGAGGGGGAGTTATCCTAGGGGAACTTTAAATGTCCCAGGCTAGGGCTGCATGGCAGGTTACCAGGCCTGTCTCTAACTTATCACAGGGTGCCATTAGAGCCAGGCAGCATTTGCTGTCTTTGCGGTATTGCAACGCATAGTGGCGCGGCTGGCGCTGGCGCGGCTGGCGAATAAATTTGGCCAGAAAAAGCCCTGACATTGCAAGTTAAGATAATAAATCAAAGTAAGCTTATTTTCTTTCCGGCCGGGTCAGTAAATTGCATAAGGATTCTGGAAAGATGCGTATTTTGTCGGATACTTAAAAACTATGCGCCCCATACGTGAAAATATGTGCTGCAAAACCGCACAGACAGCAAATGCTGCCTGCATGGCTCTAACCTGCTAACGGCAGTAACCAGTAACGACACACATGAAGCTTAGCCTTAGTAGACTAAGTTAGAGGCAGGACTGGTAACAATTGTCTGTCAACTGGTCGAACAGTGTTTTGACTTTTGTTGACAATTTAATTTAAACTGCAGGCCTACTATTTCTGCTTGTCGTCACGGAGCATAAGTGTATCTTGTTGTGTTATGTAGCAACTCACCATAGGCAAAGTCTTGTGTAGATCTAAAAAAAAATTATTTTATTTTTGACCTTCTATTAGATAAGATTTCCACCTGTGACCTGGCCACATTTAGAAGTCGTTCCACCTGCCATCCTTGCTGGTGTCAAACCCCATATCCTTGACCTTTACCATCTTGAGAATTAAGATTATTGCGCCAAAGAAAATGCGATGTGTTTTCACTAATTGCCTAACAAACTGACCCAGCCGCCATACCAGAGCGGCAGAAGCGCGTCGTTGTCCGTTTTGCGTTGCGCAGCAGCTTACGATCAAATATGGCCATCGGAAATCCAGTAAAAAGGGCTAACTTTAGCACTACTTTTCGGCGCGTTGGAGTGGGGATCTCTGGGGATCTCTTTGCACTCATATTCATCAAAGTTTCTTACATCTGATTGGACGTATATTATGACATCACTTTGAATAATTAATTAATGATCACATGATCAGTCCGCCGAAAATGATCAAAATGCGAAAATCAGTAAAAGTCGACTCGATTCAAGTGATCTATGTTTCTTTTTATGCCTTGACATTTCCGAAAATGAGTTTCTAATGTAAGAATATACTTTCTTTAGTGTTTGTAGCTAAGTGATAATCCATGAAATGCATTTTCTAAGGAATTACAAGTCTTTTTGCGACGCATGTCATTTGTTTACATTCTTAGTTACGCCGGGTGCGCTAACGAAAAGTTGGCCGCTAGAAGGCGCTGAGTCTTCGGATCCTCCTTGAATCGTGCGTCGTCTAGACTTAATACCGGCAACGGGATAAAGGGCTAAATTCTTACCCGTCTGGGCGCGCAGCTGCACGGCCAGACGCCCGCACAGCCAGACGGGTGTGTGTGCGGGGACCGGGTGTGTGCGGGGACCGGGTGATGGCCCAATAACAAATGGCTGCTCCCCCACCCATCACCCACCGACGCCTGCCTGGCCAGACGCCTGCATGGTCAGACGGGTGTGCGGGACCGGGCGACGCGTCTAGACGGCACCGGCCCAATAACAAATGGCTGCTCCACTCACCGACGCCTGCATGGTCAGACGCCTACACGCTGAGACTGGTGTGTGGCTGTTGTGGGCGGCTGTTGATGACTACACTGGTCCAGGAGTTAGTGTTGTTATCACTCTATGTGGTTTGACACTGGTTTGACCGTTCTGTATAGGCGGGAAAAGTGGTTGACTAGGTGTATTTCAACCTTGGCCTTTCTGTTGGGCTTGAACTTGGTCGGTGGACAAATTGGGCAGTGCACATCTGTGTACTTCCCGCCACAACCAATGTCGCACCCGGAACATTTCAGCAAAGAAAATGACGACATGACATCAGCTTCTTCTGGCAACACAGTATTATGCATCTTCGTTTCTCTCTCCATTTCAAATGATGCCAGCATTATACCTCTTGCTTATATCGGCCCTCAACATTTTCACAGTATCTCCAACTATTAATTGCAACTGACAAACTTAATCAAATTAACTATATATGAGGTTTGATATTTGTTAATAGCAAAGGACAAAGTTTGATGTTTGTTAAAAGCAAAGGACAGCATTTTTTCTCAGTCAAATTAACTGCTTTTTGTGCATATATGTGCAACATATATGAGGCTTAATGTTTATTCATGAAATCATCCAGTTTAGCTTCATATGTTTACATACTGCCAGACATTGCTTTAGCAAAACTCGAAGAGAACGAGTATTTAATATTTGTCTCTTGTGTCATTGTCATTTGTCATTCAGTAGAGCTCACACAAAGACAAAGATCACTCCTCCCAATCCCAAATACTCTTCGTTCAGTTTCGTACTGGCTATAAGCAGTTTTGTACCCCACTGCCTCTCTCTGATCCAGCAAACATTTCCCTTCTCCATCCCCACCCTCCTTCAGCCAGTGGTTCAATAACAACCACAAGCATTCTCATTGGCCTAGAGCGCCTCACCCCTCCAACCCCCACCCTCCTGCAGCCAGTAGTTCAATAACAACCACAAGCATTCTCATTGGCCTAGAGCGCCTCACCCCCTCCACCCCCCACCCTCCTGCAGCCAGTAGTTCAATAACAACCACAAGCATTCTCATTGGCCTAGAGCGCCTCACCCCCTCCACCCCCACCCTCCTGCAGCCAGTAGTTCAATAACAACCACAAGCATTCTCCTTGGCCTAGAGGGCCTGACCCCCCTTCACCCCCCCCCCCCCACCCCTCCCCACTCGTCTGGGCCTGCAGGTAAGATCTTTTTTTTTGTCTTTTATTGTACTGATAAAATCGAGCAAATCGAGTATTCGTACATAATCAAGGCCATATCTGGCCGCATAGGCATAGCTATACATAAAAACAAGGTATGCAATAGTTTAAAAAAGACTATAACAACTCGACTACGTTAATAGGTGTACATAAACAGAGCCGAATTCGGCCGTATAGGTTTGAACTATACCGAGGTAAAAGATAGAGGTAGGCAGAAAAAACCCTGAAAGGGAAGCGATTGTTGGTGGCCCTATGGGCCTACTATGTTTAGTACCCTGTAAGAAAATCCGTATCCTTTTTTTGTAAAAATAGATCGTGACACGGGTGGTTGGCCCTGAAAAATAATGCGTTTGTTTTTTGGCCATGTGGGCCTACTGCTTTTTAAAGCCCTGAAATAAATCAGTAAGTGATATGTGGGGGTACTCTGGATGGCCTGCATCCCTGAAAGATAATACGAGAGCGTCACCCACAGGGTGAAGGCTGATGACGGAAATGCAGCATTCCCGCACACCACGCCTACCCGCCCCTCCCCGTCAATACACACGCCCACGCACACGAACAGATGGAAAGTAAGTCGAGAGCGTCACCCACAGGGTGAAGGCTGATGACGGAAATGCAGCATTCCCGCACACCAAGCCTACCCGCCCCTCCCCGCCAATACACACGACCAAACACACGGACAGATGAAAAGTAAATCCAGATTTGGCCCTTCAGATCCAGATTTGACCTCTCAGATCCGGATTGACCATTCAGATCCAGATTTGACCATTCAGATCCAGATTTGACCTTTCAGAGGCAGATCGATCCCTTAGATCCAGATTTGACCACTCAGATCCAGATTTGACCTCTCATATCCAGGCTGACCCATCAGATCCAGATTGACCCACCAGATCCAGATTTGACCCCTTAGATTCAGATTTCGGCCCCTTCGATCCAGATTTGACCTCCCACATCCAGATTTGACCCCTCAGATCCACATTTGACCTCTCAGATCCAGATTGACCCCTCAGATCCAGATTGACCCCTAAGATCCCGGAGACACCCATAGATGGACAGAACCCAACGCCACACCGCTCTCTTCCCTGTCCGTCAATACACACACAGATTTGAGCACTATTCCACCCTGAAAGGCGGCACGGCTTATTGCTCACGCGATGAACAGAGCTTATTGCTCAAATATGTAGCCTCATAGAGTCCCATGTTAAACGTTTTTTTAAAGTTAAACAATTTTTTAGCGATCAAACTTCTTAATCGATTTCGATGCAAATTGGCACAGGACGAGAAAAGCTAGAGGACCATATTTGTATTTTTTTTCAAAGCGCTAGCTCCAAAACTGTCTGTACAGTGGCCTGTATTTCAATTATTGGCCCTATCTCCCAATGGTTAAGGATCAAACGAAAAATTCCTGTGACCTTGACCTTTGACCTACACACCCCGCTAACGAACTTGACCGAGCCATGTCGGATACCTATCGGTGGGTAAAGTTACAGAACGATCTGTGGCGATTTGCGACCTGTAGAGCGCGAACACACAGACAGACAGACACACACACACACGGACAAACGGACAAACTGATAGATTCCTCCAATCAAAGATTTCCGTCATAATAATTATAAAATACTGGCCTTTAAAGGACTTTCGTGGGGTGTATGTTTACGGGACTGCAAATCGTTTTTATATCAACACTAGCAGGAAAAAATGACGGCCCTTATGGGTATACTTTCAAAAGAAGTTGCCCTTATAGGGACTTGCGAGGAGTTTTGTAAGGATTGTAAAAATACTGGCATTTAAAGGACTTTCGTGGGGTGTATGTTGCGTAACGGGGACAAATGACGGCCCTTGTGAGCATATTTGCAAAGAGTTGCCCTTATATCGACTTGCGAAGGGTTCGCCCTTATAGGGACTTGCGAAAAGAAAAAGACGTAAGGGGGACCAATGACAGCCCTTATGGGCTTAAGTATTTTAAAAAGGGGAAACGTTTGCCCTTACCGGGACTTGCGGATAAGTGCATTAGTTCGTGTATAAGCCGAAGGCGGCAAGAAAGAAAACATGACGCCAGTCGTGGCTTTGAGGACTTATATGCCTCTGGCCATCTGACAAATGCAGTTCACTAGTATAAAAGACACGAGAGAAAGGAACATGGATACACCAAGGAGAGCTGTGCACCTCCTGATAACGTAAAGTCCGGCTAAGTGTTGCGGCTAGTGCCGCAGACTATTTAAAGGAACGGAGACTTGGGGTAGGGGGGCGCCTCGTCTAGTGCTGCCGTGGGGGTCCTCGCCTAAGGAGAGGCGGGTGGGGTGAAGGGGGGGGCACTCGACGGGTAGCTCCTTCCGTGCTCCTCCTGGCGGGGATTCCAGCTCATCCCTCACCATGGGGGGCCAGGTCCGGGTGGTCTCTTGCTGGTTCTAAGTGCTTAGAGAAAATCAAGGTAAAATTTTGCGTTGTTCTGCACAGAGTATAATCCCCTGAAATGTTTTAAATCTTCCCTCTTCCCATACGTTTTTAACCTGGCTGTGCCAGTTACGGCTTTGAGTGCTTATACGCCTCTAGCCTTCTATAAGTGAAAAGGTATATGCAATCAAAATAAATGGCTAAACCCGCAGGATGTACATGAGATTAAAATCATCGTCGACTTGACATAATATTCCGCCCTGGGTCCAGGTATCTCTGAAAAGGGGGCGTCTGGTTGGAGCAAAAAGGTGGGCCAACTGGTGTTCTTCTTTTATGCGGGACATTAAATTATTGTTGAAAATCGTATGTACTGGAAGGCGCTTCCCTTCTAAAGCACTCTGTCTGCTGAGCCAGACAGCATATTTCAAGGAGGTAAGAATAAAATTAACGATATGTACCGGGGTGTCTGCACGTGTTTTGGTGTAACCAAAGAAAAGGTTAAATTTGGCGAGCGGTTTCTTAAAGCCGGTCAGACCTATAAATGAAGGAGTAAATTTCTGGATGACTCCTTGGATCACTTTGCAAGTGGAAAAAAGATGAACGAGGTTGCCGGTTTGGCCTGGACACAGTTTGCAATCGGGTGAATCGAAAATGCGGCTCTGGTGGAGATACTTTTCTGTCGCTAAGACTTGGTGAGTGAATTTAATTTGGGAAAAAATGTGCTTCGCGTCTAAGTGGCAACTGAAGACTGCTTCCCACCTCTCTATTGCAATGGGTTGTGGGGTGGCACCGAGGACACATTGATAAATCTCTCTTGTTGTAACGGAGGGGCTGAAAAGGAGGTCATCGTGTAAACGCTCGATGTATAGCTGCGTATTGTTAACTGGCCCCTGCCGTTGCTGCGCAAGCTGTAATACAAAATGGGGCGGGACTGCGTCTTTTAATCATTGTAGTTGTCTACGATGTTTATCTGAGGGCGGAAGGTTGGTCTGGGCGGTCAGGCATTCAAAGGTAGTTCAATCATCGTTCGTGACTATGTCACGGACGCGAATAATATTATGCTTCAAAAACGTGGGGTAAAATAAAACGTTCGTTCCAGTAGTGATAGCTGGATTAAGAAACAAGGGCTGGTCAGCGACGCCCTGGGAGGTATCCGTGCTTGGGTAGGGGGTAACCTTCGCAGTATTCCATGCCTGTAAACATTCAACATAAACGGTAGGTAATTGTTTAACATTTTCAAGTATTTTCCTAAATTGCAGTCCCGGTACTTTCCCAGAAAGTGTTGGAATAAAGCTACCATGGGGGAGTCCCTCGTATGCCGTATCATTCTTTAACCCCCCTTTCCCCTCTGTGCCGTAATCTTAGATTTAATGTTGACCAGGTTTAACCCTCCCTGTTCTAACGGTAAGTGCAGAGTGCTTTTAGCTATCGGGTGTTTCCCTCCCTTCCAAAGAAAATCCAGCATGGCCTGCTCTAAGAGCTTAAGGGCCCACGGGGGCAAGGAAATTACATACGAAAAATACCAAATGCCCGCGCTGGTTAGGCTGTTAATGACTGTAATGCAGCCTTGTAAAGTAAGGTCTCGCGCCCTCCACATATTAAGGGTGTTCTTAAATCGTTGGATTAGGGGATCCCAATTTTGGTGGTCCAAGTCCTCCCCTCCCATATAAAAACCTAGAATCTTAACTGATTCAGAGGACCACTTAAGGTTCAGGGGGCGGTCTTCTCTGCCTCTATATGGACCCAGCCATAAACATTCTGTTTTATCAGGGTTTAAAAGAGCGCCTGAGGCTTTTTCGTAAGTGTGAACGACATTAAACAGTGCTTCAATGGACCGAGTGTCGGCCACACACCCGGTGTTGTCGTCCGCATATTGCGACAGCTTGTGGCTACCGCCGCCCGGGAGGGGGATGCCTCTAATGAGGGGCTCTATCCGGATCGCGATAGCCAGGACTTCAGCGACTGTAACGTAAAGTAAGGGGCTAAGTGGGCAGCCTTGCCTAGTCCCTCGGGACAAGCTGAAAAAGGAAGACATGTCGCCGTTGTTAAGGACAGCGCTGGAAATGTTTGTATAACACAAAGTGACCCAGGAGACAAAATCTGGGCCCAGACCGAAGGAAGTCAAGCACCTGTACAGGAAGGCCCAGTCTACCCGGTCAAAAGCTTTGGTCTGATCCAGGCAGACTAGGGCTCCCTGTACGTTGTTTCTGTTGGCGTAACTTATAAGGTCTCTTACGAAAGTGGTGGTATTGTTTGTAGACCGCCCCGGGACCGAGCATGTCTGGTACGGACTAATAAAGTATCGAAGTACATTTTTTAGTCTGTGGCAGAGTATTTTAGTGATGATTTTATAGTCGACATTTAGTAATGTTATTGGACGCCAGTTTTTCAAGTCCCGTTTATCCCCCTTTTTGAAGATTAGGGTAATTAATCCACGCCTCATTGAGGTTGGTAACGCCCCCGCCCGTAAAGAGAAATTGGCTACTTCTATGAAGTCACTGCCTATTAGAGGCCAAAAGTGTTTATAAAATTCGGCCGAGAGCCCATCACCCCCCGGGGATTTATTGGATTTAAGTTCCTTTACAGCCCTATCCCCTTCTGACAGCTGGAGATCCCCCTCGCAGCTCGCCCGCTCAGAGGGGCCTGGGACAAACGGTATGTGGGCTCAGCCGTGTAAACTGTTTCATAAAAATTACGTTCTAGATCGAGAATGCCCTCTGGATCGGATACTACGGTGCCAGTACTGTTTTTTAGGGAAGTAATTAATTTGGCGTTGCCTTTAAACTTTTCTAAATGACACAAAGTACCTGGTGCATTTTTCCCCCTCTTCTCTAAACTCTGCTCTTGAACGTATTATGACCCCGTTTACTTTTTAATGTTTCTAAGGACTTAATCTCGTATTTAAGGGAATCTAAGCGGATGGACAGCTCAAGGTGAACTGGTCCCTTGTCTGCCTCCGTTAACAGTTTTTCAAATTCTTTCTTCTTAAAAAAAAGGTCCCTTTCCTGGGCACGCTTATGTGCCGAGGCGAAAGCCCTTGTCTCCTGCTGTAAATGTTTTTTACCCATATCCCACCAAAGGCGGAGGTCCTTGAAAAGGGGTTTGGACTCCTGCCAGCATACCCAAAAGTTCTCGATTACCGTAGAAAAGTTCTTGTTATCCAACAACGACGAATTAAATTTCCAATAACCTGGGCCACGGGGGGGGGGGGGCATATTTAAATTAAAGTGGCATACGGCGGTCTCGTGGTCACTATGGTGCCACGGCTTAACGCAGGCTTCTGTGAGGGCAAAAGAGAGGGCGTTGGTTACGTAGATCCGGTCAATGCGGGTTTTAACATTATAACGTTTGATGTAGTGGGTAAATTTTAGTAACGTGGGATTAAGTAATCTAAATGAATCGACTAAGTCGTATTCTGATTTAATATCCCCCATCGGGGCCGATCCCGATAAGCACCCCTTCCAGGTTCTCCCAACTTGTTTGTCCAGGTCAAAGTCCTCGATAAAATTAAAGTCGCCCGCTAGAATAATATTGGCACTTTCTTCTAACCCGCTTAGGCAAAGGTCTGGGATCGTCTTAAGAAATAAAATCCTGTCTTTAGGAGTGTTAGGGCAATACGCATTAATTATATTTATCGTAAAGGACCCCGCCTCAAATAGTACCCTATTAAGTCGACCCCTGTCGTCGCTGTAGGAATTAGTAAAAGCAGCTTCCAGCCGGTTAGAGAACCAGGTGCAGACGCCTCCACTTCTGGAGCTGTCTGCTAAACTGTAAAAGAATTGGCCTCGCAATGGGTCGAGGCACTCCTTTAGTTCGACCAGAGAAGTGCAGTGAGTTTCCTGAAAAGCTATGATGTCGAGTTTGCTTTTCAGGACGTAACGGCGGATACTCGCGCTTAAGATCGCTAAAGACCCAACCGTTAACGTTTATGGAGGCTACCTTCATAAAGGGGTGGAGGGAGGCAGCCCTGTCACCGACCTTGTGTCCGCGCTGGGCACAGCAGGCAACCCATATGCGTGCCCGTTCCTGAGTGCAGCCAGCGGTCCTGGTACTGCCTCAGGGTCCGGGTCCGCACTAGCGGGGAAAAAAACCTGTAGGGACTTAGAATGCGTAGGCTGTCCATACACCTGCACGTCCTCGGGTACAGCTGGCACACCTGGCGCTGTTCCGGGGTCCGTGCTGGACCGAAAAGCAAAGCGTGCAAGCATATGGTGTCCATACACGTGCACGTCCCCGGGTGCAGCCGGCAGGCCTGGCACTGCCCCGGGGTCCGCGCTGGACAAAAGACAGTGTCTCTATACCTACACCGTCCCGGGAGCGGGATCTATGCAGGCAGAGGCGAAAAAAGGTGTGCATACATAGCATATGTATATGTAGAAAAGCGACTACGTACAAGCGTACGGTGTCCATACACGTGCACGTCCTCCGGTACAGCCGGCGTGCCTGGCACTGTCCCGGGGTCCGTGCTGGACGGAAGGGACCGCACTTACGTGCGTACAGTGTGCCTACTCCTGCGCGTCCCCGGGTGCAGTCGGTAGACCTGGCACTAGCCCGGGGTCCGCGCCGGACACACAACACCCTTACATACCGAGGGAACGTCTTATACGACCAAGATGAGACAAGTGTGGGGGAATAAGTCCGGGCCATAATCAGGTTATGCTCCGGCGATATCGAAATGAACCCCGGCCCTAGCGGTGAGCGGGGCACTCCTGCCCGACGCCTCAGGGCGGTCTCTGTGTGCCATGCAAACGTCAACGGATTACACGATGACGAAATACTCTACATTAACTCAAACTTTTGTGGTGCTTATGATATCATTTGCATAACGGAAACGCATTTGAAACCCACGTCCCAGATTGACCTCAGATTAACAGGCTATCAGCAGATTTTTCGCAGAGACAGGGTGGAAGGGACTTGGGGCGGGGTTATGATATGGGTATCTGATAACGTGATAGCTACACGGAGAACCGACCTTGAGACAGGCGACATTGAGAGTATCTGGTTGGAATGCACCACGGGTAACAACAAGTTTCTGTTCTGCGGAATATACAGACCCCCAAGTTCTCCTGTGTGTTTCTGGGATACACTCCAGATCAGTATTGATAATGCAAAACACCGCCTTAATTGCAATATTTTACTCACGGGTGATTTAAATGCCGATGAAGTAACGAACCCCGGCCATCATCTTCACATGAAAACTTTGGCAAACGACAATCATATGTCTATTCACGTTGATAAGCCTACACGTGTCACTCAGACAACTCGATCCATTCTCGACCAATTTATCAGCTGCCCATCACACCTTGTTCAAAACATTTCGATAATGACACCTGTTACCACAAGTGACCACTCTGCGATAGCTTGTAAATTGTGTTTTAAAACGACAAGAGCCAAGTGTTATGAGCGTAAGATATGGTCCTACGATAAAACCGATTTCAACTTATTTCGCGAAGAGTTGTCACAAACTGACTGGAGCGAGTGTTTCACTGGATCAGATCCAGACATGATGTGCGAAAAGTGGACTTCGCAGTTTATAACTATTTGTTCCAATCATATACCAAACAAGATGGTGACCATACGCCCAAATGACAAACCGTTCTATAATAACGGTCTTCGTTTAAAAAAAAGAATGTTAGACAGGGCCCACAACAAGGCCACGAAATTTGGAAAGGACCGTGACTGGGTCTCATATAGAAGGTTACGTAATGAGTATATTTCTAACATTAGGGAGGCAAAAGCAGACTATCTAGGTGAATTACAGCGGGTACTAAATGAGTCGAGTAGTGTGTCACCAAAGAAATGGTGGAGTATATCTAAGAAAATGCTTGGCATAAACGAAAATCATGGGTATCCAGTGTTGCAGAATGATGGGCACGCAGAGGCTAACGCTGAAGGCAAAGCGAATATGTTTAACAATTACTTTTTAGCTCAGTCTATGCTCAGTACAGACGTCAGTTGTGACGTGGATGACGCGTGCGGATATCCGGGATTGAGTCGTATTGTGGTGACAAAGGAAGAAGTCTCTGATTTATTGAAATGTATCAATGTAAAAAAGGCCAGTGGTCATGATGGTGTCAGCCCGCGAATGCTGCGGGAAGCCGGCTCTTTTATATGTGAACCCCTATCTAAATTGTTTAACGTATGCCTTGAAATGTGTAAGATGCCTCTTTTGTGGAAGCAGGCGAATGTTATTCCTATATACAAAAAAGGTAGCCGCAATGTGGTTGAAAACTACAGACCTGTGTCGCTTCTAAGCTGTACCGGGAAATTACTCGAAAGGGTTATTTTTAAGCATGCCTTCAACTACCTGCGCGACAACGATATTCTATGTCGATTTCAGTCTGGCTTCTTACCAGGTGACAGCACAACCAATCAATTAGTTCATTTATGTCACATATTTAGTGAGGCATTGGATAAGCAAAAAGATGTACGCGTTGTGTTTTGTGATATCTCTAAGGCATTTGACCGTGTATGGCACTCTGGCCTTTTAAAAAAACTTAAACGAATTGGGATTTCTGGCAATTTACTAGAATGGTTTAAAAATTATTTGGAAGACAGATATCAGCGAGTTGTAATTGATGGCGCGGCGTCTTCTTTGGGCAATATACAAGCTGGGGTTCCACAAGGATCAGTCCTAGGTCCCATGTTATTTTTAATCTATATTAACGATATTGTTGATGGTTTACAGTCGAATATACGACTCTTTGCTGATGACACGACTGTATATGTAATCGTTGATGATGGTGACGAGACCATTGGAGCTGATATGGTAACTCAAGACCTCGAGCGTATGGAAACGTGGGCATCAGATTGGTTCATTACGTTTAGTGCCCCCAAGACGAAATCTATGGTGATATCTAACAAACATAGACGTGATGTTCCAGCGGTGCACATGGGTAATGAAACCTTAAACAGCGTCACTGAGCACAAACACCTCGGTGTTACGTTAAGCTCAAGAGTAACCTGGACGGCTCATATTAATGAAATTTATCTGAAAGCTAATAGAAGGGTTGATTTGTTGGCAAGGCTGCGTTTTAAACTCAATAGGGGTGTATTAGACTTGATGTATAAAACATTTGTACGCCCAACTATGGAATATGCATGCGTTGTGTGGGATGGCTGCACCCAAGCGGACGCTGATCAATTAGAAGCTGTTCAGCTCCGAGCTGGCCGTCTTGTGTCTGGAGCCATTAAGCACACAAGCCACTCTTTGATTTATAACGAATTGGGCTGGGAAACACTGAGTGCTCGACGTAGAAGGTTTAAACTTATCTTGTTTCACAAAATGTTTTATGGGGAAGCACCCGAGTACCTGTGTGATATCCTACCACAAACTGTAAATGACAGAACGCATTATGGGTTACGAAGTGCTCAGCCATTTAATGTAACTACTGTTCAAACACGTCTGACGTCGTACTACAACTCCTTTCTACCAAGCGCAATTAGGCTCTGGAATGAACTACCAATCTCCGTAAGATCACTTAGTGACAACAAAGCTTTCAAAAGGGCTTTAGTCAACCTTGACATTCGAACCAGTCGGGCAACAAATAAATTATTTAACTACGGTCGGCGCTCAACGAATGTTGTTCATGCGCGTCTCAGAATGAGTTGCAGTGACCTAAAGGCACATCTATTTGATATGCATATTATTGACGAGCAGCAGTGTCTCTGTGGAGCGACGAGGGAGGACACAATACACTACTTCTTTCAATGTCCGAGGTTTACAGTCTTGCGTGATCGACTGGTACAAAGTATTCTGAAATATACCTCTATGTCTATCGGAACTATTTTATATGGAAATATTGATTTACCAATTGAAGAAAACAAAGCTATATTTAGAGCTGTCCATGATTATATTGATGGAACTAGAAGATTCAAATCCTAATGAATACATTTCTCTGTAATGACGGTTTGTGTGTAGATCTGTATAGTGTGGAGTTTTATCTAGACTAGCCCAATGTTGTTGGCGTAAACTTGTATAAACTTGTATAAACTTGTACTTGATGTTAGGAGATGATTGTATACATTGCTTATTTCTGACGTATTATTTTCAGCAAAAGGAATTTGTATAGGCATTGCCTGTTTTCCAATTGCGTAATAAAAATATGTTTAAACCAATAAGTCCGGGCGTAGTACATGGGAGTGTTCTGGTTCATGGTCCGGGTCCAGGTCTCGGGTCGTTAGGTGCGCGGAGAGGAGTCTCCTGCTCGGGTCACTCGGGCGCTGCTGGCGCTGCCGGGGTCGATCGAGGTTGAGCGTTCACGCGGAGTCTGGGTGGGGCCGGACTGAAACCTGCCACGGGAGGGTGGTCGGCCGCGCGTCCTCTTCGTTTCCGTTGTGGTCTGGCCGGTCGTGTTCCCGGTTCGTAGAGCCGGCGCGGGTGGGGGGCGCATGCTCAGCTGGCCGCTGGCTGGCCTCTTCCGCGTAGGGGTAAGAGGTTGGGGGGACCCGTCAGTGTCTAGGCGCTGGACCGATGGTGGGATCTGCGAGGGTGGTGCTTGGTCCTTGCTCTCTCCAGACTGCCCGGGCTGTGAGCGGAGGACAGCCTGGAGGGCAGCGGGCAGCCATGGCGTGGCACCATGCCCGGGTGAGGGCTGGGTGTCCTCTACGGCGAGGCCGACCTCCCTAACGGGGGTGTTGCCGAAAACGACCGTCAGGCTGTCCCGCGTCTTTTGTCGCGGCGGCGTTGTCGCGGCTTCTAGATGGGGGGCATCTGTCTCCGCCTCGTCCGCTTCCCTCTCGCCGGTGTCGCTGGGCGGTGCGGGGCGGACTTGGCGGGTGATTGTCTCGGTTTCCCCTGTCGCGGGGGCTGCTCGCTGTTGCCGGGGCTGGAGTCTGTTCGCCGCTGTCGTCTCGGAGCGGCGTGATGATGGCTTTACCCTCAGTGGTAACGGGCATCTCCTTGTCGGCGTCTGTCGGGGGGCCGGGCATAGGAGTGACGGGTGGGGGGGGGATCCCCTCTGTTACGGCGGCCTTGTCGGGCAGGTCTTCTTTGCGGGGGGGCTGTGCCGCATGTCTTCCTCAGTCGGGGTATGGGTTGTCTTTGGGGGGGGGGGGCTTGGGGGAGTATG
The DNA here is from genome assembly GCA_964019135.1 of Arenicola marina. Lineage (NCBI taxonomy): Eukaryota > Metazoa > Annelida > Polychaeta > Arenicolidae > Arenicola > Arenicola marina. Next base: position 6,989,237 of record OZ025253.1, on the reverse strand, counting down.
AGGCGGCTGGCACCCCATCTGCCTCGGTAAGTCCCGTGGAGGGGGGTGCGTCCCTGTGGCGGTCGTCGCTGCCGCACTCGCTTCGCATGTGTCCTTGCACCCCACACTTCCAACAAGAGGGGATCATCCCACTGTATGACAGATAAACCACTATCCGAACGTGTCTGTTGGGAATGGTAACTGAAAATCGGTCGGGGACAGCGCTGGTGGGCCAGATCTTGATGGCTTCTCGGCCTTTTGGCTAAGATCAAAGTGTAGTTCTGACTGTTACACAGTTTAAGACTCTCCTTTTCCACTCCAGCTCCAACTCCACAAGGGAAGCGGCGACCGGAAGTGGACCAGCGGCCGCAGACGGACCGGACTCCGGAGCACCAGCGAAGGCGGTCAGGTACTCCCCTCCCCGCCAGCAGTGGTCAGCCCACAGGTAGCGGCGCGCGCGGGCTCAGGATCTGAGTAACAAGCCCCCTCCTTGGTGCGAGCCTGTCCCCACCCCTCCCTCCCCGCCGAGCTCTCGGGCTGGTGTGGTGAAGGGTACAGCTCCCGGACTCCGGGGCTGTCCCCTGAACATCCCTCCCGTTAGTGAGGTCCCTCCCGCCGAGCTTTCGGGCTGGGACGGTGAAGGGTTCAGTACCTGGCTTGAACGGGGCTGTTCCCTGACCCCCCATCCCGTTGGTGACGCCCCTCCCGCCGAGCTTTCGGGCTGGGACGGTGCAGGGTTCAGTACCTGGCTTGACCGGGGCTGTTCCCTGACCCCCCCTCCCGTTGGTGACGCCCCTCCCGCCGAGCTTTCGGGCTGGGACGGTGACGGGTTCAGTACCTGGCTTGACCGGGGCTGTTCCCTGACCCCCCCTCCCGTTGGTGAGGCCCCCTCCCGCCGAGCTTTCGGGCTGGGACGGTGACGGGTTCAGTACCTGGCTTGACCGGGGCTGTTCCCTGACCCATCTCCCGTTGGTAAGACCTCCCTTTCCTCCCCTCCCCGCCGAGCTTTTGGGCTGGTGTGGCGAAGAGTGTAGCTCTGGGTGACCGGGGCTGCGCCCTGACCCTGCCTCCCGTTTGTAAGGCCTCCCTGCTTAGCTCCCGGATAGGAGTGGAGGAGGAGACGGCGCCCGGTTTACGGGGCGGTTCCTTGGGCCACCCTCCGAGGTTGCGAAGCTACAGCTCAGTCTCCGCCACGACGGACTGAGTCTTTCTGCCGGGAGACCGACAACAGCTCATACCTGGTGGCCGGCTGAGTTGTAACCCAGCTCGGGTACCCCCCCCCCTCCCCCCCCCCTCCACCCCTCTAAGCCTCATGCAGCCGGTCACCCTCGACCAACTGGCCAGGGCCCTCTACGACGCCGACTGTAGAGACGTCGCCGGTCTGATCACCCTGGGGAGACTGACGGCGATAATCTTCCGGTCGGTGGCAACGGCAGAAACCAGGATGGTCGAAGGCCTGAACATCCTGGGTCAGCATCTGGAGCTAGAACCAGCCACCGCGCCCACCTTGACGGTCACGGTGAAGGGGTGGCCCTTCTCAAAGGACACCGCCCCTCTGGATAAAGTTCTCCGGAAGTTCGACCCGGATGTCGAACCCGCAGCCCCGGTTTTGTTCCCCGGGACTGACTTTCGAACAGGGGATTGGAGGGTCGTGTTTCACGACTCTTCCATCACAATCCCCAATCGACTCCCCGTCTCCATTCCGGGGCAGCTGTCGAAGGCGGTGACTTACGTAAGTTACCGCGGACAGCTGCCAACCTGTTGGAAGTGCGGGGACATCAGTCGTGTTCGCACCGCTTGCACCCTGACGCGCAAGCGAAAGAAGACCCCCAAACCCCAAGAGGCTCCAGCAGAGGTGGTGGTGGTCGAATCTGATACCGACTCCGACTCTGACGAGGAGGAGAAGGACACGGATGAGACCGCCACCCCAGAAGCGACTAGACCCGCCGACAAGCAAGCCCCTCTACCCAAGGCAGGCCCAAGCGGACGAACATCGGTCGTGAAGTATTAGATAAGGAATAAGTTGTAGGTCATTATTGGGATCGAAGAACTTCGAGGCGTAGCCGAGAAGTTGTTATCTGGCTTAATGCCTACTTCTATTGTTTCCTCCGAGGAGGCGGCGATGGCATGGCGTATGTGAGCAGGAGGTCATTATTGTACCAAAGCGGGTCATTATAGTTCCGTCACAATAATGACCCGCTTTGGTACAATAATGACCTCCTGCTCACGGTCCGCAGGTCCTTACCGGCAAAACACGACTCCGAGGAAACAATAGAAGTATGCATTAAAGGACACAAGAAGGTTGCCCTGGCCGCCGCGAGTGACACTGAGTGGTTTGGTAACCTCGCCCGCCGCGAGCTGTACCCTTCACTTCACGCCCGATGAGAGCCCTATGACGACGACGCCGCCATCTTCGCCCCCTCCTAGACGCCCTGACGACCTAGACTGGAACTGGACCCTCCCCGCACCCCCCCCCCCGCCCCCTGTAGCCCAGGGCTGGTTACCCGACTGACCGTGGTGCAACGACCGACAGAACCCCCCCCCCCCCCTGTATTAACTACCCCGCCACCCCGCCGCTTACTGTTTCTCACCTCCCTCGGCAGCTTCTACCCGGCCAGCCTTAGAGCTGGACGGCGGACCGCCCGAAGGAACCGCCTCCCTCTTCCCCCATCCACCTCTCTGCGGCGCTATCTGCCTACCCCCGGCCAGCTTACCCCACCCCCGCCCCTCGTAACCCGCTGTCCACCTAACTTCTCACTCGACCTGCCAGCGAGCGGCAGCTGATCGGTCAGCACCGGCTACAGCGCTACAGGGTAGAGCTAATCTGTCTCTGTAGCGCACACTCAGGCCACCCCCTCCCCCCCTCCCCTCCCTACACTTACCACCCACCTGCCAGCCACGCTTGGCTGACTCCAACTAATCCCTCCCAGTCGGTCAGCCACCACAGCCGGTCCCGCCTCTACCACCCACCGCCACACCCCCCCCCCCCCTCCTGTACAGGGATCCCCGTGCTGAGGGTATTGTAGCGGGATCCACTGTGCGGTACCTTGCATGTTGTAAGCCTAAGATCTTAGCCCCTGTTGGGCAACGGAGGTTTTACACGGGCACGATGCCAGTGAGATGGGGTATAAATAGGCCAAGCTTAGGTCGTCCACCACAACGCATTGGGGAGAGCATCTGCACGTCGCAATCCGCTACAAGCTTCAAGATGGGGAGACATTTGGTGGCAATCATCGTACTACTGCTTGGATTGATGTCGGAGCACTGTGGATCAGGTAAGTAACGTTAACTAATTAATTCTTATTTAGTTGATTTAGGCGAAAAGAATAAATAGTCATGCCGCTTTTGCTCGAGCAAGAGCGCGTACCGTCTCTAAGTTTAGAACATTTTATTTGGGCAGTCACATTTTCCTCTCCCGTGCTTACAATTAAGGGGATTTAATTGATTTCCCGTGAGATTTCCCGTGAGATAACGCTCTGAAATGTAAGTAAATTATGAATGCGGGCGTGGGAAAAGGCAGGGGGGGGGGTGCAGATAAGACCCCACTTACTTATGTCTTCCAGTAATTTTGTTTCCAGTTGGAGCCGGCGTTTGTGTCGGTCACAATAATTACCACCAAGTGCTTTTGCCCTGAACCACATGCACGCATACCGCAAGAACCTGTACTTTAGGAACCTGTGTGCGTGTCACTGTATTACATAACATCACATTAATATTGTCATTCAGTATCATTGACTAAAGCAACAGTGCATCTATATTACTGCAAGGATCGGTCTCTATCCATCTTCAGTATTCCGTCAATGAAACGACCCTGCTATCAGGGTCCGCGTAAAGGCGCCTAAATCGAGTGCACATATCCTAAAAAAATATTTCTGATAGAAAGTAGCCGCAACATCTATCCCAGGGAATTAATTTGTTTTCATTTAGCCTACGGTCAAATAATATTAATGATAAAATAGGTCAAGCTCAGATATATCATGCAATCTGTATCCTGTTGTATTTACTTTTCGCAGCACTGGAATGTCGCACGTGTAACAAGATGTCATCTGAGGAGGAGTGCAACAACTCGCCGACCTCGAGCTGTGCTGAGGGGGAGACGTGCAAGATGACGGTCCGAAGACGGAGAGGCGGACTCCTCTACACCAAGGGCTGCTACGACAAGACTTGTGGCGTCCCAGGGAAGGTCATGTGTGTCTCGAGCGGAAAGGCCACCTGCAAGACCTGCTGTGACGACGATCTTTGCAACAGCGACGCATCCACCATCGCCGCCTACATGGGTTAGTCTGCCTCTACACGACTCCAGTAATATAGTGCTGCCCCCTAGTGAGCCATTTCGTAGTTAACTGATAAAGTGTGCGTCCATACTGGGGCCTGGCTCACGTTGCCAGACCGTCTCTGGTGGGCAGATTTGGTCCATATAGCCACCAAAGTGCGGCAATACATACATAACATATTATATATAAGATATATATCTATATAATATTATAAATTATATGAATTCTACAACTCAGTTGTTGTCGCCAGTGTGCGTAATTGCACAATTGTCGGACTCAAAACAACTAGTTGAATTGGAGGAATTGGAGGTTTCAAGACAAACAACTCTTGTCAATGAATGGATGCGTAATCAACTGCATCTCCTCAGTTAAAAACATTACACTTCCTTATCACAAAATATTGATTGCGTTGTTGTTTTCTGAGATGTTTCCAAAGCATTTTTCCATGAAGGTCTTCCTTTCAAACTACAGAGCCACTCTCTGCCTTCGACTCACTCCGCTAGGGCTCCGTTATATCTCTGTTGTCGCCTAAGTCCTCAATACATTTTCACACTCGCTCGCCAGGGCGGCGCTGCGAAATATGATAGTGAAAATGCGTCGCGCATTTCAACAAATTAGTGCCGGGACCCTTCCTAAGCCTAATAACACATGAAATCAGGTAATGAAACAAAGAGTTCTGTCACAATTATAACTTTCTTGAAAGGGTGCAAGATGTTTTTTTCTCTATTAAATATACACAGCTCGTTATTTTTATGTTTTATTCTTGAAAACTATAATGTTGAAATAAGAAATTACAGCTGATCTGACCGTTTTTCAAGAATCTTGAAATTTGCCTCCTCCGACAACAGCGGTAAAAGCTAGCTTACGTAGCGCCACCGTGCGGGAACCTTGCTACAAAGCATGGGGATATCAGTCTGTATATTGTTTGCGACAGTGTCGCAGTTACTGTTGTTACAAGAGTTGTTATGAAAGCCGTATATTCGGACTGGAGAGGCACCAATGGAGGGTTTCCACAAGTTTGTCTTTTAGACCCTCTTCTGTTTATTATGCATGTTAATGATTTGCGGAAAGTGTAGAATGTAAAATGCATCTCTATGCTGAGGATACTTCATTGTTTCTTGTACTCAACAAATATTACAACGTGTCAGCCACCAATAGAGATGTGCGTAAGATATCTAACTGTACAGCACAGTGGAGAGTCAGTTTCAACCCAATGGATATTGTATCAAGTAAACCTGTACACATGATATTCAGTCAGAAGCCCAGGAGTGCAGTGGGTACGCATTTGTTCAGTCGCCACTTTTATGACATAATAGTAATTCGTTGTTTATGGGCCTCAGATGCTAAGGTTTCAGTTTAAATTTCTGTTCTTTCCTCGATGCAGGGCATGCAGTATCACTTAGCCTTTCTTATCTCAACTTCCATTACCTTCGCCTACAACACCTTAAATGATTTGCCCAATATCTTACCCATAACTTTCTATTTCATTTATTATAGGTTAACCATACGTTGACCACACCTTTACCATATGTCACCCCAGCCTTTACCCCACCTTTGCCATGTGTTACTCATACCTTTACCTTACCTTTACATGTTGCCCATACCTTTACCCCACCTTTACATATGTTACCCATACCTTTACCCCACCTTCACATATGTTACCCATACCTTTACCCCACTTTACATATGTTACCCATACCTTTACCCGACCTTCACATATGTTACCCATACCTTTACCCCACCTTCACATATGTTACCCATACCTTTATCCCACCTTTACATATGTTACTCATACCTTTTACCCCACCTTTACATATATTACCCATACCTTAACGTGATTTTTGCCATACGTTACCCATACCTTTACCCCACATTTACACATGTCATCCATACCGTTACCCCACCTTCACATATGTTACCCATACCTTTACCCCAACTTTAACATTTGTTACCCATACCTTTACCCCAACTTTAACATTTGTTACCCATACTTTTACCCCACATTTACCATAAGTTACCCATACCTTTACCCCACCTTTACCATAAGTTACCCATACCTTTACCCCCACCTTTACACATGTCATCCATACGTTACCCACATTCACCATACGTTACCCATACCTTTACCCCAACTTCACCATATGTTACCCATACCTTTACCCCACCTTCACATATGTTACCCATACCTTTACCCCAACTTCACCATACGTTACCCATACCTTTACCACACCTTTGCCTTATCTTACCTGTACCTTAGTGTCTCACTCTTACCTTATCGTATTAATTCTTCGCAGTCCAGGTTGTCATAGTCTTGATTCGCGGATTGCCACATGTTCCCTCACATTATCTCACTTGTATCGTATCTTATCTTTTTTATTTTACCTTAGATTAACTCACCTTATATTACCTTACCATGTACTCTATATTAGCTTACATTATATCATCTACCGTATATTAGCTTACCTTATACTACTTCGTTTATATTATCTTATTTTATATCATCTTACCGCATATTAGCTTACCTTATATCATCTACCTGATATTACCCTACTTTATATCAACTACCTTATATGACCCTACTTTATATCATCTTACCGTATATTAGCTTTCCTTATATTACCTTACCTTATATCATCTTATTATACATTATCTGACCTTTACCTTATCTTATCTTAATACCTTGCTTACGTTATCTTGCCTGATCACTTTAATTCGTCGTGGGCGTTGTCTTTAAAGGGTGTAATAACTCACTGGTGCATCACCACATATAGGTTAAGCGATGTAACGGTGACCGCAACTTTTGCACTTCTATCTGGGCTTAATGTGTGTCCTTTCCACAGATCTGTGCATGGACAAGCCCTGCGAGAACGGAGGGAGGTGCCACGTGAGCGGCGGAGGCGTCAGCTGTAGCTGTCCACAGGGATACCAGGGACCAACGTGCGAAGACCTCACAGGTAGATTCTCAAATGCCCTGCATAAGCCCCACTAAATATGGTGCATGCCATTTTTGTAGCATTTTAAGAACATTTGCCAACCTTAATTAAATCTTTTGTGTGACAACAGTACGCAAAATAGAGATGCTTTTAACAAAAACGAGATACGTGCCTTTGTGGGAAGTTATATACCAAGCCATGTGCCTTGTAGATGCACTCGATTTATCATTGTACAAATTGCAACAACTGGTTCAATAATCCAAAGCTTTAAATGTGAAGAACAAAGAACCAACCGCATATATACAAAGCAGCGCTCTACATTTAGATTACCACTCGACTTAATCTTCCATGAGGTATACATAACGTTGAGAGAAATATCTTGCACACAGAACCAGACAATCATTGGAACCATAAGTACGTCACAATAGCCAAAAGTATGGACAACTTTCGTTATAAAAGGCAACTAATTACATGTAAAAGGATCCCTGTAGTGTGTGTGTGTGATGTATATCTATCATGGCACACATGAATGAATAGGCGTAGTTTTGATGACCCTATAATTGTAGGCTTGAAGAGCGAAAATATACACATATATGCCTACGTTATATGGTATCTTGTGTGGGATAAAGTTGATTAAGTTACGGTAACCTCTCCTGGATCTGCCCTTGAACTACACCCTATCCCAGTCCACACCACTCCTGGATCAGCCTTTGAAATACACCCTATCCTAGTCCAAACCACTCCAGGATCCCCCTTGAAATACAACCTATCATAGTCCACACCACACCACTTCTGGAATCGCCCTTGAAATGCACCCTATCCCAGTCCACACCACTCCTGGATCCGCCCCTGAAATACACCCTATCCCAGTCCATCTTATCTTATCTTAATACCTTGCTTACGTTATCTTGCCTGATCACTTTAATTCGTCGTGGGCGTTGTCTTTAAAGGATGTAATAACTCACTGGTGCATCACCACATATAGGTTAAGCGATGTAACGGTGACCGCGACTTTTGCACTTCTATCTGGGCTTAATGTGTGTCCTTTCCACAGATCTGTGCGTGGACAAGCCCTGCGAGAACGGAGGGACGTGCAGCGTGAGCGGCGGAGGCGTCAGCTGTAGCTGTCCACAGGGATACCAGGGACCAACGTGCGAAGACCTCACAGGTAGATTCTCAAATGCCCTGCATAAGCCCCACTAAATATGGTGCATGCCATTTTTTTAGCATTTTAAGAACATTTGCCAACCTTAATTAAGTCTTTTGTGTGACAACAGTACGCAAAATAGAGATGCTTTTAACAAAAACGAGATACGTGCCTGTGTGGGAAGTTATATACCAAGCCATGTGCCTTGTAGATGCACTTGATTTATCATTGTACAAATTGCAACAACTGGTTCAATAATCCAAAACTTTAAATGTGAAGAACAAAGAACCAACCGCATATATACAAAGCAGCGCTCAACATTTAGATTACCACTCCACTTAATCTTCCATGAGGTATACATAACGTTGAGAGAAATATCTTGCACACAGAACCAGACAATCATTGGAACCATAAGTACGTCACAATAGCCAAAAGTATGGACAACTTTCGTTATAAAAGGCAACTAATTACATGTACAAGGATCCCTGTAGTGTGTGTGTGTGATGTATATCTATCATGGCACACATGAATGAATAGTCGTAGTTTTGATGACCCTATAATTGTAGGCTTGAAGAGCGAAAATATACACATATATGCCTACGTTATATGGTATCTTGTGTGGGATAAAGTTGATTAAGTTACGGTAACCTCTCCTGGATCTGCCCTTGAACTACACCCTATCCCAGTCCACACCACTCCTGGATCAACCTTTGAAATACACCCTATCCTAGTCCAAACCACTCCAGGATCCCCCTTGAAATACAACCTATCATAGTCCACACCACACCACTTCTGGAATCGCCCTTGAAATGCATGCTATCCCAGTCCACACCACTCCTGGATCCGCCCCTGAAATACACCCTATCCCAGTCCATCTTATCTTATCTTAATACCTTGCTTACGTTATCTTGCCTGATCACTTTAATTCGTCGTGGGCGTTGTCTTTAAAGGATGTAATAACTCACTGGTGCATCACCACATATAGGTTAAGCGATGTAACGGTGACCGCGACTTTTGCACTTCTATCTCGGCTTAATGTGTGTCCTTTCCACAGATCTGTGCGTGGACAAGCCCTGCGAGAACGGAGGGACGTGCAGCGTGAGCGGCGGAGGCGTCAGCTGTAGCTGTCCACAGGGATACCAGGGACCAACGTGCGAAGACCTCACAGGTAGATTCTCAAATGCCCTGCATAAGCCACACTAAATATGGTGCATGCCATTCTTGTAGCATTTTAAGAACATTTGCCAACCTTAATTAAGTCTTTTGTGTGACAACAGTTCGCAAAATAGAGATGCTTTTAACAAAAACGAGATACGTGCCTTTGTGGGAAGTTATATACCAAGCCATGTGCCTTGTAGATGCACTCGATTTATCATTGTACAAATTGCAACAACTGGTTCAATAATCCAAAGCTTTAAATGTGAAGAACAAAGAACCAACCGCATATATACAAAGCAGCGCTCTACATTCAGATTACCACTCCACTTAAGCTTCCATGAGGTATACATAACGTTGAGAGAAATATCTTGCACACAGAACCAGACAATCATTGGAACCATAAGTACGTCACAATAGCCAAAAGTATGGACAACTTTCGTTATAAAAGGCAACTAATTACATGTACAAGGATCCCTGTAGTGTGTGTGTGTGATGTATATCTATCATGGCACACATGAATGAATAGTCGTAGTTTTGATGACCCTTTAATTGTAGGCTTGAAGAGCGAAAATATACACATATATGCCTACGTTATATGGTATCTTGTGCGGGATAAAGTTGATTAAGTTACGGTAACCTCTCCTGGATCTGCCCTTGAACTACACCCTATCCCAGTCCACACCACTCCTGGATCAGCCTTTGAAATACACCCTATCCTAGTCCAAACCACTCCAGGATCCCCCTTGAAATACACCCTATCATAGTCCACACCACACTACTCCTGGAATCGCCCTTGAAATGCACCCTATCCCAGTCCACACCACTCCTGGATCCGCCCCTGAAATACACCCTATCCCAGTCCATCTTATCTTATCTTAATACCTTGCTTACGTTATCTTGCCTGATCACTTTAATTCGTCGTGGGCGCTGTCTTTAAACGGTGTAATAACTCACTGGTGCATCACCACATATAGGTTAAGCGATGTAACGGTGACCGCGACTGTTGCACTTCTATCTGGGCTTAATGTGTGTCCTTTCCACAGATCTGTGCGTGGACAACCCTTGCGAGAACGGAGGGACGTGCAGCCTGAGCGGCGGAGGCGTCAGCTGTAGCTGTCCACAGGGATATTATATGATATTAAAAATTTACAGAATACAATACAGAATTAGGCCTCTATATACGATAAAGTATCCGCGGTTGTGCTTTAAATTCCTACGTTTGAGTTGAAGACAATGAAGTTGACAAGTCGATAGATGTAGATTTAAGTTATTTTACTTTAGATTTCAGTTGAGCCTTAGGCCTATTTCCAGTTTAGCAGTTAGCCTAGCCTATCATCCAAACACATCAAATTGTCCACCTGCTGAAGAGATTTGCCTCTCATTCGCACAAAATACTAAACAATGCCTAATTGATTTCTTAGCACCATGCATTAATCAAACTGAAATAAACGGATAAAAAGGCTTACTTTAACTTGATCGCATGCTTCTCTTCTGACTTTTCAACATTTGTTGGTCTGATGCATTTGAAAGCGCACGAAATTCATGCTACACTCGCTAAAAATGACGCGAACAAACGACGTTGCCAAGCAACAAAACTGTCGCCAAGGAGATGCTTTATAATGACGTCGTTAGACGATTCGATTAGTTTTCGTTGCAGTGTTATTCGCAAGATGGCAGCAGCTGCATATGGATGATTAATGATATGTATAAATTTCCGACCTGAAACCGGGTTACGCAATGAGAGGTGGAATGCATCAAATGGTAATCCAGCACTACACTACTCATTTTTGTGGGGTATTATAGATACCTCACAGTCAGGCCAGTACCCCACAGTAAGGGTCTTATAGCGACAAACACCTCACATCTGGATGGACATCTTAGTATATATATATATATATATATAACGCCGCAGGTTGAAGGCAAAATAAAGTTCATGAACATTCTGGCGCCGCTATCACTGACTCGGTTTAGCCCATGTGTGCAGATAAATCCCGGCCGTGCATGCTGCTGCTATAGTCAATGTTATTCCGTTATGTTACTACAGAACCGCCCTGCAGCAGACTTATTAACCATCACATCGAAGTTAAGCTGTGTGACATCATGAAAACTGAAAATGACTATACATCCCTGCACGCCAAACGACCCGGGGGTTGGCCATCTGCGGGGGTCTGTCGTGTCGTGTCCATAGACGACAACCTCAACCTGAATCAGTACGTCTACACCGTGGACCTTTACAACCAGGCGGGTTGGCAAGGTCCCAATTCCGGACACCCTGGAGTGATCTTCAACGTTATCGACAGTGACAACTTCGATTTCGTCTACTTCAGGTTTGCAAAAACTTCTTCAACAGCTGCGCTGAATGTGCACGGTTCGAAATTTAAAAGACCTGTTGATGTCTGGTTCTTATTGTAGTGTTGCTCCCCAAATGGTAACCTAATCAAACCTACTGCTGTGATGTATATGTTTCAAAATAAGCTAATAAGTAACATGTAAATAAAAAGTACTTATTTGCCAATTATATTGGGCGTATAGTGTTATATTCTTAATATTCCAAAAGTTCCGGGAATTTAATTCCAAGTCTAAATCAATCAATAATGTGAGTAGAAACCATATTTGACATTCAAAATATTCATTTATGCTCATGATTGGCGTTTAGTTATGAAAAGACACTAATCATGCCATGTATTATGTTCATCAGACCGCATTGGGCCAATAGAGATGGTTGTGTGCAGCATGGCTACTTCATGTCTGGAAAATTCTACGCCACGACGGAAGCGCGTTGCACGGCATCCCCGGTAGTAGGGTCAACCTGGTTCACCGTCAAGGTCGAATCTTCTGAAGGCCGCGCGTCAGTGTACGTTAATAACGTCAAATTGAGCGAAGTGAACGCTCATTTTCCAACACGAAGTCAGACGGGCATATTTGCTGCCAATGGTTTCAGCAACGTCATTAGGTTCAGGAACCCCGCGTTAACTACTCTGACAAATTAATATATTGCTAATTATGACGGTTTTACAAATATTCTAGAATAATATTTATGTGCTCGCTGTCAATGGCGGCTGGTAAAAACGGGAAACAGACTATAATTATAAAAAATAATAAAATTGCGATATCCACGAAATTAGCGTAATGCATGTATGAATGCATGCACCAATTTAGATAACAATTATTAATTCATATCACAATATTTTGTCTATGGCTTTTATATAACAAAGTATAGACAAACTTCGATTTATTGTATCTGTTTGTAATAGGTGGTTTTGGAAAACAAAATAAATGTATCCTGATGTAAGTTTGGCTTGGTATATATCCACCACACAACTAAATTCTGAGTACGTTAATTATGCCGGTCATTTATTTGATCAAAACCATATTATAAGCCACGTATTGTAGTTAAATGATTAGTGAGCCTGATTAGTGAAAACATTATTCCAATTGTATTAGTCAATTATTTTAGTTATTCTGTAAAACATTCGAAATTAAATGCTTAGCGCTTGCTAGCCACCATACAATGTGTGAGCCAGTCGTGTTCTGTACACCATATCAGTATACATAGGGCATGTCAGCCCCCTTGCGAACCAATGGATACCGCGCACAGAGGGTTCATACTAATTACGGTTAGGACGTAGAAGCAGGCATGCTACGCTGACCGGCACGGCGAGCAAGGGATGGGTCGCAATTCATTTTTTGTGCGTTTTTTATCAAGAACTGTCAACTTGCTAATGTCAAATTTTAGTAGATGACGTGTTAAACGTGTTTTTTCATGATACTGGCCACGCTCAGTAAGCTTGGCGCACAACTCTTTCATTTCGTCATAGATTAAGTTGACTTTTGCAACTACGTAGTTGTAATCTTATCTAATTCATATTTACATATTTTCTAATAGTTTATTTGTATGTTCACTTGAATGTAATCCCCAAACAACCGAATAATTGACAAATTAAAAAATAACTAATCATAGATAAATCGTATGCCTTACCAATTTATTTCTCATAAGCTCAGATTTATATATACGTGTAATATATCTCAGACAACAAATGTAGGTACAAATTAGTTGACATCAAATATTTGCCAAATACAAAGGATCTGATTGAAGATTCATTTAATGGCACAATATTTAAGTAAAAACAATGAAATTATAAATGTTATTCCTATTCAAATATTTATTCAAATAAAGGTATATATAATTTGACAAAGCATTTATGATTGATTTCTCGATTTTAACAAAACTATGACGAAATCAGTCGTGGAAGATATATCTAACCGGAATTACTGAACTCGAAATCGATGTGTTGGTATTCAGGGGGCTGTAGTGTCCGAAGTTTACTGAACGCAGTTAGTAATTTGGAAAAATACAAATTCAAACCGTCTTTCACCAATATGTCGTAACTAGATAGTCAACAGGTGATTATTTAAGTTATATACATATCGAGAAGAGTCCCACGCTTTTCTCGCAGCGCTCACCGCGCAGTTTGCCTGGTTCCACGTCCCAAATCGTGACTAAGATGAAAACTTTCTGATTCGCCCAGAAGGTCTCATATAACGTCGTTGTCACCACTAGGGCTGTACAGTGCAAGTACTTTTCGTTTAATTTGGTCCAGGCATTGCTAACTATAAAATCATAATAAAGTTAAAGATAAGACATTTATCTCTCCATAATGTATGTTTTCTCTTCGATGAAACTGTTGGAAGTGTTTAATTTTGAGGCAAATCATCGATGTTTACATTTCTGCGACAAATGGAACACCATATTGTCCTCACCTGGTCAGTCCATATAAGGAACATTGATCCGTAACCATAGATACGGCGCGTCGATATGCGAGTCATGGTGATTATTATGCCATACGACATGGAAATCCCCGCGCATTTGATCGCCTATCAATGACAGTCACTTATGAGACAACCGCATTCTGGTTTATCAACTCTCTAACCGCTCATGTATTACATCAATCTACTCAGATGGTTATAATTCTGATATGCACAGAACCTTAATGGTTAGTTGTGCAACCAGGGACAGCCTTAGCCGATCTTGTGTGTCAAGCGAGTGAAGGCAAACAACCAGAACGCGTCAATGTGAGAAGGAAGGACCCAAACCCTCTAGTCTTTGCGAATGAGGACATGGGATCTTGATAACACAGACATGGCCACAACAGGGCTCAAACCATCGATCTAGGTGCCGTTAGGCTCTCATGTGAAACGGGCACTGAATGCGAGCGCTCCAGCCAACTGAGCTATCGGGCCGGCCTCGTTCAATATTCGAAACATCAAACAAGTTAACGATACTTTTACAGTAACGTGATTCGATGTTTGGTCGGTTTTATGTGACATTCGCATTTTCCTCCGCAAAACAAACAACATCCGTATGAGACGCGTCTTAAACCGAAATAGAGATGCTCCGTGTCCCATTGAGTCACTGAACGCCTGGCCTACAGAGTTATCCGGTAATGAATATGTGTGGGTCGTGCTTCAGCCTCGCGGACGGCGCGCAATGAACGCTCTTAGCTATGTCGACACTGGGTTGAGCGTAATCAACGTCTGTGAAGGGGAGAGGAAGCCCGGGTGTCGGAGGCCGGGTGGTGGTGGGGGGGGGGTGGCTTGCTAAGGGTAAGATATGTGATGGCCATGCATAGGGTGGGTAAAGATATGTGGTTAATAGGAATGGAGTGTATGAGGGGGTGAGGGGTGGACCGATGTATGTTGACCGATGACCAGATACCGTGCGATGAGGGGACGAGAGTGTGTCTAATGGACCGCGCATGGAGCAGAGAAGGGGAGAGGCCCAACATAATACAGGAAAGGAGATATGCTGGATTTCTAAGAAGCGAGGGGAAGTAGGGATACTTGAGCTATGATATGTCTTTTTGCTCATTGGTTGTATATTCAATACCAATTCTGGTCATATCGCACCAAAGAGAGCAGGAAGGAAACAACTGATTAACGGCCTACTCTTTGCGAGGAAACGTATGGGATCTTTATCCTGCGGCCACACAGACATGGCCACATCAGGGCTCGAACCACAGATCCACGTATCGTTAGGCTCTCAGCTTGCCAGCAGTCTAACCCACTGGTCTATATTAATGGAGCAAAGGATCTGCTGGTAATTACCATTCTACTTAGTGATGCTATAGCGCAATCAGGAAGAAAACTAATCGATAACACTGACTGATGACGCTGTGGAGTAGCACTGGATAAAGCTGCCGGTCGATCCCCATCCCATACGTAGCTTGCTATAATTTAATAAATTCCTTTTCCATTTCTCGACAGTTGTCGTGCTCTTTAACCAAGTGATTTATCAATGTGTGTCCCAGGACCATGAAACAGCACATCGGGTTGATCTTTTTCTTGTGTTTATTCTGCGTAGGGCGGATGATGGACTTTGAGACTTGTGAGTCTAGTGGCGGATCCAGAAATTTGGGAAAGAGAAGAGGGGGTGGGGGGGGGGGCAGACCTGGTGTGAGAATATTTTACATACAAAACTCAATTTATCCTTAAAAAATGCGACCTTAACAGTGCTTGGCTCGCTACTAGCTACTTTAAAAGTAATCCTCACAGTTCTATTCCGAAAGTGGTTGCTGATGACCTGACTTCTATGTGTTGAAGTCTTCCGGTCATAGAGGAGATCTGACCGAAGCTTCCAGACACCATGATTGCGATTGACATTGCCCCCGATATTCACCATTTTGCAGTCTCGCTCCTAAAAGCCGAAGTGTTACTTGGGATGAATAATAGCTGCGAGCCAGCCTAAGGTGACTGCTCCCTTGGCCCCACATACCACCCCCCCCCCCCCGCCACCCGCCAGCCCTACAACTCAACCCCCACCAACCACCAACGGCGGCCTCCTCCACATCCCACTTTCCCCAAACCGAGGGGATGTCGCATCAGTGCGTTGTAGGTGTCTTTTTTGTCTTTTAAATGTTCCAAATTCTTGGGGGTTCGCGATTTGTCAATAGCGCGACGCCTGATGGATGACTTGGTAATCTGATGCAGGCATTTAGCTTGGGCCGTACGGAAGCCTTTTGGTGCAATGAACTTTTGCTATTTTTAAGTTATTCACATGGGGGGCTGGGATTAAAGAAGATAAACGTGTTATTATCAAGAGTTTATTTAAAATGGCTGTGGTTAACAAAAGAGGCGTCAGGCAAAGCGAGTGGGTGGGTTGAGTCGCATGAAAGATCCATTTCATAGTTTGTTGTGCCATTTATTATTGTTTATTGCTTTTTACTCTTTGCGCTACCTATTTATTATTCGTTACAGTCTCTATTATGTAAGGCCATTTTATGGTATGGGGGTAGCCCTGTTTGTCATAATTTGTGCTAGCGCCGGTAACCGCTGTTCACCCAGGCTTCTATTTCCACACCTCCTCACCCCCCCCCCCCCCCCGCCCCCAAATTCTTATATCAAGCTGAAATTACAGCCTGATAACAAAATACATTTATTTGCAGATTACAATAAATGATTTGGAGATATTTACCGATGATCTGCAGATATCTGCAAACGCTTGAAGATATCTGTAAATGTGAGGTTTATGCAGCTATCGCGTGCCATACAAGCGTCTTTCGCCAGGCTTGGATCGAGGTAGAGACCCGGGAAGGGAAGACGGAGAGATTGGTGGGTGGGAAGGGGTTAGCGGGAGAGTCAGTGGGTGACGGGAGAGACAAAGCATAGGTCCAAAATGCGAGGCCGTGATGTGCTCCCCGTGGTTGGTGGGGGAGGAGGGATGGTTGATTCGCTGGAGGGGGTATCTATTTGTTCATGATACTACAATCGATGTTCACTCTGTTCCTTTCCGATTCGGCAACAGAGTGGACAATAACCGAGTGGACAGTAACCGAGTGGACAGTAACCGAGTGGACAGTAACCGAATGGACAGTAACCGAGTGGACAGTAACCGAGTGGACAAATTTGATCCAAAAGGCCTCCGGCGCCATGCAATATGCCTTTTACGATCAAACAATAGTGTCGTAATTGATGAACATTCACTGGTATCTAACTTTGAAAAAAAAATCTTCATATATTGAAGTAACAGAGTGGGTAGCATAAGGTGGCATGCCGGCCAATATTCACTGCTATTTCTTTATTGCATAAATCATAATGATGCATTGTTCTTCCATCTGGCGATTAACACGTTGAACAGAACTGAAAGAACCATTTGTGATTTTAGCGTCAGTTACCAAGTGATTACAGAGCGGTAAGTTTTTAGGCGAATGTGATACTTAATCTGTTTCTGTATGCCATGCCAATAAGACAAGGCCTTCGGCTAGGTATTTGATATATAACAGGAATAAACATACAAAAAAAAGAAGAAGCATGAGGAGAAGCGGTACAAACAAATGCAAATGTAGGTTTGGACTCGTCCACAACTAGTTTGACAGCGGCCATTTTGAAATGCGAGACAACGGCTCAGCAACACTGTGAAGAAATCACTGGACCCTACCCAGAAGCGTCACTTGTCACACTTGGCCACAAAATGCACAATTAACCGTTATAAGTTCCATAATTTATGGAACGCACAAGTAGTAACGGACACTAAAGAAATTACGCATATTCCTCACTAGTTCGCCTGTGTCCTCACCGCAGGGGTGGATGTAGACTTTAGGGAGTGGGGGGATTGAACTTCGCAATTACAGTGCGTAGGCGGCGAAAGCGTGGGACACTGGCCCTTCCTCGGCATCATGTTGCTGCTCCCAGACAGGGATAGGCTTCTTTATTCTCGGGGGCTAAACCTATCGGCGGTGGGGCGGCAGGGCTTCTGTGGCTTGAACAGGGGGTGGGGGGGGGCTTAAGCCTCAGTAGCGCCCCCCCCCCCCCCCGCTGGATCCGCCACTGAATCACCCACGTCTCGCCGTAAGTGATTCGTTTTTTCTTCTCCATGTCCTTTAATTGCATCGAGATTGCTATATTAACAGGACAGAACGGTGATATTAAAGGGACATAATTGTGTTTAAGCAAAATAAATCAAAGTCAACTAAGTCACGTATGCTATAAACCGACAGGCATAGTCTACCTAGCACAGTCAGAGCGTTATAAAACGTTTTTATAATTGCCAAACCTCGGTTTTCTGGGTACTTCACATGCATCACGAAACTTGAAAGGGTAACGACGGTTCCCGGGTACTCCTATGGCCGTGGCCAACCAGCTGCATCGCCGTGCCACGCAACAGCGGTTTGACGGATACTGCAGAGGTTGTATTTGCAGCCCAGTCGTACAACAACGGTTGATACGTTAGAGTAACAACGGCGGCAGTTCAAATAATGTTAAAACCACTTCAAGGAGCCTACTTACAAGCACCATCTTAGGTTTTTTACATTTTAAAATCAAGAATAAAAGTATCTCAAAATCATGATGCATATGTTTGACATCTCTTTGAGTCTGTAAAAGAACAATTTGAACATCGTTATGCTAATCGTTATGCCGTAACCACACGTGGTGAGTTGACCCGTTATCATTGCCCGGGTCAGACAGAGAGAGTTGTAAATCTGACGCGAGGCACACATGTGGTCGCCTTGGATAGTCCTTGTGTGTTACGCGGACTCAACTGGTTCATTCATTCAATTTTCTACGCCAGTTCGAATGCTTCCTACTCATACCCCGATCGCACGCTCGATTTGAACCTAACTTTCAAGATACCTGAGCACATTGCTCTCCATATTTTAGATAATATTGATGGAGGTTTACTACCTGAAGACGCTCTCCTCCCATTGGACAAGGTTTCACTCGTCCCGACGTATGCGTTCGGCCGTAACAAAGTAACTTATGCGTTTAGTTTAACCTTAGCTATCCTTTTGATCACTTTCATTGTGGCCTGCTACTGTTACAAAACGCGACGTTGTCCCATGCCCCTCACTTGGCTCCACAAACGTGTCCAGAAGCGTGCAGAAAAGGGATTACACTCCTTTCCGCCTAGCCAGCCCTACCATGCCCGTTATAATACCCATGCTCGTCGAGTAATCTTGCAACGCCCTCATTCAATGTCTGAAGTATCGAATGAGAATGTCACTGATGCGATAAACATTGATTTACGCAATCAGAATGAACAACCTGAGGAGACTCAGCCAATTAACGTTACGTCAAAGCGTTATGTGTTGGGTACTGATATTGAACTGCCCAGTACTAGTGTCGCTTGAGTATTGTCGACAGCAGGTGTTATGATGCTTCCTAAATGACTAGTTATGGGTGAACGCCCTGCTGGTACGGACTTCATAGTTTGGTTGAAAAACACACCTTGCTTTGATTATTGACTTGACTTAACCTTTGCTTTGATTAATGTTTAACGTTATGATTAATCGGACATAGCTTGCCGATTGTTTTACTTATATCGCATATACCTTTGATGCTTTGATTGATATTCAACTATGATTAATCGGACATAGCTTGCCGATTATTTTAATTATATCGCGTATTTACTTGGACTCAATTATGTCACGCGAACGCGTTGCAATTATTGACTTATCGTACATGAACTTGTTTACACCAATGATACGCGGACGCGTGCTTTGATACAAGTTTTTGTTCTCTTGCAGTGCAGTTATAATTACTTGCAGTGTTAATCATTTATCTTTGCATTTATATTTGCACAGGAGCTATATCTTCTTTAACGATTAATGGTGGATATCCTAATAGATAAAAAACTTTGTTTTTATCTTGAGTATGGGAGGTGTGTAAAGGCTTGGCTCCTCATTAAGCCTTTAATTAGTTTAATTAAGCCTTTTATTTGATAGTAATTTGGCTTGGCTTTATGAAGCCTTTAAGTAGTTGTGCTATTTGGCTTTGCCTATAATCAACATGTAACCACACTTATACTTGATATACACTGAGAGCCTCAGGCAACTGGCCAAGATCCCGCCGCCGCTGGCCTTGCAGCTGTCCCAACATAATAAACGACGTATAGGAGGAGGTATAAGTCCGAGAGATAAGACCCCGAGGTCGGATCGGGCCATGGAAGTAAGCACTTTCCATGGGCGGGTTGTTATTACGTTGATTGGCCGACAGCTGTGTGAAAGAAGGTTCCAAGGTCGCTTGTCCCGCGAAAGAGTGGTTGTATTGATCACTCACAGGGTTTTACTTCTCACTCCTAATGGTTTATTTCTCACTCAGCACGAGTAATGGTTCTCCCACCGTAAACAGGTTCTTGCCAGAAAGGTCACGGTAACCTTGTTTATTTTTGCTAAGACAAAGATAGATCGGGACAAACTCGTTAAAGAGCCCGGGAGGAATGTTAACTTTTGGGCGTAACATCAACATCCATCCCGTCTCTGGAGACGAGGTATTCGCCGTATTTCCGGCTGATATTGCTGATATTGCTGAGTCATAAACCGTGGGCGTGCGGGCCCCATAAAAGAGATCAGCCAGAGAGACTCGAGACCACTCGGAAGAAGACGCTAGCCAGTCGGTCACAAAGCCATAGCCGCCACCTGCGAGTGTGCGTGCCTTTATACTATGGGGATTTTATTATATTGTATTTATGAAGAAAATTACACGGACTGAAGAATAAACATCACGAAGTCAATTTGCTCATTATTCTTCTAAGCCCAGACGTCGCACACGCCCTGGCACGGATCTTAAAAACGTCTCATACACAACGAGAAGACGAAAAGTACTGGAAGATGAAATCGCGAATTTATTATTAATATTTAAAAGTATAAATTGAATCCCCAAATAACCCGCAGGGGTCAATTTTACAGGTCGGCGATTTGTTGCAATCATCCTCAGACAACTCTTTATAACATTCGTGGCATTCCAGGGCTGCAGAGATCGAAGTCAGTTGATGACACGCAATACAACGGTGACGCCTCTCAGGGTTACATAGGACACAAAAGAGTGTAGCAAAAGATTTGAGGGGTTGAATGAAGTTGGGAACGGTTTTTAAAGATGATAATGAAAAAAATTAAATCAACATGCAATTGCTTATGATATTACTGAACAAGTTTGTGAACGTTGCAGGCAAACGTCTATATCAGAGGCAAAAGAGATTTCTATACTTAAGCTGTTGAAACTGGGCTCCTCACGATATCGTCTCAGTATTTATATCTGCAACATTCTGTGGCATTATTATAGTGGAATATTAATCTAATTTTGACATCGACTTGTTTCTTTGGGCCTGTTTCTTACCCTTAAAGCAATATATTCCGTAATTTTTTGTATTACCAACCTCTTCTCCATGTCAAATAAGTACATTCTGTCTTGAATTTAAATCCTGAAAGCCTGTGGGCTGTCCGAAGAGAAGCAATTTGGTCACCGGAGCAGAAGTTGGTGGCCGGCTTTATATCCCTGCGCGCCTGTTCGCCGTTCGGTATTTTGTGCGTAATGTCGACCGCGGCTCGCTATCACGTCCGCGCGCGATAAAAATAGACCGCGCAGTTTTATGTTGAAATGTTTGTTTTACAGACTCAAAGAGATATAAAACATATGCATCATAACTTTTGAGATACTTTTAGTCTTTATTCTAAAATGTAAAAAATCTAAGATGGCGCATGTAAGTATATTGCTTTTAACCGTGCAATATATCAAACATATATTAAAGGAATAGACTAGTCTGAGGATTTGTGCGTTGGATTGTCCTTTTCTTTTTAGCATATGCAAGACAAGTAAAATATCTATTGAAATAATCAAAATTGAATATTAAAAAAACATTAAGTAAAAAGTTACGAAGGTTTTGTTGTGCAAAACAAAATTTGGCGCGAAAATTGGTTTTCCAAGGATCGAGTGAGAAATCGACCTTGACCTTGGATCCCGCATCATTGGTGCTTATGATGTTTTGAGCGCCCAAGTCAGCCCAGGTCAGCCATTCGTTCAACACTCAAAACAAACAAGCACATCTGGCCTTAAAATGCCGACGTGTTGTGCTCATGGTTGTGTCCGAGTAAAGGAATCAAACCCAGATTGTTCTTTCTTCCGCTTACCATGGGATAATGCGCCAAGGATTCGTTTGTGGCTGGCAAAATTGAATCTTGTTCACCCCACCTGCTCACTAACACGGGCTTTGTCACCTCCATTTTGAAGAACGTTTTCTCGTCATGGAGCCGCATCGCCTCAGAGTTATACCTGAGACCTGTTCACAAACTCATTGCGGATATATTTCAACACAATCAGTGAAGGAAACAAGAAAAAAGCTCCTTGCATCGGAAGAGAACGCGAGATCACGAAGAGGGGAAGGTTAGTAGGCCCACAGCGGTTTGATACGGTCCGTTCACAGGTTTGTTGACAAACCACCAAGGCCAGGGTCAAGCACCTAAGCCAAGGCTAATGCTAAATTGGGTCCTTTTGACAGATAAGCTTAGCAGGCCCCCTGTCTCAACTTATAATAATATAAGTGTGGTAGTGTCAGCCCAAGTCTATGATATATCAAGTAAGCTAAGTTACTAACTTATCATGCTTATATGATTATATATTAATAAATTCAATATAAGCTCATTTCAATCTTCATCGACCGGACATATTTTTTAAACTGGAAATGAGGGAAATAATTCTTTTCAATGGAGAATGGGTCATTAACCGACCGCTGTCATCAATTATGTTCAGTAATCGTGAACTGGGAATTTTAATATTAAATAAATGAATATCCAGAAATAGCCAATTCTCCTTTTAATTCCTCATGACCTCCCCCCCGCCCCCCCCCCCCCCCCATAGATCTACCGGCACTGAGAACTGTTACCCGGCTAAAAAAACATATCCGTGCAACCCTACATAGCCATAATTAAAAAAAAAAACTGTGTTTAGTTTTTATTTCAGCAAATTACAATATGTGAATAAGTATTGAAATATGTCTTTTTTTACATTTCAGCTCCTTCAGGAGCTTGAAGAAATACCAAGCATTAGTGAAACTTCTGTTCTTGAGTCACACAATGAACTCAATGACCTTCCTGTGAAAATCAGTAGACTTTTTTTTTTACAGTCATTTTTACATCAGAGCAAATAGATAATTTGCCATGATTAACAAGGCATGTTAAATGCACCTTTTTGGCTAGTTTAGGGTTGATATGTCATGATGAATAGTGTGACGACATTTTTAGCTTCTTAGAAGGTTCAGAGATTGGAGTATGATGAGTATGATGAGTTTGCTCGCCATTGAGTTGAAAGTCATTTTGTTGCATACGGGAGTAATTTCCTGAACCAGCAGTTGGTTTGGCCTTTTAATTTATTATTCTTTCACGTTTGATCCGCGTTCACCGCGGCTACGTTGCGTTCATGATAAGGCTGAGACAGGGCAGGCTGTGTGGCCGCCTGGAACCTATGACGCGTTTTTTACGCAGCGCGCTGATTGGCTTGCGCTCTGCTCAGCATGCCGAACTCACAGTCGAGCGGGAGGCCGTAAATGCGAAAGTTTCAGTGCCAAATACTAATACTTATTGCTGGAGCCGGTAGCAACATACATTTTAGACTGATAGTTTGCATGTTGATCCATATGTAACATGCTACGCCTTGCTGGCCAAAAAAACCGGACTAAATTACTCCTTTAATCTTGCAACGTGTCTCACAATTGGTGCTTAGCCGCACGAGCCACATGAACAGTGCAATGGCTCAGCCACTGGAGGGCAGCACTGGCGACTAGCGGAACCCGGAAATCAGCAATGATGTCCCCAGCAGCAAACCATCATTCTATCACCACAAACAGCCTGTCTGAACCGGACGGTATCTTCCCGGCTCTCACCTTTGCCGTATTATTATTATCTCGCTATAGATGAACGCGCAAGTCATCAGTTGACCACCGTGTGGCTCGCTAGAGGGTGGCACTCAAGTTTTTGTCTTTAGTACTTAGAGTTTTGAAAAATACTAACTAGATTCGCGTAGAAAAGATGTGCGATGATGAAAACCTTACCTGCTCCGAACTGCTCCAGTGCCAGAACAATGCACAGAGTGAGAAGTACACGGTTAATACCCATGATGAAGGCGCTGCTCGTCTAGGTACAGATCCACGTGAGACTCATGACACTCATTTGTTCGATCGTGCCATTCATTATGTTCGCAAAAATGTTACAAAAGCAATGTGGCGAGGGAAAATGTTCTTTTCGCCGCACCGTACGTGGAATGTATATTAACCGCTCACAAGATGATTGGAATTCGAATAACCGCTTGTCCCAGGAAAAAACTGGACTTCTCTAAAGTTCTACCATCGTGGAGAATGGACAAAGGACACCCACAAATCTGTCATACACTCCCCACTAACATGAGTATGTTTTCATATGTACACCGTAAGACATATCGCTTTCAAATGTAGTTTTTCTCACCGCTCTCTATATATGTTGTACGGCTCGACAGTTGTTTTGGAATTTTTCTTTACAGTGAAAATCGATGTCATCTTTTGTGGTTATGAAGACCTCCGGATGACGTCGACTGAACCTGGTCAACGTGAATCCCGTGTTGTCCAACTAACTGCTCATGGCGACAGTTAGCAAGCTCCCATTCGCTAGGTGGAGCTGCGTTCCTCCGCTCGTGCTGCAGTATGCCGACAGGGGGCACAGTCACTATACTTCAATAACGGTCAAATTAGTTATAATTTCTTGCAACATTGTCATTTTAAATAAAGCATAAATATAAACGGGCCAGATTAAACTAGCAAAAACAGTGCGTAAAATATTACATTTTAAGGTGTCGGACATCTTGCCGGGCATCTGCTGTTTTGGTTCGATATCTTATCTACTTACCTGTCTATTTGGATTTTTTAAATCAGGTATCTACTTGTCTATTTCGACAGTTTTGATCAAATGTCTAGTTATTTGTCTATTTAGGCAACTTTCATCAGATATCTTGTCTACTTACCTGTCTGTTTGGACAATTTTTATCAGATATATTATCTGACTACCTGTGTAATTGAACAGCTTTGATTACATATCTTATCAAGTTACCTCTCTATCTGGATAGTTTTTGCAAGATATCTTGTCTAGTTACCTGTCTATTTGGATAGTTTTTGCCAGATATCTTGCCTAGTTACCTGTCTATTTGAACAGTGTTATTGGATATATTTTATCAAATATCTAGTTACTTGTCTATTTAGGCAGCTTTAATCAAATGTCTTACTTCGTTATCTGTGTTGTTATAGTTTTTATCATATATCCTATCTAGATACCGGTCTGACAGCTTAGGCCAGTTTCGCTCACTCATATTTCATATGGACAGCATCGAATTTCCTTTATGATACTCCAATGGCAGCCACGTTGTGTGTTTTGTTGTTGTTTGTTGTTATTTTTTGTGGCGGGAGGGGGGGGGGGGTGGGCGGGGCGTTGGAGGAGGGCGGGGTGAGGTTAGAGGAGGTCGATGTTAGCCCCTATTAACTCCCCTTCATGTATAAATAGCTTGACCTGGGGCGAAGTGAACATATGTGCATGCCACATCGCATTAATGTGTGTGATTACGCGGGTATATGACGGTAAGGACCGCAGCAAACTCCCTTCAATCGATATTTTGCCACGCCAGATGTTATATTGGTTTATCTTCCATCGTCCGACCCTCTCCCCACTCCACCCCGTTTCTCTCCCTCCCCCCCCCCCCTCCGTCGTATCCAGTTTCACTATTCCGCCACCATGACCCTATGCCTCAACCCCTGAGTGCCCCTCCCTGGCTGACGTCAGAGTAATAAAATACATTGGTTGAACAACCAATAATCAAAAAACCATTCTTAACATTCTTAAGCTTTTGAAAACAAGCTGTGACCAGATGTAACTGTTGTCAATAATAAAACATGTTAGCGTGGATGCACTAGCGGAGCGACACGATTCTACATAGCCACACCTCATAATGACTTCTTCTAGTTCTTTCTGTTAGGGACATTAGAAAAATTAATACGCTTGCCAAGATGTCTAAGTCTAAGTTTCACTTATTTTTGCGACCAAAAATAACATGACAATAACAAGCGAATAGCGGCAGAGATAAAGAAAGTTCAGAAAGATTACCCCGGATTTCCATTCGATCCTAGCTTCCTATATATATGACGTTCAAGTTTGACCAACGTGCTGAAATGTAACATATATATACAATCCGTCATGTCTTTTTATCGTTCAAACGGGCCCTTCTGGATATTACTGGCGAAGGACGCGATTTTGTGTTGCTCAAAAAGTCATCAATGGGATGGAACATGTGCCATTCACCGAAGTTTTTGCTGTACCATGGCACCCACTTTTAGGGATGTAAGCATAACAACTGTATGTAACAACTTACTGAAGCACGTATTAATATTTCTGTTTATGGTGTTTTCTTTTGATATTACCTGCCAAATCCCATCCAGCTTTCTTTTAGCGACAGTGCTATGTTATGAAGTTCTTATTTACTCACTGGTTCAAGAAAAAAATTTTTTTGTATAAACGTTATTTACTTTGCGAGGTTTTGAACAGCGAATACACATGTGAATACGATACAAACAGTTGTGAACTAAACGGATCAAAAATTCAAATTCATAACTACATCATAAGGCACAAGTGAAAACGGTCAACAAAGGGTTCTACAAACAAATGTTGCATAACGACTAAAGCATAGGCCAAGAACACAGGGCAGGAATTATCGGTTACAATATGACAACAGTATAATATAATATAAACAACCCATACTTAACCCTCTTATTGGTGAAATATAAGTTATTTACCTAAATCGTTTGGAGTCAGCAATATACCGGAAAAGGGATAAAAACACTGAGGAATTTTCTTCCGTGTAGAGTAAATTAGACCCGTGAAAGAGGACATCACAAAGGATATTGAGCTCACATTTGGTACTCGGGTGGATTTTAAAATTATGCGTTTCTAGGAATGTTACATCATTTAATAAGCGATCGCGTGGTTCTGAGAAGGCTGAACAGTGAAGTAAGAAATGAACGTTGTCCTCGGGTTGAGATAAGCAATACTCACAAATGTCATTTTGGATGAACCCATAATTATACCTATGTGCGTTCAGTCCACTCAGACCCATACGCATTCTACCCTGATGTGCGGCTTCAATGTTGTAATATTTATCATGAAGGTCGTTGCGAGAATAAAAAAAGTTACTCTTGTACGTTAGCTTGAAGGAAGCAATGGACGGAGAATCCTTAATGATATCTGGCAATCCGTTCCAGTGACGTATTGTTCGCCACAGAAAGCTATTAATTGAGTATGATTTCTTTAGACACGGGAGTAATAGATCATTTCAACTTCTGAGGGGATAACGCGATATATCAGAGACTGGCGGAGGAACTAGCGATCTAAGATATTGTGGGGCTGGCCCGTGTAAGTGTCTGGGCACCGGCTTCCAGCAATAATCTGGCATGAGATGTAGATGAGTAGGCACGTGTCACACTGAGTAAAGATTGGCGCTGAATTTGTTCTAGTTTATGAGATTGACTCTTGGTCCGTGTAACACAGGTGTGGCATACTCGAGTAAGGGTCTAATATGTGTATTATACATAATTAATTTCGTACGTCGATCAATTGGTTTTGGCATACGTTTCAACATATTTACGGCTTTACGACGACTTTGCAATTATATTCTTTACATGAGAAACCCAGTTCATAGTATCTGTGAGAGTAACGCCCAGATGACAATGCGTGTAAACCCTTTTAATTGGCGATAAACCAAGTAACAATAGCAGGTCGTCTGGCTTCCTTGGTTTCTTACTAAAAATCATGTAAACACTTTTACTTGGATTAAAATTCAAGAAACATGCTCACACAACTCGTTTGCTTAATGTAACTGCATGGTGAAAGAGCCTTGATACGCGGAATACTCTTCCCAATAGGCTGATCCTGTGTTAGCGCAAGGGTTGTTAAATCCATTCGCAATAATGACTGGAGCCATAGCCTGGCGCCCGGAACCTTAATCCAGCTCGCGGAGTAATAGTCCAGCGCAAGGAGACATAGTGCAGTGCAGAAAGCCATAGCCGCGCCTGGAGCCATAGTCCGCGCCCGAGGCCATAGCCCGGAGCCACAGTACGGCGCCTGGAGCATAACCCGGAGCCTAGAGCACTAGTCTAGCATATGAAGCCATAGCCCGCGCTCGGAGCCTAGAGCACTAGTCTAGCATACGAAGTCATAGCCCTCGCTCGGAGCCTAGAGTACTAGTCTAGCATACGAAATCGAAGCCCGCGCTCGGAGCCTAGAGCACTAGTCTAGCATACGAAGTCATAGCCCGCGCTCGGAGCCTAGAGCACTAGTCTAGCATACGAAGTCATAGCCCGCGCTCGGAGCCTAGAGTACTAGTCTAGCATACGAAGTCATAGCCCTCGCTCGGAGCCTAGAGTACTAGTCTAGCATACGAAATCGAAGCCCGCGCTCGGAGCCTAGAGCACTAGTCTAGCATACGAAGTCATAGCCCGCGCTCGGAGCCTAGAGTACTAGTCTAGCATACGAAGTCATAGCCCGCTCTCGGAGCTTAGAGTACTAGTCTAACATACGAAATCGTAGCCTGCGCTCGGAGCCTAGACCCATAGTCTAGCATACGAAGCAAAAACCCGCGATCGAAGCCTAGAGTACTAGTCCAGCATACGAAGTCATAGCCCGCGCTCGGAGCCTAGAGTACTAGTCTAGCATACGAAGTCATAGCCCGTGCTTGGAGCCTAAAGCATTAGTGTGGCGTACGAAGTCAAAGCCCGCGCTCGGAGCCTAGAGCACTAGTCTGGTATAGGAAGTTATAGCCCGCGCTCGGAGCCTAGAGCACTAATCCAGCATACGATGTCATAGCCCGCGCTCGGAGCCTAGAGTACTAGTCTAGCATACGAAGTCATAGCCCGTGCTTGGAGCCTAAAGCATTAGTCTGGCGTACGAAGTCAAAGCCCGCGCTCGGAGCCTAGAGCACTAGTCTGGTATAGGAAGTTATATCCCGCGCTCGGAGCCTAGAGCACTAATCCAGCATACGAAGCAATAACCCGTGCTCGGAGCCTAGAGCACTAGTCCTGCAAACGAAGTCATAGCCCGCGCTCGGAGCCTAGAGCACTAGTCTAGCATACGAAGTCATAGCCCGCGCTCGGAGCCTAGAGTACTAGTCTAGCATACGAAGTCATAGCCCTCGCTCGGAGCCTAGAGTACTAGTCTAGCATACGAAATCGAAGCCCGCGCTCGGAGCCTAGAGCACTAGTCTAGCATACGAAGTCATAGCCCGCGCTCGGAGCCTAGAGTACTAGTCTAGCATACGAAGTCATAGCCCGCTCTCGGAGCTTAGAGTACTAGTCTAACATACGAAATCGTAGCCTGCGCTCGGAGCGTAGACCCATAGTCTAGCATACGAAGCAAAAACCCGCGATCGAAGCCTAGAGTACTAGTCCAGCATACGAAGTCATAGCCCGTGCTTGGAGCCTAAAGCATTAGTCTGGCGTACGAAGTCAAAGCCCGCGCTCGGAGCCTAGAGCACTAGTCTGGTATAGGAAGTTATAGCCCGCGCTCGGAGCCTAGAGCACTAATCCAGCATACGATGTCATAGCCCGCGCTCGGAGCCTAGAGTACTAGTCTAGCATACGAAGTCATAGCCCGTGCTTGGAGCCTAAAGCATTAGTCTGGCGTACGAAGTCAAAGCCCGCGCTCGGAGCCTAGAGCACTAGTCTGGTATAGGAGGTTATAGCCCGCGCTCGGAGCCTAGAGCACTAATCCAGCATACGAAGCAATAACCCGTGCTCGGAGCCTAGAGCACTAGTCCTGCATACGAAGTCATAGCCCGCGCTCGGAGCCTAGAGCACTAGTCTAGCATACGAAGTCATAGCCCGCGCTCGGAGCCTAGAGTACTAGTCTAGCATACGAAGTCATAGCCCTCGCTCGGAGCTTAGAGTACTAGTCTAACATACGAAATCGTAGCCTGCGCTCGGAGCGTAGACCCATAGTCTAGCATACGAAGCAAAAACCCGCGATCGAAGCCTAGAGTACTAGTCCAGCATACGAAGTCATAGCCCGCGCTCGGAGCCTAGAGTACTAGTCTAGCATACGAAGTCATAGCCCGTGCTTGGAGCCTAAAGCATTAGTCTGGCGTACGAAGTCAAAGCCCGCGCTCGGAGTCTAGAGCACTAGTCTGGTATAGGAAGTTATAGCCCGCGCTCGGAGCCTAGAGCACTAATCCAGCATACGATGTCATAGCCCGCGCTCGGAGCCTAGAGTACTAGTCTAGCATACGAAGTCATAGCCCGTGCTTGGAGCCTAAAGCATTAGTCTGGCGTACGAAGTCAAAGCCCACGCTCGGAGCCTAGAGCACTAGTCTGGTATAAGAAGTTATAGCCCGCGCTCGGAGCCTAGAGCACTAATCCAGCATACGAAGCAATAACCCGTGCTCGGAGCCTAGAGCACTAGTCCTGCATACGAAGTCATAGCCCGCGCTCGGAGCCTAGACTACTAGTCTGGCACACGAAGCAATATCCCGCGCTCGGAGCCTAGAGCAATAGTCTGGCATACGAAGCAATAACCCGCGCTCGGAGCCTAGAGCGCTAGTCTGGCATACGAAGCAATAACCCGCGCTCGGAGCCTAGAGCACTAGTCTGGCATACGAAGCAATAACCCGCGCTCGGAGCCTAGAGCACTAGTCTGGCATACGAAGCAATAACCCGCGCTCGGAGCCTAGACTACTAGTCTGGCATACGAAGCAATAGCCCGCGCTCGGGGCCATAGCCCACACCCGGCGCCATAATCTAGCGCACGAAGCCATAGTTCAGCGCAGAGAGCCATAGTCCGCGCCCGAAGCCGTAGCCCAGAGCCATAGCCCTCGCCTGGGGCAATGACCCGGAGTCACGAGCATTAGTCCATCATACGGAGCCTTAGCCCGGAGCCTCGAGCACTAGTGCAGCATACAACGCCGTAACCCGCTCCTGCAGCAATAGCCCGCTCCCGCAGCAATAACCCGCACCCGGAGCCATAGCCCGCTCCTGCAGCAATAGCCCGCTCCCGCAGCAATAACCCGCACCCGGGACCATATGATATGCACACACATTTGGTTTCATCGACTACGACTTTGTGCAAAGCCCGCTGCCTTTCACGTGAGCGATATTCATGGGTGCCAAGTTTGGCCGTTGACCAATTTAAACACTTTATAGATATCACTGGCATGTATACTCCAAAGTCTCTTGAGGCCTGCAAACAATCATTGTACCATTCTGGCAGTATGCAAACAGTATTTTACCATATGGTGGATAAGCAGAACCCCCCCCCCCCTGTATAATGATAAGTAGTCAACGAAAGGCGCTACTTTTACATCATTTAATTTCAACTCAAAACATTACCCAAAGAGGGAAAAGCCAAAAGTGTCCCATCCCACATCCGTTAGAACGCGTACCCATGACGCTCAATGCAAGGTTTCCTTCATAGCGTCTTCTATATTCCACCCACCTCCACCCCCAATCGAGGACAACTCGACCCTTGACAACCCCTGCACCCCCCCCTCCCCCCCGCAGACAGGCCAAGGCATGACACGGCGCAGGGGCGAGTCCAGGAATTTGAAAATGGACGGGTCTACTGCTGGAAATTTGCGCCCGAGGAGGCGGTGCGCTCAATTGCGACCGGAGTAGTGTCCCTCAAAAACGCCTTAGCGTATATGTGAGTTAAGACAGAGATGTCTGTGATGACTTAAACTGGACATCTGCAATTGACGACCATTGATACGCTACTACAAAAGTGGAAACAACGCAGTTTGACAATATTCGGCAAAGTGACGGTAATCAAGTCACTAGCTCTTCCCAAAGCGCCGAACAAACAATTTCTACGTGCTTGGATAATGTATCCATGACGTCATGCCGCACCCACGAATTCGATTGCAAATATAAAACGGGTACCCGATTATCCCATATATAGGATCACCCCATTCTCCAGTTAACAGCAAATAGCTGAAAAAATAAGCACCCTGGTCAACTTTATTTCAGCATGTCTAATTCCCCTTATGCGATCAATAACAAACGTGGCTCTCGCAGCCCGTGACCTGGATGAGGACCGCACCCTGAATCTCTACCAACGTCATCACGACACTTATAGTACCTCGCTCGTTATCTCTGGGCACAGAAGCCTCGATCGTGAGGGGGTGGGGGAGGGGGGGCGGGGCTGCAACACCCCTATGTCATATAAATATCAGCCTGTTAACCGCACACGAGGCCACGAGCTCGCGCACCTAACGAGCAGCAAGACAGGCCGGAGTCGCCCGGGAGATAAACAATGGCAAAAAGACAACTTAGTACAAAAATATCTCGTCCAAAGACAACATGCGTCACAGTATATGCAATGATTACCATTAAATACACCTCTTTAGCAATTACTATGCCAACGGTACCAGACCAGACGAATGTATATTAATTAGAGGCTATGTTTCTTTAGAACTATTGATCTCGTGTTATTATTGAGAACTACTTCTTTCGTTTAACGGTAGGGCCCCCTAGGACCTTGTTCGACACGGCGATTTTTAAAATCGAAAACGCGACATTGGGGCTGCCTTAAAATTGGCATGCGACATCGAGACCGGTCCACAAGCGACACGGGCAAAAACTGCTGTCTGACAAGCTGCCATCTTCAAAACGCGCGTGCAAATAAGGAGGAGACGAGAAAGCGATATTTGCCGGGTATTGCTAAGTTACCCCGAGGCTTCAGGAGCGGAACTAAATTGGGGATAGGAGGATTGCATCCCACCCACCTTGGGAACTTGAGCATACACTCTAAGGGGACGCTAAGTGCATGTATAGTATCGAAGAGAACAACAATTAGGGGACATCATGAGTCATGTCGAAAGAGCGCAAAGTGCTCTGCTCTGAGAAAATAGCAGGCGGGACCTCTGTTTCGTTATTTTTTTAGTGATACCATGGAATACAAGTATTAACATTTTATTGGACCACATTCTTCTTCGGTTGACTTCAATAGAGACAGGAATTTTGAACTTAAATATAAAGACTCTGGAGCCGGCTTAATCTTGCTCCAGTCTCTGGAGCCGGCTTAATCATGCTCCAGTCTCTGGAGCCGGCTTGATCCTGACTCAACATCTGGAACCGGCTTGATCCGGCCCAACTTCTGGAGCCGGCTTGATCCGGCCCCAATCTCTGGAGCCGGCTTGATCCGGCCACATTCTCCGGAGCCGGCTTGATCCTGCCCCAATCTCTGGAGCCGGCTTAATCCTGCCCCCGTCTCTGGACCCGGCTTGATCCTGCCTCAAACTCTGGAGCCGGCTTCATCCTGCTTCAATCTCTGGAGTCGGCTTCATCCTGCCTCAACATCTGGGGCCGGCTTGATCTGGCCCAATCTCTGGACCCGGCTTGATCCTGCCCCAATCTCTACAGCCCAGTTGATCCTGCCCCAATCTATGGAGCCGGCTTGATCCTGCTTCAATCTCTGGAGCCGGCTTAATCCGGCCCCAATCTCTGGAGCCGGCTTGATCCTGCCTTAATCTCTGGAGCCGGCTTCATCCTGCCCCAATCTCTGGAGCCGGCCTGATCCTGCCCCAATCCCTGGAGCCGGCTTAAGCCTGCCCCAATCTCTGGAGCCGGCTTGATCCTGCCTTAATCTCTGGAGCCGGCTTCATCCTGCTCCAATCTCTGGAGTCGGCTTGATCCTGCCTCAACACCTGGAGCCGGCTTGATCTGGCCCAATCTCTAGAGCCGGCTTGATCCTGCCCCAATCTCTACAGCCGGCTTGATCCTGCCCCAATCTATGGAGCCGGCTTGATCCTGCCTCAATCTCTGGAGCCGGCTTCATCCTGCTCCAATCTCTGGAGCCGGCTTGATCCTGCCGCAACCTCTGGAGCCGGCTTGATCCTGCCTCAATCTCTGGAGCCGGCTTCATCCTGCCGCAACCTCTGGAGCCGGCTTGATCTTATCACTTTGCGCCAGCCGTGTCCTTACCCCTGTGAAGCTCGACTGATATCTGCAGAGACAACCCAGGTGGGGACTTGGGGTGCAATTATTGACACCGACTCTAAGGGCCCTATGGTCCTTTACATACATAAAGCGCGCGTGTTTCTGTTGAACTATTATGGGCGCGCTGAAGCAAAATTTGTGCGTAATCGTTCTCCATAAAATACCAGAAAACTTTATCCGCGGTGATTTAGAAATCATACAGCGTCGTTATGTTGGACTCTTATCGGCGCGCTGAAGCAAAGTTGTGCGTAATAGTTCCCCATAAAATACCAGCAAACTTTATCCGCGGTGATTTAGAAATCATACAGCGCCGTTATGCGTATCGATCCGACGTGGTAGTCACGTGACTCTGGTCTGGTCGTGGGCCGAGATCAACATAGACTTGGCTAGAGTCACCTTAGGGAGGCCTTAGGACGGCATTTGGGTTGCCCCCGTTTACTTCTTTTCTTTGTGGGGGGGGAGGGGGGGGGGGTGAGTTTCCCCCGGAGATTTGGAACATCTTGAATCTCCCTCTTGAACAGCCCTATTTAAGAGCTGATACCAACTACGGCACCGTAGGAATTATCTACATTTCACAGTATCGCCCATCTACTTGAAGATATGGCTTGGCTTGACTGGGCTTAATGGGATAGAGTGTCCTAGCCCCAGGAACGTGTCTTCATCGCCTGTACCAGACACGCAGGGATCAGTTAGCCCCATCCCTACAGCCACACCTCACCGGTGTATGTCATAATACATATCGATAAAAAAGGACTGCAATCTTGTATTGTTATGTTTATACATAGAGACAGTAGCGGCGGCTTTAATGTGCATTGCTTTAACTGAAGTAACATCTTGAATCGTTTTTCCTCGTTTACTGAGACGTTATCACGAAACAAAGTCGCATAAATTACGTTTTTATGTTCTAATCGTGCAAAGGAGGATAGGAAGGTTCCGCGCCACCTAGCGGATTAGCTTGGAACTAAAGCAGAAAAGGTTGACGCTGCCTCATTCTTGTCATGGCTGCCGTGGCGGTAACGTCGAGTCAGAGCGTCTCACTGGAGAAGAATTTCGGCCTTTTTCTGTATCTATTTTGTTTGTGCACCACTTGCCTGTGGACTCTGTGCCGTGTCTTTCCGTAAACTGTCTCCTTGGACACTTCAGTCAAGTGAATCGCTTGCTTTCACGGCGTGTTCGCTGTTCGCTGACAACGCGTTGCAGACGAAGCAGAAAAGTGTCAAGCCGCACTGGTTCTCATCCAGGTGCATGAAGATTTCATGTGAAGCTAAGGTGAGACACATTCAGCCAAGGTGAGACATTTTGGGCCGGGAGCTTTTATTGAAACTGAATGGGACTCTACATTGAAACGTGTTGACTGTTGTGCTATTCAAAACCTTCACCTTGTTGGTGGCTTCTCTCCCCTGGAGAAGCGGGCTTGCCTGGGGGCACTTGGGCCAAGATCTAGATCTACTTGATTGTCATGACATTACATTAGCAGATTAGGGTAGATCTGCATGGGTAAATCACAATCAAGGTCAAAAGTCCAAAATAACACTGTTAAGCTTACATGATATTTTAAATATTTTACAGTGTAAGAAATAACACTTGTAGGTAAAAGATTTATTGGTCTGCTTAAATACATAAAATTTCAACAACAAAAATATTCAAATCTACATTTTTGACAAAATTACAGTCATTTTATAATCTGAAATTGATAAAATTCCATTGTTAATTACGAGTGTTCATTTTAATATCTTAATGTTAGCTGTCTGTATATTGTTAGTTGATGTTGATGCAATAGGGAGTTAATGATTTCTATTTATCTAATAATGCATTAGATCTAGGTCAATTAATAATTGGCTGAAGTGAACAGGTGTTGGATCATGTATTTGTTATGACATTTATGAAAAAATATCCATTTGTTATGAAAACATCAATTTACCCCAATGAATTGTGATTGGGTCATATCCATATAATAAAAACATTGTATTAAAGAAACAAATAATCAGAATCTACTATTAAAAAGAAAAAGAAATGACTAATATCAAGCTAAGTCTTCATGCAGTAAGACGAAAATCCACTTTGATGACAATAGCCAAAATATGCTGAAAATTATGTAGTGTAATCACAAGATAGATGAGTTAATTTTTATTCATCTCACAAGATAGATGAATTATTATTTTATTATAGCCTCTATGTTATTCTATATTGATGTTATTATCCATGAAAAAGATTGACTGCAATATTGTTGTATTCCCTGGATATGCAAACATGAAGTTTGATTGTAGTGTACATACCCCTATGTTGTGTACAAACCCCTATGTAGTGTACATACTCCTGTGCAGTGTACATACTCTTATGTAGTGTACATACCCCTATGTAGTGTATGTAACCCTATATGTAGCGTATGTAACCCTATATGTAGTTTATGTAGGGTACGTTCCCCCACGTTCAAACGGTATTAAAGTAATCAAATCATACCAAAAAGGCTGAGAATTCTGGGACCATACTGTTATTCGATCTACCTTACTATGATGAAGTATTCAGTTAACGGATGTCTTTGAAAGATCATTGTGTAATATTCAA
This sequence comes from Arenicola marina, assembly GCA_964019135.1. Taxonomy (NCBI): domain Eukaryota; kingdom Metazoa; phylum Annelida; class Polychaeta; family Arenicolidae; genus Arenicola; species Arenicola marina. The sequence goes on along the minus strand of OZ025253.1, from coordinate 6,952,424 downwards.
GGGCTATATGAGTGTAAATTGTAGTGTATATAGTGTACCCCAACTACCCTTCAAGCCTTGGCTAAGCATGTACCGGTATGTTCACCCAGATATGCTTGTGCCATAAAAATAAAAATTCTGGAATGATAAGTTGTAATTTGGTAAAACTTTGGTTAAACCTCTATAGAGGGCATGCAAAGAGTGAGAGAAAAGTGTGACATTTGGTCGTTACTGAGAGATAATATTTTGGTTTTAATAGGTATACAAGATAGGCACTGACAGTCAGGGCAAAGTATACAGACGGTTAATTACTTGAACTAGGCCTATTAGGCTATTTCAATATCAACCGGAATAGATCTAGGCTATAAAGTTAATGTGGTTATTTAGAGATATACTGCATGATCAACCTTTTTTAATGCTGTTTTGAGATGTATACATGCAAATTGGGCTATAGCGATAGCTGTTTATCCTTGAATTAGTTATTTTTGTTTATTTATTGTGGTATAAGAATGTTACTAATTTAAATTGATAGTTTCAAGAAATATGATTGCATCACCAAAATGATAACAAATAGTTACTTTTGTATGACTGTTTCATTTGACACTTTGTGGATTCACCCATGTATTCACCCATGTATTCCATCTTGGACCCATTGATATGTATCATCAGTTATTTAATTGCAGTGGTTGGATCAGGATCAAAATCCCACTTCAGGTATATCCTGATTTGGGATTTTAACACCCTTCCATCAGGTCCAGGACCATGGATTAAGGCGGACAACTCTCAGGCTGATCACATGCAAGAGGTTCAGGACTCTTCTTAATAATACCAAGGTGCAATGCAATTGCACAGAGGGGCACTATGGACAAGTTATCATTAGTGCCAAAACACCAAGACCAGCTAACAGAACCTTCGATCTAGATGCAGAATCATTGTCCAGCAGCGACAGTGATGGGACGACGAAGGAAGACGAAAATGAGGCAGAACAAGACAAGGTGGATGATGACGGAAGTACTATTTACAGTGCATCGTTTTACTGTGCGGACTGTACCTTCCCAGAATCGCAACAGAATGTCAGGGATCTGATGAAAATATCTGCACACGGTCTTCCAGACATACGATTGGTTCCTGAACCAGACAATGTCAAAGACAGAACTGCTATTAACATTCAGGCTAACCTTGATCAACGCTGGCAGTCAATTGGATACGTGAGAGTATCGGACATTCCAAGGATGCATAATGCATTGAATACTGGAACATTTCGTTTAATTTGTTTGAACATGATCATTGTTAAATATCATCCTTCAGTCCCTGGTGGTGTGTTATATTCCAATGTTATGTTACAATGATTAAGGTAGGGAAATGGAAAAGAGCCGATCGGACCAATTATTACAATAAGGACTTAAATGTATGAAAGTTTACAGTTTAAAATTTTTTCTTCCATCGGGACACTTTAACCTGTAATTGTTAACGTGAGAAAGTCACGACTGCATTATAGCTTGCTACTGTATGCTACAGTTATATAGTTATTCACGTTCAGCTGCTTACATAAAAAAAACATTTGTACATTCTTAAATAAACAGCAACTATCGTGTAACTTATGACCATCCAAGAAATTCTTATTTCACATATGTTTATACATACACAGAAAAACATTAGTAAGTACCATTGTTGTAAGTGATATATAAGTGATAACAAGACAAAACATATTCTTACACTCTACACAAAAGAGCATGTTCTCCAGTGTGGTCCGATTCATTTTGCGCACTGAGTCCTTCGCATCATGGACCAACTGCCACAGGTGGAGCGGCCGGGTGTCTCCCATAGACCTTAGCGAGCAAAAAAGTCGGTGACGGTTCCTGTTTTAAATAAATCTGGTCCCTTTGTAGTGTGAATTAAAACAAACGTATTAGTTATAGTTTCTTCCAATTACTCTCAAAGTAACCAGGATGTTGTTATCCGTGATGTCCCACGCGGCCTCCATGAGAGCATCCTGACCAGTGTTCTTAGCGGCTTTGGTCTGAAACGTCTATAAAGAAGCTAAAACATTTGTCATTCCGCTTTATATCCCCTTGGCCGATAGTCGTTGCAATGATTTTATATTATTTATTTAATAATATAATTTCCAATTTAGACAGGATTGTATTCATTGTACTCGACAACCAAAAAAAACTTTATTTCCTCATGTATGCGAAATATGTCACAATATAAATTACTGCTGCGATGACATTTCATCACCATGCGTTTCATTTTACACTTGTGCAGGACCACTGGGCGAAACTGTCACATAAGCTTAACAGCGAGTCATAACCCAAGGAAGGTAGCTAACCTTCAAATACAAATGCAAAATGAAACGCATAAGCTAACCTTCAAACGATTTGCCTATTTTGCTGCGTAAAGCGCTTGCTGAAATATAACTAATATTTGAAAGCCAATTTTGGTTACCTCTAATATATATATAAGAAACATCCTCGAGTATGTATGAACACAGCAATCTAATGATATTTCTTATATTTCATGTCGCAACTACCAGTAAATATACACAGTTCACCATACAAGCAAACAGTTTCTGACATCTAGAGACTCTGGTTACTAAAGTATTGAATATTTTGTACTTGTCCAGAAAGTAATTGTACTGTTGGACACCGGTGGTGCAATAATTCAAATCCGTATTTATATCAGTTAAAACTAAATAAAATATTGAGACTCTATAGGTCTCATTAAATTCCGGTGAAATAAAAGGTGCGTATGTGAATATTCGCCCGGCTAAGAGTTTGTCCAATGGCAATGGGGATCGAGGCTGTCTGGGTATTTTTTTTAGAGGATGGTGGGGGGGGGGAGCTAGTCCGTTTCCAAGGGGTGGTTATTGCCCGGAGAGGGAAATTGTCTGGGGTGGAGACGGGTATCCGGGCAGGGGGATAGGGGTAGCAATTGCCTGAAGGGAGTTGTCCAGGGAGGGAAGAGTTGTCGGGGGGAGAGGGGAAGATTGTTTGGGGGAATGGTCTCGGGAGAACTTACCGGGGGGAGTTGGCTGAGAAGGGGATTGTCGAGGGGGAGTTATCCTAGGGGAACTTTAAATGTCCCAGGCCAGGGCTGCATGGCAGGTTACCAGGCCTGTCTCTAACTTATCACAGGGTGCCATTAGAGCCAGGCAGCATTTGCTGTCTTTGCGGTATTGCAACGCATAGTGGCGCGGCTGGCGCTGGCGCGGCTGGCGAATAAATTTGGCCAGAAAATGCCCTGACATTGCAAGTTAAGATAATAAATCAAAGTAAGCTTATTTTCTTTCCGGCCGGGTCAGTAAATTGCATAAGGATTCTGGAAAGATGCATATTTTGTCGGATACTTAAAAACTGTGCGCCCCATACGTAAAAATATGTGCTGCAAAACCGCACAGACAGCAAATGCTGCCTGCATGGCTCTAACCTGCTAACGGCAGTAACCAGTAACGACACACATGAAGCTTAGCCTTAGTAGACTAAGTTAGAGGCAGGACTGGTAACAATTGTCTGTCAACTGGTCGAACAGTGTTTTGACTTTTGTTGACAATTTAATTTAAGCTGCAGGCCTGCTATTTCTGCTTGTCGTCACGGAGCATAAGTTTATCTTGTTGTGTTATGTAGCAACTCACCATAGGCAAAGTCTTGTGTAGATCTAAAAAAAAGATTATTTTATTTTTGACCTTCTATTAGATAAGATTTCCACCTGTGACCTGGCCACATTTAGAAGTCGTTCCACCTGCCATCCTTGCTGGTGTCAAACCCCATATCCTTGACCTTTACCATCTTGAGAATTAAGATTATTGCGCCAAAGAAAATGCGATGTGTTTTCACTAATTGCCTAACAAACTGACCCAGCCGCCATACCAGAGCGGCAGAAGCGCGTCGTTGTCCGTTTTGCGTTGCGCAGCAGCTTACGATCAAATATGGCCATCGGAAATTCAGTAAAAAGGGCTAACTTCAGCACTACTTTTCGGCGCGTTGGAGTGGGGATCTCCGGGGATCTCCTTTGCACTCATATTCATCAAAGTTTCTTACATCTGATTGGACGTATATTATGACATCACTTTGAATAATTAATTAATGATCACATGATCAGTCCGCCGGAAATGATCAAAATGCGAAAATCAGTAAAAGTCGACTCGATTCAAGTGATCTTATGTTTCTTTTTATGCCTTGACATTTCCGAAAATGAGTTTCTAATGTAAGAATATACTTTCTTTAGTGTTTGTAGCTAAGTGATAATCCATGAAATGCATTTTCTAAGGAATTACAAGTCTTTTTGCGACGCAGGTCATTTGTTTACATTCTTAGTTACGCCGGGTGCGCTAACGAAAATTTGGCCGCTAGAAGGCGCTGAGTCTTCGGATCCTCGTTGAATCGTGCGTCGTCTAGACTTAATACCGGCAACGGGATAAAGGGCTAAATTCTTACCCGTCTGGGCGCGCAGCTGCACGGCCAGACGCCCGCACAGCCAGACGGGTGTGTGTGCGGGGACCGGGTGTGTGCGGGGACCGGGTGACGGCCCAATAACAAATGGCTGCTCCCCCACCCACCACCCACCGACGCCTGCCTGGCCAGACGCCTGCATGGTCAGACGGGTGTGCGGGACCGGGCGACGCGTCTAGACGGCACCGGCCCAATAACAAATGGCTGCTCCACTCACCGACGCCTGCATGGTCAGACGCCTACACGCTGAGACTGGTGTGTGGCTGTTGTGGGCGGCTGTTGATGACTACACTGGTCCAGGAGTTAGTGTTGTTATCACTCTATGTGGTTTGACACTGGTTTGACCGTTCTGTATAGGCGGGAAAAGTGGTTGACTAGGTGTGTTTCAACCTTGGCCTTTCTGTTGGGCTTGAACTTGGTCGGTGGACAAATTGGGCAGTGCACATCTGTGTACTTCCCGCCACATCCAATGTCGCACCCGGAACATTTCAGCAAAGAAAATGACGACATGACATCAGCTTCTTCTGGCAACACAGTCTTATGCATCTTCGTTTCTCTCTCCATTTCAAATGATGCCAGCATTATACCTCTTGCTTATATCGGCCCTCAACATTTTCACAGTATCTCCAACTATTAATTGCAACTGACAAACTTAATCAAATTAACTATATATGAGGTTTGATATTTGTTAATAGCAAAGGACAAAGTTTGATGTTTGTTAAAAGCAAAGGACAGCATTTTTTCTCAATCAAATTAACTGCTTTTTGTGCATATATGTGCAACATATATGAGGCTTAATGTTTATTCATGAAATCATCCAGTTTAGCTCCATATGTTTACATACTGCCAGACATTGCTTTAGCAAAACTCGAAGAGAACGAGTATTTAATATTTGTCTCTTGTGTCATTGTCATTTGTCATTCAGTAGAGCTCACACAAAGACAAAGATCACTCCTCCAAATCCCAAATACTCTTCGTTCAGTTTCGTACTGGCTATAAGCAGTTTTGTACTTCTCCTCCCCACTGCCTCTCTCTGATCCAGCAAACTTTTCCCTTCTCCATCCCCACCCTCCTTCAGCCGGTGGTTCAATAACAACCACAAGCATTCTCATTGGCCTAGAGCGCCTTACCCCTCCAACCCCCACCCTCCTGCAGCCAGTAGTTCAATAACAACCACAAGCATTCTCATTGGCCTAGAGCGCCTCACCCCCTCCACCCCCCACCCTCCTGCAGCCAGTAGTTCAATAACAACCACAAGCATTCTCATTGGCCTAGAGCGCCTCACCCCCTCCACCCCCACCCTCCTGCAGCCAGTAGTTCAATAACAACCACAAGCATTCTCCTTGGCCTAGAGGGCCTGACCCCCCTCCACCCCCCCCCACCCCTCCCTACTCGTCTGGGCCTGCAGGTAAGATCTTTTTTTTTGTCTTTTATTGTACTGATAAAATCGAGCAAATCGAGTATTCGTACATAGTCAAGGCCATATCTGGCCGTATAGGCATAGCTATACATAAAAACAAGGTATGCAATAGTTTAAAAAAGACTATAACAACTCGACTACGTTAATAGGTGTACATAAACAGAGCCGAATTCGGCCGTATAGGTTTGAACTATACCGAGGTAAAAGATAGAGGTAGGCAGAAAAAAACCCTGAAAGGGAAGCGATTGTTGGTGGCCCTATGGGCCTACTATGTTTAGTACCCTGTAAGAAAATCCGTATCCTTTTTTTGTAAAAATAGATCGTGATACGGGTGGTTGGCCCTGAAAAATAATGCGTTTGTTTTTTGGCCATGTGGGCCTACTGCTTTTTAAAGCCCTGAAATAAATCAGTAAGTGATATGTGGGGGTACTCTGGATGGCCTGCATCCCTGAAAGATAATACGAGAGCGTCACCCACAGGGTGAAGGCTGATGACGGAAATGCAGCATTCCCGCACACCAAGCCTACCCGCCCCTCCCCGCCAATACACACGACCAAACACACGGACAGATGAAAAGTAAATCCAGATTTGGCCCTTCAGATCCAGATTTGACCTCTCAGATCCGGATTGATCATTCAGATCCAGATTTGACCATTCAGATCCAGATTTGACCTTTCAGAGGCAGATCGATCCCTTAGATCCAGATTTGACCACTCAGATCCAGATTTGACCTCTCATATCCAGATTGACCCATCAGATCCAGATTGACCCACCAGATCCTGATTTGACCCCTTAGATTCAGATTTCGGCCCCTTCGATCCAGATTTGACCTCCCACATCCAGATTTGACCCCTCAGATCCAGATTTGACCTCTCAGATCCAGATTGACCCCTCAGATCCAGATTGACCCCTAAGATCCCGGAGACACCCATAGATGGACAGAACCCAACGCCACACCGCTCTCTTCCCTGTCCGTCAATACACACACAGATTTGAGCACTACTCCACCCTGAAAGGCGGCACGGCTTATTGCTCACGCGATGAACAGAGCTTATTGCTCAAATATGTAGCCTCATAGAGTCCCATGTTAAACGTTTTTTTAAAGTTAAACAATTTTTTAGCGATCAAACTTCTTAATCGATTTCGATGCAAATTGGCACAGGACGAGAAAAGCTAGAGGATCATACTTGTATTTTTTTTCAAAGCGCTAGCTCCAAAACTGTCTGTACAGTGGCCTGTATTTCAATTATTGGCCACGCTAACGAACTTGACCGAGCCATGTCGGATTCCTATCGGTGGGTAAAGTTACAGAACGATCTGTGGCGATATGCGACCTGTAGAGCGCGAACACACAGACAGACACACACACACACACACACGGAAAAACTGATAGATTCCTCCAATCAAAGATTTCCGTCATAATAATTATAAAATACTGGCCTTTAAAGGACTTTCGTGGGGTGTATGTTTACGGGACTGCAAATCGTTTTTATATCAACACTAGCAGGAAAAAATGACGGCCCTTATGGGTATACTTTCAAAAGAAGTTGCCCTTATAGGGACTTGCAAGGAGTTTTGTAAGGATTGTAAAAATACTGGCATTTAAAGGATTTTCGTGGGGTGTATGTTGCGTAACGGGGACAAATAACGGCCCTTGTGGGCATATTTGCAAAGAGTTGCCCTTATAGGGACTTGCGAAGGGTTCGCCCTTATAGGGACTTGCGAAAAGAAAAAGACGTAAGGGGGACCAATGACAGCCCTTATGGGCCTAAGTATTTTAAAAAGGGGAAACGTTTGCCCTTGCCGGGACTTGCGGATAAGTGCATTAGTTCGTGTATAAGCCGAAGGCGGCAAGAAAGAAAACATGACGCCAGTCGTGGCTTTGAGGACTTATATGCCTCTGGCCATCTGACAAATGCAGTTCATTAGTATAAAAGACACGAGAGAAAGGAACATGGATACACCAAGGAGAGCTGTGCACCTCCTGATAACGTAAAGTCCGGCTAAGTGTTGCGGCTAGTGCCGCAGACTATTTAAAGGAACGGAGACTTGGGGTAGGGGGGCGCCTCGTCTAGTGCTGCCGTGGGGGTCCTCGCCTAAGGAGAGGCGGGTGGGGTGAAGGGGGCGGCACTCGACGGGTAGCTCCTTCCGTGCTGGTCCTGGCGGGGATTCCAGCTCATCCCTCACCATGGGTGGCCAGGTCCGGGTGGTCTCTTGCTGGTTCTAAGTGCTTAGAGAAAATCAAGGTAAAATTTTGCGTTGTTCTGCACAGAGTATAATCCCCTGAAATGTTTTAAATCTTCCCTCTTCCCATACGTTTTTAACCTGGCTGGGCCAGTTACGGCTTTGAGGGCTTATACGCCTCTAGCCTTCTATAAGTGAAAAGGTATATGCAATCAAAATAAATGGCTAAACCCGCAGGATGTACATGAGATTAAAATCATCGTCGACTTGACATAATATTCCGCCCTGAGTCCAGGTATCTCTGAAAAGGGGGCGTCTGGTGGGAGCAAAAAGGTGGGCCAACTGGTGTTCTTCTTTTATGCGGGACCTTAAATTATTGTTGAAAATCTATGTACTGGAAGGCGCTTCCCTTCTAAAGCACTCTGTCTGCTGAGCCAGACAGCATATTTCAAGGAGGTAAGAACAAAACTAACGATATGTACCGGGGTGTCTGCACGTGTTTTGGTGTAACCAAAGAAAAGGTTAAATTTGGCGAGCGGTTTCTTAAAGCCGGTCAGACCTATAAATGAAGGAGTAAATTTCTGGATGACTCCTTGGATCACTTTGCAAGTGGAAAAAAGATGAACGAGGTTGCCGGTTTGGCCTGGACACAGTTTGCAATCGGGCGAATCGAAAATGCGGCTCTGGTGGAGATACTTTTCTGTCGCTAAGACTTGGTGAGTAAATTTAATTTGGGAAAAAATGTGCTTCGCGTCTAAGTGGCAACTGAAGACTGCTTCCCACCTCTCTATTGCAATGGGTTGTGGGGTGGCACCGAGGACACATTGATAAATCTCTCTTGTTGTAACGGAGGGGCTGAAAAGAAGGTCATCGTGTAAACGCTCGATGTATAGCTGCGTATTGTTAACTGGCCCCTGCCGTTGCTGCGCAAGCTGTAATATAAAATGGGGCGGGACTGCGTCTTTTAATCATTGTAGTTGTCTACGATGTTTATCTGAGGGCGGAAGGTTGGTCTGGGCGGTCAGGCATTCAAAGGTAGTTAAATCATCGTTCGTGACTATGTCACGGACGCGGATAATATTATGCTTCAAAAACGTGGGGTAAAATAAAACGTTCGTTCCAGTAGTGATAGCTGGATTAAGAAACAAGGGCTGGTCAGCGACGCCCTGGGAGGTATCCGTGCTTGGGTAGGGGGTAACCTTCGCAGTATTCCATGCCTGTAAACATTCAACATAAACGGTAGGTAATTGTTTAACATTTTCTCTGAATGGGAAGAAGCGTAGATATAATAAGTATTCCCCTAAATTGCAGTCCCGGTACTTTCCCAGAAAGTGTTGGAATAAAGCTACCATGGGGGAGTCCCTCGTATGCCGTAGCATTCTATAAGCCCACATTACCCTCTGTGCCGTAATCTTAGATTTAATGTTGACCAGGTTTAACCCTCCCTGTTCTAACGGTAAGTGCAGAGTGCTTTTAGCTATCGGGTGTTTCCCTCCCTTCCAAAGAAAATCCAGCATGGCCTGCTCTAAGAGCTTAAGGGCCCACGGGGGCAAGGAAATTACATACGAAAAATACCAAATGCCCGCGCTGGCTAGGCTGTTAATGACTGTAATGCAGCCTTGTAAAGTAAGGTCTCGCGCCCTCCACATATTAAGGGTGTTCTTAAATCGTTGGATTAGGGGATCCCAATTTTGGTGGTCCAAGTCCTCCCCTCCCATATAAAAACCTAGAATCTTAACTGATTCAGAGGACCACTTAAGGTTCAGGGGGCGGTCTTCTCTGCCTCTATATGGACCCAGCCATAAACATTCTGTTTTATCAGGGTTTAAAAGAGCGCCTGAGGCTTTTTCGTAAGTGTGAACGACATTAAACAGTGCTTCAATGGACCGAGTGTCGGCCACACACCCGGTGTTGTCGTCCGCATATTGCGACAGCTTGTGGCTACCGCCGCCCGGGAGGGGGATGCCTCTAATGAGGGGCTCCTTCCGGATCGCGATAGCCAGGACTTCAGCGACTGTAACGTAAAGTAAGGGGCTAAGTGGGCAGCCTTGCCTAGTCCCTCGGGACAAGCTGAAAAAGGAAGACATGTCGCCGTTGTTAAGGACAGCGCTGGAAATGTTTGTATAACACAAAGTGACCCAGGAGACAAAATCTGGGCCCAGACCGAAGGAAGTCAAGCACCTGTACAGGAAGGCCCAGTCTACCCAGTCAAAGGCTTTGGTCTGATCCAGGCAGACTAGGGCTCCCTGTACGTTGTTTCTGTTGGCGTAACTTATAAGGTCTCTTACGAAAGTGGTGGTATTGTTTGTAGACCGCCCCGGGACCGAGCATGTCTGGTACGGACTAATAAAGTATCGAAGTACATTTTTTAGTCTGTGGCAGAGTATTTTAGTGATGATTTTATAGTCGACATTTAGTAATGTTATTGGACGCCAGTTTTTCAAGTCCCGTTTATCCCCCTTTTTGAAGATTAGGGTAATTAATCCACGCCTCATTGAGGTTGGTAACGCCCCCGCCCGTAAAGAGAAATTGGCTACTTCTATGAAGTCACTGCCTATTAGAGGCCAAAAGTGTTTATAAAATTCGGCCGAGAGCCCATCACCCCCCGGGGATTTATTGGATTTAAGTTCCTTTACAGCCCTATCCCCTTCTGACAGCTGGAGATCCCCCTCGCAGCTCGCCCGATCATAGGGGCCTAGTGAATGACACATATTATTCAGTAAGGAATCCTGGGACAAACGGTCTGTGGGCTCAGCCGTGTAAAGGGTTTCATAAAAATCACGTTCTAGATCGAGAATGCCCTCTGGATCGGATACTACGGTGCCAGTACTGTTTTTAGGGAAGTAATTAATTTGGCGTTGCCTTTAAACTTTTCTAAATTAACAAAGTACCTGGTGCATTTTTCCCCCTCTTCTCTAAACTCTGCTCTTGAACGTATTATGACCCCGTTTACTTTTTAATGTTTCTAAGGACTTAATCTCGTATTTAAGGGAATCTAAGCGGATGGACAGCTCAAGGTGAACTGGTCCCTTGTCTGCCTCCGTTAACAGTTTTTCAAATTCTTTCTTCTTAAAAAAAAGGTCCCTTTCCTGGGCACGCTTATGTGCCGAGGCGAAAGCCCTTGTCTCCTGCTGTAAATGTTTTTTACCCATATCCCACCAAAGGCGGAGGTCCTTAAAAAGGGGTTTGGACTCCTGCCAGGATACCCAAAAGTTCTCGATTACCGTAGAAAAGTTCTTGTTATCCAACAACGACGAATTAAATTTCCAATAACCTGGGCCACGGGGGGGGGCATATTTAAATTAAAGTGGCATACGGCGGTCTCGTGGTCACTATGGTGCCACGGCTTAACGCAGGCTTCTGTGAGGGCAAAAGAGAGGGCGTTGGATACGTAGATCCGGTCAATGCGGGTTTTAACATTATAACGTTTGATGTAGTGGGTAAATTTTAGTAACGTGGGATTAAGTAATCTAAATGAATCGACTAAGTCGTATTCTGATTTAATATCCCCCATCGGGGCCGATCCCGATAAGCACCCCTTCCAGGTTCCCCCAACTTGTTTGTCCAGGTCAAAGTCCTCGATGAAATTAAAGTCGCCCGCTAGAATAATATTGGCACTTTCTTCTAACTCGCTTAGGCAAAGGTCTGGGATCGTCTTAAGAAATAAAATCCTGTCTTTAGGAGTGTTAGGGCAATACGCATTAATTATATTTATCGTAAAGGACCCCGCCTCAAATAGTACCCTATTAAGTCGACCCCTGTCGTCGCTGTAGGAATTAGTAAAAGCAGCTTCCAGCCGGTTAGAGAACCAGGTGCAGACGCCTCCACTTCTGGAGCTGTCTGCTAAACTGTAAAAGAATTGGCCTCGCAATGGGTCGAGGCACTCCTTTAGTTCGACCAGAGAAGTGCAGTGAGTTTCCTGAAAAGCTATGATGTCGAGTTTGCTTTTCAGGACGTAACGGCGGATACTCGCGCTTAAGATCGCTAAAGACCCAACCGTTAACGTTTATGGAGGCTACCTTCATAAAGGGGTGGAGGGAGGCAGCCCTGTCACCGACCTTGTGTCCGCGCTGGGCACAGCAGGCAACCCATACGCGTGCCCGTTCCTGAGTGCAGCCAGCGGTCCTGGTACTGCCTCAGGGTCCGGGTCCGCACTAGCGGGGAAAAAAAACCTGTAGATACTTAGAATGCGTAGGCTGTCCATACACCTGCACGTCCTCGGGTACAGCTGGCACACCTGGCGCTGTCCCGGGGTCCGTGCTGGACCGAAAAGCAAAGCGTGCAAGCATATGGTGTCCATACACGTGCACGTCCCCGGGTGCAGCCGGCAGGCCTGGCACTGCCCCGGGGTCCGCGCTGGACAAAAGACAGTATTCCTATACCTACACCACCCCGGGTACGGGGTCTGTGCAGGCGGAGGCGAAAAAAGGCTTTACATACATAGTATACATGTAGTGTCCATACACGTGCACGTCCCCGGGTACAGCCGGCAAGCCTGGCACTGCCCCGGGGTCCGCGCTGGACAAAAGACAGTGTCTCTATACCTACACCGTCCCGGGAGCGGGATCTATGCAGGCAGAGGCGAAAAAAGGTGTGCATACATAGCATATGTATATGTAGAAAAGCGACTACGTACAAGCGTACGGTGTCCATACACGTGCACGTCCTCCGGTACAGCCGGCGTGCCTGGCACTGTCCCGGGGTCCGTGCTGGACGGAAGGGACCGCACTTACGTGCGTACAGTGTGCCTACTCCTGCGCGTCCCCGGGTGCAGTCGGTAGACCTGGCACTAGCCCGGGGTCCGCGCCGGACACATAAAACCCTTACATACCGAGGGAACGTCTTATACGACCAAGATGAGACAAGTGTGGGGGAATAAGTCGGGGCGTAGTACATGGGAGTGTTCTGGTTCATGGTCCGGGTCCAGGTCTCGGCTCGTTAGGTGCGCGGAGAGGAGTCTCCTGCTCGGGTCACTCGGGCGCTGCTGGCGCTGCCGGGGTCGATCGAGGTTGAGCGTTCACGCGGAGTCTGGGTGGGGCCGGACTGAAACCTGCCACGGGAGGGTGGTCGGCCGCGCGTCCTCTTCGTTTCCGTTGTGGTCTGGCCGGTCGTGTTCCCGGTTCGTAGAGCCGGCGCGGGTGGGGGGCGCATGCTCAGCTGGCCGCTGGCTGGCCTCTTCCGCGTAGGGGTAAGAGGTTGGGGGGACCCGTCAGTGTCTAGGCGCTGGACCGATGGTGGGATCTGCGAGGGTGGTGCTTGGTCCTTGCTCTCTCCAGACTGCCCGGGCTGTGAGCGGAGGACAGCCTGGAGGGCAGCTGGCAGCCATGGCGTGGCACCATGCCCGGGTGAGGGCTGGGTGTCCTCTACGGCGAGGCCGACCTCCCTAACGGGGTGTTGCCGAAAACGGCCGTCAGGCTGTCCCGCGTCTTTTGTCGCGGCGGCGTTGTCGCGGCTTCTAGCTGGGGGGCATCTGTCTCCGCCTCGTCCGCTTCCCTCTCGCCGGTGTTGCTGCGCGGTGCGGGGGCGGACTTGGCGGGTGATTGTCTCGGTTTCCCCTGTCGCGGGGGCTGCTCGCTGTTGCCGGGGCTGGAGTCTGTTCGCCGCTGTCGTCTCGGAGCGGCGTGATGATGGCTTTACCCTCAGTGGTAACGGGCATCTCCTTGTCGGCGTCTGTCGGAGGGCCGGGCATAGGAGTGACGGGTGGGGGGGGGGGATCCCCTCTGTTACGGCGGCCTTGTCGGGCAGGTCTTCTTTGCGGGGGGGCTGTGCCGCATGTCTTCCTCAGTCGGGGTATGGGTTGTCGGTGGGGGGGGGGGGGAGCTTGGGGGAGCATGAGGCGGCTGGCACCCCATCTGCCTCGGTAAGTCCCGTGGAGGGGGGTGCGTCCCTGTGGCGGTCGTCGCTGCCGCACTCGCTTCGCATGTGTCCTTGCACCCCACACTTCCAACAAGAGGGGATCATCCCTCTGTATGACAGATAAACCACTATCCGAACGTGGCTGTTGGGAATGGCAACTGAAAATCGGTCGGGGACGGCGCTGGTGGGCCAGATCTTGATGGCTTCTCGGCCTTTTGGCTAAGATCAAAGTGTAGTTCTGACTGTTACACAGTTTAAGACTCTCCTTTTCCACTCCAGCTCCAACTCCACAAGGGAAGCGGCGACCGGAAGTGGACCAGCGGCCGCAGACGGACCGGACTCCGGAGCACCAGCGAAGGCGGTCAGGTACTCTCCTCCCCGCCAGCAGTGGTCAGCCCACAGGTAGCGGCGCGCGCGGGCTCAGGATCTGAGTCACAAGCCCCCTCCTTGGTGCGAGCCTGTCCCCACCCCTCCCTCCCCGCCGAGCTCTCGGGCTGGTGTGGTGAAGGGTACAGCTCCCGGACTCCGGGGCTGTCCCCTGAACCTCCCTCCCCTCCCGCCGAGCCCTCGGGCTGGGACGGTGACGGGCTCAGTACCTGGCTTGACCGGGGCTGTTCCCTGACCCCCCCTTCCGTTGGTGAAGCCCCTCCCGCCGAGCTTTCGGGCTGGGACGGTGACGGGTTCAGTACCTGGCTTGACCGGGGCTGTTCTCTGACCCCCCATCCCGTTGGTGACGCCCCTCCCGCCGAGCTTTCGGGCTGGGACGGTGACGGGCTCAGTACCTGGCTTGACCGGGGCTGTTCCCTGAACCCCCCTTCCGTTGGTGAGGCCCCTCCCGCCGAGCTTTCGGGCTGGGACGGTGAAGGGTTCAGTACCTGGCTTGAACGGGGCTGTTCCCTGACCCCCCATCCCGTTGGTGACGCCCCTCCCGCCGAGCTTTCGGGCTGGAACGGTGACGGGTTCAGTACCTGGCTTGACCGGGGCTGTTCCCTGACCCCCCTCCCGTTGGTAAGACCTCCCTTTCCTCCCCTCCCCGCCGAGCTTTCGGGCTGGTGTGGCGAAGAGTGTAGCTCTGGGTGACCGGGGCTGCTCCCTGACCCTGCCTCCCGTTTGTAAGGCCTCCCTGCTTAGCTCCCGGATAGGAGTGGAGGATGAGACGGCGCCCGGTTTACGGGGCTGTTCCTTGGGCCACCCTCCGAGGTTGCGAAGCTACAGCTCACTCTCCGCCACGACGGACTGAGTCTTTCTGCCGGGAGACCGACAACAGCTCATACCTAATGGCCGGCTGAGTTGTAACCCAGCTCGGGTACCCCCCTCCCCTCCCTCCCCCTCCCTCCCACTCCCCCGCCTATTGCTCACTGCGAGTACTAGGCTTCACTCCATTCGAGTGCCCCCCCCTACCTCTTCTCCCCCCCCCTTCCACCCCTCCAAGCCTCATGCAGCCGGTCACCCTCGACCAACTGGCCAGGGCCCTCTACGACGCCGACTGTAGAGACGTCGCCGGTCTGATCACCCTGGGGAGACTGACGGCGATAATCTTCCGGTCGGTGGCAGCGGCAGAAACCAGGATGGTCGAAGGCCTGAACATCCTGGGTCAGCATCTGGAGCTAGAACCAGCCACCGCGCCCATCTTGACGGTCACGGTGAAGGGGTGGCCCTTCTCAAAGGACACCGCCCCTCTGGATAAAGTTCTCCGGAAGTTCAACCCGGATGTCGAACCCGCAGCCCCGGTTTTGTTCCCCGGGACTGACTTTCGAACAGGGGATTGGAGGGTCGTGTTTCACGACTTTTCCATCACAATCCCCAATCGACTCCCCGTCTCCATTCCGGGGCAGCTGTCGAAGGCGGTGACTTACGTAAGTTACCGCGGGCAGCTGCCAACCTGTTGGAAGTGCGGGGACATCGGTCATGTTCGCACCGCTTGCACCCTGACGCGCAAGCGAAAGAAGACAGTCCCCAAACCCCAAGAGGCTCCAGCAGAGGTGGTGGTGGTCGAATCTGATACCGACTCCGACTCTGACGAGGAGGAGAAGGACACGGATGAGACCGCCACCCCAGAAGCGACTAGACCCGCCGACAAGCAAGCCCCTCTACCCAAGGCAGGCCCAAGCGGACGAACATCGGTCGTAAAAGGACACAAGAAGGTTGCCCTGGCCGCCGCGAGTGACACTGAGTGGTTTGGTAACCTCGCCCGCCGCGATGCCGCCACCACCGGAGTCCCCGAAGGCTCCACGGTCAGCCTTCGTTTCAAAGCGACGCCGCCAACTTCGCCCCCTCCTAGACGCCCTGACGACCTAGACTGGAACTGGACCCTCCCCGCACCCCCCCCCCCCCCCCGCCCCCTGTAGCCCAGGGCTGGTTACCCGACTGACCGTGGTGCAACGACCGACAGACCCACCCCCTGTATTAACTACCCCGCCACCCCGCCGCTTACTGTTTCTCACCTCCCTCGGCAGCTTCTACCCGGCCAGCCTTAGAGCTGGACGGCGGGCCGCCCGAAGGAACCGCCTCCCTCTTCCCCCATCCACCTCTCTGCGGCGCTATCTGCCTACCCCCGGCCAGCTTACCCCACCCCCGCCCCTCGTAACCCGCTGTCCACCTAACTTCTCACTCGACCTGCCAGCGAGCGGCAGCTGATCGGTCAGCACCGGCTACAGCGCTACAGGGTAGAGCTAATCTGTCTCTGTAGCGCACACTCAGGCCACCCCCTCCCCCCCTCCCCTCCCAACACTTACCACCCACCTGCCAGCCACGCTTGGCTGACTCCAACTAATCCCTCCCAGTCGGTCAGCCACCACAGCCGGTCCCGCCTCTACCACCCACCGCCACCCCGCCCCCCCTCCTGTACAGGGGTCCCCGTGCTGAGGGTATTGTAGCGGGAGCCACTGTGCGGTACCTTGCATGTTGTAAGCCAAAGATCTTAGCCCCTGTTGGGCAACGGAGGTTTTACACGGGCACGATGCCAGTGAGGTGGGGCATAAATAGGCCAAGCTTAGGTCGTCCACCACAACGCATTGGGGAGAGCATCTGCACGTCGCAATCCGCTACAAGCTTCAAGATGGGGAGACATTTGGTGGCAATCATCGTACTACTGCTTGGATTGATGTCGGAGCACTGTGGATCAGGTAAGTAACGTTAACTAATTAATTCTTATTTAGTTGATTTAGGCGAAAAGAATAAATAGTCATGCCGCTTTTGCTCGAGCAAGAGCGCGTACCGTCTCTAAGTTTAGAACATTTTATTTGGGCAGTCACATGTTCCTCTCCCGTGCTTACAATTAAGGGGATTTAATTGATTTCCCGTGAGATTTCCCGTGAGATAACGCTCTGAAATGTAAGTAAAATATGAATGCGGGCGTGGGAAAAGGCACGGGGGGGGGTGGCAGATAAGATAAGACCCCACTTACTTATGTCTTCCAGTAATTTTGTTTCCAGTTGGAGCCGGCGTTTGTGTCGGTCACAATAATTACCACCAAGTGCTTTTGCCCTGAACCACATGCACGCATACCGCAAGAACCTGTACTTTAGAAACCTGTGTGCGTGTCACTGTATTACATAACATCACATTAATATTGTCATTCAGTATCATTGACTGAAACAACAGTGCATCTATATTACTGCAAGGATCGGTCTCTATCCATCTTCAGTATTCCGTCAATGAAACGACCCTGCTATCAGGGTCCGCGTAAAGGCGCCTAAATCGAGTGCACATATCCTAACAAAATATTTCTGATAGAAAGTAGCCGCAACATCTATCCCAGGGAATTAATTTGTTTTCATTTAGCCTACGTGCAAATAATATTCATGATAAAATAGGTCAAGCTCAGATATATCATGCAATCTGTATCCTGTTGTATTTACTTTTCGCAGCACTGGAATGTCGCACGTGTAACAAGATGTCATCTGAGGAGGAGTGCAACAACTCGCCGACCTCGAGCTGTGCTGAGGGGGAGACGTGCAAGATGACGGTTCGAAGACGGAGAGGCGGACTCCTCTACACCAAGGGCTGCTACGACAAGACTTGTGGCGTCCCAGGGAAGGTCATGTGTGTCTCGAGCGGAAAGGCCACCTGCAAGACCTGCTGTGACGACGATCTTTGCAACAGCGACGCATCCACCATCGCCGCCTATATGGGTTAGTCTGCCTCTACACGACTCCAGTAATATAGTGCTGCCCCCTAGTGAGCCATTTCGTAGTTAACTGATAAAGTGTGCGTCCATACTGGGGCCTGGCTCACGTTGCCAGACCGTCTCTGGTGGGCAGATTTGGTCCATATAGCCACCAAAGTGCGGCAATACATATGTTGTAGCGACTCGTATCATGTGGTTTGAACTGGTTTATTTCCTGTAAATACAGATGGCATTGTCAAAGTATGTTAACAATGATAGAGCAGTGGACGGTCTGTCCCTGTCGATACATACAATGCAAACTCGAATACCTAATAAGAGTTCTAAATATAAAATGAGAATGGATACTAGTAACATAAATAAAGTACGTAGGCTTACCTGTAAATACAGATGGCATTGTCAAAGTACGTTAACAATGATAGAGCAGTGGACGGTCTGTCCCTGTCGATACATACAATGCAAACTGCCGGCGTTTCGCGCCAAAGCCTATTTATAGTAGATAGTTGTGTATTGCAACTAGCAAGAAAGAACCAATCAGTGCGATTGAATCAGGGTCAAGTCAGGTCGGGTAACTATGAATAAATAACGTTGTGCGGAAGTTATTTCCTGTTACATATACCCCTCTGTTTATAAATGTCGTCCCTTGACATTTCATTTAAGTTTAAAAGAACGCAGCAAACAGTCACCTCACTATTATGTTGAGGTCACTCTTAATAACAAATCAGAATCAAGCACGCCTTACATTCACACAGACTACAATTTAAAAATATTAACCCCAACATTTTTGAGGTCATCGCGCAACACCAGTACATTATTACTACAGATCCATGATAATTAATCCCTTGTCATGGTCTACAATGATAACATTAATATAAAGTGTCGTTATCTAAACACATCATTACGCGCTCCTCACAGGGGGCTCCACATATATACATCATAGGTTCCTTTATACTAATCACTCCACTGAACACTTGTACATTCAGTAGCGCTTTGGTTACTTCACATAATTTAAACATTTTACAAAGCATTAACATTCCATCAACATCTATGAAAGTTATATATTCGATACATATCACCGAGTCTCATCTCACGAATAATTCTTGACAGATTAAATCAAGAATTACAATACTCATTTCACCCAAAACGTATTTACAAGTTGATTTTCATGCAAGGCATTCTTTACATGCTAATTGACAATGAACATTTCAAATTTACACAATACTTGTGAACAAATTTTAATAGTGTTACACCGCATTATATTTACACATAATAAATCTGTTGATATAGTTGATAGTCACCAAAACGCGATGGAGCTTTTCTTTCGCGGTTTGATCTACGAACATTCGCATTCAACTCAGTTGGGGAGACCGTTTCTTCATTAGTTGTCTCTGAGACACGTGTGGGATCAGGGGATGAAACACTGGGCGTATGAGATGGCGGTGATGCAGGTTGACTGACTGGGCGTGGTGGCGATAACTGGCGCCCGTCACAAGCTGATTTACCTACAGTGGGTGTTGATGATGGAGATGAAGGGTGAAGAGATGATGTTGGTAACTCAGCAGAGCTAGCAATTTCAATTTCACCTGGCGCAAGATTACGCGGTTGAAATGGGGGATGACTTATAATAGAGGGTTGAAATGGATTCCCACTACGAGCATGTCTCTCCTGTCTGGGTAATGCTGAACTGCGCGTGTCATAACGTGGGCGTTCACTGTCTGAGTCTGATGACTCTGTCTCGCTTTCTAAGGTTACCTTCTTGCGCGGAATTGCAGTATTAGAAGATACCTTAGCCTGGGGATCAAGCTTGGGACCACGATTGTCAATCAATGATCCCACTGGCAGTAGCATGTTTCTATGGAGGACCCGCTGTTTGTCTGAGGACTCATGTTTGACACAAAATACAGGTATCTCTGGGTCAGGCTTCGAGTCAACAAGGTAAACCTCCCTATGCCACTTGTCCGCCAGTTTGTGCGGCCCTGTGAATGCGACTTGTCTGATTAAGACTCTGTCGCCGACACTCAGTGTAGCACCATGGACACGTTTGTCATAGCATTGTTTTTGTCTCTCCTGACTAACTTTCGCATTGGATACAGCAACGTCATAAGCGGTTGTTAATCTTTGCTTTAGTTTCTCCACATAGTTTCCATATTCTGTTTCAACTGTTTGGGCCTCCCCCTTTACCCCCAGTACGATATCTACAGGCAACCTCGGTTGTCTGCCGTACATTAGAAAGAAAGGTGAGAACCCAGTGGAGCTATTTTCCGTACAATTGTAAGCGTGTGTAATTGGTCCGACATGGGCTCTCCAGTTTGACTTCTGGCTGTCTGCCAAAGTTCCCAGCATGCCCAAGAGGGTTCGATTATACCTCTCGCATTGTCCGTTACCCATAGCGTGATAGGGTGTTGTATGCGACTTTTCAATGCCAGCCAATTTGCACAATTCACTTATAACTTTCGACTCAAAATTTCGACCTTGGTCGCTATGTAATCGTCTTGGAAAACCATAGTGATTGATAAAATGGTTGAATAGTACTTCAGCAGTGGTCTTTGCTGTTTGATTTCGGGTGGGTACGGCCAAAGCATATCGTGTGAAGTGGTCAGTGACGACTAGTATGTCTTTTATGCCGCCTTTGGATTCTTCGAGGCTTAGGAAATCCATGCATACCAATTCCAGCGGCTGTGTGGTATTAACGGATACCAAAGGAGCGATCGGTGGAGCCCCTTTACGCCGAATGCAAGTCATGCACTTCCTGAGCCAGTCATTGGCGTCGGCGTACATTCCCGGCCAATAAAAGCGTTGTTGGAGTAGTTTATTAACTTTGTCACGGCCTAAGTGGCCAAGGTCATCATGCACTCCTCGCAGCGCCACTTCGTGAAGCGATCGAGGAATAACTAACTGGAAAATTTCATTATTTCGCAGACAGCATTTGCGGTACAAGATGCCATTTTTCATGGTGAGTTTGGTCAACTGACGTTGTAAAATCTTTTCCCGTGATGAGAGGGAACGATAGTCATTCATTTTGTGGCCAGATTGATTTGTGATTTGCGAAATAACGTCAGCCAATAATGGGTCTGCGTTTTGTTTCGCTATCCAGTCATTTACCGTCATCATTGTCAATGCAGTGTCAGGTATGTTTTCAAGTAAGTGTCCGTCAATCGTCAGGGATTCCACAAGAGGTACTGAAGCACGCAACTGACATACTGCCGTTACTACATCATTGGTCAGTTCGCTCTTTGTGATACCTGGAAGGCGCGATAAAGCGTCTGCGTCCACATTCAGTTTTCCACTTCGGTATTTGTTGTCAAAGTTGAAACTTGCTAAAGCGGAGAGCCAGCGATGTCCAGTGGCGTCCAACTTAGCGGTAGTCAAGACATATGTGAGAGGATTGTTGTCTGTTAGAACCGTGAATCGACTCCCATACAAATAATCTCTAAACTTGTCTGTTACAGCCCATTTTAACGCCAAAAATTCCAGCTTATGGGCCGGATAGTTGCGTTCGGATGCAGATAATCCGCGACTGGCGTACGCAATAACTCTTGAGCCATCTCTCTGCTCTTGATACAATACTGCCCCAAGTCCTTCTCCACTAGCATCGACATGTACCCGGAATGGCAACGTAAAATCCGCATAGCCAAGAATAGGAGCAGAAGTCATGGATTCAATCAGAGCGTGAAAAGCGGACTCTTGAACTTCAGTCCAGTAAAAGCCCTGTCGTCTGCCAACTGATCTATGTGTCGATGTATGACCAGTGTCACATTTGAGTAAGTCATAGAGTGGTCGTGCAAGTTTGGCGTAGTCCTTTACGAAACGTCTGTAGTAGCCGGTAAAGCCTAAAAAACTACGAAGCTCTTTCACATTTTGGGGAATAGGCCAGCGTCTGACGGCAGAGATTTTCTCTTCATCAGTGCTGATGCCTTCTGCTGAGATAATGTGTCCTAGATATTTCACCTCTTTCTTAAACAGAGAGCATTTAGAGGGTTTCAGTTTCAGGCCATGTTGCCGCAGTCTCCGAAAAATGTTTTCTAGATGGATGACATGCTCTTCAAAAGTATTTGAGAACACGATGATGTCGTCAAGATATAATAGGCATTGGGTTAGATGTAAATCACCCATACAAGCTTCCATTAATCGCTGGAATTTTGCGGGCGCGTTTACCATACCATAGGGCAACCGGTTAAATTCATAGAATCCCAGGGGGCCCGCTGTGAATGCAGTTTTATGTTTGTCTTTCTCGCATAGTTCCATTTGCCAGTACCCGGCTTTTAAATCTAAGGTTGAGAACCAGCGTGCTCCAGCCAGTGTTTGTACTGTTTCTTCAATACGGGGCAAAGGATGCGCATCTTTGATGGTCTTTGCATTTAGCTTTCTGTAATCTATGCAAAAGCGCAACGAGCCATCTTTCTTTCTAACCAGCACGACTGGAGAGGCATAGGGACTGGAACTGGGTCTTATCACCCCTGAGCTCAGCATCTCTTGCACATGCTCACGAACCTCCTGTATCATGTTAGGAGGGATAGGCCGATAACGCTCTTTGAAGGGAGTGTCATCGTTAAGATTTATAGGATATTGCATACGATCGGTATGGCCAAGCTCATGGTCGGATAGAGCAAATATATCCTGCCACTTTTCCAACATTCCCCGCACTAGTTGTGTGCCATTTTCATCGGCTTTGAGATGTTGAAGGTCAAAATGATCAACAACAGAATTTGAGTTTACCTCCTTGATTGCATCAGTATTGTTTTGGCAAAATGCCTTTACTTGGGGAACAGTAGGCACCATAGTAACTTGCCTCAATTCGGCTACAGTTGTTTTAGCTGGGATGGTTATTACTTTGTTAGTCAAGTTATGTATTTCTACACCAACCCTGGAGGCAGATGAAGAGTGGCTGACGATAGACTGTAGGGTTGGTACAAGTGTTAGGCCGTTAGGCAGCGTGGGGTAATCACCGTCCTCGCTCACCGTCAAAATGTTGCCTACTGGACCAGCCCTAATGATACCATGTATTAGCATTTTACTTTCACCAGGGATAATCACTTGTTTGTGACATTGTACAGTGCCCACCTTACCATCATGATCGATGGATTTTTGCCTCATCTGACAGCTTTGTATAGCACGATGCCATTCTTGGACGTTCACTGTCACATCCCCAGTAACTTCTATGCTTCGATTTATAACGTTTGTGCCGATGATAACTGGGACAGAAGAGTTGTAGGTAGTATCAGGGACCACTAACACAGGAGTTGGGATTACCAAGGATTCACCAAACACGGTATCTGGGATTTCAACGTTTACATTGACGACTCCGTCATATAATATGGATTGTCCACCCGCTCCCTCAATGTTCAAAAACGCATCCAGTGGTAATATTTCAGTAGCCAGATTTTCTTGTACAAACCATTTTGCAACCGTGGTTACTTGTGACCCTGTGTCAAGGAGAGCTTGGCATGAGACATTTTCAATTTGAATTTCTACTAAATTCGATTTTCCGAAGAGATCTACTTTGGGGAGATTTAATGTGGATGTGTTCCTAACGCACTCCGTGTTCCTCCCTCCGACACGGGTGCCTCTTGGTTTAAAGGAAAACCGTTAATGTGTATCTTTGCTCGACATTTTGATACATCATGTCCCCTTCTTTCGCATCTGGTGCACTTAACCACTTGTTTGTGGGGGGAACGTTTTTCGCCAGGTCCGTAGGATGCCTGCTGAGGCCCCCTTTGTTCCAAATAGCGAACCCTACTCGAAATCCCAGTGACCGAAACTTCGAGTTTAGCAACCTGATCTATAAGTTGGGACAACTTTGTGAGTACCTCATTATTGGTGTCTATCTGCTGAGGAGCAATCATTTTGTTACGATCAGAAACTTTGCTGGAAGTGCTATATTCATGTTCGGCTGTCCTTATGGCTTTCACCAAGTCTTCGTACGACAAGCCAGCGTCAAATTTATGCCTAGTGGTATTTTTGAGTTTTTCATTGACAAGTCCCAGCCAAAACTGGGTACGTAGCATGCTTTTGGCAAGTGGCTCGCTAACTCCGACCTTGTCTTTTATTTGTGACAGTAATTCTTCCAGCCTACAACCCCAGATTGTTGGTGATTCGCTAGATTTTTGTTTGGCACTATAAAATTCCTGATACAATTGTTCCAGAGACAGGATGTTTCCAAAGATAACATCAAACTTTGTTAAAAGGTCAACTACAGTTACCCGCTCACCCTGGTATCTCATGACTTGGGCAGCGGTACCTCTCAACGAGCGCCGTACGGCTTGAAGAATTGAGCCTGTTGAATAACCCTCTGTTATCAAACATCGAACTTCATATTTCCACTGTTCATATGTTAGTTCGCCTTTCCCAGCATCTCCTGAGAAATTCGGGATTTTAACAAAGTGATCATGAGGGGGGTTTACTGGATGGGTGGACTCACTGGATGAAATGTCAGGGGATTGGGATTGTGCATGGCGGGTGTCCTGCAATCTAGTTATCTGCAGCTCGTGTTCAGCTCCCGCGATTCTCAGCATAGGAGTTTGACCACATACCGAGCGGCCAGATGCTTCCGACACCGCTTTAGGTACACATTCAGCATTTTTAAATAAAATGTATGCTGTGCCTTTAAAGGCGCGAGATTCCCTATCATAAACAAGAAGTATGTCCTCTACATCACCCACATCGCCATAAGCGTTTTCAAGGTCACTTGCAGAGGTGTCAGAAGACAAACCAGAAATATAAAGTGCACGTTCGTGCGAAGTCATTTTGCCCAAAATGGCCCCGATTGGGTATCCAACTGCCAAATATCAATATCAAATATAGTCAGTCGGAAATGAAATACTAACTGTCCAACAATCATTAGATAAGGACAGGTCAAGCTGGTCTATATTAGGTCATAAAACAACTAAAATGACTGATCAGAAAAAGGGGTAAGCAATTGAATGAGTAAAGTTGGTGTAAAGGGTTAGACTTGTTGATCAATGGAATATGAACAAGGTGTATGGATGGTAACTTTAAACTAATGACAACGCTACACGAGTTTTTACACTGACACCTTAATTACCTACAAGTGCAAGTTTCATGCCTCTATATAATTTGTAATATTATTTAACACCAGAATTTACACTCATAAAACAAATAATGTCACATTCATAGCACAGTCACTCATTTCACTTCATGTCATACCGTGAATTGCCGCCTTTCACTAAACATACGGGAAGGAACATTGGGACTCTCGTTTAATGAGATAGAAAAGTCCAATAAGTAATGTTCATTACTGATGATAACATAAAATGACCGCAATTTCAGAAAACGGTACTTGGTCACCTGGTCACCAGAAAGGACGTTCACAAATTGTCAATCAAGATAACAGGTTTAAAAAAATATGCACTCACTCATGGCGGTTAGGGATGCTTCCTAATCAGTAGTGGATCCCGTTGTCCAGGTTCGCCGTGTTGTGAAGAGCTGAGAGCCTTTGTGATGTATCAGCTGTTGAAGAAATGCACTGAGTTTCACCCAGTGACCGCAATCGGGTCTGATCTGCGGGGGCGGTAGTTCGCGCGGTTTACTGAACACAGGTACTGCTCAGCGGGGTCCAGGGTCAGCGGTCTGCGTGTCCCGGACACGATGCACTCCGTCGTCACACGGTCGCTGCCACCACAGTGCTGCTCATCGGGCGGCCTGGTTCCTCATGACAGCTTCGGTACACGGAGTTGAGCAATTACCTCACAAATACGAGGTCGCCGTTGATTTTGGCATGGTAAAGGGTCAGCTGTGAGCTGAGACGTAGTTATGCGGAACAATTAAAGGTCTTACATTTAAGTATCCATGGGTAAACAAAGTTATTTCAATATACTTCATAAACCCGGAACCGTATTGCCTTTGAGCTGGCCGGCACAGCTTCGCATAAACTATTATTACCAAAAGCCAATTAAAGTCCCATCGGTGACGCCATTGTTGTAGCGACTCGTATCATGTGGTTTGAACTGGTTTATTTCCTGTAAATACAGATGGCATTGTCAAAGTATGTTAACAATGATAGAGCAGTGGACGGTCTGTCCCTGTCGATACATACAATGCAAACTCGAATACCTAATAAGAGTTCTAAATATAAAATGAGAATGGATACTAGTAACATAAATAAAGTACGTAGGCTTACCTGTAAATACAGATGGCATTGTCAAAGTACGTTAACAATGATAGAGCAGTGGACGGTCTGTCCCTGTCGATACATACAATGCAAACTGCCGGCGTTTCGCGCCAAAGCCTATTTATAGTAGATAGTTGTGTATTGCAACTAGCAAGAAAGAACCAATCAGTGCGATTGAATCAGGGTCAAGTCAGGTCGGGTAACTATGAATAAATAACGTTGTGCGGAAGTTATTTCCTGTTACACATACATAAAATATTATATATAAGATATATGTATATATATATAACATTATAAATTATAAGAATTCTACAACTCAGTTATTGTCGCCAGTGTGCGTAATTACACAATTGTCGGACTCAAAACAACTAGTTGAATTGGAGGAATTGGAGGTTTCAAGACAAACAATTCTTGTCAATGAATGGATGCGAAATCAACTGCATCTCCTCAGTTAAAAACATTACACTTCCTTATAACAAAATATTGATTGCGTTGTTGTTTTCTGAGATGTTTCCAAAGCATTTTTCCATGAAGGTCTTCCTTTCAAACTACAGAGCCACTCTCTGCCTTCGACTCACTCCGCTAGGGCTCCGTTATATCTCTGTTGTCGCCTAAGTCCTCAATACATTTTCACACTCGCTCGCCAGGGCGGCGCTGCGAAATATGATAGTGAAAATGCGTCGCGCATTTCAACAAATTAGTGCCGGGACCCTTCCTAAGCCTAATAACACATGAAATCAGGTAATGAAACAAAGAGTTCTGTCACAATTATAACTTTCTTGAAAGGGTGCAAGATGTTTTTTTCTCTATTAAATATACACAGCTCGTTATTTTTATGTTTTATTCTTGAAAACTATAATGTTGAAATAAGAAATTACAGCTGATCTGACCGTTTTTCAAGAATCTTGAAATTTGCCTCCTCCGACAACAGCGGTAAAAGCTAGCTTACGTAGCGCCACCGTGCGGGAACCTTGCTACAAAGCATGGGGATATCAGTCTGTATATTGTTTGCGACAGTGTCGCAGTTACTGTTGTTACAAGAGTTGTTATGAAAGCCGTATATTCGGACTGGAGAGGCACCAATGGAGGGTTTCCACAAGTTTGTCTTTTAGACCCTCTTCTGTTTATTATGCATGTTAATGATTTGCGGAAAGTGTAGAATGTAAAATGCATCTCTATGCTGAGGATACTTCATTGTTTCTTGTACTCAACAAATATTACAACGTGTCAGCCACCAATAGAGATGTGCGTAAGATATCTAACTGTACAGCACAGTGGAGAGTCAGTTTCAACCCAATGGATATTGTATCAAGTAAACCTGTACACATGATATTCAGTCAGAAGCCCAGGAGTGCAGTGGGTACGCATTTGTTCAGTCGCCACTTTTATGACATAATAGTAATTCGTTGTTTATGGGCCTCAGATGCTAAGGTTTCAGTTTAAATTTCTGTTCTTTCCTCGATGCAGGGCATGCAGTATCACTTAGCCTTTCTTATCTCAACTTCCATTACCTTCGCCTACAACACCTTAAATGATTTGCCCAATATCTTACCCATAACTTTCTATTTCATTTATTATAGGTTAACCATACGTTGACCACACCTTTACCATATGTTACCCCAGCCTTTACCCCACCTTTGCCATGTGTTACTCATACCTTTACCTTACCTTTACATGTTGCCCATACCTTTACCCCACCTTTACATATGTTACCCATACCTTTACCCCACCTTCACATATGTTACCCATACCTTTACCCCACTTTACATATGTTACCCATACCTTTACCCGACCTTCACATATGTTACCCATACCTTTACCCCACCTTCACATATGTTACCCATACCTTTATCCCACCTTTACATATGTTACTCATACCTTTTACCCCACCTTTACATATATTACCCATACCTTAACGTGATTTTTGCCATACGTTACCCATACCTTTACCCCACATTTACACATGTCATCCATACCGTTACCCCACCTTCACATATGTTACCCATACCTTTACCCCAACTTTAACATTTGTTACCCATACCTTTACCCCAACTTTAACATTTGTTACCCATACTTTTACCCCACATTTACCATAAGTTACCCATACCTTTACCCCACCTTTACCATAAGTTACCCATACCTTTACCCCCACCTTTACACATGTCATCCATACGTTACCCACATTCACCATACGTTACCCATACCTTTACCCCAACTTCACAATATGTTACCCATACCTTTACCCCACCTTCACATATGTTACCCATACCTTTACCCCAACTTCACCATACGTTACCCATACCTTTACCACACCTTTGCCTTATCTTACCTGTACCTTAGTGTCTCACTCTTACCTTATCGTATTAATTCTTCGCAGTCCAGGTTGTCATAGTCTTGATTCGCGGATTGCCACATGTTCCCTCACATTATCTCACTTGTATCGTATCTTATCTTTTTTATTTTACCTTAGATTAACTCACCTTATATTACCTTACCATGTACTCTATATTAGCTTACATTATATCATCTACCGTATATTAGCTTACCTTATACTACTTCGTTTATATTATCTTATTTTATATCATCTTACCGCATATTAGCTTACCTTATATCATCTACCTGATATTACCCTACTTTATATCAACTACCTTATATGACCCTACTTTATATCATCTTACCGTATATTAGCTTTCCTTATATTACCTTACCTTATATCATCTTATTATACATTATCTGACCTTTACCTTATCTTATCTTAATACCTTGCTTACGTTATCTTGCCTGATCACTTTAATTCGTCGTGGGCGTTGTCTTTAAAGGGTGTAATAACTCACTGGTGCATCACCACATATAGGTTAAGCGATGTAACGGTGACCGCAACTTTTGCACTTCTATCTGGGCTTAATGTGTGTCCTTTCCACAGATCTGTGCATGGACAAGCCCTGCGAGAACGGAGGGAGGTGCCACGTGAGCGGCGGAGGCGTCAGCTGTAGCTGTCCACAGGGATACCAGGGACCAACGTGCGAAGACCTCACAGGTAGATTCTCAAATGCCCTGCATAAGCCCCACTAAATATGGTGCATGCCATTTTTGTAGCATTTTAAGAACATTTGCCAACCTTAATTAAATCTTTTGTGTGACAACAGTACGCAAAATAGAGATGCTTTTAACAAAAACGAGATACGTGCCTTTGTGGGAAGTTATATACCAAGCCATGTGCCTTGTAGATGCACTCGATTTATCATTGTACAAATTGCAACAACTGGTTCAATAATCCAAAGCTTTAAATGTGAAGAACAAAGAACCAACCGCATATATACAAAGCAGCGCTCTACATTTAGATTACCACTCGACTTAATCTTCCATGAGGTATACATAACGTTGAGAGAAATATCTTGCACACAGAACCAGACAATCATTGGAACCATAAGTACGTCACAATAGCCAAAAGTATGGACAACTTTCGTTATAAAAGGCAACTAATTACATGTAAAAGGATCCCTGTAGTGTGTGTGTGTGATGTATATCTATCATGGCACACATGAATGAATAGGCGTAGTTTTGATGACCCTATAATTGTAGGCTTGAAGAGCGAAAATATACACATATATGCCTACGTTATATGGTATCTTGTGTGGGATAAAGTTGATTAAGTTACGGTAACCTCTCCTGGATCTGCCCTTGAACTACACCCTATCCCAGTCCACACCACTCCTGGATCAGCCTTTGAAATACACCCTATCCTAGTCCAAACCACTCCAGGATCCCCCTTGAAATACAACCTATCATAGTCCACACCACACCACTTCTGGAATCGCCCTTGAAATGCACCCTATCCCAGTCCACACCACTCCTGGATCCGCCCCTGAAATACACCCTATCCCAGTCCATCTTATCTTATCTTAATACCTTGCTTACGTTATCTTGCCTGATCACTTTAATTCGTCGTGGGCGTTGTCTTTAAAGGATGTAATAACTCACTGGTGCATCACCACATATAGGTTAAGCGATGTAACGGTGACCGCGACTTTTGCACTTCTATCTGGGCTTAATGTGTGTCCTTTCCACAGATCTGTGCGTGGACAAGCCCTGCGAGAACGGAGGGACGTGCAGCGTGAGCGGCGGAGGCGTCAGCTGTAGCTGTCTACAGGGATACCAGGGACCAACGTGCGAAGACCTCACAGGTAGATTCTCAAATGCCCTGCATAAGCCCCACTAAATATGGTGCATGCCATTTTTTTAGCATTTTAAGAACATTTGCCAACCTTAATTAAGTCTTTTGTGTGACAACAGTACGCAAAATAGAGATGCTTTTAACAAAAACGAGATACGTGCCTGTGTGGGAAGTTATATACCAAGCCATGTGCCTTGTAGATGCACCTGATTTATCATTGTACAAATTGCAACAACTGGTTCAATAATCCAAAACTTTAAATGTGAAGAACAAAGAACCAACCGCATATATACAAAGCAGCGCTCAACATTTAGATTACCACTCCACTTAATCTTCCATGAGGTATACATAACGTTGAGAGAAATATCTTGCACACAGAACCAGACAATCATTGGAACCATAAGTACGTCACAATAGCCAAAAGTATGGACAACTTTCGTTATAAAAGGCAACTAATTACATGTACAAGGATCCCTGTAGTGTGTGTGTGTGATGTATATCTATCATGGCACACATGAATGAATAGTCGTAGTTTTGATGACCCTATAATTGTAGGCTTGAAGAGCGAAAATATACACATATATGCCTACGTTATATGGTATCTTGTGTGGGATAAAGTTGATTAAGTTACGGTAACCTCTCCTGGATCTGCCCTTGAACTACACCCTATCCCAGTCCACACCACTCCTGGATCAACCTTTGAAATACACCCTATCCTAGTCCAAACCACTCCAGGATCCCCCTTGAAATACAACCTATCATAGTCCACACCACACCACTTCTGGAATCGCCCTTGAAATGCATGCTATCCCAGTCCACACCACTCCTGGATCCGCCCCTGAAATACACCCTATCCCAGTCCATCTTATCTTATCTTAATACCTTGCTTACGTTATCTTGCCTGATCACTTTAATTCGTCGTGGGCGTTGTCTTTAAAGGATGTAATAACTCACTGGTGCATCACCACATATAGGTTAAGCGATGTAACGGTGACCGCGACTTTTGCACTTCTATCTCGGCTTAATGTGTGTCCTTTCCACAGATCTGTGCGTGGACAAGCCCTGCGAGAACGGAGGGACGTGCAGCGTGAGCGGCGGAGGCGTCAGCTGTAGCTGTCCACAGGGATACCAGGGACCAACGTGCGAAGACCTCACAGGTAGATTCTCAAATGCCCTGCATAAGCCACACTAAATATGGTGCATGCCATTCTTGTAGCATTTTAAGAACATTTGCCAACCTTAATTAAGTCTTTTGTGTGACAACAGTTCGCAAAATAGAGATGCTTTTAACAAAAACGAGATACGTGCCTTTGTGGGAAGTTATATACCAAGCCATGTGCCTTGTAGATGCACTCGATTTATCATTGTACAAATTGCAACAACTGGTTCAATAATCCAAAGCTTTAAATGTGAAGAACAAAGAACCAACCGCATATATACAAAGCAGCGCTCTACATTCAGATTACCACTCCACTTAAGCTTCCATGAGGTATACATAACGTTGAGAGAAATATCTTGCACACAGAACCAGACAATCATTGGAACCATAAGTACGTCACAATAGCCAAAAGTATGGACAACTTTCGTTATAAAAGGCAACTAATTACATGTACAAGGATCCCTGTAGTGTGTGTGTGTGATGTATATCTATCATGGCACACATGAATGAATAGTCGTAGTTTTGATGACCCTTTAATTGTAGGCTTGAAGAGCGAAAATATACACATATATGCCTACGTTATATGGTATCTTGTGCGGGATAAAGTTGATTAAGTTACGGTAACCTCTCCTGGATCTGCCCTTGAACTACACCCTATCCCAGTCCACACCACTCCTGGATCAGCCTTTGAAATACACCCTATCCTAGTCCAAACCACTCCAGGATCCCCCTTGAAATACACCCTATCATAGTCCACACCACACTACTCCTGGAATCGCCCTTGAAATGCACCCTATCCCAGTCCACACCACTCCTGGATCCGCCCCTGAAATACACCCTATCCCAGTCCATCTTATCTTATCCTAATACCTTGCTTACGTTATCTTGCCTGATCACTTTAATTCGTCGTGGGCGCTGTCTTTAAACGGTGTAATAACTCACTGGTGCATCACCACATATAGGTTAAGCGATGTAACGGTGACCGCGACTGTTGCACTTCTATCTGGGCTTAATGTGTGTCCTTTCCACAGATCTGTGCGTGGACAACCCTTGCGAGAACGGAGGGACGTGCAGCCTGAGCGGCGGAGGCGTCAGCTGTAGCTGTCCACAGGGATATTATATGATATTAAAAATTTACAGAATACAATACAGAATTAGGCCTCTATATACGATAAAGTATCCGCGGTTGTGCTTTAAATTCCTACGTTTGAGTTGAAGACAATGAAGTTGACAAGTCGATAGATGTAGATTTAAGTTATTTTACTTTAGATTTCAGTTGAGCCTTAGGCCTATTTCCAGTTTAGCAGTTAGCCTAGCCTATCATCCAAACACATCAAATTGTCCACCTGCTGAAGAGATTTGCCTCTCATTCGCACAAAATACTAAACAATGCCTAATTGATTTCTTAGCACCATGCATTAATCAAACTGAAATAAACGGATAAAAAGGCTTACTTTAACTTGATCGCATGCTTCTCTTCTGACTTTTCAACATTTGTTGGTCTGATGCATTTGAAAGCGCACGAAATTCATGCTACACTCGCTAAAAATGACGCGAACAAACGACGTTGCCAAGCAACAAAACTGTCGCCAAGGAGATGCTTTATAATGACGTCGTTAGACGATTCGATTAGTTTTCGTTGCAGTGTTATTCGCAAGATGGCAGCAGCTGCATATGGATGATTAATGATATGTATAAATTTCCGACCTGAAACCGGGTTACGCAATGAGAGGTGGAATGCATCAAATGGTAATCCAGCACTACACTACTCATTTTTGTGGGGTATTATAGATACCTCACAGTCAGGCCAGTACCCCACAGTAAGGGTCTTATAGCGACAAACACCTCACATCTGGATGGACATCTTAGTATATATATATATATATATATAACGCCGCAGGTTGAAGGCAAAATAAAGTTCATGAACATTCTGGCGCCGCTATCACTGACTCGGTTTAGCCCATGTGTGCAGATAAATCCCGGCCGTGCATGCTGCTGCTATAGTCAATGTTATTCCGTTATGTTACTACAGAACCGCCCTGCAGCAGACTTATTAACCATCACATCGAAGTTAAGCTGTGTGACATCATGAAAACTGAAAATGACTATACATCCCTGCACGCCAAACGACCCGGGGGTTGGCCATCTGCGGGGGTCTGTCGTGTCGTGTCCATAGACGACAACCTCAACCTGAATCAGTACGTCTACACCGTGGACCTTTACAACCAGGCGGGTTGGCAAGGTCCCAATTCCGGACACCCTGGAGTGATCTTCAACGTTATCGACAGTGACAACTTCGATTTCGTCTACTTCAGGTTTGCAAAAACTTCTTCAACAGCTGCGCTGAATGTGCACGGTTCGAAATTTAAAAGACCTGTTGATGTCTGGTTCTTATTGTAGTGTTGCTCCCCAAATGGTAACCTAATCAAACCTACTGCTGTGATGTATATGTTTCAAAATAAGCTAATAAGTAACATGTAAATAAAAAGTACTTATTTGCCAATTATATTGGGCGTATAGTGTTATATTCTTAATATTCCAAAAGTTCCGGGAATTTAATTCCAAGTCTAAATCAATCAATAATGTGAGTAGAAACCATATTTGACATTCAAAATATTCATTTATGCTCATGATTGGCGTTTAGTTATGAAAAGACACTAATCATGCCATGTATTATGTTCATCAGACCGCATTGGGCCAATAGAGATGGTTGTGTGCAGCATGGCTACTTCATGTCTGGAAAATTCTACGCCACGACGGAAGCGCGTTGCACGGCATCCCCGGTAGTAGGGTCAACCTGGTTCACCGTCAAGGTCGAATCTTCTGAAGGCCGCGCGTCAGTGTACGTTAATAACGTCAAATTGAGCGAAGTGAACGCTCATTTTCCAACACGAAGTCAGACGGGCATATTTGCTGCCAATGGTTTCAGCAACGTCATTAGGTTCAGGAACCCCGCGTTAACTACTCTGACAAATTAATATATTGCTAATTATGACGGTTTTACAAATATTCTAGAATAATATTTATGTGCTCGCTGTCAATGGCGGCTGGTAAAAACGGGAAACAGACTATAATTATAAAAAATAATAAAATTGCGATATCCACGAAATTAGCGTAATGCATGTATGAATGCATGCACCAATTTAGATAACAATTATTAATTCATATCACAATATTTTGTCTATGGCTTTTATATAACAAAGTATAGACAAACTTCGATTTATTGTATCTGTTTGTAATAGGTGGTTTTGGAAAACAAAATAAATGTATCCTGATGTAAGTTTGGTTTGGTATATATCCACCACACAACTAAATTCTGAGTACGTTAATTATGCCGGTCATTTATTTGATCAAAACCATATTATAAGCCACGTATTGTAGTTAAATGATTAGTGAGCCTGATTAGTGAAAACATTATTCCAATTGTATTAGTCAATTATTTTAGTTATTCTGTAAAACATTCGAAATTAAATGCTTAGCGCTTGCTAGCCACCATACAATGTGTGAGCCAGTCGTGTTCTGTACACCATATCAGTATACATAGGGCATGTCAGCCCCCTTGCGAACCAATGGATACCGCGCACAGAGGGTTCATACTAATTACGGTTAGGACGTAGAAGCAGGCATGCTACGCTGACCGGCACGGCGAGCAAGGGATGGGTCGCAATTCATTTTTTGTGCGTTTTTTATCAAGAACTGTCAACTTGCTAATGTCAAATTTTAGTAGATGACGTGTTAAACGTGTTTTTTCATGATACTGGCCACGCTCAGTAAGCTTGGCGCACAACTCTTTCATTTCGTCATAGATTAAGTTGACTTTTGCAACTACGTAGTTGTAATCTTATCTAATTCATATTTACATATTTTCTAATAGTTTATTTGTATGTTCACTTGAATGTAATCCCCAAACAACCGAATAATTGACAAATTAAAAAATAACTAATCATAGATAAATCGTATGCCTTACCAATTTATTTCTCATAAGCTCAGATTTATATATACGTGTAATATATCTCAGACAACAAATGTAGGTACAAATTAGTTGACATCAAATATTTGCCAAATACAAAGGATCTGATTGAAGATTCATTTAATGGCACAATATTTAAGTAAAAACAATGAAATTATAAATGTTATTCCTATTCAAATATTTATTCAAATAAAGGTATATATAATTTGACAAAGCATTTATGATTGATTTCTCGATTTTAACAAAACTATGACGAAATCAGTCGTGGAAGATATATCTAACCGGAATTACTGAACTCGAAATCGATGTGTTGGTATTCAGGGGGCTGTAGTGTCCGAAGTTTACTGAACGCAGTTAGTAATTTGGAAAAATACAAATTCAAACCGTCTTTCACCAATATGTCGTAACTAGATAGTCAACAGGTGATTATTTAAGTTATATACATATCGAGAAGAGTCCCACGCTTTTCTCGCAGCGCTCACCGCGCAGTTTGCCTGGTTCCACGTCCCAAATCGTGACTAAGATGAAAACTTTCTGATTCGCCCAGAAGGTCTCATATAACGTCGTTGTCACCACTAGGGCTGTACAGTGCAAGTACTTTTCGTTTAATTTGGTCCAGGCATTGCTAACTATAAAATCATAATAAAGTTAAAGATAAGACATTTATCTCTCCATAATGTATGTTTTCTCTTCGATGAAACTGTTGGAAGTGTTTAATTTTGGGGCAAATCATCGATGTTTACATTTCTGCGACAAATGGAACACCATATTGTCCTCACCTGGTCAGTCCATATAAGGAACATTGATCCGTAACCATAGATACGGCGCGTCGATATGCGAGTCATGGTGATTATTATGCCATACGACATGGAAATCCCCGCGCATTTGATCGCCTATCAATGACAGTCACTTATGAGACAACCGCATTCTGGTTTATCAACTCTCTAACCGCTCATGTATTACATCAATCTACTCAGATGGTTATAATTCTGATATGCACAGAACCTTAATGGTTAGTTGTGCAACCAGGGACAGCCTTAGCCGATCTTGTGTGTCAAGCGAGTGAAGGCAAACAACCAGAACGCGTCAATGTGAGAAGGAAGGACCCAAACCCTCTAGTCTTTGCGAATGAGGACATGGGATCTTGATAACACAGACATGGCCACAACAGGGCTCAAACCATCGATCTAGGTGCCGTTAGGCTCTCATGTGAAACGGGCACTGAATGCGAGCGCTCCAGCCAACTGAGCTATCGGGCCGGCCTCGTTCAATATTCGAAACATCAAACAAGTTAACGATACTTTTACAGTAACGTGATTCGATGTTTGGTCGGTTTTATGTGACATTCGCATTTTCCTCCGCAAAACAAACAACATCCGTATGAGACGCGTCTTAAACCGAAATAGAGATGCTCCGTGTCCCATTGAGTCACTGAACGCCTGGCCTACAGAGTTATCCGGTAATGAATATGTGTGGGTCGTGCTTCAGCCTCGCGGACGGCGCGCAATGAACGCTCTTAGCTATGTCGACACTGGGTTGAGCGTAATCAACGTCTGTGAAGGGGAGAGGAAGCCCGGGTGTCGGAGGCCGGGTGGTGGTGGGGGGGGGGTGGCTTGCTAAGGGTAAGATATGTGATGGCCATGCATAGGGTGGGTAAAGATATGTGGTTAATAGGAATGGAGTGTATGAGGGGGTGAGGGGTGGACCGATGTATGTTGACCGATGACCAGATACCGTGCGATGAGGGGACGAGAGTGTGTCTAATGGACCGCGCATGGAGCAGAGAAGGGGAGAGGCCCAACATAATACAGGAAAGGAGATATGCTGGATTTCTAAGAAGCGAGGGGAAGTAGGGATACTTGAGCTATGATATGTCTTTTTGCTCATTGGTTGTATATTCAATACCAATTCTGGTCATATCGCACCAAAGAGAGCAGGAAGGAAACAACTGATTAACGGCCTACTCTTTGCGAGGAAACGTATGGGATCTTTATCCTGCGGCCACACAGACATGGCCACATCAGGGCTCGAACCACAGATCCACGTATCGTTAGGCTCTCAGCTTGCCAGCAGTCTAACCCACTGGTCTATATTAATGGAGCAAAGGATCTGCTGGTAATTACCATTCTACTTAGTGATGCTATAGCGCAATCAGGAAGAAAACTAATCGATAACACTGACTGATGACGCTGTGGAGTAGCACTGGATAAAGCTGCCGGTCGATCCCCATCCCATACGTAGCTTGCTATAATTTAATAAATTCCTTTTCCATTTCTCGACAGTTGTCGTGCTCTTTAACCAAGTGATTTATCAATGTGTGTCCCAGGACCATGAAACAGCACATCGGGTTGATCTTTTTCTTGTGTTTATTCTGCGTAGGGCGGATGATGGACTTTGAGACTTGTGAGTCTAGTGGCGGATCCAGAAATTTGGGAAAGAGAAGAGGGGGTGGGGGGGGGGCAGACCTGGTGTGAGAATATTTTACATACAAAACTCAATTTATCCTTAAAAAATGCGACCTTAACAGTGCTTGGCTCGCTACTAGCTACTTTAAAAGTAATCCTCACAGTTCTATTCCGAAAGTGGTTGCTGATGACCTGACTTCTATGTGTTGAAGTCTTCCGGTCATAGAGGAGATCTGACCGAAGCTTCCAGACACCATGATTGCGATTGACATTGCCCCCGATATTCACCATTTTGCAGTCTCGCTCCTAAAAGCCGAAGTGTTACTTGGGATGAATAATAGCTGCGAGCCAGCCTAAGGTGACTGCTCCCTTGGCCCCACATACCACCCCCCCCCCCCCGCCACCCGCCAGCCCTACAACTCAACCCCCACCAACCACCAACGGCGGCCTCCTCCACATCCCACTTTCCCCAAACCGAGGGGATGTCGCATCAGTGCGTTGTAGGTGTCTTTTTTGTCTTTTAAATGTTCCAAATTCTTGGGGGTTCGCGATTTGTCAATAGCGCGACGCCTGATGGATGACTTGGTAATCTGATGCAGGCATTTAGCTTGGGCCGTACGGAAGCCTTTTGGTGCAATGAACTTTTGCTATTTTTAAGTTATTCACATGGGGGGCTGGGATTAAAGAAGATAAACGTGTTATTATCAAGAGTTTATTTAAAATGGCTGTGGTTAACAAAAGAGGCGTCAGGCAAAGCGAGTGGGTGGGTTGAGTCGCATGAAAGATCCATTTCATAGTTTGTTGTGCCATTTATTATTGTTTATTGCTTTTTACTCTTTGCGCTACCTATTTATTATTCGTTACAGTCTCTATTATGTAAGGCCATTTTATGGTATGGGGGTAGCCCTGTTTGTCATAATTTGTGCTAGCGCCGGTAACCGCTGTTCACCCAGGCTTCTATTTCCACACCTCCTCACCCCCCCCCCCCCCCCCGCCCCCAAATTCTTATATCAAGCTGAAATTACAGCCTGATAACAAAATACATTTATTTGCAGATTACAATAAATGATTTGGAGATATTTACCGATGATCTGCAGATATCTGCAAACGCTTGAAGATATCTGTAAATGTGAGGTTTATGCAGCTATCGCGTGCCATACAAGCGTCTTTCGCCAGGCTTGGATCGAGGTAGAGACCCGGGAAGGGAAGACGGAGAGATTGGTGGGTGGGAAGGGGTTAGCGGGAGAGTCAGTGGGTGACGGGAGAGACAAAGCATAGGTCCAAAATGCGAGGCCGTGATGTGCTCCCCGTGGTTGGTGGGGGAGGAGGGATGGTTGATTCGCTGGAGGGGGTATCTATTTGTTCATGATACTACAATCGATGTTCACTCTGTTTCTTTCCGATTCGGCAACAGAGTGGACAATAACCGAGTGGACAGTAACCGAGTGGACAGTAACCGAGTGG
This sequence comes from Arenicola marina, assembly GCA_964019135.1. Classification (NCBI taxonomy): domain Eukaryota; kingdom Metazoa; phylum Annelida; class Polychaeta; family Arenicolidae; genus Arenicola; species Arenicola marina. Next base: position 6,913,111 of record OZ025253.1, on the reverse strand, counting down.
ACAGTAACCGAATGGACAGTAACCGAGTGGACAGTAACCGAGTGGACAAATTTGATCCAAAAGGCCTCCGGCGCCATGCAATATGCCTTTTACGATCAAACAATAGTGTCGTAATTGATGAACATTCACTGGTATCTAACTTTGAAAAAAAAATCTTCATATATTGAAGTAACAGAGTGGGTAGCATAAGGTGGCATGCCGGCCAATATTCACTGCTATTTCTTTATTGCATAAATCATAATGATGCATTGTTCTTCCATCTGGCGATTAACACGTTGAACAGAACTGAAAGAACCATTTGTGATTTTAGCGTCAGTTACCAAGTGATTACAGAGCGGTAAGTTTTTAGGCGAATGTGATACTTAATCTGTTTCTGTATGCCATGCCAATAAGACAAGGCCTTCGGCTAGGTATTTGATATATAACAGGAATAAACATACAAAAAAAAGAAGAAGCATGAGGAGAAGCGGTACAAACAAATGCAAATGTAGGTTTGGACTCGTCCACAACTAGTTTGACAGCGGCCATTTTGAAATGCGAGACAACGGCTCAGCAACACTGTGAAGAAATCACTGGACCCTACCCAGAAGCGTCACTTGTCACACTTGGCCACAAAATGCACAATTAACCGTTATAAGTTCCATAATTTATGGAACGCACAAGTAGTAACGGACACTAAAGAAATTACGCATATTCCTCACTAGTTCGCCTGTGTCCTCACCGCAGGGGTGGATGTAGACTTTAGGGAGTGGGGGGATTGAACTTCGCAATTACAGTGCGTAGGCGGCGAAAGCGTGGGACACTGGCCCTTCCTCAGCATCATGTTGCTGCTCCCAGACAGGGATAGGCTTCTTTATTCTCGGGGGCTAAACCTATCGGCGGTGGGGCGGCAGGGCTTCTGTGGCTTGAACAGGGGGTGGGGGGGGGCTTAAGCCTCAGTAGCGCCCCCCCCACCCCGCTGGATCCGCCACTGAATCACCCACGTCTCGCCGTAAGTGATTCGTTTTTTCTTCTCCATGTCCTTTAATTGCATCGAGATTGCTATATTAACAGGACAGAACGGTGATATTAAAGGGACATAATTGTGTTTAAGCAAAATAAATCAAAGTCAACTAAGTCACGTATGCTATAAACCGACAGGCATAGTCTACCTAGCACAGTCAGAGCGTTATAAAACGTTTTTATAATTGCCAAACCTCGGTTTTCTGGGTACTTCACATGCATCACGAAACTTGAAAGGGTAACGACGGTTCCCGGGTACTCCTATGGCCGTGGCCAACCAGCTGCATCGCCGTGCCACGCAACAGCGGTTTGACGGATACTGCAGAGGTTGTATTTGCAGCCCAGTCGTACAACAACGGTTGATACGTTAGAGTAACAACGGCGGCAGTTCAAATAATGTTAAAACCACTTCAAGGAGCCTACTTACAAGCACCATCTTAGGTTTTTTACATTTTAAAATCAAGAATAAAAGTATCTCAAAATCATGATGCATATGTTTGACATCTCTTTGAGTCTGTAAAAGAACAATTTGAACATCGTTATGCTAATCGTTATGCCGTAACCACACGTGGTGAGTTGACCCGTTATCATTGCCCGGGTCAGACAGAGAGAGTTGTAAATCTGACGCGAGGCACACATGTGGTCGCCTTGGATAGTCCTTGTGTGTTACGCGGACTCAACTGGTTCATTCATTCAATTTTCTACGCCAGTTCGAATGCTTCCTACTCATACCCTGATCGCACGCTCGATTTGAACCTAACTTTCAAGATACCTGAGCACATTGCTCTCCATATTTTAGATAATATTGATGGAGGTTTACTACCTGAAGACGCTCTCCTCCCATTGGACAAGGTTTCACTCGTCCCGACGTATGCGTTCGGCCGTAACAAAGTAACTTATGCGTTTAGTTTAACCTTAGCTATCCTTTTGATCACTTTCATTGTGGCCTGCTACTGTTACAAAACGCGACGTTGTCCCATGCCCCTCACTTGGCTCCACAAACGTGTCCAGAAGCGTGCAGAAAAGGGATTACACTCCTTTCCGCCTAGCCAGCCCTACCATGCCCGTTATAATACCCATGCTCGTCGAGTAATCTTGCAACGCCCTCATTCAATGTCTGAAGTATCGAATGAGAATGTCACTGATGCGATAAACATTGGTTTACGCAATCAGAATGAACAACCTGAGGAGACTCAGCCAATTAACGTTACGTCAAAGCGTTATGTGTTGGGTACTGATATTGAACTGCCCAGTACTAGTGTCACTTGAGTATTGTCGACAGCAGGTGTTATGATGCTTCCTAAATGACTAGTTATGGGTGAACGCCCTGCTGGTACGGACTTCATAGTTTGGTTGAAAAACACACCTTGCTTTGATTATTGACTTGACTTAACCTTTGCTTTGATTAATGTTTAACGTTATGATTAATCGGACATAGCTTGCCGATTGTTTTACTTATATCGCATATACCTTTGATGCTTTGATTGATATTCAACTATGATTAATCGGACATAGCTTGCCGATTATTTTAATTATATCGCGTATTTACTTGGACTCAATTATGTCACGCGAACGCGTTGCAATTATTGACTTATCGTACATGAACTTGTTTACACCAATGATACGCGGACGCGTGCTTTGATACAAGTTTTTGTTCTCTTGCAGTGCAGTTATAATTACTTGCAGTGTTAATCATTTATCTTTGCATTTATATTTGCACAGGAGCTATATCTTCTTTAACGATTAATGGTGGATATCCTAATAGATAAAAAACTTTGTTTTTATCTTGAGTATGGGAGGTGTGTAAAGGCTTGGCTCCTCATTAAGCCTTTAATTAGTTTAATTAAGCCTTTTATTTGATAGTAATTTGGCTTGGCTTTATGAAGCCTTTAAGTAGTTGTGCTATTTGGCTTTGCCTATAATCAACATGTAACCACACTTATACTTGATATACACTGAGAGCCTCAGGCAACTGGCCAAGATCCCGCCGCCGCTGGCCTTGCAGCTGTCCCAACATAATAAACGACGTATAGGAGGAGGTATAAGTCCGAGAGATAAGACCCCGAGGTCGGATCGGGCCATGGAAGTAAGCACTTTCCATGGGCGGGTTGTTATTACGTTGATTGGCCGACAGCTGTGTGAAAGAAGGTTCCAAGGTCGCTTGTCCCGCGAAAGAGTGGTTGTATTGATCACTCACAGGGTTTTACTTCTCACTCCTAATGGTTTATTTCTCACTCAGCACGAGTAATGGTTCTCCCACCGTAAACAGGTTCTTGCCAGAAAGGTCACGGTAACCTTGTTTATTTTTGCTAAGACAAAGATAGATCGGGACAAACTCGTTAAAGAGCCCGGGAGGAATGTTAACTTTTGGGCGTAACATCAACATCCATCCCGTCTCTGGAGACGAGGTATTCGCCGTATTTCCGGCTGATATTGCTGAGTCATAAACCGTGGGCGTGCGGGCCCCATAAAAGAGATCAGCCAGAGAGATTCGAGACCACTCGGAAGAAGACGCTAGCCAGTCGGTCACAAAGCCATAGCCGCCACCTGCGAGTGTGCGTGCCTTTATACTATGGGGATTTTATTATATTGTATTTATGAAGAAAATTACACGGACTGAAGAATAAACATCACGAAGTCAATTTGCTCATTATTCTTCTAAGCCCAGACGTCGCACACGCCCTGGCACGGATCTTAAAAACGTCTCATACACAACGAGAAGACGAAAAGTACTGGAAGATGAAATCGCGAATTTATTATTAATATTTAAAAGTATAAATTGAATCCCCAAATAACCCGCAGGGGTCAATTTTACAGGTCGGCGATTTGTTGCAATCATCCTCAGACAACTCTTTATAACATTCGTGGCATTCCAGGGCTGTAGAGATCGAAGTCAGTTGATGACACGCAATACAACGGTGACGCCTCTCAGGGTTACATAGGACACAAATAAGTGTAGCAAAAGATTTGAGGGGTTGAATGAAGTTGGGAACGGTTTTTAAAGATGATAATGAAAAAAATTATATCAACATGCAATTGCTTATGATATTACTGAACAAGTTTGTGAACGTTGCAGGCAAACGTCTATATCAGAGGCAAAAGAGATTTCTATACTTAAGCTGTTGAAACTGGGCTCCTCACGATATCGTCTCAGTATTTATATCTGCAACATTCTGTGGCATTATTATAGTGGAATATTAATCTAATTTTGACATCGACTTGTTTCTTTGGGCCTGTTTCTTACCCTTAAAGCAATATATTCCGTAATTTTTTGTATTACCAACCTCTTCTCCATGTCAAATAAGTACATTCTGTCTTGAATTTAAATCCTGAAAGCCTGTGGGCTGTCCGAAGAGAAGCAATTTGGTCACCGGAGCAGAAGTTGGTGGCCGGCTTTATATCCCTGCGCGCCTGTTCGCCGTTCGGTATTTTGTGTGTAATGTCGACCGCGGCTCGCTATCACGTCCGCGCGCGATAAAAATAGACCGCGCAGTTTTATGTTGAAATGTTTGTTTTACAGACTCAAAGAGATATAAAACATATGCATCATAACTTTTGAGATACTTTTAGTCTTTATTCTAAAATGTAAAAAATCTAAGATGGCGCATGTAAGTATATTGCTTTTAACCGTGCAATATATCAAACATATATTAAAGGAATAGACTAGTCTGAGGATTTGTGCGTTGGATTGTCCTTTTCTTTTTAGCATATGCAAGACAAGTAAAATATCTATTGAAATAATCAAAATTGAATATTAAAAAAACATTAAGTAAAAAGTTACGAAGGTTTTGTTGTGCAAAACAAAATTTGGCGCGAAAATTGGTTTTCCAAGGATCGAGTGAGAAATCGACCTTGACCTTGGATCCCGCATCATTGGTGCTTATGATGTTTTGAGCGCCCAAGTCAGCCCAGGTCAGCCATTCGTTCAACACTCAAAACAAACAAGCACATCTGGCCTTAAAATGCCGACGTGTTGTGCTCATGGTTGTGTCCGAGTAAAGGAATCAAGCCCAGATTGTTCTTTCTTCCGCTTACCATGGGATAATGCGCCAAGGATTCGTTTGTGGCTGGCAAAATTGAATCTTGTTCACCCAACCTGCTCACTAACACGGGCTTTGTCACCTCCATTTTGAAGAACGTTTTCTCGTCATGGAGCCGCATCGCCTCAGAGTTATACCTGAGACCTGTTCACAAACTCATTGCGGATATATTTCAACACAATCAGTGAAGGAAACAAGAAAAAAGCTCCTTGCATCGGAAGAGAACGCGAGATCACGAAGAGGGGAAGGTTAGTAGGCCCACAGCGGTTTGATACGGTCCGTTCACAGGTTTGTTGACAAACCACCAAGGCCAGGGTCAAGCACCTAAGCCAAGGCTAATGCTAAATTGGGTCCTTTTGACAGATAAGCTTAGCAGGCCCCCTGTCTCAACTTATAATAATATAAGTGTGGTAGTGTCAGCCCAAGTCTATGATATATCAAGTAAGCTAAGTTACTAACTTATCATGCTTATATGATTATATATTAATAAATTCAATATAAGCTCATTTCAATCTTCATCGACCGGACATATTTTTTAAACTGGAAATGAGGGAAATAATTCTTTTCAATGGAGAATGGGTCATTAACCGACCGCTGTCATCAATTATGTTCAGTAATCGTGAACTGGGAATTTTAATATTAAATAAATGAATATCCAGAAATAGCCAATTCTCCTTTTAATTCCTCATGACCTCCCCCCCGCCCCCCCCCCCCCCCATAGATCTACCGGCACTGAGAACTGTTACCCGGCTAAAAAAACATATCCGTGCAACCCTACATAGCCATACTTAAAAAAAAAAACTGTGTTTAGTTTTTATTTCAGCAAATTACAATATGTGAATAAGTATTGAAATATGTCTTTTTTTACATTTCAGCTCCTTCAGGAGCTTGAAGAAATACCAAGCATTAGTGAAACTTCTGTTCTTGAGTCACACAATGAACTCAATGACCTTCCTGTGAAAATCAGTAGACTTTTTTTTTTACAGTCATTTTTACATCAGAGCAAATAGATAATTTGCCATGATTAACAAGGCATGTTAAATGCACCTTTTTGGCTAGTTTAGGGTTGATATGTCATGATGAATAGTGTGACGACATTTTTAGCTTCTTAGAAGGTTCAGAGATTGGAGTATGATGAGTATGATGAGTTTGCTCGCCATTGAGTTGAAAGTCATTTTGTTGCATACGGGAGTAATTTCCTGAACCAGCAGTTGGTTTGGCCTTTTAATTTATTATTCTTTCACGTTTGATCCGCGTTCACCGCGGCTACGTTGCGTTCATGATAAGGCTGAGACAGGGCAGGCTGTGTGGCCGCCTGGAACCTATGACGCGTTTTTTACGCAGCGCGCTGATTGGCTTGCGCTCTGCTCAGCATGCCGAACTCACAGTCGAGCGGGAGGCCGTAAATGCGAAAGTTTCAGTGCCAAATACTAATACTTATTGCTGGAGCCGGTAGCAACATACATTTTAGACTGATAGTTTGCATGTTGATCCATATGTAACATGCTACGCCTTGCTGGCCAAAAAAACCGGACTAAATTACTCCTTTAATCTTGCAACGTGTCTCACAATTGGTGCTTAGCCGCACGAGCCACATGAACAGTGCAATGGCTCAGCCACTGGAGGGCAGCACTGGCGACTAGCGGAACCCGGAAATCAGCAATGATGTCCCCAGCAGCAAACCATCATTCTATCACCACAAACAGCCTGTCTGAACCGGACGGTATCTTCCCGGCTCTCACCTTTGCCGTATTATTATTATCTCGCTATAGATGAACGCGCAAGTCATCAGTTGACCACCGTGTGGCTCGCTAGAGGGTGGCACTCAAGTTTTTGTCTTTAGTACTTAGAGTTTTGAAAAATACTAACTAGATTCGCGTAGAAAAGATGTGCGATGATGAAAACCTTACCTGCTCCGAACTGCTCCAGTGCCAGAACAATGCACAGAGTGAGAAGTACACGGTTAATACCCATGATGAAGGCGCTGCTCGTCTAGGTACAGATCCACGTGAGACTCATGACACTCATTTGTTCGATCGTGCCATTCATTATGTTCGCAAAAATGTTACAAAAGCAATGTGGCGAGGGAAAATGTTCTTTTCGCCGCACCGTACGTGGAATGTATATTAACCGCTCACAAGATGATTGGAATTCGAATAACCGCTTGTCCCAGGAAAAAACTGGACTTCTCTAAAGTTCTACCATCGTGGAGAATGGACAAAGGACACCCACAAATCTGTCATACACTCCCCACTAACATGAGTATGTTTTCATATGTACACCGTAAGACATATCGCTTTCAAATGTAGTTTTTCTCACCGCTCTCTATATATGTTGTACGGCTCGACAGTTGTTTTGGAATTTTTCTTTACAGTGAAAATCGATGTCATCTTTTGTGGTTATGAAGACCTCCGGATGACGTCGACTGAACCTGGTCAACGTGAATCCCGTGTTGTCCAACTAACTGCTCATGGCGACAGTTAGCAAGCTCCCATTCGCTAGGTGGAGCTGCGTTCCTCCGCTCGTGCTGCAGTATGCCGACAGGGGGCACAGTCACTATACTTCAATAACGGTCAAATTAGTTATAATTTCTTGCAACATTGTCATTTTAAATAAAGCATAAATATCAACGGGCCAGATTAAACTAGCAAAAACAGTGCGTAAAATATTACATTTTAAGGTGTCGGACATCTTGCCGGGCATCTGCTGTTTTGGTTCGATATCTTATCTACTTACCTGTCTATTTGGATTTTTTAAATCAGGTATCTACTTGTCTATTTCGACAGTTTTGATCAAATGTCTAGTTATTTGTCTATTTAGGCAACTTTCATCAGATATCTTGTCTACTTACCTGTCTGTTTGGACAATTTTTATCAGATATATTATCTGACTACCTGTGTAATTGAACAGCTTTGATTACATATCTTATCAAGTTACCTCTCTATCTGGATAGTTTTTGCAAGATATCTTGTCTAGTTACCTGTCTATTTGGATAGTTTTTGCCAGATATCTTGCCTAGTTACCTGTCTATTTGAACAGTGTTATTGGATATATTTTATCAAATATCTAGTTACTTGTCTATTTAGGCAGCTTTAATCAAATGTCTTACTTCGTTACCTGTGTTGTTATAGTTTTTATCATATATCTTATCTAGATACCGGTCTGACAGCTTAGGCCAGTTTCGCTCACTCATATTTCATATGGACAGCATCGAATTTCCTTTATGATACTCCAATGGCAGCCACGTTGTGTGTTTTGTTGTTGTTTGTTGTTATTTTTTGTGGCGGGAGGGGGGGGGGGGCGGTGAGGCGGGGCGTTGGAGGAGGGCGGGGTGAGGTTAGAGGAGGTCGATGTTAGCCCCTATTAACTCCTCTTCATGTATCAATAGCTTGACCTGGGGCGAAGTGAACATATGTGCATGCCACATCGCATTAATGTGTGTGATTACGCGGGTATATGACGGGTAAGGACCGCAGCAAACTCCCTTCAATCGATATTTTGCCACGCCAGATGTTATATTGGTTTATCTTCCATCGTCCGACCCTCTCCCCACTCCACCCCGTTTCTCCCCCCCCCCCCCCTCCGTCGTCCGACCCTCTCCCCACTCCACCCCGTTTCTCCCCCCCCCCCTCCGTCGTATCCAGTTTCACTATTCCGCCACCATGACCCTATGCCTCAACCCCTGAGTGCCCCTCCCTGGCTGACGTCAGAGTAATAAAATACATTGGTTGAACAACCAATAATCAAAAAACCATTCTTAACATTCTTAAGCTTTTGAAAACAAGCTGTGACCAGATGTAACTGTTGTCAATAATAAAACATGTTAGCGTGGATGCACTAGCGGAGCGACACGATTCTACATAGCCACACTTCATAATGACTTCTTCTAGTTCTTTCTGTTAGGGACATTAGAAAAATTAATACGCTTGCCAAGATGTCTAAGTCTAAGTTTCACTTATTTTTGCGACCAAAAATAACATGACAATAACAAGCGAATAGCGGCAGAGATAAAGAAAGTTCAGAAAGATTACCCCGGATTTCCATTCGATCCTAGCTTCCTATATATATGACGTTCAAGTTTGACCAACGTGCTGAAATGTAACATATATATACAATCCGTCATGTCTTTTTATCGTTCAAACGGGCCCTTCTGGATATTACTGGCAAAGGACGCGATTGTGTGTTGCTCAAAAAGTCATCAATGGGATGGAACATGTGCCATTCACCGAAGTTTTTGCTGTACCATGGCACCTACTTTTAGGGATGTAAGCATAAAAACTGTATGTAACAACTTACTGAAGCACGTATTAATGTTTTCTGTTCATGGTGTTTTCTTTTGATATTACCTGCCAAATCCCATCCAGCTTTCTTTTAGCGACCGTGCTATGTTATGAAGTTCTTCTTTACTCACTGGTTCAAGAAACATTTTTTTTGTATAAAATTTATTTATTTTGCGAGGTTTTCAACAGCGAATACACATGTGAATACGATACAAACAGTTGTGAACTAAACGGATCAAAAATTCTAATTCATAACTACATCATAAGGCACAAGTGAAAAAGGTCAACAAAGGGTTCTACAAACAAATGTTGCATAACGACTAAAGCATAGGCCAAGAACACAGGGCATGAATTATTGGTTACAATATGACAACAGTATAATATAATATAAACAACCCATACTTAACCCTCTTATTGGTGAAATATAAGTTATTTACCTAAATCGTTTCGAGTCAGCAATATACCGGAAAAGAGATAAAAACACTGAGGAATTTTCATCCGTGTAGAGTAAGTTAGACCCATGAAAGAGGACATCACAAGGGATATTGAGCTCACATTTTGTACTCGGATTTTAAAATTATGCGTTTCTAGGAATGTTACATCATTTAATAAGCGATCGCGTGGTTCTGAGAGGGCTGAACAGTGAAGTAAGAAATGAACGTTGTCCTCGGGTTGAGATTAGCAATACTCATTTTGGATGAACCCATAATTATACCTATGTGCGTTCAGTCCACTCAGACCCATACGCATTCTACCCTGATGTGCGGCTTTAATGTTGGAATATTTATCATGAAGGTCGTTGAGAGAATAAAAAAAGTTACTCTTGTACGTTAGCTTGAAGGAAGCAATGGACGGAGAATCCTTAATGATATCTGGCAATCCATTCCAGTGACGTATTGTCCGCCACAGAAAACTATTAATTTAGTATGATTTCTTTAGACACGGGAGTAATAGATCATTTCAACTTCTGAGTGGATAACGCGATACATCAGAGACTGGCGGAGGAACTAGCGATCTAAGATATTGTGGGGCTGGCCCGTGTAAGTGTCTGGGCACCGGCTTCCAGCAATAATCTGGCATGAGATGTAGATGAGTAGGCACGTGTCACACTGAGTAAAGATTGGCGCTGAATTTGTTCTAGTTTATGAGATTGACCCTTGGTGCGTGGAACACAGGTGTGGCATGCTCGAGTAAGGGTCTAATATGTGTATTTTACACAATTAATTAACGTACGTCGATCAATGGGTTTTGGCATACGCTTCAACATATTTACGGGCATCGACGACTTTGCAATTATAATCTTTACATGAGAAACCCAGTTCATAGTATCTGTGAGAGTAACGCCCAGATGACAATGCGTGTAAACCCTTTTAATTGGCGATGAACCAAGTAACAATAGCAGGTCGTCTGGCTTCCTTGGTTTCTTACTAAAAATCATGTAAACACTGTTACTTGGATTAAAATTCAAGAAACATGCTCACACAGCTCGTTTGCTTAATGTAACTGCATGGTGAAAGAGCCTTGATACGCGGAATACTCTTCCCAATATGCTGATTCTGTGTTAGCGCAAGGGTTGTTAAATCCATTCGCAATAATGACTGGAGCCATAGCCTGGCGCCCGGAACCTTAATCCAGCTCGCGGAGTAATAGTCCAGCGCAAGGAGACATAGTGCAGTGCAGAAAGCCATAGCCGCGCCTGGAGCCATAGTCCGCGCCCGAGGCCATAGCCCGGAGCCACAGTACGGCGCCTGGAGCATAACCCGGAGCCTAGAGCACTAGTCTAGCATATGAAGCCATAGCCCGCGCTCGGAGCCTAGAGCACTAGTCTAGCATACGAAGTCATAGCCCTCGCTCGGAGCCTAGAGTACTAGTCTAGCATGCAAAATCGAAGCCCGCGCTCGGAGCCTGGAGCACTAGTCTAGCATACCAAGTCATAGCCTGCGCTCGGAGCCTAGAGTACTAGTCTAGCATACGAAGTCATAGCCCGCGCTCGGAGCCTAGAGTACTAGTCTAACATACGAAATCGTAGCCTGCGCTCGGAGCCTAGACCCATAGTCTAGCATACGAAGCAAAAACCCGCGATCGAAGCCTAGAGTACTAGTCCAGCATACGATATCATAGCCCGCGCTCGGAACCTAGAGTACTAGTCTGGCATAAAAAATCATAGCCCGCGCTCAGAGCCTAGAGCACCCGGAGCCATAGCCAGCTCCTGCAGCAATAGCCCGCTCCCGCAGCAATAACCCGCACCCGGGACCATATGATATGCACAAACATTTGGTTTCATCGACTACGACTTTGTGCAAAGCCCGCTGCCTTTCACGTGAGCGATATTCATGGGTGCCAAGTTTGTCCTATGACCAATTTTAACACTTTATAGATACCACTGGCATGTATAATCCAAAGTCTCTTGAGGCCTGCAAACAATCATTGTACCATTCTGGCAATATGCAAACAGTATTTTACCATATGGTGGATAAGCAGAACCCCCCCCCACCCCCTGTATAATGATAAGTAGTCAACGAAAGGCGCTACTTTTACATCATATAATTTCAACTCAAAACATTCCCCAAAGAGGGAAAAGCCAAAAGTGTCCCATCCCAAATCCGTTAGAACGCGTACCCATGACGCTCAATGCAAGGTTTCCTTCATAGCGTCTTCGATATTCCACCCACCTCCACCCCCAATCGAGGACAATTCGACCCTTGACAACCGCTGCACCCCCCGCCCCCCCCCCCCGCCCCCCGCAGACAGGCCAAGGCATGACAGGGCGCAGGGGCGGGGCCAGGAATTTGAAAATGGACAAGTCTACTGCTGGAAATTTGCGCCCGAGGGGGCGGTGCGCTCAATTGCGACCGGAGTAGTGTCCCTCAAAAACGCCTTAGCGTATATGTGGGTTAAGACAGAGATGTCTGTGATGACTTAAACTGGACATCTGCAATTGACGACCATTGATACGCTACTACAAAAGTGGAAACAACGCAGTTTGACAATATTCGGCAAAGTGACGGTAATCAAGTCACTAGCTCTTCCCAAACCGCCGAACAAACAATTTCTACGTGCTTGGATAATGTATCCATGACGTCATGCCGCACCCACGAATTCGATTGCAAATATAAAACGGGTACCCGATTATCCCATATATAGGATCACCCCATTCTCCAGTTAACAGTAAATAGCTGAAAAAATAAGCACCCTGGTCAACTTTATTTCAGCATGTCTAATTCCCCTTGAGCGATCATTAACAAACGTGGCTCTCGCAGCAAGTGACCTGGATGAGGACCGCACCCTGAATCTCCACCAACGTCATCACGACACTTATAGTACCTCGCTCGTTATCTCTGGGCACAGAAGCCTCGATCGTGAGGGGGTGGGGGAGGGGGGGGGCTGCAACACCCCTATGTCATATAAATATCAGCCTGTTAACCGCACACGAGGCTACGAGCTCGCGCACCTAACGAGCAGCAAGACAGGCCGGAGTCGCCCGGGAGATAAACAATGGCAAAAAGACAACTTAGTACAAAATATCTCGTCCAAAGACAACATGCGTCGCAGTATATGCAATGATTACCATTAAATACACCTCTTTAGCAATTACTGTGCTAACGGTACCAGACCAGACGAATGTATATTAATTAGAGGCTATGTTTCTTTAGAACTATTGATCTCGTGTTATTATTGAGAACTACTTCTTTCGTTTAATGGTAGGGCCCCCTAGGACCTTGTTCGACACGGCGATTTTTAAAATCGAAAACGCCACATTGGGGCTGCCTTAAAATCGGCATTTGGCATCGAGACCGGTCCACAAGCGACACGGGCGACAACTGCTGTCTGACAAGCTGCCATCTTCAAAACGCGCGTGCAAATAAGGAGGAGACGAGAAAGCGATCTTTGCCGGGTATTGCTAAGTTACCCCGAGGCTTCAGGAGCGGAACTAAATGGGGGATAGTAGGATTGCATCTCACTCCCATTGGGAACTTGAGCATACACTCTAAGGGGACGCTAAGTGCATGTATAGTATCGAAGAGAACAACAATTAGAGGACATCTTGAGTCATGTTGAACGAGCGCAAAGTGCTCTGCTCTGAGAAAATAGCAGGCGGGATCTCTGTTTTGTTATTTTTTTAGTGATACCATGGAATGCAAGTATTAACCTTTTATTGGACCACATTCTTCTTCGGTTGACTTCAATAGAAACAGGAATTTTGAACTTAAATATAAAGACTCTGGAGCCGGCTTAATCCTGCTCCAGTCTCTGGAGCCGGCTTGATCCTGCCTCAAAATCTGGAACCGGCTTGATCCGGCCCAACTTCTGGAGCCGGCTTGATCCGGCCCCAATCTCTGGAGCCGGCTTGACCCGGCCCCATTCTCCGGAGCCGGCTTGATCCTGCCCCAATCTCTGGAGCCGGCTTGATCTTATCACTTTGCGCCAGCCTTGTCCTTACCCCTTTGAAGCTCGACTGATATCTGCAGAGACAACCCAGGTTGGGGCTTGGGGTGCAATTATTGACACCGACCCTAAGGGCCCTATAGTCCTTTACATACATAAAGCGCGCGTGTTTCTGTTGAACTATTATGGGCGCGCTGAAGCAAAATTTGTGCGTAATCGTTCTCCATAAAATACCAGAAAACTTTATCCGCGGTGATTTAGAAATCATACAGCGTCGTTATGTTGGACTCTTATCGGCGCGCTGAAGCAAAGTTTGTGCGTAATAGTTCCCCATAAAATACCAGCAAACTTTATCCGCGGTGATTTAGAAATCATACAGCGCCGTTATGCGTATCGATCCGACGTGGTAGTCACGTGACTCTGGTCTGGTCGTGGGCCGAGATCAACATAGACTTGGCTAGAGTCACCTTAGGGAGGCCTTAGGACGGCATTTGGGTTGCCCCCGTTTACTTCTTTTCTTTGTGGGGGGGGGGAGTTTCCCCCGGAGATTTGGAACATCTTGAATCTCCCTCTTGAACAGCCCTATTTAAGAGCTGATACCAACTACGGCACCGTAGGAATTATCTACATTTCACAGTATCGCCCATCTACTTGAAGATATGGCTTGGCTTGACTGGGCTTAATGGGATAGAGTGTCCTAGCCCCAGGAACGTGTCTTCATCGCCTGTACCAGACACGCAGGGATCAGTTAGCCCCATCCCTACAGCAAAGGAGGATAGGAAGGTTCCGCGCCACCTAGCGGATTAGCTTGGAACTAAAGCAGAAAAGGTTGACGCTGCCTCATTCTTGTCATGGCTGCCGTGGCGGTAACGTCGAGTCAGAGCGTCTCACTGGAGAAGAATTTCAGCCTTTTTCTGTATCTATTTTGTTTGTGCACCACTTGCCTGTGGACTCTGTGCCGTGTCTTTCCGTAAACTGTCTCCTTGGACACTTCAGTTAAGTGAATCGCTTGCTTTCACGGCGTGTTCGCTGTTCGCTGACAACGCGTTGCAGACGAAGCAGAAAAGTGTCAAGCCGCACTGGTTCTCATCCAGGTGCATGAAGATTTCATGTGAAGCTAAGGTGAGACTCATTCAGCCAAGTTGAGACCTTTTGGGCCGGGAGCTTTTATTGAAACTGAAAGGGACACTACATTGAAACGTGTTGACTGTTGTGCTATTCAAAACCTTCACCTTGGTGGTGGCTTTTCTCCCCTGGAGAAGCGGGCTTGCCTGGGGGCACTTGGGCCAAGATCTAGATCTACTTGATTGTCATGACATTACATTAGCAGATTAGGGTAGATCTGCATGGGTAAATCACAATCAAGGTCAAAAGTCCAAAATAACACTGTTAAGCTTACATGATATTTTAAATATTTTACAGTGTAAGAAATAAAACTTGTAGGTAAAAGATTTATTGGTCTGCTTAAATACATAAAATTCAACAACAAAAATATTCAAATCTACATTTTTGACAAAATTACAGTCATTTTATAATCTGAAATTGATAAAATTCCATTGTTAATTACGAGTGTTCATTTTAATATCTTAATGTTAGCTGTCTGTATATTGTTAGTTGATGTTGATGCAATAGGGAGTTAATGATTTTTATTTATCTAATAATGCATTAGATCTAGGTCAATTAATAATTGGCTGAAGTGAACAGGTGTTGGATCATGTATTTGTTATGACATTTATGAAAAAATATCCATTTGTTACGAAAACATCAATTTATCCCAATGAATTGTGATTGGGTCATATCCATATAATAAAAACATTGTATTAAAGAAACAAATAATCATAATCTACTATTAAAAAGAAAAAGAAATGACTAATATCAAGCTAAGTCTTCATGCAGTAAGACGAAAATCCACTTTGATGACAATAGCCAAAATATGCTGAAAATTATGTAGTGTACTCACAAGATAGATGAGTTAATTCTTATTCATCTCACAAGATAGATGAATTATAATTTTATTATAGCCTCTATGTTATTCTATATTTATGTTATTATCCATGAAAAAGATTGACTGCAATATTGTTGTATGCCCTTGATATGCAAACATGAAGTTTGATTGTAGTGTACATACCCCTATGTTGTGTACATACCCCTATGTAGAGTACATACTTCTATGCAGTGTACATACTCCTATGTAGTGTACATACTCTTATGTAGTGTACATACCCCTATGTAGTGTATGTAACCCTATATGTAGCGTATGTAACCCTATATGTAGTTTATGTAGGGTACGTTCCCCCACGTTCAAACGGTATTAAAGTAATCAAATCATACCAAAAAGGCTGAGAATTCTGGGACAAAATTGTTATTCCATCTACCTTACTATGATGAAGTATGCAGTTAACTGATGTCTTTGAAAGATCATTGTGTAATATTCAAGGGTTATATGAGTGTAAATTGTAGTGTATGTAGTGTACCCCAACTACCCTTCAAGCCTTGGCTAAGCATGTACCGGTATGTTCACCCAGATATGCTTGTGCCATAAAAATAAAAATTCTGGAATGATAAGTTGTAATTTGGTAAAACTTTGGTTAAACCTCTATAGAGGGCATGCAAAGAGTGAGAGAAAAGTGTGACATTTGGTCGTTACTGAGAGATAATATTTTGGTTTTAATAGGTATACAAGATAGACACTGACAGTCAGGGCAAAGTATACAGCCGGTAATTACTTGAACTAGGCCTATTAGGCTATTTCAATATCAACCGGAATAGATATAGGCTATAAAGTTATTGTCGTTATTTAGATATATACTGCATGATCAGCCTTTTTTAATGCTGTTTTGAGATGTATACATGCAAATTGGGCTATAGCGATAGCTGTTTATCCTTGAATTAGTTATTTTTGTTTATTTATTGTGGTATAAGAATGTTACTAATTTAAATTGATAGTTTCAAGAAATATGATTGCATCACCAAAATGATAACAAATAGTTACTTTTGTATGACTGTTTTATTTGACACTTTGTGGATTCACCCATGTATTCACCCATGTATTCCATCTTGGACCCATTGATATGTATCATCAGTTATTTAATTGCAGTGGTTGGATCAGGATCAAAATCCCACTTCAGGTATATCCTGATTTGGGATTTTAACACCCTTCCATCAGGTCCAGGACCATGGATTAAGGCGGACAACTCTCAGGCTGATCACATGCAAGAGGTTCAGGACTCTTCTTAATAATATCAAGGTGCAATGCAATTGCACAGAGGGGCACTATGGACAAGTTATCATTAGTGCCAAAACACCAAGACCAGCTAACAGAACCTTCGATCTAGATGCAGAATCATTGTCCAGCAGCGACAGTGATGGGACGACGAAGGAAGACGAAAATGAGGCAGAACAAGACAAGCTGGATGATGACGGAAGTACTATTTACAGTGCATCGTTTTACTGTGCGGACTGTACCTTCCCAGAATCGCAACAGAATGTCAGGGATCTGAGGAAAACATCTGCACACGGTGTTCCAGACATACGATTGGTTCCTGAACCAGACAATGTCAAAGACAGAACTGCTATTAACATTCAAGCTAACCTTGATCAACGCTGGCAGTCAATTGGATACGTGAGAGTATCGGACATTCCAAGGATGCATAATGCATTGAATACTGGAACATTTCGTTTAATTTGTTTGAACATGATCATTGTTAAATATCATCCTTCAGTCCCTGGTGGTGTGTTATATTCCAATGTTATGTTACAATGATTAAGGTAGGGAAATGGAAAAGAGCCGATCGGACCAATTATTACAATAAGGACTTAAATGTATGAAAGTTTACAGTTTAAAATTTTTCTTTCATCGGGACACTTTAACCTGTAATTGTTAACGTGAGAAAGTCACGACTGCATTATAGCTTGCTACTGTATGCTACAGTTATATAGTTATTCACGTTCAGCTGCTTACATAAAAAAAACATTTGTACATTCTTAAATAAACAGCAATTATCGTGTAACTTATGACCATCCAAGAAATTCTTATTTCACATATGTTTATACATACACAGAAACACATTAGTAATTACCATCGTTGTAAGTGATATATAAGTGATAACAAGACAAAACATATTCTTACACTCTACACAAAAGAGAATGTTCTCCAGTGTGGTCCGATTCATTTTGCGCACTGAGTCCTTCGCATCATGGACCAACTGCCACAGGTGGAGCGGCCGGGTGTCTTCCATAGACCTTAGCGAGCAAAAAAGTCGGTGACGGTTCCTGTTTTAAATAAATCTGGTCCCCTTGTAGTGTGAATTAAAACAAACGTATTAGTTATAGTTTATTCCAATTACTCTCAAAGTAACCAGGATGTTGTTGTCCGTGATGTCCCACGCGGCCTCCATGAGAGCATCCTGACCAGTGTTCTTAGCGGCTTTGGTCTGAAACGTCTATAAAGAAGCTAAAACATTGGTCATTCCGCTTTATATCCCCTTGGCCGATAGTCGTTGCAATGATTTTATATT
This sequence comes from Arenicola marina, assembly GCA_964019135.1. NCBI lineage: Eukaryota > Metazoa > Annelida > Polychaeta > Arenicolidae > Arenicola > Arenicola marina. The sequence goes on along the minus strand of OZ025253.1, from coordinate 6,894,886 downwards.
ATTTATTTAATAGTATAATTTCCAATTTAGACAGGATTGTATTCATTGTACTCGACAACCCAAAAAAACTTTATTTCCTCATGTATGCGAAATATGTCACAATATAAATTACTGTTGCGATGACATTTCATCGCCATGCGTTTCATTTTACACTTGTGCAGGACCACTGGGCGAAACTGTCACATAAGCTTAACAGCGAGTCATAACCCAAGGAAGGTAGCTAACCTTCAAATACAAATGCAAAATGAAACGCATAAGCTAACCTTCAAACGGTTTGCCTATTTTGCTGCGTAAAGCGCTTCCTTAAATATAACTAATATTTGAAAGCCAATTTTGGTTACCTTTAATATATATATAAAAAACATCCTCGAGTATGTATGAACACAGCAATCTAATGATATTTCTTATATTTCATGTCGCAACTACCAGTAAATATACACAGTTCACCATACAAGCAAACAGTTTCTGACATCTAGAGACTGGTTACTAAAGTATTGAATATTTTGTACTTGTCCAGAAAGTAATTGTACTGTTGGACACCGGTGGTGCAATAATTCAAATCCGTATTTATAGCAGTTAAAACTAAATAAAATATTGAGACTCTATAGGTCTCATTAAATTCCGGTGAAATAAAAGGTGCATATGTAAATATTCGCCCGGCTAAGAGTTTGTCCAATGGCAATGGGGATCGAGGCTGTCTGGGTATTTTTTTTTAGAGGATGGGGGGGGGGGGGAGCTAGTCCGTTTCCAATGGGTGGTTATTGCCCGGAGAGGGAAATTGTCTGGGGTGGAGACGGGTATCCGGGCAGCGGGGTAGGGGTAGCAATTGCCTGAAGGGAGTTGTCCAGGGAGGGAAGAGTTGTCGGGGGGAGAGGGGCAGATTGTTTGGGGGAATGGTCTCGGGAGAACTTACCGGGGGGAGTTGGCTGAGAAGGGGATTGTCGAGGGGGAGTTATCTTAGGGGAACTTTAAATGTCCCAGGCCAGGGCTGCATGGCAGGTTACCAGGCCTGTCTCTAACTTATCACAGGGTGCCATTAGAACCAGGCAGCATTTGCTGTCTTTGCGGTATTGCAACGCATAGTGGCGCGGCTGGCGCTGGCGCGGCTGGCGAATAAATTTGGCCAGAAAAAGCCCTGACATTGCAAGTTAAGATAATAAATCAAAGTAAGCTTATTTTCTTTCCGGCCGGATCAGTAAATTGCATAAGGATTCTGGAAAGATGCATATTTTGTCGGATACTTAAAAACTGTGCGCCCCATACGTGAAAATATGTGCTGCAAAACCGCACAGACAGCAAATGCTGCTTGCATGGCTCTGACCTGCTAACGGCAGTAACCAGTAACGACACACATGAAGCTTAGCCTTAGTATACTAAGTTAGAGGCAGGACTGGTAACAATTGTCTGTCAACTGGTCGAACTATGTTTTGACTTTTGCTGACAATTTAATTTAAGCTGCAGGCCTGCTATTTCTGCTTGTCGTCACGGAGCATAAGTTTATCTTGTTGTGTTATGTAGCAACTCACCATAGGCAAAGTCTTGTGTAGATCTAAAAAAAAATATTTTATTTTTGACCTTCTATTAGATAAGATTTCCACCTGTGACCTGGCCACATTTAGAAGTCGTTCCACCTGCCATCCTTGTTGGTGTCAAACCCCATATCCTTGACCTTTACCATCTTGAGAATTAAGATTATTGCGCCAAAGAAAATGCGATGTGTTTTCACTAATTGCCTAACAAACTGACCCAGCCGCCATACCAGAACGGCAGAAGCGCGTCGTTGTCCGTTTTGCGTTGCGCAGCAGCTTACAATCAAATATGGCCATCGGAAATCCAGTAAAAAGGGCTAACTTTAGCACTACTTTTCGGCGCGTTGGAGAGGTGATCTCTGGGGATCTCCTTTGCACTCATATTCATCAAAGTTTCTTACATCTGATTGGACGTATATTATGACATCACTTTGAATAATTAATTAATGATCACATGATCAGTCCGCCGGAAATGATCAAAATGCGAAAATCAGTAAAAGTCGACTCGATTCAAGTGATCTTATGTTTCTTTTTATGCCTTGACATTTCAGAAAATGAGTTTCTAATGTAAGAATATACTTTCTTTAGTGTTTGTAGCTAAGTGATAATCCATGAAATGCATTTTCTAAGGAATTACAAGTCTTTTTGCGACGCATGTCATTTGTTTACATTCTTAGTTACGCCGGGTGCGCTAACGAAAAGTTGGCCGCTAGAAGGCGCTGAGTCTTCGGATCCTCCTTGAATCGTGCGTCGTTTAGACTTAATACCGGCAACGGGATAAAGGGCTAAATTCTTACCCGTCTGGGCGCGCAGCTGCACGGCCAGACGCCCGCACAGCCAGACGGGTTTGTGTGCGGGGACCGGGTGTGTGCGGGGACCGGGTGACGGCCCAATAACAAATGGCTGCTCCCCCACCCACCACCCACCGACGCCTGCCTGGCCAGACGCCTGCATGGTCAGACGGGTGTGCGGGACCGGGCGACGCGTCCAGATGGCACCGGCCCAATAACAAATGGCTGCTCCACTCACCGACGCCTGCATGGTCAGACGCCTACACGCTGAGACTGGTGTGTGGCTGTCGTGGGCGGCTGTTGATGACTGCACTGGAGTTAGTGTTGGTTTGACCGTTCTGTATAGGCGGGAAAAGTGGTTGACTAGGTGTGTTTCAACCTTGGCCTTTCTGTTGGGCTTGAACTTGGTCGGTGGACAAATTGGGCAGTGCACATCTGTGTACTTCCCGCCACATCCAATGTCGCACCCGGAACATTTCAGCAAAGAAAATGACGACATGACATCAGCTTCTTCTGGCAACACAGTATTATGCATCTTCGTTTCTCTCTCCATTTCAAATGATGCCAGCATTATACCTCTTGCTTATATCGGCCCTCAACATTTTCACAGTATCTCCAACTATTAATTGCAACTGACAAACTTAATCAAATTAACTATATATGAGGTTTGATATTTGTTAATAGCAAAGGACAAAGTTTGATGTTTGTTAAAAGCAAAGGACAGCATTTTTTCTCAATCAAATTAACTGCTTTTTGTGCATATATGTGCAACATATATGAGGCTTAATGTTTATTCATGAAATCATCCAGTTTAGCTCCATATGTTTACATACTGCCAGACATTGCTTTAGCAAAACTCGAAGAGAACGAGTATTTAATATTTGTCTCTTGTGTCATTGTCATTTGTCATTCAGTAGAGCTCACACAAAGACAAAGATCACTCCTCCCAATCCCAAATACTCTTCGTTCAGTTTCGTACTGGCTATAAGCAGTTTTGTACTTCTCCTCCCCACTGCTTCTCTCTGATCCAGCAAACTTTTCCCTTCTTCATCCCCACCCTCCTTCAGCCAGTGGTTCAATAACAACCACAAGCATTCTCATTGGCCTAGAGCGCCTCACCCCTCCAACCCCCACCCTCCTGCAGCCAGTAGTTCAATAACAACCACAAGCATTCTCATTGGCCTAGAGCGCCTCACCCCCTCCACCCCCCACCCTCCTGCAGCCAGTAGTTCAATAACAACCACAAGCATTCTCATTGGCCTAGAGCGCCTCACCCCCTCCACCCCCACCCTCCTGCAGCCAGTAGTTCAATAACAACCACAAGCATTCTCATTGGCCTAGAGGGCCTGACCCCCCTCCACCCCCCCCCCACCCCTCCCCACTCGTCTGGGCGTGCAGGTAAGATCTTTTTTTTTTGTCTTTTATTGTACTGATAAAATCGAGCAAATCGAGTATTCGTACATAATCAAGGCCATATCTGGCCGTATAGGCATAGCTATACATAAAAACAAGGTCTGCAATAGTTTGAAAAAGACTATAACAACTCGACTACGTTAATAGGTGTACATAAACAGAGCAGATTTCGGCCGTATAGGTTTGAACTATACCGAGGTAAAAGATAGAGGTAGGCAGAAAAAACCCTGAAAGGGAAGCGATTGTTGGTGGCCCTATGGGCCTACTATGTTTAGTACCCTGTAAGAAAATCCGTATCCTTTTTTTGTAAAAATAGATCGTGATACGGGTGGTTGGCCCTGAAAAATAATGCGTTTGTTTTTTGGCCATGTGGGCCTACTGCTTTTTAAAGCCCTGAAATAAATCAGTAAGTGATATGTGGGGGTACTCTGGATGGCCTGCATCCCTGAAAGATAATACGAGAGCGTCACCCACAGGGTGAAGGCTGATGACGGAAATGCAGCATTCCCGCACACCACGCCTACCCGCCCCTCCCCGCCAATACACACGCCCACGCACACGGACAGATGGAAAGTAAGTCGAGAGCGTCACCCACAGGGTGAAGGCTGATGACGGAAATGCAGCATTCCCGCACACCAAGCCTACCCGCCCCTCCCCGCCAATACACACGACCAAACACACGGACAGATGAAAAGTAAATCCAGATTTGGCCCTTCAGATCCAGATTTGACCTCTCAGATCCGGATTTACCATTCAGATCCAGATTTGACCATTCAGATCCAGATTTGACCTTTCAGAGGCAGATCGATCCCTTAGATCCAGATTTGACCACTCAGATCCAGATTTGACCTCTTATATCCAGATTGACCCATCAGATCCAGATTGACCCACCAGATCCAGATTTGACCCCTTAGATTCAGATTTCGGCCCCTTCGATCCAGATTTGACCCCCCACATCCAGATTTGACCCCTCAGATCCAGATTTGACCTCTCAGATCCAGATTGACCCCTCAGATCCAGATTGACCCCTAAGATCCCGGAGACACCCATAGATGGACAGAACCCAACGCCACACCGCTCTCTTCCCTGTCCGTCAATACACACACAGATTTGAGCACTACTCCACCCTGAAAGGCGGCACGGCTTATTGCTCACGCGATGAACAGAGCTTATTGCTCAAATATGTAGCCTCATAGAGTCCCATGTTAAACGTTTTTTTAAAGTTAAACAATTTTTTAGCGATCAAACTTCTTAATCGATTTCGATGCAAATTGGCACAGGACGAGAAAAGCTAGAGAACCATATTTGTATTTTTTTTCAAAGCGCTAGCTCCAAAACTGTCTGTACAGTGGCCTGTATTTCAATTATTGGCCCTATCTCCCAATGGTTAAGGATCAAACGAAAAATTCCTGTGACCTTGACCTTTGACCTACACACCCCGCTAACGAACTTGACCGAGCCATGTTGGATACCTATCGGTGGGTAAAGGTACAGAACGATCTGTGGCGATTTGCGACCTGTAGAGCGCGAACACACAGACAGACAGACACACACACACACGGACAAACGGACAAACTGATAGATTCCTCCAATCAAAGATTTCCGTCATAATAATTATAAAATACTGGCCTTTAAAGGACTTTCGTGGGGTGTATGTTTACGGGACTGCAAATCGTTTTTATATCAACACTAGCAGGAAAAAATGACGGCCCTTATGGGTATACTTTCAAAAGAAGTTGCCTTTATAGGGACTTGCGAGGAGTTTTGTAAGGATTGTAAAAATACTGGCATTTAAAGGATTTTCGTGGGGTGTATGTTGCGTAACGGGGACAAATGACGGCCCTTGTGAGCATATTTGCAAAGAGTTGCCCTTATAGGGACTTGCGAAGGGTTCGCCCTTATAGGGACTTGCGAAAAGAAAAAGACGTAAGGGGGACCAATGACAGCCCTTATGGGCCTAAGTATTTTAAAAAGGGGAAACGTTTGCCCTTACCGGGACTTGCGGATAAGTGCATTAGTTCGTGTATAAGCCGAAGGCGGCAAGAAAGAAAACATGACGCCAGTCGTGGCTTTGAGGACTTATATGCCTCTGGCCATCTGACAAATGCAGTTCATTAGTATAAAAGACACGAGAGAAAGGAACATGGATACACCAAGGAGAGCTGTGCACCTCCTGATAACGTAAAGTCCGGCTAAGTGTTGCGGCTAGTGCCGCAGACTATTTAAAGGAACGGAGACTTGGGGTAGGGGGGCGCCTCGTCTAGTGCTGCCGTGGGGGTCCTCGCCTAAGGAGAGGCGGGTGGGGTGAAGGGGGCGGCACTCGACGGGTAGCTCCTTCCGTGCTCCTCCTGGCGGGGATTCCAGCTCATCCCTCACCATGGGGGGCCAGGTCCGGGTGGTCTCTTGCTGGTTCTAAGTGCTTAGAGAAAACCAAGGTAAAATTTTGCGTTGTTCTGCACAGAGTATAATCCCCTGAAATGTTTTAAATCTTCCCTCTTCCCATACGTTTTTAACCTGGCTGTGCCAGTTACGGCTTTGAGTGCTTATACGCCTCTAGCCTTCTATAAGTGAAAAGGTATATGCAATCAAAATAAATGGCTAAACCCGCAGGATGTAAATGAGATTAAAATCATCGTCGACTTGACATAATATTCCGCCCTGGGTCCAGGTATCTCTGAAAAGGGGGCGTCTGGTTGGAGCAAAAAGGTGGGCCAACTGGTGTTCTTCTTTTATGCGGGACCTTAAATTATTGTTGAAAATCGTATGTACTGGAAGGCGCTTCCCTTCTAAAGCACTCTGTCTGCTGAGCCAGACAGCATATTTCAAGGAGGTAAGAACAAAATTAACGATATGTACCGGGGTGTCTGCACGTGTTTTGGTGTAACCAAAGAAAAGGTTAAATTTGGCGAGCGGTTTCTTAAAGCCGGTCAGACCTATAAATGAAGAAGTAAATTTCTGGATGACTCCTTGGATCACTTTGCAAGTGGAAAAAAGATGAACGAGGTTGCCGGTTTGGCCTGGACACAGTTTGCAATCGGGCGAATCGAAAATGCGGCTCTGGTGGAGATACTTTTCTGTCGCTAAGACTTGGTGAGTAAATTTAATTTGGGAAAAAATGTGCTTCGCGTCTAAGTGGCAACTGAAGACTGCTTCCCACCTCTCTATTGCAATGGGTTGTGGGGTGGCACCGAGGACACATTGATAAATCTCTCTTGTTGTAACGGAGGGGCTGAAAAGGAGGTCATCGTGTAAACGCTCGATGTATAGCTGCGTATTGTTAACTGGCCCCTGCCGTTGCTGCGCAAGCTGTAATATAAAATGGGGCGGGACTGCGTCTTTTAATCATTGTAGTTGTCTACGATGTTTATCTGAGGGCGGAAGGTTGGTCTGGGCGGTCAGGCATTCAAAGGTAGTTCAATCATCGTTCGTGACTATGTCACGGACGCGGATAATATTATGCTTCAAAAACGTGGGGTAAAATAAAACGTTCGTTCCAGTAGTGATAGCTGGATTAAGAAACAAGGGCTGGTCAGCGACGCCCTGGGAGGTATCCGTGCTTGGGTAGGGGGTAACCTTCGCAGTATTCCATGCCTGTAAACATTCAACATAAACGGTAGGTAATTGTTAAACATTTTCTCTAAATGGGAAGAAGCGCAGATATAATAAGTATTCCCCTAAATTGCAGTCCCGGTACTTTCCCAGAAAGTGTTGGAATAAAGCTAACATGGGGGAGTCCCTCGTATGCCGTAGCATTCTATAAGCCCACATTACCCTCTTTGCCGTAATCTTAGATTTAATGTTGACCAGGTTTAACCCTCCCTGTTCTAACGGTAAGTGCAGAGTGCTTTTAGCTATCGGGTGTTTCCCTCCCTTCCAAAGAAAATCCAGCATGGCCTGCTCTAAGAGCTTAAGGGCCCACGGGGGCAAGGAAATTACATACGAAAAATACCAAATGCCCGCGCTGGCTAGGCTGTTAATGACTGTAATGCAGCCTTGTAAAGTAAGGTCTCGCGCCCTCCACATATTAAGGGTGTTCTTAAATCGTTGGAATTAGGGGATCTCAATTTTGGTGGTCCAAGTCCTCCCCTCCCATATAAAAACCTAGAATCTTAACTGATTCAGAGGACCACTTAAGGTTCAGGGGGCGGTCTTCTCTGCCTCTATATGGACCCAGCCATAAACATTCTGTTTTATCAGGGTTTAAAAGAGCGCCTGAGGCTTTTTCGTAAGTGTGAACGACATTAAACAGTGCTTCAATGGACCGAGTGTCGGCCACACACCCGGTGTTGTCGTCCGCATATTGCGACAGCTTGTGGCTACCGCCGCCCGGGAGGGGGATGCCTCTAATGAGGGGCTCCTTCCGGATCGCGATAGCCAGGACTTCAGCGACTGTAACGTAAAGTAAGGGGCTAAGTGGGCAGCCTTGCCTAGTCCCTCGGGACAAGCTGAAAAAGGAAGACATGTCGCCGTTGTTAAGGACAGCGCTGGAAATGTTTGTATAACACAAAGTGACCCAGGAGACAAAATCTGGGCCCAGACCGAAGGAAGTCAAGCACCTGTACAGGAAGGCCCAGTCTACCCGGTCAAGAGCTTTGGTCTGATCTAGGCAGACTAGGGCTCCCTGTACGTTGTTTCTGTTGGCGTAACTTATAAGGTCTCTTACGAAAGTGGTGGTATTGTTTGTAGACCGCCCCGGGACCGAGCATGTCTGGTACGGACTAATAAAGTATCGAAGTACATTTTTTAGTCTGTGGCAGAGTATTTTAGTGATGATTTTATAGTCGACATTTAGTAATGTTATTGGACGCCAGTTTTTCAAGTCCCGTTTATCCCCCTTTTTGAAGATTAGGGTATTTAATCCACGCCTCATTGAGGTTGGTAACGCCCCCGCCCGTAAAGAGAAATTGGCTACTTCTATGAAGTCACTGCCTATTAGAGGCCAAAAGTGTTTATAAAATTCGGCCGAGAGCCCATCACCCCCCGGGGATTTATTGGATTTAAGTTCCTTTACAGCCCTATCCCCTTCTGACAGCTGGAGATCCCCCTCGCAGCTCGCCCGCTCAGAGGGGCCTAGTGAATGACACATATTATTCAGTAAGGAATCCTGGGACAAACGGTCTGTGGGCTCAGCCGTGTAAAGGGTTTCATAAAAATCACGTTCTAGATCGAGAATGCCCTCTGGATCGGATACTACGGTGCCAGTACTGTTTTTCAGGGAAGTAATTAATTTGGCGTTGCCTTTAAACTTTTCTAAATTAACAAAGTACCTGGTGCATTTTTCCCCCTCTTTTCTAAACTCTGCTCTTGAACGTATTATGACCCCGTTTACTTTTTAATGTTTCTAAGGACTTAATCTCGTATTTAAGGGAATCTAAGCGGATGGACAGCTCAAGGTGAACTGGTCCCTTGTCTGCCTCCGTTAACAGTTTTTCAAATTCTTTCTTCTTAAAAAAAAGGTCCCTTTCCTGGGCACGCTTATGTGCCGAGGCGAAAGCCCTTGTCTCCTGCTGTAAATGTTTTTTACCCATATCCCACCAAAGGCGGAGGTCCTTAAAAAGGGGTTTGGACTCCTGCCAGGATACCCAAAAGTTCTCGATTACCGTAGAAAAGTTCTTGTTATCCAACAACGACGAATTAAATTTCCAATAACCTAGGCCACGGGGGGGGGGGGGCGGGGGGGGGGGCATATTTAAATTAAAGTGGCATACGGCGGTCTCGTGGTCACTATGGTGCCACGGCTTAACGCAGGCTTCTGTGAGGGCAAAAGAGAGGGCGTTGGATACGTAGATCCGGTCAATGCGGGTTTTAACATTATAACGTTTGATGTAGTGGGTAAATTTTAGTAACGTGGGATTAAGTAATCTAAATGAATCGACTAAGTCGTATTCTGATTTAATATCCCCCATCGGGGCCGATCCCGATAAGCACCCCTTCCAGGTTCCCCCAACTTGTTTGTCCAGGTCAAAGTCCTCGATGAAATTAAAGTCGCCCGCTAGAATAATATTGGCACTTTCTTCTAACCCGCTTAGGCAAGGGTTTGGGATCGTCTTAAGAAATAAAATCATGTTCTTAGGAGTGTTAGCGCAATACGCATTAATTATATTTATCGTAAAGGACCCCGCCTCAAATAGTACCCTATTAAGTCGACCCCTGTCGTCGCTGTAGGAATTAATAAAAGCAGCTTCCAGCCGGTTAGAGAACCAGGTGCAGACGCCTCCACTTCTGGAGCTGTCTGCTAAACTGTAAAAGAATTGGCCTCGCAATGGGTCGAGGCACTCCTTTAGTTCGACCAAAGAAGTGCAGTGAGTTTCCTGAAAAGCTATGATGTCGAGTTTGCTTTTCAGGACGTAACGGCGGATACTCGCGCTTAAGATCGCTAAAGACCCAACCGTTAACGTTTATGGAGGCTACCTTCATAAAGGGGTGGAGGGAGGCAGCCCTGTCACCGACCTTGTGTCCGCGCTGGGCACAGCAGGCAACCCATACGCGTGCCCGTTCCTGAGTGCAGCCAGCGGTCCTGGTACTGCCTCAGGGTCCGGGTCCGCACTAGCGGGGAAAAAAACCTGTAGAGACTTAGAATGCGTAGGCTGTCCATACACCTGCACGTCCTCGGGTACAGCTGGCACACCTGGCGCTGTCCCGGGGTCCGTGCTGGACCGAAAAGCAAAGCGTGCAAGCATATGGTGTCCATACACGTGCACGTCCCCGGGTGCAGCCGGCAGGCCTGGCACTGCCCCGGGGTCCGCGCTGGACAAAAGACAGTATTCCTATACCTACACCACCCCGGGTACGGGGTCTGTGCAGGCGGAGGCGAAAAAAGGCTTTACATACATAGTATACATGTAGTGTCCATACACGTGCACGTCCCCGGGTGCAGCCGGCAAGCCTGGCACTGCCCCGGGGTCCGCGCTGGACAAAAGACAGTGTCTCTATACCTACACCGTCCCGGGAGCGGGATCTATGCAGGCAGAGGCGAAAAAAGGTGTGCATACATAGCATATGTATATGTAGAAAAGCGACTACGTACAAGCGTACGGTGTCCATACACGTGCACGTCCTCCGGTACAGCCGGCGTGCCTGGCACTGTCCCGGGGTCCGTGCTGGACGGAAGGGACCGCACTTACGTGCGTACAGTGTGCCTACTCCTGCGCGTCCCCGGGTGCAGTCGGTAGACCTGGCACTAGCCCGGGGTCCGCGCCGGACACACAAAACCCTTACATACCGAGGGAACGTCTTATACGACCAAGATGAGACAAGTGTGGAGGAATAAGTCCGGGCGTAGTACATGGGAGTGTTCTGGTTCATGGTCCGGGTCCAGGTCTCGGGTCGTTAGGTGCGCGGAGAGGAGTCTCCTGCTCGGGTCACTCGGGCGCTGCTGGCGCTGCCGGGGTCGATCGAGGTTGAGCGTTCACGCGGAGTCTGGGTGGGGCCGGACTGAAACCTGCCACGGGAGGGTGGTCGGCCGCGCGTCCTCTTCGTTTCCGTTGTGGTCTGGCCGGTCGTGTTCCCGGTTCGTAGAGCCGGCGCGGGTGGGGGGCGCATGCTCAGCTGGCCGCTGGCTGGCCTCTTCCGCGTAGGGGTAAGAGGTTGGGGGGACCCGTCAGTGTCTAGGCGCTGGACCGATGGTGGGATCTGCGAGGGTGGTGCTTGGTCCTTGCTCTCTCCAGACTGCCCGGGCTGTGAGCGGAGGACAGCCTGGAGGGCAGCTGGCAGCCATGGCGTGGCGCCATGCCCGGGTGAGGGCTGGGTGTCCTCTACGGCGAGGCCGACCTCCCTAACGGGGGTGTTGCCGAAAACGGCCGTCAGGCTGTCCCGCGTCTTTTGTCGCGGCGGCGTTGTCGCGGCTTCTAGCTGGGGGGCATCTGTCGCCGCCTCGTCCGCTTCCCTCTCGCCGGTGTCGCTGCGCGGTGCGGGGGCGGACTTGGCGGGTGATTGTCTCGGTTTCCCCTGTCGCGGGGGCTGCTCGCTGTTGCCGGGGCTGGAGTCTGTTCGCCGCTGTCGTCTCGGAGCGGCGTGATGATGGCTTTACCCTCAGTGGTAACGGGCATCTCCTTGTCGGCGTCTGTCGGAGGGCCGGGCATAGGAGTGACGGGTGTGGGGGGGGATCCCCTCTGTTACGGCGGCCTTGTCGGGCAGGTCTTCTTTGCGGGGGGGCTGTGCCGCATGTCTTCCTCAGTCGGGGTATGGGTTGTCGGTGGGGGGGGGGGAGCTTGGGGGAGCATGAGGCGGCTGGCACCCCATCTGCCTCGGTAAGTCCCGTGGAGGGGGGTGCGTCCCTGTGGCGGTCGTCGCTGCCGCACTCGCTTCGCATGTGTCCTTGCACCCCACACTTCCAACAAGAGGGGATCATCCCTCTGTATGACAGATAAACCACTATCCGAACGTGGCTGTTGGGAATGGTAACTGAAAATCGGTCGGGGACAGCGCTGGTGGGCCAGATCTTGATGGCTTCTCGGCCTTTTGGCTAAGATCAAAGTGTAGTTCTGACTGTGACACAGTTTAAGACTCTCCTTTTCCACTCCAGCTCCAACTCCACAAGGGAAGCGGCGACCGGAAGTGGACCAGCGGCCGCAGACGGACCGGACTCCGGAGCACCAGCGAAGGCGGTCAGGTACTCCCCTCCCCGCCAGCAGTGGTCAGCCCACAGGTAGCGGCGCGCGCGGGCTCACGATCTGAGTCACAAGCCCCTTCCTTGGTGCGAGCCTGTCCCCACCGCTCCCCCCCCCGCCGAGCTCTCGGGCTGGTGTGGTGAAGGGTACAGCTCCCGGACTCCGGGGCTGTCCCCTGAACCTCCCTCCCGTTAGTGAGGTCCCTCCCGCCGAGCCCTCGGGCTGGGACGGTGACGGGCTCAGTACCTGGCTTGACCGGGGCTATTCCCTGAACCCCCCTTCCGTTGGTGAAGCCCCTCCCGCCGAGCTTTCGGGCTGGGACGGTGAAGGGTTCAGTACCTGGCTTGACCGGGGCTGTTCTCTGACCCCCCCCTCCCGTTGGTGAGGCCCCTCCCGCCGAGCTTTCGGGCTGGGACGGTGAAGGGTTCAGTACCTGGCTTGAACGGGGCTGTTCCCTGACCCCCCATCCCGTTGGTGACGCCCCTCCCGCCGAGCTTTCGGGCTGGGACGGTGACGGGTTCAGTACCTGGCTTGACCGGGGCTGTTCCCTGACCCCCCTCCCGTTGGTAAGACCTCCCTTTCCTCCCCTCCCCGCCGAGCTTTCGGGCTGGTGTGGCGAAGAGTGTAGCTCTGGGTGACCGGGGCTGCTCCCTGACCCTGCCTCCCGTTTGTAAGGCCTCCCTGCTTAGCTCCCGGATAGGAGTGGAGGAGGAGACGGCGCCCGGTTTACGGGGCTGTTCCTTGGGCCACCCTCCGAGGTTGCGAAGCTACAGCTCACTCTCCGCCACGACGGACTGAGTCTTTCTGCCGGGAGACCGACAACAGCTCATACCTGGTGGCCGGCTGAGTTGTAACCCAGCTCGGGTACCCCCCTCCCCTCCCTCCCCCTCCCTCCCACTCCCCCGCCTATTGCTCACTGCGAGTACTAGGCTTCACTCCATTCGAGTGCCCCCCCCCTACCTCCCCCCCCCCCCTCCACCCCTCCAAGCCTCATGCAGCCGGTCACCCTCGACCAACTGGCCAGGGCCCTCTACGACGCCGACTGTGGAGACGTCGCCGGTCTGATCACCCTGGGGAGACTGACGGCGATAATCTTCCGGTCGGTGGCAGCGGCAGAAACCAGGATGGTCGAAGGCCTGAACATCCTGGGTCAGCATCTGGAGCTAGAACCAGCCACCGCGCCCACCTTGACGGTCACGGTGAAGGGGTGGCCCTTCTCAAAGGACACCGCCCCTCTGGATAAAGTTCTCCGGAAGTTCGACCCGGATGTCGAACCCGCAGCCCCGGTTTTGTTCCCCGGGACTGACTTTCGAACAGGGGATTGGAGGGTCGTGTTTCACGACTTTTCCATCACAATCCCCAATCGACTCCCTGAGCTTTCTCCATTCCGGGGCAGCTGTCGAAGGCGGTGACTTACGTAAGTTACCGCGGGCAGCTGTCAACCTGTTGGAAGTGCGGGGACATCGGTCATGTTCGCACCGCTTGCACCCTGGCGCGCAAGCGAAAGAAGACAGCCCCCAAACCCCAAGAGGCTCCAGCAGAGGTGGTGGTGGTCGAATCTGATACCGACTCCGACTCTGACGAGGAGGAGAAGGACACGGATGAGACCGCCACCCCAGAAGCGACTAGACCCGCCGACAAGCAAGCCCCTCTACCCAAGGCAGGCCCAAGCGGACGAACATCGGTCGTGAAAGGACACAAGAAGGTTGCCCTGGCCGCCGCGAGTGACACTGAGTGGTTTGGTAACCTCGCCCGCCGCGATGCCCCCACCACCGGAGTCCCCGAAGGCTCCACGGTCAGCCTTCGCTTCAAAGCGACGCCGCCATCTTCGCCCCCTCCTAGACGCCCTGACGACCTAGACTGGAACTGGACCCTCCCCGCACCCCCCCCCCCCCCGCCCCCTGTAGCCCAGGGCTGGTTACCCGACTGACCGTGGTGCAACGACCGACAGACCCACCCCCTGTATTAACTACCCCGCCACCCCGCCGCTTACTGTTTCTCACCTCCCTCGGCAGCTTCTACCCGGCCAGCCTTAGAGCTGGACGGCGGGCCGCCCGAAGGAACCGCCTCCCTCTTCCCCCATCCACCTCTCTGCGGCGCTATCTGTCTACCCCCGGCCAGCTTACCCCACCCCCGCCCCTCGTAACCCGCTGTCCACCTAACTTCTCACTCGACCTGCCAGCGAGCGGCAGCTGATCGGTCAGCACCGGCTACAGCGCTACAGGTTAGAGTTAATCTGTCTCTGTAGCGCACACGCAGGCCACCCCCTCCCCCCCTCCCCTCCCTACACTTACCACCCACCTGCCAGCCATGCTTGGCTGACTCCAACTAATCCCTCCCAGTCGGTCAGCCACCACAGCCGGTCCCGCCTCTACCACCCACCGCCACCCCCCCCCCCCCCCTCCTGTACAGGGGTCCCCGTGCTGAGGGTATTGTAGCGGGAGCCACTGTGCGGTACCTTGCATGTTGTAAGCCAAAGATCTTAGCCCCTGTTGGGCAACGGAGGTTTTACTCGGGCACGATGCCAGTGAGGTGGGGCATAAATAGGCCAAGCTTAGGTCGTCCACCACAACGCATTGGAGAGAGCATCTGCACGTCGCAATCCGCTACAAGCTTCAAGATGGGGAGACATTTGGTGGCAATCATCGTACTACTGCTTGGATTAATGTCGGAGCACTGTGGATCAGGTAAGTAACGTTAACTAATTAATTCTTATTTAGTTGATTTAGGCGAAAAGAATAAATAGTCATGCCGCTTTTGCTCGAGCAAGAGCGCGTACCGTCTCTAAGTTTAGAACATTTTATTTGGGCAGTCACATGTTCCTCTCCCGTGCTTACAATTAAGGGGATTTAATTGATTTCCCGTTAGATTTCCCGTGAGATAACGCTCTGAAATGTAAGTAAATTATGAATGCGGGCGTGGGAAAAGGCAGGGGGGGGGGGGTGCAGATAAGACCCCACTTACTTATGTCTTCCAGTAATTTTGTTTCCAGTTGGAGCCGGCGTTTGTGTCGGTCACAATAATTACCACCAAGTGCATGCACGCATACCGCAAGAACCTGTACTTTAGGAACCTGTGTGCGTGTCACTGTATTACATAACATCACATTAATATTGTCATTCAGTATCATTGACTGAAACAACAGTGCATCTATATTACTGCAAGGATCGGTCTCTATCCATCTTCAGTATTCCGTCAATGAAACGACCCTGCTATCAGGGTCCGCGTAAAGGCGCCTAAATCGAGTGCACATATCCTAAAAAAATATTTCTCATAGAAAGTAGCCGCAACATCTATCCCAGGGAATTAATTTGTTTTCATTTAGCCTACGTGCAAATAATATTAATGATAAAATAGGTCAAGCTCAGATATATCATGCAATCTGTATCCTGTTGTATTTACTTTTCGCAGCACTGGAATGTCGCACGTGTAACAAGATGTCATCTGAGGAGGAGTGCAACAACTCGCCGACCTCGAGCTGTGCTGAGGGGGAGACGTGCAAGATGACGGTTCGAAGACGGAGAGGCGGACTCCTCTACACCAAGGGCTGCTACGACAAGACTTGTGGCGTCCCAGGGAAGGTCATGTGTGTCTCGAGCGGAAAGGCCACCTGCAAGACCTGCTGTGACGACGATCTTTGCAACAGCGACGCATCCACCATCGCCGCCTATATGGGTTAGTCTGCCTCTACACGACTCCAGTAATATAGTGCTGCCCCCTAGTGAGCCATTTCGTAGTTAACTGATAAAGTGTGCGTCCATACTGGGGCCTGGCTCACGTTGCCAGACCGTCTCTGGTGGGCAGATTTGGTCCATATAGCCACCAAAGTGCGGCAATACATACATAAAATATTATATATAAGATATATATATATATATATATATAACATTATAAATTATAAGAATTCTACAACTCAGTTGTTGTCGCCAGTGTGCGTAATTACACAATTGTCGGACTCAAAACAACTAGTTGAATTGGAGGAATTGGAGGTTTCAAGACAAACAACTCTTGTCAATAAATGGATGCGTAATCAACTGCATCTCCTCAGTTAAAAACATTACACTTCCTTATAACAAAATATTGATTGCGTTGTTGTTTTCTGAGATGTTTCCAAAGCATTTTTCCATGAAGGTCTTCCTTTCAAACTACAGAGCCACTCTCTGCCTTCGACTCACTCCGCTAGGGCTCCGTTATATCTCTGTTGTCGCCTAAGTCCTCAATACATTTTCACACTCGCTCGCCAGGGCGGCGCTGCGAAATATGATAGTGAAAATGCGTCGCGCATTTCAACAAATTAGTGCCGGGACCTTTCCTAAGCCTAATAACACATGAAATCAGGTAATGAAACAAAGAGTTCTGTCACAATTATAACTTTCTTGAAAGGGTGCAAGATGTTTTTCGCTCTATTAAATATACACAGCTCGTTATTTTTATGTTTTGTTCTTGAAAACTATAATGTTGAAATAAGAAATTACAGCTGATCTGACCGTTTTTCAAGAATCTTGAAATTTGCCTCCTCCGACAACAGCGGTAAAAGCTAGCTTGCGTAGCGCCACCGTGCGGGAACCTTGCTACAAAGCATGGGGATATCAGTCTGTATATTGTTTGCGACAGTGTCGCAGTTACTGTTGTTACAAGAGTTGTTATGAAAGCCGTATATTCGGACTGGAGAGGCACCAATGGAGGGTTTCCACACGTTTGTCTTTTAGACCCTCTTCTGTTTATTATGCATGTTAATGATTTGCGGAAAGTGTAGAATGTAAAATGCATCTCTATGCTGAGGATACTTCATTGTTTCTTGTACTCAACAAATATTACAACGTGTCAGCCACCAATAGAGATGTGCGTAAGATATCTAACTGTACAGCACAGTGGAGAGTCAGTTTCAACCCAATGGATATTGTATCAAGTAAACCTGTACACATGATATTCAGTCAGAAGCCCAGGAGTGCAGTGGGTACGCATTTGTTGAGTCGCCACTTTTATGACATAATAGTAATTCGTTGTTTATGGGCCTCAGAAGCTAAGGTTTCAGTTTAAATTTCTGTTCTTTCCTCGATGCAGGGCATGCAGTATTACTTAGCTTTTCTTATCTCAACTTCCATTACCTTCGCCTACAACACCTTAAATGATTTGCCCAATATCTTACCCATAACTTTCTATTTCATTTATTATAGGTTAACCATACGTTGACCACACCTTTACCATATGTTACCCAAGCCTTTACCCCACCTTTGCCGTGTGTTACCCATACCTTTACCCCACCTTTACATATGCTACCCATACCTTTACCCCACCTTCACATATGTTACCCATACCTTCAACCCACCTCTACATTTGTTACCTATACCTTTACCCCACCTTTACATATGTTACCCATACCTTTACCCGACCTTCACATATGTTACCCATACCTTTACCCCACCTTCACATATGTTACCCATACCTTTATCCCACCTTTACATATGTTACTCATACCTTTTACCCCACCTTTACATATATTACCCATACCTTAACGTGAGTTTTGCCATACGTTACCCATACCTTTACCCCACATTTACACATGTCATCCATACCGTTACCCCACCTTCACATATGTTACCCATACTTTACCCCAACTTTAACATTTGTTACCCATACCTTTACCCCAACTTTAACATTTGTTACCCATACTTTTACCCCACATTTACCATAAGTTACCCATAAATTTACCCCACCTTTACCATAAGTTACCCATACCTTTACCCCCACCTTTACACATGTCATCCATACGTTACCCACATTCACCATACGTTACCCATACCTTTACCCCAACTTCACCATATGTTACCCATACCTTTACCCGACCTTTACATATGTTACCAATACCTTTACCCCAACTTCACCATACGTTACCCATACCTTTACCCCAACTTCACCATATGTTACCCATACCTTTACCCGACCTTTACATATGTTACCAATACCTTTACCCCAACTTTACCTTACGTTACCCATACCTTTACCACACCTTTGCCTTATCTTACCTGTACCTTAGTGTCTCACTCTTACCTTATCGTATTAATTCTTCACAGTCCAGGTTGTCATTGTCTTGATTCGCGGATTGCCACATGTACCCTCACATTATCTCACTTGTATCGTATCTTATCTTTTTTATTTTACCTTAGATTAACTCACCTTATATTACCTTATCATGTACTCTATATTAGCGTACATTATATCATCTACCGTTTATTAGCTTACCTTATACTACTTCGTTTCTATTATCTTATTTTATATCATCTTACCGTATATTAGCTTACCTTATATCATCTACCTGATATTACCCTACTTTATATCAACTACCTTATATGACCCTACTTTATATCATCTTACCGTATATTAGCTTTCCTTATATTACCTTACCTTATATCATCTTATTATGCATTATCTGACCTTTACCTTATCTTATCTTAATACCATGCTTACGTTATCTTCCCTGATCACTTTAATTCGTCGTGGGCGTTGTCTTTAAAGGGTGTAATAACTCACTGGTGCATCACCACATATAGGTTAAGCGATGTAACGGTGACCGCGACTTTTGCACTTCTATCTGGGCTTAATGTGTGTCCTTTCCACAGATCTGTGCGTGGACAAGCCCTGCGAGAACGGAGGGACGTGCAGCGTGAGCGGCGGAGACGTCAGCTGTAGCTATCCACAGGAATACCAGGGACCAACGTGCGAAGACCTCACAGGTAGATTCCCAAATGCCCTGCATAAGCCCCACTAAATATGGTGCATGCCATTTTTGTAGCATTTTAAGAACATTTGCCAACTTTAATTAAGTCTTTTGTGTGACAACAGTACGCAAAATAGAGATGCTTTTAACAAAAACGAGATACGTGCCTTTGTGGGAAGTTATATACCAAGCCATGTGCCTTGTAGATGCACTCGATTTATCATTGTACAAATTGCAACAACTGGTTCAATAATCCAAAGCTTTAAATGTGAAGAACAAAGAACCAACCGCATATATACAAAGCAGCGCTCTACATTTAGATTACCACTCCACTTAATCTTCCATGAGGTTTACATAACGTTGAGAGAAATATCTTGCACACAGAACCAGACAATCATTGGAACCATAAGTATGTCACAATAGCCAAAAGTATGGACAACTTTCGTTATAAAAGGCAACTAATTACATGTACAAGGATCCCTGTAGTGTGTGTGTGTGATGTATATCTATCATGGCACACATGAATGAATAGTCGCAGTTTTGATGACCCTATAATTGTAGGCTTGAAGAGCGGATGTGCTAACAATTGAACTCTTACTATATATACCTCACAAAATGTCATCTTTTTGACAAGCGCCAAGCTACAACATACCTTAACTTACGAACTAATATTTGAATATCCTACATTCCACCTGCACAGATTCAGAGCTTAAGCTGAGAAATACTTAGCGAACAGTCAGTTTATATACCTCAAAATACTGTTTCACTCGTAGAGATGTGCTAACACATGAACTCTTACTTTATATACCTCACAATAATATCGAATAGGCAATGATGCCAGGCTGTAAGTATTGCCGCCAAACCCTGACGAACTGTTAACCTATTTAACTAAAGACCCGCTTGCTTTTACAAATGCGAGGATATTTACAACGACACCTGACTAGCAGTTAGTTTAAATGTTCAATACAAAAAAAAAATCGCACACACTTGCAGTCATGTTATGAAACACCCAACAACTAGCTGGCCAAATCTCAGTTTATGTACCTCACAAAATGTCTTCCTCGCATATAAAGCAACGAAAGGACTCGATGATGCGAGCCTATAACCAACACATGCTGAAGAACTGTCAGTTTATATAGCCGACAAAAATATATCATAGGCAGTGATGCCAGGCTATAATATAATATAATATATATGCTGACAATCTGTGAGATTATATACCTCACAAAATGTCATCTTTATACAGCGCCAAGCTACGACATACCCTAACTCACGAAATATTATTGGAATACCCTACATTCCACCTGCACAGATTCAGAGCGTAAGCTAAGAAATACTGGTGAACAGTCAGTTTGTGAGGTATATAATCTCACAGATCGTCAGCACATATTATATGATAACCTATCATCACTCCCTTTGAGATACTTTTGTCGGCTATATAAACTGACAGTTCTTCAGCATATGTTGGTAATAGGCTCCCATCATCGTGTCCTTTCGTTGCATTATATGCTAGGAAGACATTTTGTGAGGTATATAAACTGAGATTTGGCCAGCTAGTTTTTGGGTGTTTCATAACATGACCGCAAGTGTGTCTGATTCTTTTTTTTGTATTGAACATTTAAACTAACTGCTAGTCAGGTGTCGTTGTAAATATCCTCGCATTTGTACAAGCAAGCGGCTTTTCAGTTAATTAGGTTAACAGTTCGTCAGCGTTTGGCGGCAATACTTACAGCCTGGCATCATTGCCTATTCGATATTATTGTGAGGTATATAAAGTAAGAGTTCACGTGTTAGCATATCTCTACGAGTGAAACATTATTTTGAGGTATATAAACTGACTGTTCGCCAGTATTTCTTAGCTTAAGCCCGGAATCTGTGCAGGTGGAATGTAGGATATTCAAATAATAGTTTGACATTCTGTGAGGTATATATAATCTCACAGATCGTCTTTGTCCTTATATCAGCATATATTATATTAGGCCCTATAGCCTATATCATCACTGCCTGTGATATACTTTTGTCAGCTATATAAACTGACAAACTAGGTCTAGTCCGGTACCGAATTGATACCTAACGTCTAAGCTTATGTCTTATTGGTTAAGGGTTCAATAAACAATTTACTCAGTTGCAAGTGACCTTCCTCAGTTGCAAGTGACATTGACTTTGTTGCTATAGTCTAAACCAGTTCTTTAGCATGTGGCTGGCATCATCGTGTTCTTTCGTTGCCTTACAATCGTTGTTAAAAAAAAACCTTGAATCAATAACACATCACTTTGGTCGGTTGGCGATGTTTTGATTAGGACAAATCTCTTCGAAAGCTCCCGGCGCAAAATGTCTTAAATGTTTAAAATATTTGCCATCTACAAACTCTAGATCTATTTTACTCCCGGCCCCCATTTATGAGATCAGTTTGCGTACGCCGCCATGATTGTTTTCTACATCGAAAAGTGTTGTGCTAAGCTTATAGGCTATTCACCCTGTAAACCTTCAACTTTGTGGTGGTTTGGATGTCGGAGAACACCCCTTAAACCGTTAAGTTAATCCACTTACATCGTGATATTAAAAAATTACAGAATACAATACAGAATTAGGCCTATCTACAATAAAGTATCCGCGGTTGTGCTTTAAATTCCTAATTTTGAGTTGAAGACAATGAAGTTGACAAGTCGATAGATGTAGATTTAAGTTATTTTAATTTAGATTTCAGCTGAGCCTTAGGCCTATTTCCAGTTTAGCAGTTAGCCTAGCCTATCATCCAGACACATCAAATTGTCCACCTGCTGAAGAGATTTACCTGTCATTCACACAAAATACTAAACAATGCTTAACTGATTTCTTAGCACCATGAATTAATCAAACTGAAATAAACGGATAAAAAGGCTTACCTTAACTTGATCGCATGCTTCTCTTCTGACTTTTCAACACTTGTTGGTCTGATGCATTTGAAAGCGCACGAAATTCATGCTACACTCGCTAAAAAAAATGACGCGAACAAACGACGTTGCCAAGCAACAAAACTGTCGCCAAGGAGATGCTTTATAATGACGTCGTTAGACGATTCGATTACTTTTTGTTGCAGTGTTATTCGCAAGATGGCAGCATCTGCATATGGATGATTAATTATATGTATAAATTTCCGACCTGAAACCGGGTTACGCAATGAGGGGTGGAATGCATCAAATGGTAATTCAGCATGGTCCCTACACTACTCATTTTTGTAGGGTATTATAGATACCTCACAGTCAGGCCAGTACCCCACAGTAAGGGTCTTATATCGACAAACACCTCACATCTGGATGGACATCTTAGTATATATATATATATATATATATATATATCGCCGCAGGTTGAAGGCAAAATAAAGTTCATGAACATTCTGGCGCCGCTATCACTGACTCGGTTTAGCCCATGTGTGCAGATAAATCCCGGCCATGCATGCTGCTGCTATAGTCAATGTTATTCCGTTATCTTACTACAGAACCCCCCTGCAGCAGACTTATTAACCATCACATCGAAGTTAAGCTGTGTGACATCATGAAAACTGAAAATGACTATACATCCCTGCACGCCACACGACCCGGGCGTTGGCCATCTGCGGGGGTCTGTCGTGTCGTGTCCATAGACGACAACCTCAACCTGGATCAGTACGTCTACACCGTGGACCTTTACAACCAGGCGGGTTGGCAGAGTCCCAAGTCCGGACACCCTGGAGTGATCTTCAACGTAATCGACAGTGACAACTTCGATTTCGTCTACTTCAGGTTTGCAAAAACTTCTTCAACAGCTGCGCTGAATGTGCACGGTTCGAAATTTAAAAGACCTGTTGATGTCCGGTTCTTATTGTAGTGTTGCTCCCCAAATGGTAACCTAATCAAACCTACTGCTGTGATGTATATGTTTCGAAATAAGCTAATAAGTAACATGTAAATAAAAAGTACTTATTTGCCAATTATATTGGGCGTATAGTGTTATATTCTTAATATTCCAAAAGTTCCGGGAATTTAATTCCAAGTCTAAATCAATCAATAATGTGAGTAGAAACCATATTTGACATTCAAAACATTCATTTATGCTCATGATTGGCGTTTAGTTATGAAAAGACACTAATCATGCCATGTATTATGTTCATCAGACCGCATTGGGCCAATAGAGATGGTTGTGTGCAGCATGGCTACTTCATGTCTGGGAAATTCTACGCCACGACGGAAGCGCGTTGCACGGCATCCCCGATAGTAGGGTCAACCTGGTTCACCGTCAAGGTCGAATCTTCTGAAGGCCGCGCGTCAGTGTACGTTAATAACGTCAAATTGAGCGAAGTGAACGCTCATTTTCCAACACGAAGTCAGACGGGCATTATTGCTGTCAATAGTTACAGCAACGTCATTAGGTTCAGGAACCCCGCGTTAACTACTCTGACAAATTAATATATTGCTAATTATGACGGTTTTGCAAATATTCTAGAGTAATATTCATGTGCTCGCTGTCAATGGCGGCTGGTAAAAACGGGAAACAGACTATAATTATAAAACATAATAAAATTGCGATATCCACGAAATTAGCGTAATGCATGTATGAATGCATGCACCAATTTAAATAACAATTAATAATCCATATCACAATATTTTGTCTACGACTTTTATATAACAAAGTATAGACAAACTTCGATTTATTTTATCTGTTTGTAATAGGTGGTTTTGGAAAACAAAATAAATGTATCCTGATGTAAGTTTGGCTTGGTATATATCCACCACACAACTAAATTCTGAGTACGTTAATTATGTCGGTCATTTATTTGATCAAAACCATATTATAAGCCACGTATTGTAGTTAAATGATTAGTGAGCCTGATTAGTGAAAACGTTATTCCAATTGTATTAGTCAATTATTTTAGTTATTCTGTAAAACATTCGAAATGAAATGCTTAGCGCTTGCTAGCCACCATACAATGTGTGAGCCAGTCATGTTCTTTACACCATATCAGTATACATAGGGCATGTCAGCTCCCTTGCGAACCAATGGATACCGCGTTTGTAATAGGTGGTTTTGGAAAACAAAATAAATGTATCCTGATGTAAGTTTGGCTTGGTATATATCCACCACACAACTAAATTCTGAGTACGTTAATTATGCCGGTCATTTATTTGATCAAAACCATATTATAAGCCACGTATTGTAGTTAAATGATTAGTGAGCCTGATTAGTGAAAACATTATTCCAATTGTATTAGTCAATTATTTTAGTTATTCTGTAAAACATTCGAAATGAAATGCTTAGCGCTTGCTAGCCACCATACAATGTGTGAGCCAGTCATGTTCTTTACACCATATCAGTATACATAGGGCATGTCAGCTCCCTTGCGAACCAATGGATACCGCGCACAGAGGGTTCATACTAATTACGGCTAGGACATAGAACCAGGCATGCTGCGCTGACCGGCACGGCGAGCAAGGGATGGGTCGCAATTCATTTTTCGTGCGTTTTTTTATCAAAAACTGTCAACTTGCTAATGTCAAATTTAGTAGATGACGTGTTAAACGTGTTTTTCCATGATACTGGCCACGCTCAGTAAGCTTGGCGCACAACAACTTTTTCATTTCGTCATAGATTAAGTTGACTTTTGCAACTACGTAGTTGTAATCTTATCTAATTCATATTTACATATTGTCTAATAGTTTATTTGTATGTTCACTTGAATGTAATCCCCAAACAACCGAATAATTGACAAATTGAAAAATAACAAATCCTAGATAAATCGTATGCCTTACCAATTTATTTCTCATAAGCTCAGATTTATATATACGTGTAATATATCTCAGACAACAAATGTAGGTACAAATTAGTTGATATCAAATATTTGCCAAATACAAAGGATCTGATTGAAGATTCATTTAATGGCACAATATTTAAGTAAAAACAATGAAATTATAAATGTTATTCCTATTTACATATGTATTCAAATAAAGGTTAGTTATAATTTGACAAAGCATTTATGATTGATTTCTCGATTTTGACAAAACTATGACGAAATCAGTCGCGGAAAATATATCTAACCGGAATTACTGAACTCTAAATCGATATGTTGATATTCAGGAGGCTGTAGTGTGCGAAGTTTACGGAACGCAGTTAGTGATTCGGAAAAATACAAATTTTCTTCCACCAATATGTGGTAACTAGATAGTTAACAGGTGATTATTTAAGTTATATACATATCTAGAAGGGTCCCACGCTTTTCTCGCGGCGCTCACCGCGCAGTTTGCCTGGTTCCACGTCCCAAATCGTGACTAAGATGAAAACTTTCTGATTCGCCCAGAAGGTCGCATATAACGTCGTTGTCACCACTAGGGCAGTACAGTGCAAGTACTTTTTGTTTAATTTGGTCCAGGCAGTGCTAACTATAAAATCATAATAAAGTTAAAGATAAGACATTTATCTCTCCATAATGTATGTTTTCTCTTCGGTGAAACTGTTGGAAGTATTTAATTTTGAGGCAAATCATCGAAGTTTACATTTCTGCGACAAATGGAACACCATATTGTCCTCACTTGGTCAGTCCATATAAGGAACATTGATCCGTAACCATAGATACGGCGCCCCGATATGCGAGTCATGATGATTATTATGCCATACGACATGGAAATCCCCGCGCATTTGATCGCCTGTCAATGACAGTCACTTATGAGACAACCGCATTCTGGTTTATCAACTCTCTAACCGCTCATGTATTACATCAATCTACTCAGATGGTTATAATTCTGATATGCACAGAACCTTAATGGTTAGTTGTGCAACCAGGGACAGCCTTAGCTGATCTTGTGTGTCAAGCGAGTGAAGGCAAACAACCAGAACGCGTCAATGTGAGAAGGAAGGACCCAAACCCGCTAGGCTTTGCGAATGAGGACATGGGATCTTGATAACACAGACATGGCCACAACAGGGCTCGAACCATCGATCTACGTGCCGTTAGGCTCTCAGGTGAAACGGGCACTGAATGCGAGCGCTCCAGCCAACTGAGCTATCGGGCCGGCCTCGCTCAATATTCGAAACATCAAACAATTTAACGATACTTTTAAAGTAACGTGATTCGATGTTTGGTCGGTTTTATGTGACATTCGCATTTGCCTCCGCAAAACAAACAACATCCGTATGAGACGCGTCTTAAACCGAAATAGAGATGCTCCGTGTTCCATTGAGTCACTGAACGCCTGGCCCACAGAATTATCCGGTAATGAATATTTGTGGGTCGTGCTTCAGCCTCGCGGACGGCGCGTAATGAACCCTCTTAGCTATGTCGACACTGGGTTGAGCGTAATCAACGTCTGTGAAGGGGAGAGGAAGCCCGGGTGTCGGAGGCCGGGTGGTGGTGGAGGGGAGGGGGTGGCTTGCTAAGGGTACAATATGTGATGGCCATGCATAGGGTGGGTAAAGATACGTGGTTAATAGGAATGGAGGGTATGAGGGTGTGAGGGGTGGACCGATGTATGTTGACCGATGACCAGATACCGTGCGATGAGGGGAAGAGGGTGTGTCTAATGGACCGCGCATGAAGCAGAGAAGGGGAGAGGCCCAACATAATACAGGAAAGGAGATATGCTGGATTTCTAAGAAGCGAGGGGAAGTAGGGATACTTGAGCTATGATATGTCTTTTTGCTCATTGGTTGTATATTCAATACCAATTCTGGTCATATCGCGCCAAAGAGAGCAGGAAGGAAGCAGCTGATTAACCGCCTACTCTTTGCGAGGAAACGTATGGGATCTTTATCCTGCGGCCACACAGGCATGGCCACATCAGGGCTCGAACCACAGATCCACGTATCGTTAGGCTCTCAGCTTGCCAGCAGTCTAACCCATTGGTCTATATTAATGGAGCAAAGGATCTGCTGGTAATTACCATTCTACTTAGTGATGCTATAGCGCAATCAGGAAGAAAACTAATCGATAACACTGACTGATGACGCTGTAGAGTAGCACTGGATAAAGCTGCCGGTCGATCCCCATCCCATACGTAGCGTGCTATAATTTAATAAATTCCTTTTCCATTTCTCGACAGTCGTCGTGCTCTTTAACCAAGTGATTTGTCAATGGGTATTCCAGAACCATGAAACAGCACATCGGGTTGATCTTTTTCTTGTGCTTATTCTGCTTAGGGCGGATAATGGACTTTGAGACTTGTGAGTCTAGTGGCGGATCCAGAAATTTGAGAAAAAGAAGAGGGGGGGGGGGGAGACCTGGTGTGAGAATATTTTTCATACAAAACTCAATTTATCCTTAAAAAATGCGACCTTAACAGTGCTACTAGCTACTTTAAAAGCTACCAGCTACTTTAAAAGTAATCCTCACAGTTCTATTCCGAAAGTGGTTGCTGATGACCTGACTTCTATGTGTTGAAGTCTTCCGGTCATAGAGGAGATCTGACCGAAGCTTCCAGACACCATGATTGCAATTGACATTGCCCCCGATATTCACCATTTTGCCGTCTCGCTCCTAAAAGCCGAAGTGTTACTTGGGATGAGTAATAGCTGCGCGCCAGCCTAAGGTGACTGCTCCCTTGGCCCCACATACCACCCCCCCCCCCCCCCCCACCCGCCAGCCCTACAACTCACCCCCACCAACCACCAAGGGCGGCCTCCTCCCCATCCCACTTTCCCCAAACCGAGGGGATGTCGCATCAGTGCGTTGTAGGTGTCTTTTTTGTCTTTTAAATGTTCCAAATTCTTGGGGGTTTGCGATTTGTCAATGGCGCGATGCCTGATGGATGACTTGGTAATCTGATGCGGGCATTTAGCTCGGGCCGTACGGAAGCCTTTGGGTGCAATGCACTTTTGATATTTTTAAGTTATTCACATGGGGGGCTGGGATTAAAGAAGATAAACGTGTTATTATCAAGAGTTTATTTAAAATGGCTGTGGTTAACAAAAGAGGCGTCAGGCAAAGCGGGTGGGTGGGTTGAGTCGCATGAAAGATCCATTTCATAGTTTGTTGTGCCATTTATTATTGATTATTGCTTTTTACTCTTTGCGTTACCTATTTATTATTCGTTACAGTCTCTATTATGTAAGGCCATTTTATGGTATGGGGGTAGCCCTGTTTGTCATAATTTGTGCTAACGCCGGTAACCGCTGTTCACCCAGGCTTCTATTTCCACACCTCCTCACCCCCCCCCCCCCAAAAAAAATAATTCTTATGTCAAGCTGAAATTACAGCCTGATAACAAAATACATTTATTTGCATATTACAATAAATGATTTGGAGATATTTACAAATGATCTGCAGATATCTGCAAACGCTTGAAGATGTGATAAATGTGAGGTTTATGCAGCTATCGCGTGCCATACAAGCGTCTTCCGCCAGGCTTGGATCGAGGAAGAGGCCCGGGAAGGGAAGACGGAGAGATTGGTGGGTGGGAAGGGGTTAGCGGGAGGGTCAGTGGGTGACGGGAGAGACAAAGCATAGGTCCAAAATGCGAGGCCGTGATGTGCTCCCCGTGGTTGGTGGGGGAGGAGAGATGGTTGATTCGCTGGAGGGGGTATCTATTTGTTCATGATACTACAATCGATGTTCACTCTGTTCCTTTCCGATTCGGCAACAGAGTGGACAATAACCGAGTGGACAGTAACCGAGTGGACAGTAACCGAGTGGACAGTAACCGAATGGACAGTAACCGAGTGGACAGTAACCGAGTGGACAAATTTGATCCAAAAGGCCTCCGGCGCCATGCAATATGCCTTTTACGATCAAACAATAGTGTTGTAATTGATGAACATTCTCTGGTATCTAACTTTGAAGAAAAAAATCTTTATATATTGAAGTAACAGAGTGGGTAGCATAAGGTGGCATGCCGGCCAATATTCACTGCTATTTCTTTATTGCATAAATCATCATGATGCATTGTTCTTCCATCTGGCGATTAACACGTTGAACAGAACTGAAAGAACCATTTGTGATTTTAGCGTCAGTTACCAAGTGATTACAGAGCGGTAAGTTTTTAGGCGAATGTGATACTTAATCTGTTTCTGTATGCCATGCCAATAAGACAAGGCCTTCGGCTAGATATTTGATATATAACAGAAATAAACATACAAGAAAAAGAAGAAGCATGTAGGTTTGGACTCGTCCACAACTAGTTTGACAGCGGCCATTTTGAAATTCGAGACAACGGCTCAGCAACACTGTGAAAAAATCACTGGACCCTACCCAGAAGCGTAACTTGTCACACTTGGCCACAAAATGCACAATTAACCGTTATAAGTTCCATAATTTATGGCACACACAAGTAGTAACGGACACTAAAGAAATTACGCATATTCCTCACTAGTTCGTCTGTGTCACATCACACAGAATACCGAACAGCGAACAGGTGCGCAGTGATATAAAGCCGGCAACCAACTTCTGCTTCAGTGAACAAATTGCCTCTTTTCGGATAGCCCACAGGTTTTCAAGATTTAAATTCAAGACAGAATATCCTTATGTTACATGGAGAAGAGATTTCTAAAGTTATCATTACAGAACATATTGCTTTAAACGGCCAATATTTATCTACGTTTACGGTGTGTTATTTAATACCCTGATACTACATGTTTCCCACCACAACGCAGCTCTCAACCTGCCACTGACGGCGCCACTGGCGCATGTACCTCAGCATTCCTGAATCTCATCACGTCTAAGTAACCATTGGGAACGATAACTCCCGTCTGACTCCTGGCCGGAAAGTTAGTATTGACGGTGTTGACCATAACGTCATCAATGTAAATAGTCGCACTATTTTCGGTTGCCTCGACCTTGACCTTGAACCACGTCACTCCTGATATCGTCCCTGCGTCGCATCGAGCTTCAGTCGTGAATGAAAGTCCACCGGACGAGACGTAACCATGCTGTAAGCAGCGGTCCGTGTTGGTGTAGAATGTCCTGCAATGTGTCAAAGGGAGATAATAGAAACAGGTTACTCTACAGATTCGAGTACCACACTTTTACGGACAGATCGTGTTGATCACTACCATTTTTGATACGGCCATGCGGCCATGAACTATCCTATAACCTGACACAGTACCCAGGGGCGGACCCAGCAATTTAAAAAGGGGCAGGTGAGGTCCAAACGTTCGATCGAGTGGTCCACCCATTTTTTTACGACCGGCGGGGGGGGGGAGGGGGGGTGTCCATGCCACTTAGATAGCGCTGTTTCTCAAAAAGTGCGGCGGGGGGGGGGGGCGCCTCCATGCCTCAGTTGGCATAAATCTTGCATGCATAAACGGCATTCTTTCTAAAAAAGCTGCGGTCTGGACCCCCTGGACCCGCCCCCCTCCCCCCCGGATCTGCCCTTTGTGCCTTGCCCATTACTTATTCAGGGCACCCTTCGTTCTCGTATTCTCCCGTCATAAAGCGATTAACATGCTAACCTGAAGTAGACGAAGTCAAAGTTGTCAGCATCAATAACGTTGAAGGCCACTCCAGGGTATCCATGCTGAGGTCCACTGCGATGTGCGAGGTTGCATAACTCCACAGCGTAGACGTACTGATCCAGACTGAGGTGTTTCTCTCTGGAGACCACGCGGCAGAACCCAGCGTCTGGCCAAGATCCGGGTCCAGTTGCATACAAGGTCGTGTAGTCACTTCCGGTTTCCATCGACTCGCACCATTTGAATACCACGTGTTCACAAGTGTCTCTGTGTAGCGGTGTCGCTAAAATACCATAACATGATTGTTTATTGTACTTCAACCCTCATTTTTGAAATCATCTTTGGGACTTTGAGAAGAAAAGGGAACGGATATCGGCAGACCTGTAAATGAAGTAATAACTGCGTGGCATCAGCTATGGAAGTTACTGGAGGTGAGCACTAAAATGGGGCCAGTACATGGACAATTTGAAGAAAATAGCAACGGCATTAGACACGGTTTGATAGTAGGAATTTAAAGCACAACCGCGGATACTTTATTGTAGATAGAGACCTAATTCTGTATTGTATTCTGTAATTTTTTAGTATCACGATGTAAGTGGATTAACTTAACGGTTTAAGGGGTGTTCTCCGACAACCAAACCACCACAAAGTTGAAGGTTTACAGGGTGAATAGCCTATAAGCTTAGCACAACACTTTTCGATGTAGAAAACAATCATGGCGGCGTACGCAAACTGATCTCATAAATGGGGGCCGGGAGTAAAAATAGATCTAGAGTTTGTAGATGGCAAATATTTTAAACATTTAAGACATTTTGCGCCGGGAGCTTTCGAAGAGCTTTGTCCTAATCAAAACATCGCCAACCAACCAAAGTGATGTGTTAATAATTCAAGGTTTTTTTTTTAACAACGATTGTAAGGCAACGAAAGAACACGATGATGCCAGCCATATGCTAAAGAACTGGTTTAGATTATAGCAACAAAGTCAATGTCACTTGCAACCGAGGACGGTCACTTGCAACTGAGTAAATTGTTTATTGAACCCTTAACCAATAAGACATAAGCTTAGACGTTAGGTATCAATTCGGTACCGGACTAGGCCTAGTTTGTCAGTTTATATAGCTGACAAAAGTATATCACAGGCAATGATGACATATGCTATAGGGCCTAATATAATATATGCTGATATAAGGACAAAGACGATCTGTGAGATTATATATACCTCACAGAATGTCAAACTATTATTTGAATATTCTACATTCCACCTGCACAGATTCCGGGCTTAAGCTAAGAAATACTGGCGAACAGTCAGTTTATATACCTCAAAATAATGTTTCACTCGTAGAGATGTGCTAACACATTGACTCTTACTTTATATACCTCACAAAAATATCGAATAGGCAATGATGCCAGGCTGTAAGTATTGCCGCCAAACGCTGACGAACTGTTAACCTAATTAACTGAAGAGCCGCTTGCTTGTACAAATGCGAGGATATTTACAACGACACCTGACTAGCAGTTAGTTTAAATGTTCAATACAAAAAAAAAGAATCGGACACACTTGCGGTCATGTTATGAAACACCCAACAACTAGCTGGCCAAATCTCAGTTTATGTACCTCACAAAATGTCTTCCTCGCATATAATGCAACGAAAGGACACGATGATGGGAGCCTATAACCAACACATGCTGAAGAATTGTCAGTTTATATAGCCGACAAAAGTATATCATAGGCAGTGATGCCAGGCTGACATATAATATAATATATACTGACAATCTGTGCGATTATATACCTCACAAAATGTCATCTTTGTACAAGCGCCAAGCTACGACATACCCTAACTCACGAACTATTATTGGAATACCCTACATTCCACCTGCACAGATTCAGAGCGTAAGCTAAGAAATACTGGTAAACAGTCAGTTTATGTAACATTTAAAGCTTTGGATTATTGAACCAGTTGTTGCAATGTGTACAATGATAAATCGAGTGCATCTACAAGGCACATGGCTTGGTATATAACTTCCCACAAAGGCACGTATCTCGTTTTTGTTAAAAGCATCTCTATTTTGCGTACTGTTGTCACACAAAAGACTTAATTAAGGTTGGCAAATGTTCTTAAAATGCTACAAAAATGGCATGCACCATATTTAGTGTGGCTTATGCAGGGCATTTGAGAATCTACCTGTGAGGTCTTCGCACGTTGGTCCCTGGTATCCATGTGGACAGCTACAGCTGACGCCTCCGCCGCTCACGCTGCACGTCCCTCCGTTCTGGCAGGGGTTGTCCACGCACGGATCTGTGAAAAGGACACACATTAAGCCCAGATAGAAGTGCTAAAGTCGCGGTCACCGTTACATCGCTTAACCTATATGTGGTGATGTACCAGTGAGTTATTACACCCTTTAAAGACAACGCCCACGACGAATTAAAGTGATCAGGCAAGATAACGTAAGCAATGTATTAAGATAAGTTAAGGTAAAGGTCAGATAATGTATAATAAGATGATATAAGTTAAGGTAATATAAGGAAAGCTAATATACGGTAAGATGATATAAAGTAGGGTCTTATAAGGTACTTGATATAAAGTAGGGTAATATCAGGTAGATGATATAAGGTAAGCTAATATACGGTAAGATGATATAAAATAAGATAAGATAATATAAGCTACGTAATATAAGGTAAGCTAATATACGGTAAGATGATATAAAGTAGGGTAATACCAGGTAGATGATATAAGGTAAGCTAATATACGGTAAGATGATATGAAATAAGATAACATAAGCGAAGTAGTATAAGGTAAGCTAATATACGGTAGATGATATAATGTAAGCTAACATAGAGTACATGGTAAGGTAATATAACGTGAGATAATCTAAGGTAAAATAACAAAGATAAAATACGATACAAGTGAGATAATGTGAGGGTACATGTGGCAATCCGCGAATCAAGACAATGACAACCTGGACTGCGAAGAATTAATACGATAAGGTAAGAGTGAGACACAATAAGGTACAGGTAAGATAAGGCAAAGGTGTGGTAAAGGTATGGTTAACGTATGGTGAAGTTGGGGTAAAGGTATGGGTAACATATGTGAAGGTGGGGTAAAGGTATGGGCAACATGTAAAGGTAAGGTAAAGGTATGAGTAACACATGGCAAAGGTGGGGTAAAGGCTTGGGTAACGTATGATCAGCTGTAATTTCTTATTTCAACATTATAGTTTTCAAGAATAAAACATAAAAATAAAGAGCTGTGTATATTTAATAGAGCAAAAAACATCTTGCACCCTTTCAAGAACGCTATATATAGCTATATGGACCAAATCTGCCCACCAGAGACGGTCTGGCAACGTGAGCCAGGATCCAGTATACTAACCGATGTCTGCACGAGGTAGACGGTATATTCTCGCTGCAAAATTGCCTCACTAGATGGACGCACACTTTATCAGTTAACTACGAAATGGCTCACAAGGGGGCCGCACTATATTACTAGAGTCGTGTAGAGGCAGACTAACCCATATAGGCGGCGATGGTGGATGCGTCGCTGTTGCAAAAATCGTCGTCACAGCAGGTCTTGCAGGTGGCCTTTCCGCCCGGCACACACCTGATCCCCCCCGGGACGTCACAAGTCTTGTCGTAGCAGCCCTTGGTGTAGAGGAGTCCGCCTCTCCGTCTTCTAACCGTCATCTTGCACGTCTCCCCTTCAGCACAGCTCGAGGTCGGCGAGTTGTTGCACTCCTCCTCAGATGACATCTTGTTACACGTGTGACATTCCAGTGCTGCGAAAAGTAAATACAACAGGATACAGATTGCATGATATATCTGAGCTTGACCTATTTTATCATTAATATTATTTGCACGTAGGCTAAATGAAAACAAATTAATTCCCTGGGATAGATGTTGCGGCTACTTTCTATGAGAAATATTTTTTTAGGATATGTGCACTCGATTTAGGCGCCTTTACGCGGACCCTGATAGCAGGGTCGTTTCATTGACGGAATACTGAAGATGGATAGAGACCAATCCTTGCAGTAATATAGATGCACTGTTGCTTCAGTCAATGATACTGAATGACAATATTAATGTGATGTTATGTAATACAGTGACACGCACACAGGTTCCTAAAGTACAGGTTCTTGCGGTATGCGTGCATGTGGTTCAGGGCAAAAGCACTTGGTGGTAATTATTGTGACCGACACAAACGCCGGCTCCAACTGGAAACAAAATTACTGGAAGAAATAAGTATGTGGGGTCTTATCTGCCCCCCCCCCCCCCTGCCTTTCCCCACACCCGCATTCATAATTTACTTACATTTCAGAGCGTTATCTCACGGGAAATCTTACGGGAAATCAATTAAATCCCCTTCATTGTTAGCACGGGAGAGGAACATGTGACTGCCCACATAAAATGTTCTAAACTAAGAGACGATACGCGCTCTTGCTCGAGCAAAAGCGGCATGACTATTTATTCTTTTCGCCTAAATCAACTAAATAAGAATTAATTAGTTAACGTTACTTACCTGATCCACAGTGCTCCGACATTAATCCAAGCAGTAGTACGATGATTGCCACCAAATGTCTCCCCATCTTGAAGCTTGTAGCGGATTGCGACGTGCAGATGCTCTCCCCAATGCGTTGTGGTGGACGACCTAAGCTTGGCCTATTTATGCCCCATCTCACTGGCCTCGTGCCCGTGTAAAACCCCCGTTGCCCAACAGGGGCTAAGATCTTACCTGCACGCCCAGACGGGTGGGGAGGGGTGGGGGGGGGATGTAGGGGGGTCAGGCGCTCTAGGCCAATGAGAATGCTTGGGTTGTTATTGAACAACTGGTTGCAGGAGGGTGGGGGTGGAGGGGGTGAGGCGTCTGGCTGTGCAGCTGCGCGCCTAGACGGGTAAGAACTTAGCCCCTTACGCCATCTCGACATCTCGCAAAGACCAAAATAATACCCAGAATGCATTGCACATGCAGTGGCGCCTCACGGTGGCAAAATTGGAACTACGATTAGCGAAGTGGTCTATTGCTGAGCGAGCGAAGTTGGGGCCGCGGAACCAGGCTAGGGGGGAGGGGGAGGGGCACAGTGATACAATCTTGTGGCGGGCGGGGGGGGGGGGGAGGAGGGGAGCCCAGCAAAATTGCGACCAAAGGTTCCATTATTTTTTATCACCGTAGGGGGCACAGATTTTGCAAAAGGGGGGGCACAGTTATATTTTAGGGTCTGAAAGGGGGGGGGGGCACAGGGGGCACGGACACGCCCATGGTAGGTGTCCGTGCCCCAAAAACACTATTTATTGCGTTATTCATTGCGCATTCTATATATGTACATCGTATACGAAAGATGAAATAGCTATAGATAGTATGAAATAAGAAACAGTAAAATAATAAGAGGGAATTCGTAGGAAAAAGCATGCAACATCTTTCGATCCCCGGTTCCGCGGTAAAGCGCCCCCCCCCCCCTTTTCACCGCCAAAATCCGCTCGGTCGTGTCGGGGCTTTTTACCAACAAAATCCGCTCGGTCAGGCCGTGTTACGGCCAAAATCCGCTCGGAAGGGGTATGTTATCGGGCAATTAACGTACGCCCTTACGTCGGGAGCTTTCGAAAGCTCCCGGCGTAAGGGCGTACGTGCGTACTGCTGGGTAAGATCGAGGTACCTGCATGTTTAGCCAGCAAAGATGCATGGTACCAGCGTGGCACAAGTGAATCACCCTCCAGATGGCGCATGTTGATAACTAAGCTGGTACTAGAGTGCCAAAGAAGTCACTTTTTAAATGCTCCGCTAGAGGGCCAGGTACGTCTTTCCATGAGAGCAGAGGAGCTTGCCGAACGCCGCTGTGCGGGGAGCTGTGAAACTAGGATACACGCACCAGCCATGCGACATGCTTGGGCAGAGTAAATATGCTGATATGCAAGTGTGCGGTTTCTGCACAAATTTTAGTGTGTATGTGTGTCATATTTGACCCTAAATGGCTTGTATAAGTATCTCATTGCGACAATAACATATTTGTGGGACGCGTTTGATCCTGTATTAGCATTTTAGTGCAGTGTCAGTTGGTTATCATCTGTTGGCTGTTATCTAAACGGGGTACGTGGGATATGGTCCTGCAAGCAAGCCGCTGTGGCTACCGCCAACCACGGGCACTCGGTTCGTGAGATGGAAGTCCTACGGCCTGTGTATATCCTATATATAATGTGTTATATATACGGCCTGTGTATACCCTATATATAACTTGTTATATATGGGGTATACACAGGCCGTAGGAATTCTATCTCACGAACCGAGTGCCCATGCCACCAACAGTTCCGCGACTGGACCCATATCGGAGCGGACTACGTTACATCTATGGAACTAGGTCCGCCAATGTATTTGGCCGCCGATGGTTATGGCCGCTGGTGGCCGCTCGTGGGGGATGGGGTAGGTGGCGGCGGGTGGGGGTGTTTGCTGTGGGGGCTTGGTTGGTCAGTTGGTCGTGGGGTGAATGAATGAATGAATGTACTTTATTCCTCCATTTGCTGGAGAGTCAGGAACATGGAACGTTAACATATTTACAAAGTACAAAACCAAAAGAAAGACCGATATTTGTCATTGGAAAATAATAATGCAGATTAGTCAAAAAAATTTCAGTGCATGGTCATAAGATGCTCTATGCCAGCAAGATGCACTAATGATTAACATGTTCTCAAATTCCTTCTCGTCTATCTCAATATTGGGCGATTTTCCTAAAATATGGGCTGTTAGTGACTCTTCTTCTGCATTATATAAATATGAGCTGAGGCGTACACTGCATATATTGACAATTAAATTCCAAAATAGTTCTCTGGCCTCACGGTACTTTTCGCAGTGATGAAGGAAATGTGGTAACATGTCTATGCAAGGCATTGTGCAGTGCGGGCACGATTGCATGGAGGGTCCCTGGCTTACGACACAGGTAAGTTTGGCAAGGTCTCTAACATGTTTCTTATGTCCAGGCAGCCCGTGTTCCAATTTCCATATACTGTGGATGTGTGGAATGTGACCATACACATTATTAAAACGCGCATACTTAGGATGCTGCAGTTTTGTAGAGAGCTGATTCTCCCGCCACCGTCTCACGGCCAATCTCACAACATTTTTCCACACCTGTTTAGACGGAAAGCTGCATTCACAACGGTACTGGTCGAGATACCCTAACAATTCGTACTTGCCAAGAACACCCACAATATTTACTAAAAACCCACGCGCACGACACGTTTGCTGCTGAGAAAGCTGGTACAAGCGTTCTAAAAATACAGCCTTCCCCAGTGTCGAGTGGTGCAGTCGGCAGAGCCTCCCGAGGAACAGTAACTGTTTAACATCGAT
Organism: Arenicola marina; assembly: GCA_964019135.1. NCBI lineage: Eukaryota > Metazoa > Annelida > Polychaeta > Arenicolidae > Arenicola > Arenicola marina. The sequence continues at coordinate 6,857,101 of OZ025253.1, read as the reverse complement.
TTCACATTGCAAAGTTGCTTGATCCAACATGTTCAGTGACATAGTGGCGCTGCTGTATTTTGGCAATCCCTGAATAGAACGTATGCAGAATGTATGGGCACGTTCGAGTTTAGAAAGCTCAGCTTTTGAAAGCCCGTACCATAGTTCTGCACCGTATAGGGCGCGGGGTAGGACAATATTACGGTACAATTTAATTGCACAAAGAGTACTCATACCGCTGGAGGGTGTGTTAGCTCCCTTTACAGCCATCATAGTTCCCCTGAGTTTGAGCACAACCTCGTTAGTGCGGTTACTGCTATTTGCAAAAGCGTTAAGTTTAATTCCGACGTGGCTGCATTCTGTTATTTCGTCTATGACTTGATCATACAAATACATATTTCTCTGCTTCGAAACATGTTTTTTCCGTTTAATGCCTTCGCCAAAGACCATGCATTTGGTTTCTACTGGATTGTACTTAAATTGCCACTCCTCACTGTACTCTTGACATATACGTATAAGATTCTGTAGAGCCTGGACGGTCAGGGCACAGAGCGCTATATCGTCAGCCTGGAGAACTCCGCCACAAGACACTGCCCCAACTTTGGCGCCATATTCAGAGCCACTCAATTCAATTGCTAAGTCATGAATAAATAACATGTATAACCATGGCCCTAAGATGGAACCTTGACGCACAGATCGATGTATAGGTATATCACCAGACTGGAGGCCGTTACACACCACATTGGACACCATATTTTCGTAAGAGGCACGTAGCAGTCGCCATAGCTTGCCACGCACACCAAATGTGTATAACTTATAAAAAAGACCGTCATGCCAGACGGTATCAAACGCGCTAGATGAGTCCAACAATGCTACGTAAAGTTTTGAACCTCGTTCACAATTATAGTTGATGCACTCTGGCACCTCAAAAGATGCTAATATGCTACATAAAGATTCTTGATAAGCGTTTTGGTTGCGCGAGGGGAACTCGATATCATTTGTCGCTATAAAGCCTTTCAATTTCCGCAGTATTACTTTTTCGAACAACTTGAATAAAGCAGGCAAGAGAGAAATCCCTCTGTTTTTTTACGGTCATCCTCATACTTTTTGGAACCCTTGTACAGAGTATAGATGAGCCCTTTTTTTAGCTTTTCCGGGACATAACCACAACGATACATGGCGTTAAACAGGTTGGTTATAACCTCAAGCAATACTGGACCTCCGTATCTTATGTGTTCATTGGTCATCCCGTCATGGCCTCCCTTCTTTCCAGTCTTGAGTGAGTTAATTTCTCTCTGAATCTCGTGCGGCTTTAGTAGGCCACAAATTTCGTCGGTCTCGCCTAGTGTCTTGTCACGTAACCATTGTGTTTTGTTCATCAGAACCGATATGTGGTCGCTGTGTGGGTGTTGCCTGTCTGTGGCAACGGGCTTAGCATACAGGTCAGTGAAGTATTCTGTCCAGATTGACAGCTGTTCTTCGCGTCCCCTGATAGTGACCCCGTTTATTAGCAGCGGACGGCCAATAACTGCACGCTTTCTCCGTTTCTTGTTAATCAGAGCCCAAAATTTATTCTGGTCCACTTAGAAGCATCTATCGAGATCGTCGAAAAAATTCTGATCTGCCTCGTGTTTCAGTCTCCTCAGTACTAGTCTGAAATTCCGTTTTAATGTTTTGTAAGCTTTGTAAGTTTTATCGTTTGGATCGTGGGATCTCCCACAATCTATCCATAATTTTCTCGCTTTGTACATGTCTTTGTGCACCTGTCCAACTCCGTTTTTCCAATATGGTTTTAGGAAAGGCCGAAACTTAGATTTAGGAATACTCAGCAGGGAAGCTGACGCAGTACATGTCACGATCTTGTCGTAGGCACAGGCAATATAATTTTCGTCTAATACGCGTATTTCACTCAGGGGTTGTAACATATCGCCTAGCAGCTGCGTGTATGTATTTCGTATTTTCGCTTCAGTCAACTTGTCCCACTTAAATGAGCTTGGTAGGGTGTCACAATCTGACAGAGCTAAGGCCTCAACGTTAACAGAGGCAATTACAGGTAGATGATCTGATGAGTTAAGCTCATGATCGTCCAAAACACTACCATTCACAACTACGTCACAACAGTGAGTTTTAAAGAGAATATATAGTCAATTAGGGTTTTGGCGCCTCCATCAAAAGGGCAGAAGGTGTAATTTGGTCCACTGCAGAATGATTCAACTGGGATGGAACGCAAGTCGTACCATGACATTAACGACTGGAGTTCGCGCGTACGAGCAGTATCGATAGCATTCCATCTGCTGCCTTTGATTTGTCCATTTAAGTCACCCAGAATAAATACTTCAGAGAACTCGGCACATTTGGCGTACACGTTGCATAGATCTTCTACACCTTTGCGGAACAAATGGCATTCGTGATTGGTTGATGGTAAGTATGCGACAATGACCGATACAAATGTCTTCACACCTGTCTGAAAGCACACACCCGCGATGCAGTCACTGTCAGTCTCAATGACTGTGGCGTAACTAGACATACTGGCTTTCCAGAGGATAGCCACACCACCTTTACCTCTGCGGTACCTGTAAGTGACATCCAGATCTTGGTTAGCCACGGCATGCGATGCATACGTGGGGTCTATACTCTCCAAAATCACCAGACTATCCGGGAATAGCCAATGTTCGCAGAGGGCGAGGATGTCGAGATCGTAATCTTTATTATAGGTGTCATCTATATATTTGTATGTTTAGAGCTTGCTTTAATTATTTATTTACTACCATTCCATATATTCTGGTTTCTCTTAATTTAAAATGCTCATCGCGAAGTAAATTACTGGGTTTTTTTAATGTTTTTATTTTATTATCAACTGGGCAAGGTTGAAACCTACATTTTGTTGGTTGTGTTGCCATACATCAGTGTCAAGATCTCGGATTCGTTTGTCTCATGCATGTTCTATAGCTTAATGTGTGTTTACTCTGGCATGACGAGGTGGTTAGTTACCTTGGTTGGGCCGTCAACGGACCTGGCTCGAATGAGCTGTTCATGTTCCAACAACAACAGTGAAAACTATGCACGAATCTCCGCCGTGCTAAACCATTATTAACTCAAGCTGCTCTATACCGGGTGGCTACCAAGGTCTTAAAGCTAAAGATCGACTCTTTAAATGAGCTTACCTAGGCTCTTTATGCCGGACATGCCCCCATTGACATGCCCAAACACTGAATGCCAGGCAATGTACTGGTACGATAAGGGTGATACGCCGCCTAGATTGTGTACAACTTCACGCATGCGCGTGGACTGCGTTGTTTCTTGACGTCGCCACCAAGACAGGCGACCAAATGTGAATCTGATAATATGAATTTTTGCTATGAATGTTTTCATAGGTTTGTGTTGGGGTATAATGTGTTTGAACTACTTGATTTGTTTGACGTTGTCGCGGTTTGTTGTAGGGAAACACTGGTAGGGGAAAATATGAAAGGTAGTCCACCATTGAATATGCTACAAGCTATTTATCTCTATGGTACGTCACATATCATGGTCTAATGATACATTAAGGTTTATTGCTACATTATTATGGCTGGATTGTTAGATGAATTTATTTTAAATCAGTACGGAGGTCTGAGTTCAAATTCTTTAACTAATATTCTTGACAACTGTCCCGATCGTGAGGAAACCGAGGTTGATGACCCTGAGCCGTGTATTCTAAAGCACTCGCCCTACTTTGAAGTAGACTCTGTAGAAAGTTTCATGAGCAACAAAAGTCATTTCAACATCCTGAGTATCAATATTTGCTCATTATCAGCTAAGATAGATGAATTAAGAATCCTCATCGATGAATTAGGAGAACGAAAAGTTACATTACATGCTATCTGTATATAAGAGAGTTGGCTGTCAGATGACGATGATCTTAGCCATTTACATCTTGAAGGGTATCACACAATCTCTCAAACCAAAATGTGTAGTGCACATGGTGGATTAGTAATATATTTGGATAGTGCATTTGGATATGAACTGTTATCTGTACCTGGTGAAAAAACGAAATGGGAAGGTCAATTTATTGAGGTGAAAACTGCTTCTGTGAGTAAGAATATTGTAATTGGAAATATCTACAGGCCCCCGCTAGAATTAGTGGAGAGCTATAAGACTTTCTCTGAACAAATGTCTAACACGCTTACATATTTTAATCGTACAAATAAGTTTGTTGTTATCTCTGGTGATTATAACCTAGATCTTCTTAGAATTAAGGAAAAACAATCTGTGGCGGAATTTTTTGACGCCGTGTTAGCATGTGGGTTCTTTCCCAAAATTACATTGCCAACCAGACTGTCCAGATTACGTGCTACTTTGATTGATAATTTTTATTGCAATATCTGTGACAACTTAACAGAGTCACCGGCGGGTGTCATTATTAACTTCATGTCGGATCACCTGCCCTACTTCTTGTGTGTAAAATATGAACACTCCCGTCCAGTTGGCAGGAAAATGGTCAAATTTGTTTGCCAAGACCCGGTTTCAGTTTCAAACTTCAAAAAAGAAGTAGAATCGATGGAAATCGAAAACATGCTAAATAATGACATTTCATCTGACCCAAATGTGAATTACGAAATACTAGAAAAGTCCGTCCTTCGTGCTAGAGAAAAACATATTCCTTCTAAGCTAGTTAAGTTAAAAAAATTCAAGCACAAATCAAATCCTTGGATAACTAAGGGTATTATGAAATCGATCAAGTTCCGAGATAAACAGTATAAAATACTAAGAGGAACGCCGCCAGATTCTCCATTATATGAGACTCATAGAACTAATCTAAAAACGTATAATCGTATCCTAAAACGAAATATTTATTTAGCAAAGCGTGATTATTATAATGGTCGATTCCTTAGCTGCAAAAATGATATAAAGAGGATCTGGGGTACCCTGAAAGATTTACTCAAACTTTCAAACGATAAAAGGACCTTCCCTAAGTCTATACAATTTGATGGTTATGAAATCACTGATCGCTTAACAATTTGTGAGAAATTTAATTCATTTTTTGCTACGGCTGGTCAAGAGCTTGCAAAGGCAAATTTAAAAACAACTTCTCGTCGATTTGAAGACTATCTTAAAGGCAAGCCTAATACCGAGTTTAACTTTACATTCGTTTCCACAAACACTGTGATCGATGTTATAAATAAGCTTAAGCCTAAGCACAGTAAAGGCGTCGATTCTCTTTCTGTTAACCTTCTAAAATTGATTAAAGATGAAATCTCTGTAGCCCTAACCTTTATTGTGAATCAATCACTGGCAACAGGCATCTTTCCGTCTAAACTGAAAATTGCCAAAGTTGTACCAGTTTATAAGAAGGGTAATGAAAATGATATTAGCAACTATCGTCCAATATCAATTTTGCCGGCCATGTCTAAGGTTTTTGAGAAAATAATTGCTAACCAACTCTACAGTTACTTTGACATAAATAAACTGTTTAGAAATAGTCAATACGGATTTCGCTCCAAACATTCGACTGACCTAGCGGTATTAGAGGTTGTAGATCGTGTCCTTATATCAATGGATCAAAACCAACTTCCCGTTAGTATTTTCCTTGATCTTTCTAAGGCTTTCGACACTATTGATCATGACATATTAATCAAAAAATTAATCATTACGGAATCCGCGGAATGGCCCTGAGTTTGCTGGAGAATTATTTAACAAATAGATCGCAATGTGTTTGTCTGGATGACGTCACATCAAACATGACGAACATAACGACAGGTGTACCACAAGGTTCCATTCTAGGACCATTATTATTCATAATTTATATTAATGACATAGAACAGTGTAGTACATTCTTTAAATATATAATATATGCGGATGATACCACGCTTTTCTTTTCACTTAACTTATCTACAACTGGAACATCCTCTATTATTATAAATGCAGAACTTAGAAAAATAAATGAGTGGTTGTCTGCAAATCGGCTAGTTCTTAACATAGAGAAATCCAAATATATGCTTTTTTATACGCCACAAAGAAAAGTAAACCCAATAGAGTTGTCAATTAACAATACGCATTTGGAGTGTGTTGATGAATTCAATCTGTTGGGTATCACCATAAATAAACATCTTAAGTGGCATAATCATGTAAGAAAAATTGCAAACAAAATAAACAAATCCATTGGCATTATGCATAGACTGAAACATATCCTTCCCCAACACGTTTTACTAAGCCTGTATAATTCATTGATTCTGCCTCATATAACAACAGGGGTCCTGCTATGGGGTTATGACAACACCAGTTTGTTTAGATTACAGAAAAAGGCAATGAGGGCTATTACGCTAAGTAAATGGAATGCGCACTCCGAGCCTCTGTTTAAACAACTGCGATGCCTAAAGATAACAGACATACATAAACTACAGCTGCTAAAATTTTATTACAAACAAAAGAAGGGAATTCTTCCAGAATACTTTTTGAATCTACCGCTTACTTCGCTTTGTGATATACACCATCATAATACCAGACGTAAATCGTATGTCTTTACCAGTAGAGCCAGACATTCCTTTGCCTTTAAGTGTATCAGACATAGTCTTGTTGATCTAATTAATAATGAGCCCACCAGTGTTCTCTCTAAAATAGACACGCACAGCATACATGGATTCGCAAACTACAACAAAATCATTATTCTAGATAATTACTCCTACAACTGTACCATTGAAAACTGCTACATATGCCAGTATTAACATTTATTTATGGAGGGCTAAGTGTTTGTTTTGGAGAGGGGGGGTCCAAGGATGGGGGGGTGGTTCGTTAAAATTTAGTCCAAACGTTTACCCTCTGTATGATACGTTTTGTTTGTTTTTATGTTCTATTTGCGTGTTCCGCCATCTAAGCATTTTTTTTGTGTGAACTGATATGATAAGGTGGCCAGGCGTTAGCGATTAATTAATCTTAGCCTGTGTCTCCTAACCTGCAATACCTCTGTAATGCGTATGTATTCATGTAACAACAGATTTATTTGTGTTGGTTAAATAAATGAAATGAACTCTGAACTCTGAACTCAAAAGCGTGCAAACATATGGAGTGTTACGCATAATCCCCTGGCAGTTGAAAGTCCCAAGAGTTAAATTACGTTTTGCTACCGTGACCTTTCCCATAGAATATTCTTGTGTCGTATTTCCCTGTTAGACCTAAACTGCTATTCTGAAGTCGCCACGGCCGTTTATATGAGCCTGGCGGAAGCCTGATAGCATTAAAGGCGTCCATGTCGTCCCGATACACCGAAAGTTTCACCCCATTTCCATTACTGTTTGTTTTACTAGTGAGAACTTTTGTATATACAGGAGACACCCCATGTGTAGTGAAGTACCTGTGCACCATGTCATCGCTCGTGTCCTTAGATACATTGCCTACATAAAAACACACTGTTGGTCGGAGTTCATGTTCGCTTTTCCCGTTGTCAGTATAGTCATGATAAGCATGATTAACCCGTGGTCGGCCACGTGGTCGCCTGACCACCGAAGTGAAACCCTCAGACTCGTCCTGTCCGTAGGAAACCGAGGCCGACCCGCTGTTGTCGCGCTCTAGAGGGCGACGGTTGTCATACATCTCACGAGAGTTGGGGGCAGACTCCGCGTGAAGGCGGTTGTCGGGGCTGACGTCACGCCCTCCGAGCGAGTTTTGGGCAGGCTCCGCGTGACGACGGTTGTTCGGGATGACGTCACGCCCTCCGCGAGAGTTGGGAGCAGACTCCACGTGACGACGATTGTCGGCGCTAACGTCACGCTCTCCGCGAGAATTGGGGGCTGACTCCGCGTGACGACGATTGTCGGCGCTAACGTCACGCCCTCCACGAGAGTTGGGGGCTGACCCCGCGCGACGGCGGTTGTCGGCGCTAACGTCACGCCGTCCGCGAGAGTTGGGGGCTGGCTCCGCGTGACGACGGTTGTCAGGGCTAACGTCACGCCCTCTGCGAGAGTTGCGGGTTGGCTCCGCGTGACGACGGTTGTTCGGGATGACGTCACGCCCTCCGCGAGAGTTTGGGGCAGACTCCGCGTGGCGACGGTTTTCGGCGCTGACGTCACGCCCTCCGCGAGAGTTCGGGGCAGACTCCGCGTGACGACGGTTGTCGGCGCTAACGTCACGCCCTCCGGTGGATGTGAGAGCGGATTCCCCATGACGACGGTCAGAACCCTGCCTAAGGTACCTGGCGCACTGGTCGGGGAGCGGGGTCTTGTGGATAGGTTTTGTCACCGCCGTCGTTTGCTGGACCGGCCCAGGATGCCTAATGACCGCATCGCTGTAGGTCAAGACCGGCCCTTTACAGGACTTCTGCAGCAGACCAATCTTTGCTCTAAGATCGGTAATACTCCTAGCGTTGCTCGATGTGCGTTGCCTCATGTCCGCTGAGTCCATTTCTATGCTCCTGAGCCTCTCTTTCATGGCTTTTACTTGACCCTTCACCGAAGCGAGCGCAAGGTCATTAGGTTCTCGTATTGTGGCTACCGTTTGGATCACATTGTTCAAAGAAAGCGATGTATCGTTTTGCGTGCGCACATGCTGTTTGAGTTTGCCCTCGACATTGTTCAGTTCAGCAGATAAGGCATCGGACCTGTTGTTTAACTGTTCCGACGACTGTTTGGTCCATTTCTTCAAGGACGACATATCTGATGTATACTTTGCTGCTTCCGACCTCATATCGGCGATTGAATCTCGGATCTCTTTTTCCTTTACGTTATTTCTTTCTATTACTTTCTGTCTCTTCACGCTGTGTTCCGATATTTTTTTCTCCAGTTCCACCTTCATTGCTGACATCCCCTGCTCCAGTGTCGTAACTCGCTCAGTCAGTTGATGCACGGTAGCCTGCAGGGAGGAGATCAGGCCAACGGCCACGCGTTGAGGTTCACGGTTAGGCGTTTCAAGTTGAGAAGTCTGGTTTAATCCTTTAGGTCCCGGAGTGGGAGCCACAGGTTTAAAGACCACCTGAACTTCGTCAGCCGGTCCTCCCTCGATGAAATGTAACAACTTAAAGCAGTCTGAGGCCAGCCGCCGGCAGAATGCCTCCTCCGACTGCTGACGGGACTTCCGCCGCACAATGGTTTGTGCGATCGGGCAGTCAGGTCTCTCCCGTGCTGTGGCGACCAGGTAATCCTTCGCCTCGAAGAATTTCGTGCGAGGATCCCCGTGACAGGGCTAATACCTGGTCCACAAAGGCATCTTGAGGGAGGCTGTGAATTGATTTACGGAGATTGTCAATCAAGTTGTCAGCGTTGACTTGCAGTTCACGTGAGCCATACACAGCGATAGGGGTGGGAGAAGGTCGCGTGTCAGAGGCCACGGTGAGCTGAAATATGTTCCCGGAATTGGCGTGGGGCGTTTGCGTACCAAAACATTCGCCCGTCGGTTCCACTGAAGAAACTGAGTACTCGGAATTAGCGACGTCAGAAGTGCTGGCCAACAAGTCTAGTGAGGTGCGGATTTCGGCCGCTAGTCCATCCGATGCAAATTCCATGATCTTCGCTAATTGCAATCCACTGCCTCCACGTCAACATATTGCAGCGCCCATGTTTATGCGGAAGGTGTGACAGGATGCGAATTGCTCACATGTGTGTCTGGCCGGCGAACCTAAGCGAGGTTCTGTTCCCATGTTGAATACACCCAAAACCCAGAAACGTGCAGCATAGTATCGACGAAAAGTAGCGAAATACCTTGTGTTTGGAACGACAATGTCCTAGTTCCTGATGTACGAGTCCTTAAACACAATATCCGTCAAATAACAAAGACATCCTCGGTCCTGGAGCGCTAAGAAACCCAACAGCTTATCCCTCGCATGAAACACGTCCGTCTCGCTCGCTGCTCTGGCTCAGGTATCAAACTTGAAAGGAAGGATTACGAGTAAGTTACTCTCGAGATCGTTCCACCTGCCCGCTGGCCAGGACGGGGTGTTAATTAACACTGATTAAGCGGCTTAACAGTCTGGGGGACGTCGGCCTGGGGCTTAGCAGGGACGTCGGCCTGGGGCTTAGCAGACACATCGGCCTGGGGCACATCGGGCATGGGCATGTCGGCCTGGGGCTTGGCAGAGACGTCAGCCTGGGACACATTAGGCACATTGGCCTGGGGCTTGGCAGGGACATCGTCGGGCACGTCGGCCTGGGACATGTTAATGTCACTTTATTTATGTCTTCCACGTGTCACTTCACACCCTGAAAAAAACAGTCCACGATCTGTGCCTTGAAGTTGACTTGTCAGGTCTTCCACTTCACACGTTGAAAATAACAGTACACGATCTGTACCTTGAAGTGGACACGTGTTGACACTTCATGCCCTGAAATAACGGTACAAAATTAGCAGTATTAGACAATGATGGTCCATGCTAATCCCCCCCCCCCCCCGCCGGGCTTGCTGGGGTTGTCAGCTTGTCCAGGACAAGTTAGTTGACAAGTAAACATCTATTTAGCTGGACAGATATACAGTGCATATGTTGTATATGTTCCAAAATTAGCTGGTTCATCATGGCGTGATCTTGATGAACATGAATTCCTTCAAACAATGGGTATCTTACCTGCTTAGATCTACATGTCATCTGGTAACAGCTTCACATGGCAGTGTCGACGGCGCAGGGCCCTCCATATCAATCACATACTCCAGCCAGTCTCAAAATCATATGCCAAAGAAACTGTTGTTTAAATTGGCATTGACAGTTTATTTTAATCAAGCCACTGCCACTTTTATTTGTTCACTTCATCATAAACATAGAACTGCACCCTCTACTAGGAAAGTAGAAACGTTATTTGTTTTCAAATGTAAATGTCTGAAGCCGCTAAAGCTGCTGCCAATGATAGGACGGCAAAATCCCCTGCTTAATGGCTTCAGACCAACATACCCGTGTTCGTTCCTCGATCATCAACCTGCTAGTTTCGCATCACTTTCATGTCATCGGTTCAGAAATCTCATTAACCTGGTTTATTTCGTCTATGGGTGAAAGTGTAGCCCAAAATCCCAATTCCTTCGTGAATAGACCAATCTATACTCCGACACCAAGCTCCGTCCACGATTGCAGTCTTTTTTTTCCCTTTATTGTGAGTATGAAATGGACCATAAGAGCTAATGGTAGTACAAGTGAGAAGTGTTCATCTCTGAAACTGAGAGGAAAGTGACGCGCTGCTTTGTTTGTCCGGCTTGTTTGTCCGACGCAACGCACGTGGAAGACTTTCCAGCCCCACACATGATTGGATGACAGCAAGTGTGACGTCAGTAAGTGATTGACAGCCTGGATCGTTCTTTTTTTGAAAGGTAATGACGATGGTGACGCACGAGGCGTGGTGGCCGAGCAGGCCGTCCGATGCCTCAGCCGATCCCGCCGCGGCTGAAAAGGATGACGCTTTCCGGCAGTTCCGGCGTCTGTGCGCCGACATGGCGGAGGAGAGCAGCTACACGGGGAAGACCAAGCTCGTCAAGGACTTCATCAAGAGAGGCGCCTCTGATGTCGGCTACTGCGGCGACCTGTACCTCCTGATCAAGCTGCTTATGCCAGGGGTTGTCAAGACCGTGTATAACCTGAAGGACAAGCAGTTAGTGAAAGTGTTCAGCCAGGTAAATCTTCCACATGCTGCACTCTAAAGATACTTTGTGTTATTTTCAGGCGATTTATATTTAGTGGCTGATGTATAATCTCTTGTTTATTGTAGTAATATGATGTGCGTGCTCTACTTTGTTTGAGTGTCATAGGTATTTGGAACCAGCCTGGAGAAGATGGTAGAGGACTTGGAACAAGGCGACGTGGCGGAGACTGTGAAGCAGTTCTTTGAGAAGAGTCGGGTTGTTCAGCCCCAGAAGAAAAGCCTTCTCTCCAATCACGTGGTCGATGAGTTGCTAAGCGACCTGTCCGCAGTAACCAAGGAAGATGAGCAGCAGCGTGTGCTGACCAAAATTGCTAAAAAGTAACTCTGGTCAATTGTTGATTTTCAGGTTCTGTTTAGGCTATCAGTTTAACTATTGTATAATGGCAAAGTAAAAGTCGGGACCTGCAGCCGGGGTGATGGGGCTGGGTCACTAAATAATATCTTTGCACCCCAGATTAAAAAGCCGTTATTAGAAGTAGTTGCAGCGTTTGCATAATTTGCAATAGACCAATATATTTAGCGATCGTTTTTTTATTTTTCAAATACGCTACATTTAAATATCGCGATCAATGACTAATTCTCATTTGAAATAACATTGATGAATTGCCATTTTGCATCTGTACTGTTTGCGGCTCCAGACTAGATTGGTGTATTTGGCTGTTTTCTCTTGACTTCAGGAGCACGGCTAACGACTTGAAGATGATCGTTCGTCTCATTAAACATGACCTCCGCATCAATGCCGGCGCCAAGCACGTGTAAGCGATGCATTATTCTCATTGGTTCCACAAGTCTGCGGCAATGACCGCCCGACACGAGAGTCATCGTCTGGCATATTAAGGGAAACAACAAATTATTGCGACTCTTGCGAACGTCTTTCGAATGGAAACAATTAAGGATGAAACACTTAATCAGTTTATATGCGTTCGAGCAAAAATGTTTAAAAAAAATTGAAGAAGAAAGAATATTTGTATCTACATGTACACATAGGCTAGGTCAAACCCGTGACACAGGCCTGTAGCATTACAGTGCGACGACCATTGCTATCTGCGTGATGTGGTTTCAGACTTGACGCCTTGGATGCCAACGCGTACGAGGCGTTCAAGGCGTCTCGTACCCTGCGTGACGTATTCGACCGCGTGCTGCGGAACCAGTCCAAACCGGGCATGAAGAAGGATCTGAGCGTAAAGGCCTCGCTGATGACCCCCATTCAGCCCATGCTGGTGAGTGGCCGGAGAGGGCCCGGGGTGTACAGGGGCGGGGGGTGGGGCTTGGATGTTGGTGTAAGGCTCAGTTGTTGTCGGCAGCGTTGTTCATTTAGGGATGAGTGCCAGGTGATAATTTATTGTGTTCTGTTGTTTATATTGGAAGAATTAGACAACCCGTTAGTGAATATTATTGAGGCCTCGGGTTCGTTTGGTCAACCTCGATGTGTAACAATGTGTACACAACCGCTCATACGAGTGCGATGTAATAATACACAGCTTCTGTCATATTAATTATATCATTGTCATTGTGTGTTGTTTTATTTCATTTATTTCATTTATATCATTGTCAATTGTGTGTTGTTCGGTATTGACCCAACTGGAGGTAACGGGCGATAAAACATTGATCTACACATATCGTCACCGGTGCCGAAAAGGTTGATAGCATTCTCTCCTTGTATCCGTTCTTCTTTATTTGCGCCTCCAGTCTGTTGTTGATTTGATTTGATTGGGTTTTAACGAAACTTTCAGCCTGTAAGGCTATTGCGTGACAGTGAATATTGTTGAACTTGGCGTTCTTGCCAGGCCGAAGCTTGCAAGTCGGTGAGCAGGCGTTCAAACGCTGTCCCAACGGAATGTACGCCGAGATCAAGTATGACGGCGAGCGTGTTCAACTCCACAAGAACGGAGACACCTTCAGCTACTTCAGCCGCAGTCTAAAACCAGTTCAACCTCACAAGGTAGGATAGTATTAGCTAGGCATGCTGAGCATTGGTTGAGTTGTATGGTATCGGACAGTTTATCCGCCTTAACGTTGATTTTAGGGAGTTAATCCGATGCGTTTTCGCGCTACTAATACGCATCCAGATCCCGTTAAAGGGGGCCGGCCTTGCAGCTCAGTGGGCTAGAGCGCTCACATTGCGTGCTCTGGTCACCTGAGAGCTTAACGGCACGTGGATTGGTGGTTCGAGCCCCGCTGTGGCCATGTCTGTGTGGTCGCAGGATAAAGACCCCATGTCTTTCTTGTAAAGAGTAGGGGGTTACCCCCGGGGACATGGCTCTACTCTCCCTTCCTTCTCCCATTGACGAGATATGACCAAAAGTGGTTAAAGCGTCCTGAATATACCCCCAACCAGATCCCATTAAAGGAAACAGGTTTCTGGTTTTCACTCCCGCTCAACACATCAATAAGGCGGCAGTGGTTCAAGTCGTTCATGATGCCACTGGTTCAAGCAGATCATGTATATATGACCCGTGGTCTTTTTTAAGCAGTTTTTTAGTACGTTGTCCAAACATGTGATATGCATGTGTATATTGAAGAGGTAAACCATAACACGTAGACAACTTTGCACCAGTCACATTCCTTAGGCGTTATGACATATATATTTGATGCTTACTGAGGCTTCCTAAATGATATGTACTTTCCGATTTCTCTCTGTCAATCTGTATTTCGTTTAATGCACAGGTCAACCACTTCAAGGACTACATCCCAAAGGCTTTTCCTATCGGAAGTGACATCATTTTGGATTGCGAGGTGCTCATGATTGACACGAACACCGGAAATCCGCTTCCGTTTGGCACCCTAGGGGTTCATAAGGTCGGTGTGCCAGCTAAATAGCACTAAGTAGCGTCGGATGTAAAAACAGGAATAATAAGTTAATGGTTTGCAAAGAGTAGGTTCATCCTTGATTGTACTGAAGATCCGAAATTGGTGACTGTTTCTCATGTCATTCATTCATTACGCCCATGAGGTATCTCGGTCCAGTTTGGCCCACTGTTAGCTCTAAATCATTTATTTGACCAATTTAGTGATGTGTGGCAGCAGCAAAGCATTTGTCCGGCAATAGTGCCACCGTGACCTGAGACAGGTATATGAACCTGGTATTTGCCCTCAGTACCCATTCGGATCGACGAATGGCGCATGAATTTGAACTGTTACGATACGGGTATTTTGAACAAAAATTTAATTATAAACTTTAGTTATATTCCACGTTATCAACAGGGAGTATATATGTGAATGATCGCATCGAAAACGATATCAAACAGTTTTGAACTGAACGGGTCAAATAATTTGAGTCAAATAATTAGTCATAACTACACGAGCTCTCTTGTGCGACTAGCCGTTGAGTAGCCCTGCAGAACGCTATGTATTATGGTAACAAATGGTTAAATTTGCACGCAAAGGGTTACCTTGAATCACGACTCCTAATCCCTGATGTGACAAGTAGTGAGTTAAAACTAAACCATTGTAATGTCCTTGATATTTGTTACAGAAAACGAAATTCCAAGATGCCCAAGTCTGCTTGTTTGTTTTCGTCTGTGTTCACTACAACGGAGAAAACCTGCGGCAAAAGTAAGTGAATCCATTTTAGCTGTCGCGACACACGTTTTTGGGGCGAAGACCGCTCTCGATATCAAATGACCAGTCCCTAATTGTTCTATTTCTTCCGTATTTAGAATCCAAACAGTTATATAGGAAGTTTCGTAGTGATAAATAAGATCTCAACCAACATTTGTAGGTACATGATTTGTTATGAAACATTAGTATATTGTATGGATAATGTACGTAATGTTATGTCACAACAGATTAAACGACTAGCTTAATATACGAATTTTTTTTTAGTCATATTGTTTACTGTTTATTCCATGCTTAACCTAACAACGGCTGAAGATCTACAGTAGGTAGTGACACGAGTGCTTGAAGAGTCAACATGTCAATTGATGTCGGTAGTCTACTTCCAGCCTGAGAGAAAGCCGCGTCGAAAAAAGAACACGTACCTCATAAAGAAACAGAACAAGTGACGTTTACGGCATGACAGTCCATTTCATGTGACACTTTACCGCCCGCAATTCAACTTAACACGGGAGTTCTGAAGAGGACGCACTCAACAGATTATGGCAAGAGCATAGCTATCCTAGACACTTATATATTACAGGATTCACATGTTGTTTTGTATCGGCCACGTCCGGGCCTCTATACGTATATGTTTCACAGAGAGCCACAGTCGCATATAGACCGACTTATCACTACTTCGACGGGGCCCCCTGTCCAATTAAACAGCTATTACCAGCAATAGGCGATATTGGAGGCTGATATGCCAGGTGCTGCTGAAGACATGGCGATCGTTGTTGGCATTATTGTCCTGATCGCCAGCTTCATCACTCTGATTAACGGACAGCCGAATACAGGTAAATGTAAAATTGGCTATCGGTAGTATTGGTTGCGGCCGACAATGGAAATCGCATGGAACATATATTTCGATATGACTGTGGGGGGTGTGAACGCCCGTTAATGCAGGATTGCGCCTGAAGTACTACAAACTCAAATAGACCAGAGGGATTTAGCATATTCATTTAGATCTGTGTTGCTAACTGGAACATAGTGTTTATGCTTATAAGTTTATTAGGAATATGTAAACATGTTTATAATTATTTTGGTTGTACAAGAAAAGTTATTCAACAGTGCCCAGTTAATCAATAAATACGCAAGCAAATTGTGGGCAGTATGCAATAATACTGCAACAGAGTACAATCCAAACGGTATCATATACAATGGCCGCTGCTATTGTGGCAGGTGTCATATCATATACCCAACATCCTTGTTCTATTCACCATTAACCATAACTTCACCAATATAGCCTTAGTCTCTAATTTAGTGGCTCTCCATACATGCTTCGCGCTTCGTGTTTAATCGCATTCCCATTCACTGCTCATTGAACTGAAACCTACATTCTGATCATTACGAGTTAGATGGAGCGTTGCAATTAACGTTATAATCATCGATTTGCTATCTGTCGCCGTTGATAGTCCAATGCGATTTAATCTGACAGATGTAAGCACAGGCCCATATTTAATATGTACAGATTACCAAACTAAAGCATGTTTTTTATCCTCCTCCCAGATCGATGTCCATGTGTCGATTTGGAGAGCCGTACTGCTGCCCTGGAACACCTGATGGAGCGGTTGTTTGCTGGGCACTACTGCAACGACACAGGTCAGTATACTGTCAATAGACTTCCGTATATACTAGACAATATTAAATATATACTAGATAAGTTAAATATATCCTAGACAAGTTAAATATATACTAGACAATTTAAATATATGCCAGACAAGTTAAATATATATTAGACAAGTTGAATACATACTAAACAAGTTACATATATACTAGACAAGATATATATATATATATATATGGTATCCCGACGGAACCTACGAAAAATAGTTTGCAATAATGTGTGACGGGGGTGGGGGGGGGGGCAGTGGTAGTAGTTTATAAAGGTTATCCTTTTCACCATGCATAATACCTCCCCTCCTTCGTGTTAAGCCACTCAACTATCGGGTGAAATGCAGTAAAGAAGTTAAGAAGAGACCCTTGTCTCTGAGATGATTTTGAAATTATCCAATGAGCAATTAGAGGTAAAAGTGGCGATTTGGATCCGTCCATTATCAAACCGTTTCTAAAGCCGATAGCTATTTTCTTCAAATTGTCCATGTACTGGCCCCATTTTAGTGCTCACCTCCAATAACTTCCATAGCTGATGCCACGCAGTTATTACTTCATTTACAGGTCTGCCGATATCCGTTCCCTTTTCTTCTCAAAGTCCCAAAGTTTCAAAAATGAGGGTTGAAGTACAATAAACAATCATGTTATGGTATTTTAGCGACACCGGTACACAGAGACACTTGTGAACACGTGGTATTCAAATGGTGCGAGAAGATGGAAACCGGAAGTGACTACACGACCTTGTATGCAACTGGACCCGGATCTTGGCCAGACGCTGGGTTCTGCCACGTGGTCTCCAGAGAGAACAACCTCAGTCTGGATCAGTACGTCTACACTGTGGTGTTGTACAACCTCGCACATCGCAGTGGACCTCAGCATGGATACCCTGGGGTGGCCTTTAACGTTATTGATGCTGACAACTTTGACTTCGTCTACTTCAGGTTAGCATGTTAATCGCTTTATGACGGGAGAATACGAGAACGAAGGGTGCCCTGAATAAGTAATGGGGAAGATACCTACCCTGCCATGCAATTGCAATGTGCCGCCAAAATGTTGCCTAAAGGGTCTACTGCAGCCCATGGCTTACGGGGCTCCTCTGTTACCCTTTGGGAAGGATGCACTTGGGTCATGAACACAACTCCAGTGTCTGTTGTCGTATGCTGCACGGTTTGCACCTAGCCAGCCAATACACGTTTGTAGGAGTCTAGCCCTCTCCAATTTTTCATGGCCTGCCCATCATAAGGGCCTGGATGAAAAGCAGCATTATACTAAAGTTATCAAAATCATGGTTCTGTAAAATGTCGATATGCTCATATGTTAGTTAATTTTTTTGAATGTTACCTATAATATGAAACCCTGTCTGTTTCCATGGACAGAATACTGTAATTTAATACTGCCTCTTTGAGGTATTGCTGAAATAATAATAATGCCTTTATGGTTCGATAGGCTATAAGGAATTCTCTTGAACAGTAAAGATAGTTATTGTATGCAGGATATCTAAATACAAGGTAGGCAATGAAAATATAAATTGCTCTATTCATGTGCCATACTATATCCATGTTTCCAACTGAATGTGTTGTTATTTACATGTTCCTTTTATATATTACATTCAATTCATTACTGGCATGGTCTATAGCAATAAATACAATTCGTGGTACTCTTCTTCCTCGTGAAATATATTGGAACTGGTGTAAATTAATGCGTAATGGGACACATTATAGACGTCCGTGTCTCAGTCATAACGTAATGCATATAAGACAATCACATTTTCAGTTATTTTAAATTGTCATTTGCACCTCATGTAAAGAAGTGTGGTAAATAATGCCCAGCTTATTGTTAATAAACTATTTAATTTCGCTTTATTTCAACGAAATTAAATTTGTCCAGCACATTTTTACCAAAATGAGCTTAATTTTACATCAAGTCTATTTCCACATATTTTAAGCGTTGATCTATAGTGGATCTAGATCTATAAGTCTGTTATTCCCCTCCTCTGCCGAAAAATATACTTGTTATTTATTATTATTAAGAGTCCAACTAAACTTAGCATAAATTACTCACCAGAAGAAGACACTAAATATAGTTGTACAAATCAGCATATGTCACTTCTGGCGGATCATTGCGCCACCCAGAAACTGGGAGAGAGAAGTGGTGGTCTGGGTAAGAGGCCTGTTGAAATTGTCTACCTGGTGGGGGGGGGGGGTACGGGGTTGGGGGGGAGGCGGGGCTTGGGACGACGATACAGGAAACGGTTTTATGGGGGGGTGATAACATTGATAACAGTAAAGCTTTTATAATAAAATAAAATAAAAGTCAAATAAATATATTTATGTTTTAATATCGCCTATATCTAATTGTATTCAAGCCTATCAACATGACAGTGACATGACCGCTAAACTTGTGAATGTCAGTGTCATTTGACACCCTGTTTGCCTGCAATATAGGACTTAAATTTTATCCATTTTAACATGATTCCCTTCTCCCCAATCTTCGCGCCGACCGAGTTTACCTCCTCTCTCCATTCCGCCACTAATGCATCCAAGTCCCGAAACTTAGGCAATCGTACATCTTCTGGAGATTTCTTCAACGAGGCAAATTCGCGGCTGCGCGATCCGATAATTGAGAAATCAGAGAAATTATTGTAGAACCCTGCATAGTCACACATTATTGTGTCCTTTGTCTTTCACAAGAGTTCACATACATGAACAGCCACATCTAAATTTAATTCAATTATTTATTTGGTCTACGACATGTAGATACTCATAGTATAGTGAGTTCTGTGGCAATCAATAGACAAAACCAGACAGAAAACAGACAGGGTTTGTAGACATAACAAATCCCCCCCCCCCCCGACCCCCATGGTTGACCTTCTTATTTCATTTCAGACAAAACAAATCGGCTGCTAGCTTCTGTTAGTAGTGGCCGACTCCGAGTCCATATAATCATCCCCACCACCCGAACCCGCAAGCCGTAATCACCAACACCCGTCCCCCAACTCCCCTTCACCTTCCACGGCTTCCCAGACATAACAAGTTCAAAGACAGACGCTGTACAAATACCACGCCGCCTGCCAGCCGCTATTAACTCCCCCACCCCACCCCACCCCTACACACATCGCTGGGCGAGAGCCGGCCCCCGCCCACCCCCACCCCTATCTCTCGCGAGCCACCCTCCCCCACCCACCCCCTCCTCTCGGCGGGCGAGAGCCACCCCCCTCCTCACGGTGGGCGAGACTTCGTACCTCCGGGGCGAGACTTCGGCCCGCCTAGGTAGCCATTTGGGCTGAGACCGCCGAGCCGTACGCACGGGAAACTTATATGTGGATCTATATACACTTTTCGGATACCAAATTGCTCGGATGTCACTTCTTATGTTGCAT
Source organism: Arenicola marina (assembly GCA_964019135.1). Classification (NCBI taxonomy): domain Eukaryota; kingdom Metazoa; phylum Annelida; class Polychaeta; family Arenicolidae; genus Arenicola; species Arenicola marina. Next base: position 6,836,953 of record OZ025253.1, on the reverse strand, counting down.
TGAGGTAAGGGCTTTCATAATATCATCATATTATCACACATTTGCCCTTAGTGTCGATTTGTATGAACTTCGGCGGTTTTCGGCACTACTTCGGCAATACTTCGGCTTTTTGTACAGGCCCTACAGACTAGATCTACATCATTACATGTCCGGACCATCAAATCCTGTATGGCATTTTACAAAAACTCGCGTGGCGAGAAGCGGTGCTGATGGCGAGAACTTTTTGGGGCATGGCAATAGTTTCTAAAAGTATGTATCTTACAACTAATCTTGTCATTTTGGTTGAAGTCTCCGTGATTACGACAATATCCTCTGTTGATTTTTCGAAGCAGCAGACAACTCAGTTCTGTCCGCCACCTTGACCGCGACTTTTTATTTTCTGCCGGGTAATGGCCGCCCGTGCGCATGCACCGCGCTAAATGAGCTATATATTATAACGTCATGAATATTCAGTACCAGCGCTGTGACGTTACTTGAAGTTACGCTGATCGCGGCTTACAGCAGGGTGGGATTCAGATATAGACTGGGCAGCCTGGGCAGAATCAGTGGTCAACCCGAAACAAATGGCAATAGTAATCGAACCTGTTTTTTCTCATTCCTTATGTATCTGGTAATATAATTTCCAAAATCGACCAAAATCTATTCATTGGAACATATTTTTTACGGGGGTAGTTTACCAGAAGAATGGATTACGTATTTGTCCTAACACGAAGTGGCAGAAAAGCTTGGTAATTGAGACCCCTACTACGAATTTAGACCTTCGTAGACTACCCCTACTATCTGTAATGGAGTGTTATTTTATCTACCAAATGCAACAAACAAAAATAAAATATCTTTCATATTAAAATTTCTACATTTTTTTATTGAGCGACCCCGCTCCAGGTTTTGCGGCCGTCTATCGACACCGTGCATTTGCACAGCGCGCCGGATGGGTCTCAAGTGTGACGGACTGTAACTTCTCCATAAATTATCCGATTTCCACCATTTAATCGACCATGTAAGCGTTTTATCTTTTGCCAGATCAACCGCCGTGCCGATCTAGATAGGCAGGGTAAAAAAAAGTGGGACGGGGGTGGGGGGGGGGGGGGGCGATTCTATCTGCAACGTTTCACACTTTTGATAAGTGAAACGTTATAGCTAGGTAAATGAGGTGTGCCTCACCCCCAATATCGGGGGGGGGGGGGCAGGGGAGGTATTTATGTTCCTCGGAAATGGGCTTTTCATTTGACCTTGACCTTGAACTGAGATTGATGAAAATAATTCTTCGTGAACTGGTAATGAGGTAGAAAGCGACCCGTCGTGATCAAGGATTTTAATTAATCGTGAAATGGGAATTTTAATATTAAATAACGCTCGTTTAAATTCATCGTGACCTGGGAATCAAGAAAGTTATTTTTCGTTATCAGGGATAACTATGCCCCCTTGCACCCACCCCCCCCCCCCCCGCCCAACATGGTGTCTCCCCTCCCCAAACTTGGGGCGTCTCCCCTCTTCCAATTTAGGGTGTCTACTCTCTCCTAACTTGGGGTACCTCTAACTTGCGGTACCACCCCAAGTTCGGGTGGTCCAACTTGGAGCGTCTCCCTTCACATAAGTTAAGGTCTCTCCCATCGCCAAACTTGATGCCTCCCCGTCTCCAAATATTGGGTGTCTTTCCTCCCCAAATATTGGGTGTCTTCCCTCCCTAAATATTGGGTGTCTCCCCTCCTCAACCTGGGGTGTCTTCTCGCCCCTAATTCGGAGTGTCTACCCCCCCCCCCCCCATAACTTGCTTCTCCCCTCTCTACACTTGCAGTACACGTTAAAAACCTGGGGTGTCTTTTCTCTCTTTATTAGGGGTGTATCCCCTCCCCTAACTTGGGGTATCTCCCCTCCCCAAACTTGAAGCACCACCTATGCTTGGGGTGTCTCCCGTCCCTTATTTTGGGGTATTTCCCCTCCTTTAACTTGGGATTTCTCCCCTCTCCTAACTTGGAGTACCACCCCAATTTGGGTTGCCTCCCTTTTCCTAATGCATGGTGTCTCCCCTCCCCTAATCTGAGGTGCCTCCCCTCTCCTAAGTTGGGATGTCTCCCCTCCCATAACTTGGGGTGCCTCTCCTGTCAAAACTCCTGTCTTCCCTTTCATAACTTAGGGTCTCTCTCCTCCCGAAACTTGGGGTACCACCCCTATCTTGGGGTCTCTCCCCTCCGGAAACTTGGGGTACTACCCGAACTTGGGGTACTACAACTTGCCAGAACTTGCGCACCACAATTAAATTGGGGTGTCTCCCCTTCCCTAAATTTGGATGTCTCCCCTCCCCTAACTTGGTGTACCACCCGAATATTGAATGTCCACCTACCCCCTAAATTAGGCTACCACCCCAACTCTTGGTGTCTTCCCTCTCCTAACTTAGGGCGTCTCCCCTTCCATAACAGGGTGTGTCCCCTCCCCTAACTTGAGGTGCCTCCCCTCTCCTATCTTGGGGCAGTGCTCCATTTTGAAGTATCTTCCCTGCCCTATCTTACGGCATCACCTGAATTTTGAATGTCTCCCCTCTCCTAACTTGGGGTACCGCCCCAACTTGGGGTGTCTTTCCTCCAATAACTTGGGGTAGCATCCAAACTTGGAGTGTCTGCCCTCACTACTATCCCAATCTCGCCTCCCCTAAATTAGAGTATGTCCCCTCTCCTAACTCCTTAAACCCCCTAACCCCCGCCCCATCCCTTCCCCCTTGGATCCTGCTGAGTACCATCTGTACCGATGAAATTTTACAATTGACAGACCCCCAAATCCCCTTCCACATACATATTTTATTCATATATGATCAGGATGAAACGCCTCAACAATCGATTGAATTGCGAATATCGGACCATGTATGAAAAAGTCGGTCAAACCTGAGACCCATCCGGCTCGCCATGCAAATACACTGCATCGATCGACAGTCGGAAAACAGAAAAAGAGGTTCTGAATGTAAAGATTTCTATAAAATTTAAACAATATATTTGTATTTATGTTTGTTGTATTTTGCAGTTTAAATAACTCTCTATCGCGCAAACTGGAAATATGGCTATTGTAGGTCACAATTCGTAGTGCGGGTCTCAACTGCCTGGCCTTCCTGTCATTTCGTTTATGTAAAAATACGTTGCTTCTTGTGGGGGTTAATAGGGTAAAGTAAGCCCCCCCCCCCCTTAAAAGTATCTTTCAATTAATAGATTTTGGTAGATTTTGGAAACACTACTACTAGATACCTAAAGAATAAGAAAAAACAGGTTTCATCACTATTGCAATTTGTCTTGGGTATATCCCTATTTTGGCCGGACTACTATACTGGATGATAGGCCGGTTTCGAGAGTTTCGAGGGCCCAGCTTTTGCTTTTCATATGTTGAATGGTATAAAGTTTGACCCTCGAAGGGGGGCCGGGGCCGGATAGCGCCCCTCCCCACCCACTGGATCCGCTCTGGGCAGTAGGCCTACTTATCGTTCCGTTCAAAGCCAAAGCTCAGCCCAATGAAAGTAACATTTCCACTGAAAGTAAACATTAGATCGGCGCACAATTTTGGCGAGAAGAGTTTAGAACCAGGCGCAGTCAAACGCCGCCAGTCATTGTGAATCCCACTGGCGCCGTGGTGGAGCATCTTACTTTTTGATCGTAGGGTTGTGAGTACCGATGAATAAATTAAAAAACATATATATATTTATTGATGGCTATGCTTACTTTTGTTCCTGAAAATCAGTTTTTAAAGAAAAATCTGTTATTTTAACTATGACGCATCGAATAATTGAAAGAACATGATTTTTATTTTTATTAGCGGAAACGTGCTGAATGGGTATCGTTTTTATCTAGTGGGGGTGGTGGGGAGGGGGGTTGTCATGGGGGAATTATCCCGAGGAGGAATGGCCTCTACCCTTAAACATATGAAAACCAAAACCGGCCCCCTCTATCCAGCACATATTGAGCAGACTCTGAACCGGCCCCCCCCCCAGTGGCGTGTGCAGGAACCCTTGAAAGGGGGGGCACAATAAAAAAATTGACGGCAGCGGGGGGTTGGGGGGGGGGCACAGTTATGCAATCTTGCGACCGGGGGGGGGGGAGGGCTGAACAAAATTGCGACCAAGGGTTCCATTATTTTTTGATCACCGTGTGGGGGCACAGATGTTGCAAAAGGGGGGGACCAGATACACTTTAGGGTCTGGAAGGGGGGGGGGGCACGTGCCCATGTGATCACTTCCCCCATGTGGTTTTGGTAAGCGTTAAAAAGCATTGTTGCGCCAAAACAGTAACGAGGCCGCGATGTCGATGTTACCGCCCACACGTCTCGAACCCAGGCCGCAACTATGTGTCAAGTATAAGCTTACTGAAATAAAAGATTAATATTTATGTTCCACACAATCGAAAAAGTCGACTGTGAAAAGGGAGGCCCGCTCGTAGTAGCTTCGAACATCTCACGAGGGGTGGGGGGGGGGCAGATATCCGGGATACGCCCCCTCCAATCTAATAACGACTTGACCACAAACGGCGCATTCGGCCAACATGAAGGATCGCGTCGACACCAAGTCGCACACAAACAGATCACCCAACGCGAGGAATGCCGACTGGTGTGCAAACTCATGCCATTAGGCCTCTTTCCGTTGTGAAACTTCTGTTAGGGGTATTTCTGTTCCTCGGGAATGGGTTTTTTATTTCACCGTGAACTGGGAATGAGGCAAATAATTGTTCTTGAACTGGGAATGGGGTATTAGCCGACCGTCGTGATGAAACATTTTCATTAATCCTGAACTGAGAATTTAATATTAAATAACCGCGAATCGGGAAATCGCTGCTTTATATCATGTATCCGCCCTTCCTATGTATACTGAGAGTTATCCTTTTTAATTCATCGTGACCTGGGAATAAATAAATTTATTCTTCGTGATCTGGGAACACGACCCCCCTTGCCCGCCCCCAACGTGTTGGCTGTCTGGTTGGCTGCCCATCGGGTGGGTTTTCACAACACATCTCATCAGAGACATCGTGCATTATGAATCGTGCCATTTGCCCATCGCACGTCATTGTTATTGAGCCTGCTGGACGAATAATGTCCTAAAGAGTGTTGGATGTTGGGCTTTCAGTATAGAGGGATGAGCAAACATGCGGACTAGCTACGGCCCCAGGTATACCACCCGTTGAGGTGTGAATGGGGTAATACTTCAACGACAGGCACTCGGTATAGTCACGCGGTAAGCCATGATTGTGTTTCAATCTATATAGGTAAGTGGCAGGGGCTTGCAAATAAGTAAGTGGGACGGTGTCAAACCGCTGACGACACGTGACCAAAAACAGATGCCCGAACACAGAGCTTTGGAAAGGGTCGCGCCTCACCCACACGGCCATGTGGAGCTATGGGGAGGGTCCCGCCTCACCCACGCGGCCACGTGGAGCAATGGGGATGGCCCCCCTCACCCACACGGCCACACCGCCACGTGCATCTGAACGTGCTACAGGGCCAGGGTTCGTATGGGGTCACGAGATAACATGTTTGCTTGACATCCAAGACACACCACTTGTCCTCATTCAACAACCGTTGCTTCCAGAAAAAACACTTCCTCGGCCCCGTCCTGGGTGGAAGTGGCTGCGAGGAATGCGGCGAGCTCCGCTCCGGCCGACCGGGGGCCGGATATCGCCGCCCCCCCCCCCCCCCCCTCCCCCGTCCCCCGCCTTAGGGGGTTCTAGAGACCCTGGATTAAATACAGCAGTTGTATAACTGGGTTACAGCTGGCGGGACGCCCCGCACAGATACTCACACCAACTTATCCTTCAGTCAACCATACTCGAATCTCAAGACCATTCCCGGGAGACCACTATATGCTGTGTGGAAGTGGAGCGTGAGCTGAGCGCACATTGTAACCGGACCTGGTATCAGCAAAGATATTAGTACATATAGATGTTGAACACAATGTTCGCCGTATGACCCATATCGGTGTACTAATATCTTTGGTATCAGTCAGTTGACTTCCGCTGGCATATATCACAATAATTTCGTGTGTTGACAAGACCTCAATGTGAGACCGTTGCGGCGATGCAGCCGAATTAGACAGACAAGGGGAGCAAGTTACCACAAATCGGCGGCAGAATACCTATTGTGACAGCGGAGATTTGAAACCTAACTGATACACAATATGCAACGATATCAGGCTGTCCGGCTGTTCATGAAAACGTAGGACAAAAGTAGTAATGAAAATATAGAAAAAGAAGCAAAAAGAACAACTCATATGTAGCAGCATTATTCCAGATCAACAAATGACAAAAAGTTATATTATTGAACATTTCTTACATGCTGCTCAGCTGCACCTGATTCTCGTTATTAGAACTTGAGAACTTGAGTGCTGATTTAAAGATATATCGTGACGGAAAAACAATATACCGTTTGCAATAATACAAGCGATATGCTCACTTTTACAGAAATTCACGACATTTTGAAACTGCGACTGGTAAAGCAAATATATTTTGAAGAAAAAGTAGGAAAAATAGTATGGAGACGAAAAAGTAGGATCCCTGCTCGAAATAATCATGCCGTGATGATGGCTCTGCATGTTATAAGTTCAGCTCGTCCCAACGCCAACAACACTACAACGCTTATACAGCGCACCTTCAGCATCTGAGAAATGTTTGCCTTCAAACCCAACGCAGTAATGGACCGTAGAAACAATATCCTTGTATTGATAATAAGAAGTAAATATAATAAATTGGCGCTCATATCTAATCGCGTGTAGAAATTCCATATGTAGGCCTCTCTACGTACGTGTAGGCCTCTCTATGTGTAGACCTCTCCTAGCCAGTCCATGGCCGAAGAATCTCACCACAGATAGCCTAGGGTTCTGGGCTAGGCTCTACCTATCTAGACGTTTTCGTGCCAATCTGTCTCTAGTGAGAGGTTATACTGTAGCAAGATTTGCTGTCATGGTGGCCGGTGTAGAATGATAACTGGCCCGGCATGATAAAGTGTCTGGCTGACATGTGCACATGCGCAGCAAATGGGGTTGATATATGTAAATAGCGTATATATGTCAGGTTTAGGGTTAGGTTAGGACTAGGCTAGGGCCACGGTTAGGGTTAGGGGTCTGGTGAGGGTTAATTGCATGAACCAAGCATGGCCGGACAGGTTATTATGTTACACCGGATTGACACACTTTTTGATCAGTGTCGATAAAATGCGGAATGAGCTAAAAATTGCGAAATAGGGGCAATATATCTATGTAAATATAGCAAAGATATTAGTACACTAATATCTTTGAACATAGTTATGCGCTGCGCTGTGCGTAGCAGGAAAGCGGTCATATTCCCGGTCTGCTGATGTCCTTCAGTGCAAAAATAATGATCTTTCTGGAACTTTTTTGTCTGGCGACACTCAAGATCTAATTCTCGAATATATATTTTACAGAATACATGTATCTTTATCTGAGATGTACCCATTATAATCTGTAATAAAGCGTTAATATGGGCCGGCTTACCGTCTTTTCAATGCGCATCTGAGCGAACTCGAGTGTTCACGTGCGACCGGCGTGACGTAAACATAGACAGGACTTTTAAAATGTTCTTAATATAGAATCTAGTAATATATAATATTCCCGATCCCCTTCCCCACTCCACTGCCTAGGCGTAACGCTGGTAACCCTCCACCCACCCCGACCCCCACCCCTTCCCCACTTCACTGCCGAGGCGTAACGTTAGTGATATATAATATTCCCGATCCCCTTCCCCACTCCACTGCCCAGGCTTAACGCTGGTAACCCTCCACCCACCCCGACCCCGACCCCTTCCCCACTCCACTGCCCAGGCGTAACGCTGGTAACCCTGCACCCACCCCCACCCCTTCCCCACTCCACTGCCCAGGCGTAACGCTGGTAACCCTCCACCCACCCCCAACCCCACCCCTTCCCCACTCCACCGTGCCCAGGCGTAACGCTAGTAATATATAATATTCCCGATCCCCTTCCCCACTCCACTGCCCAGACGTAACGCTGGTAACCCTCCACCCACTCCTTCCCCACTCCACTGCCCAGGCGTAACGCTGGTAACCCTGCACCCGCCCTCGCCCCTTCCCCACTCCACTGCCCAGGCGTAACTCTGTTAACCCTCCACCCACCCCCACCCCTACCCCTCCCACTGACAGCTCGCATTCTGGCTGAGCACCAGATTAATTTCGCCCTTCTGCGGACGGGCGAGAGATCATGTCACAAAGATCCCTCGACATATTTTTGCATGGACTTAAGTTCGTCGAATGGATACCTATGGTTACCGTAGTGGATTTTCGTTTACGTATAGCTATCGAGTATATCTTTCAGATTATATCAATTCCACGGGTGTACATACTATCGCCCTAACTGTAGGCCCTATTTGCCTTTTACACCCTATCGCGTAATTCCGCGTTTTATCGACACCCACTGATAACGCAAATGTAGTGTAGCGCCACCTGTCGAAGAAAATACATCTCAGCATAAAACGGCCCGGTGCGTTAAAAGGGCCACAATTGCTCGTCGGGATTTCCGGCTAGCACGGATTTCGGATAGCACAGCAGCCTTTCGCACGAAAATCACTGAAGTAATATGTACATTTATAAAAGAGACAATAAAAGTGAAATACATGAATGAAAAGTTCATGAATGCTGGATGAAAAGTAGGCTACATAACTGAAATGTTGATCATAGCATAATGAATTGTGGCCCCGTTTACATGCCGTACCCTGCGCGCCTGTTCGCTATTCTGTGTGATGTCGTCCGCGCGCGATAAAGTTAATTAGTCCGCGCAGTTTTATGAAATTGGTGTTTTATAGACTCCAGGAGACATCAAACATATATGCATCATAATTTGGAGCTACGTTTAGTCTGGATTTTAAAATGTAAGAAATCTAAGATGGCATATGTAAATAGGCTGCTGCATTGCGCAACTCTGCAACATGAATAATATGCAGGAAGCCAATTAGATAACAAGATCATAACAATTAAAAAATTGTGTGACGTCACGCCTTTGTCTTAAGTGTTCATTATCTTGATGAATGGATCGAAAAACAGACCTAACCGTGTTGTATCAACGTAAGTGTGCGTTATTCAAATAAAAAACGGTAAAACAGTGCTTTATTTTAATAATGAACGGAAAAACTGTGCATTATCTAGATAAAGAACAGTTGTTAATATTGACTCGTCAAGTGTCACGGTATAATCTGTCGAGCTGAGCTGAGCGGAGCCGAGTTGGCTGGTGTTGACAGAACTTGCCAATTTCAAGACGAACAATGGAACGCATAAGTCAATGTTAAGCACCAAAGGGGCGGGGGTTAGATCAGAAATCTCAAAATATATGGAAATTTCACAGTTATCGATTGCATACATTTCTCATTATATCCGACATATCGCTTTTCAGGGGGCGACATTTTCACGAAACTCAGAAGCAATGACTTCCAAACTGTCTACTTCATCCACGCCTTCCCACCCCTACCCTCTCGCCTGGGGCTTCACAATGACGAACCGTTGTTTCCACAATGGGCCTCATGTATTCGTCGGGCAGTGCAATTGACACAATAGTCAATTCCTGTGTCCAAACGTGAGCACATGTCATGTCTTGTTATAACAATTTTATAAGTACGTTAAAGAACTCGCTGTCGTGCACTCCCCTAATAAACCACTCGACGCTATCGCGTCTCGTGCTTTATTTTGGCGAATGCACTCCAGCTCGTTTTTTAACTAGTACATAAAACCCTGCATGGAATTTGACTCCGCTGGATGTGACAGTGAAAATCTCTGAAAATCATAAGGCAAACTATAATTGGTCAGTATATCTATTAACTGCCATATAATTATATATATGTAATTTCTATTAGTAAACTTAAACATGTCAAATTAATTTAAACATGTCAAATGGAAATACTTGTAGTGAGACATATATATTGATATAGATGTAATTTCCATTATATATTTATATAGATGTAATTTCCATTATGTGTTCTTATAGATGTAATTTCCATTATGTGTTCTTATAGATGTAATTTCCATGATATATTTATATAGATGTAATTTAAAACAGAATTCCGTTCGATATGCAAGCATATTATCCGACATCAGCCTCGTCACCGATCATACATTCTTTCTGCAGAAATTGGTATAGATGTTGATTTCACGCGGCCATTGTGACCTGGTTGCAAAATACACATGTACTGGACCCCTGGAATGGACAATTAACACCGGATATCATAGTACACATAATTTTATTATTTTATTAGTGTCACACACTAGAACAGGTTGAGAAAGCTTCGAGTTAAGCGTTATAGGGATTGACCCCACTGCCATTGTCGTACATCTAACCAATCACACTTTGTGTATCGCGTCAATGACCGTCAACAACACATAGCGGTCACCATGACAACGGCTTACTGTCAACAGACGATGGTTGGTTATTCAGGACGCTTCAACCACTTTCGGTCATATCGCGTCAATGGGAGAAGGAAGGGAGATTGGAGCCATGTCGCCGGGGGAAACCCCCTACTCTTTACGAAGAAAGACATGGGATCTTTATCCTGCGACCACACAGACATGGCCACAGCAGAGCTCGAACCACCGATCCACGTGCCGTTAGGCTCTCAGGTGACCAGAGCCCTCAATGCGAGCGCTCTAGCCCACTGAGCTATCGCGCCGGCCCCTCAACAGATGAAAGACTGGATTCTCTGCACATCGACAGCCCAGACGGGCTGTCACATGGATGTCGTTATGTCACATGGATCTTTTGATTCACACACAGACTTTCACATCATCCATGATGACCTTTAATAGCCAAACATACATGGTCACTGCGTGTAACGGGGTTTATACATTTCAGACGTGCTGACAGCTCAGTGGATTGTTGCACAATTAATGAAAGACCAACGACGGACTGACATATTATCAGGTGGCGCCATTTAGCGGCTAGTGTAGCTTTGAAGTGAGATATTCATCACGTAGCACTTATTTGGCCAAGTAAGATCAATGTAAACTCAAAACCAAATACCAGTCATAGCTATTGGAATATGTCGTTTTAACAAGAAACACCATCTCCTCATAGGTTTTGTTGTCAAAAGCTTTGAGTACTTGCTGAGCATTTATAGTAATGCAAACTTAATACGATTCATTGAACAAAAACATCAACGATTTTAAAAATCACTTTGACCTAAATCCTACAACCGTTAAACGGCTCACATGGCCCGTGACGGGATTGAATATTGTTTGCACTGAGTCCCAGTTATTCTGCAGCAGCACTCGTTCAGTTACGTTGTTCCTTCCAATGAAAAGTATTAGATGTCAAACGGAGCAGTGATAATCTTCCGCTGGAGCGAAGGATCAAACGCATAGGTCATACAAAATGAAACTTGAAACGGTGTCTAAAAATATATGATACACATGGTAACCATCTTATGGTGAGTCATGACGACGATGAATAAAATTGTACAACAATGTACAGCGAAGAGCAATTCAGAACTGCAGACGCATGACAGCCCCATATGGCGGTGCAGACCAATATCACATCGCGACCTTGAGTTGGACCTCGGCGAGCACTTAGCCCCGCTATGTAAATCGCCTCTTTTTACAAACTGCTCCAAAAGAAACTTTACACAGATCAGTTCTTTTCAATTTTCTGATCTTTTCATTGAAGACTTTCTCCACAATAATCTCTTCACATGCCAAAAGACTTGCAACGTCACAATGATGATGACGCAAATGGTTCTACACACACCGTTGCTGCACAAAAACTGTTTTTCACAAGTAGCTTGAATCATTGCTCATCATCTCCACGATAAGGTTTCAACTGTTGGCGCCACTTCAAAACAACAGGGCCGTGAGTCGATGTCAGGAAGAACCATTGTTTCAGCATAGCTCACGTATGACTCACGCCTACCAGTTAATATAATAATCCATTTCGTGGGCCCCAACACTGAAGATGAACCGACAAAAGTGACGTAATTGAAGAAAAAAACAAGCGCACTTGCTTGCACTCTACGTCATCGTGGCATTGTGGCATTTGCGATGCACGTAGAGAGGAGGGTTTCCAGTTTTGCTGATGAGCGCGTGTTCAATGATGCGACGTGATAACACGTTTAGCCTATTTGGCGTAAATTGCCTGTCCAGCTTACGTGTCAACAAGGACTATTGTTTGACCTTGTCCTCTTGTCCTCTGTGGGGTGACAAAATAACTGATGTAATCGATGTCGTGAGTTTCTGACGTGGAAATCCACCGTGAGGGGTCATTGACCGCAATACACCACGTGACCGCTCACAGGGCAGCAGCAAACAGAGACGTGTGCGGAGGGCATCTCACTATAACGGTACAATTGTGTCGTAAATACTGCATAATTCAGAGAACCCGAGACCACAAGCCACAACTTATAATAACACATATCAAACTTAATTATCGTTAATTTTCCAATGGTGTCTCATACCACCGACTGCGCCTGCGCGGAGATTATATCCGGTGCATTGGTGTGACCTTGCGGCCTGGGTTCCCTCGTGTTTGGGGTCATTGTCGTGTAGCAAGAGTCTGTAGCGCAGTGCACGTTGCCACACCGGCGACACATTTCCCGATTTGTCTCATAAGGGTCACCACGTGACGTCACCGACGATAGGTCCGCCAGTTCCAGCTCCAGTGTTAGCGCGATGTCTAACATGTCGGACGATGTGGTGAGGGCCGGTAGGGGGCCCACGGACCCCATGGATGACTCATCAGCGGAGTCATCCTGCCCGGAGTCCTGATCCCGGTCAGGATCACTTGAAGACCGATCAGCGCTCGAGTCGGCGGGATGGAAGAGTTAAGCTCTTCCATTTCCAAATAACTCTGGGTCAAAGTTCAAAGCGCTTGACGCCTTTGACCTCGATCGAACTCGAAAACACTGAATGTAACATGGCTTCTAATTAATCAAACTCGAATGAATTCGCCCGGTACGGTACCAGTAGCACAGTAAATGCTAAACAGTGGGAAATGTATTATGATTATATAACATCATCATCTGGCACTTTATCACCAAGAAGTGTCTCATACCACCGACTGCGGCTGCGCGGAGGTGATATCCGGTGCATTGGTGTTCCCGAGTTCCCGCGTGTTTGAGGTCATTGTCGTCATCGGCTCCAGTATTAGCGCGATGTCTGACATGCCGAACGATGTGGGGACGCCCGATACGGTGCCCACTGACCCCATGGAGAACTCCTCCCCGGGGTCATCCTGGTAGGATCCCTCATCCAGGAGGTCCTCCTCGCGGTCAGAGTCGGCGGGAGGTTTAGCCGCGCAGTATGCACTTATGTCGGATCCAGAGGTTATTCCGCTCCCGCTGCCCACGATCGAGTCGCTGATTATGTGACCCTGGGCGTACGGTGACAGGGACGAAGAGCCGGCTTCGGCGGAGCCCTGGGTGTCTCCGGGGGGTACGGCTCCACCGCGGGGTGCCACTAAATGAGGGTGACCCTCCCCACCAGGGTGACCCGCCCCACCAGGCCTCATTCCGCTGCCAGTGGGGGGCAGAGGACCAGAACCCTCTATCCAACACTCCCCCTCTCCGGCTACGTCGTGACAGTCACTACCCGGGCCGCCTCCTGCGGGGTCACCCCCTGGCGGTGGTGAAGGCAGTGATCCGGACTCCGGGGGACCCTCCGTGGAGGGGGGCTTGGAGGAGTCTGTGGAGTGGCCGCTGTCGTTGTCGTCGTCACTCTGCAACATACACGGATCCCGTCTTAAGCTGTCATCGCGGTCATCAACACATCAACATATACCAAGACACACACTGGAACAGTGCGACTGATCAGACACAGTCCGCACTATAGTGAGTACAGCCCCTCCGCTCGGCGTGCACTCTGAACTATAGTGACAACCCTTCCCCTCTTCTTGCACTTCGCACTATAGTGAGTAAAACCCCTCCCCTCTTCTTGTAATCCGCATTATAGTGAGTACAACCCCTGCCCTCTTCATGTAATCCGCATTATAGTGAGTACAACCCCCCCCCCTCCCCCCTCAGCGTGCGCTCGTCACTACAGTAAGTACAACCCCTGCCCTCTTCTTGCGCTCCGCACTATAGTGAGTACAACGCCTGCCCTATTCTTGCCTTGCACTTAGACTCGCACTTGGTTTATTAACTAGTTACACTGAAGACTTTAACATTGCTCACAAGGATTGGTTTAATAAATATAGTTACATTGATGACTTGACTAAAGTGATTTACTTAAATTAATAGTTAAACGTTGTATTATTGAAAGTATATGTTCAAACCTTCCATTCATGCTTTATATCTTTATAACGCTCCTCGTCAACGTCAAATTCTAACACGGAAGGATGATCCTGCAAGAAATTCACGAAAAATAACATTAGTTGGAATGTGTCATGTAATTTACAGATATCTCTTCCGTTTGGCGAAAGATGGCACCAAAGTGAGTTGTCTGATGTCAAACGATGCATGGGGCAAAATATATTGTGAAATACATGTTACTAAAACTGTTTGATATTCACGCAATGTCTTAAACAAAACACGCCACAATGAAATCGTATTGTAGTACAACATACATCATATATTTTATCATATAAGGCACATTTACCAACTGAGGCTTAATGCCCGATGCCCACTCGATAATACCGAATATTAAGGCACATGTAACAACTGAGGCTTAATGCCTGATGCCTACTCGATAATACCGAATATTAAGGCACATTTAACAACTGAGACTTAATGCCTGATGCCTACTCGATAATACCGAATATTAAGGCACATTTAACAACTGAGGCTTAATGCCTGATGCCTACTCGACAATACCGAATATTAAAGCACATTTAACAACTGAGACTTAATGCCTGATGCCTACTCGATAATACCGAATATTAAGGCACATTTAACAACTGAGGCTTAGTGCCCGATGCCTACTCGATAATACCGAATATTAAGGCACATTTAACAACTGAGACTTAATGCCTGATGCCTACTCGATAATACCGAATATTAAAGCACATTTAACAACTGAGACTTAATGCCTGATGCCTACTCGATAATACCGAATATTAAGGCACATTTAACAACTGAGGCTTAGTGCCCGATGCCTACTCGATAATACCGAATATTAAGGCACATTTAACAACTGAGACTTAATGCCTGATGCCTACTCGACAATACCGAATATTAAGGCATATTTAACAACTGAGGTCCAATGCCCGATGCCTACTCGATAATACCGAATATTAAGGCATATTTAACAACTGAGGCTTAATGCATGATGCCTACTGGATAATACCGAATATAAAGGCACATTTAATTACTTTGTAGTCACAACGATGTGTAACGCGATAAGACAACTACAACTGTAATTAAACAAGTTCGTCTGAAACACACCATGCCCATAGCCTTATATTCAAAGTTTGAAACAGAAAGTCTTAAAACCAAAGCAATCTAACAAATGCTGAAGACAGTGCTATAATCCTTTAACGGGAAGATTTCAGGGAGGATGGTCGAGGTGGCTTTTAAAATAGCAAGGCAGTCGTTACAATAGCCTCAACGTGCACACCAGTGACCCATCCACAGCAAGCAAACCATGCAACACGTCTAAAAAAGTCATTCTAACTGTCTTAAAAAGTTATCTCTGAAGCTGAAGGTCTGGAATGGACTGGGACACTATTGGAAATTGATGGAGTTGGTTGTATATTTAGGATACTTTGACCACTACGTTTCACGGCGAGCCTGTGGGGCAAGTCGTGACGTCATTGGGTGCCAGATGGAACAGTGTTGGACCCTCGTTATTTTTTGCAGAAATTGGAACTCAAGGCCTCAAATCTGCAGACGTGGTGGGAAATGACACGCTCTGATCGGGGCATCAGGACCAACGTAGTCCAGGCACCAGGGCCGGACGCCATCCCCAGCTGGATCCTCAGGACCAATGTAGTCCAGGCACCAGGGCTGGCCGCCATCTCCAGCTGGATCATCAGGACCAACGTAATCCAGGCACCAGGGCCGGACGCCATTCCCAGCTGGATCATCAGGACTAACGTAGTCCAGGCACCAGGGCCGGACGCCATCCCCAGCTGGATCATCAGGACCAACGTATTCCAGGCACCAGTGCCGGACGCCATCCCCAGCTGGATCATCAGGACCAACGTAGTCCAGGCACCAGGGCCGGCCGCCATTCCCAGATAGATCAGGACCAACGTAGCCAAGGCACCAGGGCCGGCCGCCATCCCCAGCTGGATCACCAGGACCAACGTAGCCCAGGCACCAGGGCCGGACGCCATCATCAGCTGGATCATCAGGACCAACGTTGTCCAGGCACCAGGGCCGGCCGCCATCCCCAGCTGGATCATCAGGACCAACGTAATCCAGGCACCAGGGCCGGACGCCATCCCCAGCTGGATCATCAGGACCAACGTAATCCAGGCACCAGGGCCGGATGCCATTCCCAGATAGATCAGGACCAACGTAGCCCAGGCACCAGGGCCGGCCGCCATCCCCAGCTGGATCACCAGGACCAACGTAGCCGAGGCACCAGGGCCGGACGCCATCATCAGCTGGATCATCAGGACCAACGTAGTCCAGGCACCAGGGCCGGCCGCCATCCCCAGCTGGATCATCAGGACCAACGTAATCCAGGCACCAGGGCCGGACGCCATCCCCAGCTGGATCATCAGGACCAACGTAATCCAGGCACCAGGGCCGGACGCCATCCCCAGCTGGATCATCAGGACCAACGTAATCCAGGCACCAGGGCCGGATGCCATTCCCAGATAGATCAGGACCAACGTAGGAGTGAATTGGGACACTATTGGAAATGGATTGGGTTGGTTGTATATTTAGGACGCGTTAACTACTTTTTGCCAATCAATTTTTGTCAATGGGAGAAGGAAGGGAGAGTGGAGCCATGTCCCCGGGGGTAATCCCCAGCTCTTTACGAAGAAAGACATGGGATCTCTATCCTGCGACCACATAGACATGACCACAGCAGGGCTCGAACCATCGATCCACGTGCCTTTAGGCTCTCAGGTGGTCAGAGCACTCAATGCGAGCGCTGTAGCCCACTGAGCTATCGCGCCGGCCACGGAAATGAATTGGGACACTAGTGGGAATGGATTGGGACACTATTGGGAATAGATTGGGACACTATTGAAAATGGATTGGGCCACCATTGGAAATGGATTGAGACACTATTGGAAAAGGCTTAGGACACTATTGGAAATAGATTGGGACACTATTAGAAATGGATTGGGAAACTGTTGGAAAAGGATTAGGACACTATTGGAAATGGATTGGGACACTATTGGGAAAGGATTGGGACACTATTGGAAATAGATTGGGACACTATTAGAAATGGATTGGGAAACTATTGGGAATGGATTAGGATTCCGTTGGGAATTGTAATGAGCTGAATTCAAATTAATGAGCAAATTCAAGCACGAAATGCGAAGAGCAAATACATCAGAGAGAAGAAAAAAATGTGTCTGTGACTAGCATTAACAAATGTAGCTTTTATGTTTCTGCCACTTACATGTTCACTAATAACATGAATATCTGATGAGCGATTGAACAAATTACTAACATGAACAAAACTAATGCGGTTGTAATTGTAGGTTGCAATTGCAAATTTAGTTTAATTGGCTGACTTGCAGGTTAAGAACGGCCACTGTTTATACTTGTTGTACCAGTTCTTTCATAAAATGAAATAAATGTAAATAACACTAACAACAAGCACATGACGAAAAATAACACACACAAAACACAAATAAACAAACAGCCATTGTTTCCCTTTACAACACTTATAAATAAACAGTGCTTCACGCCACGATGAACCAGTAGGCCCATTAAAGCTTTAACAAAGGATCATAGCACATCATGCAGACATCCACCATCAGCTAGACAGTCTTATAACTCACAGCTTGTAACGGCTCCTTCTCCAGCTATGACGGTAGGCATATCATCAGGTCACACAAAGAACATTGGGATTAGAATGTTTTCATTTATAGCGACCCCCCCCCCCCCCATTGCGCTTTGCGAAGAATAACATGGGACATTTGCACAGGCGGGGATGGAACCACGCATCGACAATGGCCGAACACGCTACTTCTGTGACCACAGAGTGGACAGTGACTTGTCCTTGTTTAAGACTCGAAATACTAAATGGAATGAAAAGCTTAACGATGACCATAAAGCAATCTTCATCGACCGGTTGACTCATGTGGTGCAGTGTGTCAATTTGGGAACTAACGTTAGACCGACGAATGGTGACCAAACCTATTATATTGATACAAAGCATCATAAAACTGGTTTGGTGACGCTTATATCGGCCAAAAATATGTGGACTCAAAGGACATGATTTAGAAATTTCTGGGACTTTCTAACGACCCGAACGAGGTCTTACTGAACAACTATTCCGCCTACTCTCTGTACTCTGACCAGTGGATTATGTCCTTTGGTATTGGTTTTGTGTTTGTCGGGAGGAGACAAGCCATTAAGAGCAGTTCTCAGGCTGAGCGATATAATGTGAGGTGGACGACAGGAAAAAACTCTACTCACCAAGATATCAGGAGGCTTAATCTTTAACTTCATAGTGGTCTTCTTGTAAACGCGATAAACAACAAACCTGTGGAAAATACAATGACATCTCACTAAAGGTGAAGCTTATGGTCATCTCACTACAGCTGTGTATCCCATTACAGCTGGGTGTCATCTCACTACAGCAGGGTGTCATCCCATTACAGCTGGGTGTCCTCCCACTACAGCTGGGTGTCATCTCACTACAGCTGGGTGTCATCCCATTACAGATGGGTGTCATCTCACTACAGCTGGGTGTCATCACACTACAGCAGGTTGTCATCTCACTACAGCTGTGTATCCCATTACAGCCGGGTGTCATCCCACTACAGCTGGGTGTCATCTCACTACAGCTGGGTGTCATCCCATTACAGATGGGTGTCATCTCACTACAGCTCGGTTTCATCCCACTACAGCTGGGTGTCATCCCACTACAGCTGGGTGTCATCTCACTACAGCTGGGTGTCATCCCACTACAGCTGGGTGTTATCTCACTACAGCTCGGTTTCATCCCACTACAGCTGGGTGTCATCTCACTACAGCTGGGTGTCATCTTACTACAGCTGGGTGTCATCCCATTACAGATGGGTGTCATCCCACTACAGCTGGGTGTCATCACACTACAGCAGGGTGTCATCTCACTACAGCTGTGTATCCCATTACAGCTGGGTGTCATCCCACTACAGCTGGGTGTCATCTCACTACAGCTGGGTGTCATCTCACTACAGCTGGGTGTTATCTCACTACAGCTCGGTTTCATCCCACTACAGCTGGGTGTCATCTCACTGAAGCTGGGCGTCATCACACTACAGCTGGGTGTCATCTCATTACAGCTGGGTGTTATCTCACTACAGCTGGGTGTCATCTCACTGAAGCTGGGCGTCATCACACTACAGCTGGGTGTCATCTCACTACAGCTGGGTGTTATCTCACTACAGCTGGGTGTCATCCCATTACAGATGGGTGTCATCTCACTACAGCTGGGTGTTATCTCACTACAGCTCGGTTTCATCCCACTACAGCTGGGTGTCATCTCACTGAAGCTGGGCGTCATCACACTACAGCTGGGTGTCATCTCATTACAGCTGGGTGTTATCTCACTACAGCTGGGTGTCATCTCACTGAAGCTGGGCGTCATCACACTACAGCTGGGTGTCATCTCACTACAGCTGGGTGTTATCTCACTACAGCTCGGTTTCATCCCACTACAGCTGGGTGTCATCTCACTGAAGCTGGGCGTCATCACACTACAGCTGAGTGTCATCTCACAACATCTGGGTGTCATCTCACTACAGCTGGGTGTGATCCTACTAAAGTTGGGTGTGATCCAACTACCGCTGGGTGTCATCTCACAACAGCTGAATGTTATCTCGCCGCTAAGAGTAATTCCACCACAGAGAGTAGTTAAGAAAGAAAGGATGAGAATAATTTGACAAGAAGCAAGAAAAGGATGTAAACATGGTTCCTATATCGGTACTTACACAAGGAGACACACAGCTGCAACCCCAACTACGACGCCCAAAGTAATGTAAAGATACTTTAAGTTATCTGCAAAAAAAGATGAATAATGAGGCATTTTCATTTATATAATATACCAAGCGGATAACCGAGTAAGGCAATTACTATGTAAATTTAGTATTGTTTCTAGTCTAGTTTCTAGCCTATAAGAGACAAATCATTTACTTCCCATGTGGATTCTTTACACCTCAGTGACGGATCAATTAATTCCAGAGGGGGTTATTTACACCTGATAGGGGGATCATGTTAATCCCAGGGTCACCTAAGGGACAGATCAATTAATTCCAGAGGGGGTTATTTACACCTGATAGGGGGATCATGGTAATCCCAGGGTCACCTAAGGGACAGACCAATTCCCGTGCTGTGTGTGGAACAAATTATTCTAAGGGGGCTCACACCTTATTAATCACATTCTAATATGCGAAATAATAGATATATGCATATAGATCTACATACGCAATAAACTACATTGGGACACACGGTAACATTTAACAGAGCAAAGAAGCTAGACTAGTAATGACAAAATAAAAACCAATGCACTTGACAACATCATACTTTGAGGTCAAACAATACTGGTTGTATGTATTTATATCCTTATGGTCCAAACAGCATAAAAAATTAGTTCGATATTGCCACTAATCAATTAAAAAGGTACGCGAGTTAAGGAAATTTAGTACCATTTCTGGTCAATGACTTAAGGCTATCAAACAGCTGTGAGGTAAGATCAATAGCTCTACCGGCAGGGCATTGCCGCTCCAGCTTTGTGACGTCACTCCAGGGCGCCATCAGCGTCTCGCCGTCGTCGGCTTTAGTCAGACCCGCCACTGTGAAGTTGAGCTCCCCTGACGTCACAATGGAACAGTCCATAGCAACCGACGCCCACGCTGAAGGCACGCGTTCCTCCCTGTCTCGGACGTCGCCGTCCTCGGTTCGCCACACCTCCCGGATCTGGTAGCCAACGATGGGGCCATTTGGCGGGGAGGGCGGCACCCAAGACACGTTACATTTACTTTTGTCGTTATTCCAAGTCGTCGAGAACTTGTCTTCCTCCAGTTTTGCGGGAGCTACAAAGAGAATAAAAAACTGACATGGTTTGGAGCGTATTGCGTATTTAAAGTAAATTCCGATTACAATACCTAAAACTTAATTTCCTTGATGACTTGCCTCAAAGAAATTATTCTCTTAGTAAACCTTGATCAAAACCACGGTGAAAAACCCAGTAAACCGCATATCAAGCACACAAGAAACACGAGTCTTGACAAACATGTATCTCCCGAGGTACATTCCATATAAATGGCGAGGAGGGGGGGGGGGGGGGTCGGCTGACCTTACAGTGTCGGGTTACGCAAACACCCCACGGTGGCGTTGCCATGGGTCACTGACCTCTGACGGTGGTGACTGCGTACACTGGAGGGGACTGCGGCGAGCCTCCCGCCCCGTTGGTGGCCACCACCGTCACCGTGTAGTTGACGTCTCCCGGAAGCCCCGACACACGACCACGTGTCTCACTGGCGGCCACCTCGGCAGACCACGTGGTCAGCGGCTCACCCACCGACTGAAAGAGACACGCACAGTGTGACGTCACAGCTCAAGGCCGGGCGCTCTGACACCTTGACAACCAGACATCTCGGCGAGACGGTAGCTCCGCCGGGTCATTGTCTGACGCGGTGCAATGTATCAGGTCAACCATGCCATGCGTACCAGGTCAAAATACAATGCTTTATGTCATGAACAAACTGGCACAACAGTACAATAGTGGCTGTTACGGTAGCAGAGGGTTAGACTTGGAATACTGAGCAAGTTAAAACACGCGAATACTGCCACATGCCGTTATAACCGTATTCATCATAGACATACACGTGACACAGCCTCGGGTTGCAAAGGAGTTACTCTTCAGTATACTGCACTCTAACTGATAGTGGTAAACGATCAACCTTTCAGACCATCATAACAAACCTAGTTTGATGTTATCAGGAGGCGATAACGGCATAATACAGCACCAGATTGTTTTGACTGTTTTCCTGGCTGTGACGCTGACGAAGCGCCAACACTACCCCTGGTGGTGGAAGCTTGGCGCTGCTAATTAGCGTGTGCCCTGTAACCCTAATCACTTTGCCCAAAGCGAGTATCGTAACAAACGGTTGACTCCGGGATATTACGCTACACACTCCCTGGTACACAAGACTGGTTGCGCACGCACCCTAGCCTGCAATGTGTATGACGTCACGACGCCATTCGGAACGGGCGTCGGTTGCCAGACAACCTCAATCTCGTCGCTCGTCACGCTGGTCACCTGGACATCCTGAGGCGGCAGGTCGGGACCTGTACAGCGAGAAGCAATGTGTCAGCAGACATTAGATTGGAAGCATCTCTACTGATATCCATAGTAACATCTGGACACATCTACACTGATAGATTTCCTAACAACTAGAAACATCTACACTGATATATTTGGTGACACTTAGCAACATGTATGCTGACATTCATAGTAACAACTAGACACAACTACACTGGTATAATTGGTAACACCTAGACACATGCATGTATATACTGTTATATTACTAATATCTATACCGATATCTATAGTTACCATCGGACATACCAATGTTATATTGGTTATAACTAGAGACGCCTGTACTTTTACCTGGTAACAACTAGACAAAACTCTATTATTATCTATAGTAACAATTAGACCTTTGTCTTTGTGAGGTCTCTATGACCTAAATAAGTACGTATCGAGAATACGGCAACCTCTAAGATTTTTCAATATCATGTCGATCAAGCTAAACGCTTTAATCTAGCTATATTGGTACAAGGTCAACTAAACTACATGAACAAATTGACGTCCAGATATCTTACTCTGAAGAAACTTGTTTTATTTCCTAAATAAGTTGTGCTTTATAAATTAGCAGTACTTTTTAATTATGTAACCAGAAATAATAAGGTGATTATTATTATTATTATTATTATTAATATGGATAGGGGCTACCTAAAAAATGCGAGCATATCTTTAATAATTCAGATATTCCGAGGGGATACATCTAGATTAATATTTAAAATTAATCTCACTTCGGCTTGCCATTAAGAATATCTTTGGCGGGATGACATACCAGGCACGTGCTTGTGGCATATCATTCAGTTGCTTAGGAACTCCCATTGTGACGTCATGTTTATAACATTTTTACGTCACAACTACTCACTATGACAGCAGCCGATGAGCGGTCACCAAGAGCGCTCTGCTTGGCAAACAGACATTTAGCGTGTCGCTTATAAATTAACTTTAATTTGAAGTATAAGACTTACATCCAGTGTTAACAATGAATAATTTATTCGTTAATTTTGTGGGGCAGCTGATTATTATTAAAGACATGGCATAATAGGCTTCGACCTCTCTTTGCTTGAATATATTTATAGCAAGAGGAATTCACATAGGCAGTGTGCCTGTTTTCCAATTGCCAATAAAATATGTTTAAACTGAATATATTTATATACAGCTGATATTTACTCCGAATCCGAAAACGTCTCATGGGGGTTGTTGCGCGAAATGAAAGTCCTAAGCCTATGCTTGAAATGGACTTTGAATATGCATGCATGTTACCTTAAGAACTCGCTTGCGCTCGCTATTATTATTATTAATATTATTATTATAATTCTTACCAGGACGCTTCTATACCGAATTCAATAGTAACAACTACACACATCCACACTGATACTTGGTTATAACGAGGCTCATCTACTGTATACAGTAACAGCTAGACATGTTTTCCATATAAACCTCTATAAACAAATGACATATGATGATACAACCTCAGAACCCACGTAACATTTGTTGTGGCAACAATAGTCATATCAGCCCGACACCACTCACTCGACCAATCACAATAGTCGAAACGGAAACTCTCCGGACATCGAAATTTGCGAATTATTTGTTTACTCTACGAGTTGCGGACGAAATCTATGCATATTCCTTACCTATGAACTAGGGCCTGTCTGAACAATTGTTCATCCAATCTGCAGTTCGATTCCTATCCTCACAATACATGACCTGCCATGCTATTTAATAGAGCAGACGATGTTGTTTTTATCGTTCTCTTGTCAGTCGCGCAAATGTAAAGGTCATCCAACTGCCACCTGATTGGTTCAAAATCTAGGTTAGGTTGGCAAAGTCAATCGCGTCATTTGACGAGGGTACCGAGGTTGAATGCAATGGTCAGGGGGTAGTGGTTGATCTGCTGTACCCACTTTTGCAGGAGGCATTTGCTTTCGCGCAATGAATCCAAGTTTTGCCTCAATTGATACTTAACTGATTTCAAGTTCCCTCTGGGTCACTTTAGGTATGCGTCAATGCTTAAAAACAGAGTTAATGATAAAACACTACAAAGGAATTCAAACCTATGACCCCTTACAAAGATGTAAATGGTATCGCCCAGTGACGTCACAGTAAACAGTGAATGGCGCCATCAAGCCGGTCGGCTGCTTCGAAGTGCAGCAAAGCAACATTTGCTTATAGTTTATTTGCAAGTGTCTCAGGAAACATGAGTTTACATACACTTATTAGGCCCTGATTTTTCACACAGAAAGTATTTGTTTCTTCAAATCAGTCAATATTTTTTCGTAAACGAGAAATTTCGTTGTTCGGAGAGTTTCCGTTGCGACTATAGACCATCTACACCCCCCCTCCCCCGCCACTCACTGGACTCCTCGGTCGTCCTTGACCTGGTCTTCATGCTTCCGGCTCCGGCGATAGCCACTGGCTCTACCCCCACGTGGTACTCGCTATACGGCTCCAAGTCATCGAAGTGATAACGCGTCACATTAGCGTCCAACTCAGCCTCCAATGTGAAATCTACGGGTACAAAAGCATCTTAATCTACCACCAACACCTTGGGATGCAACAATGAATTTCAAGATACAGTAGATAGCTATTAATTAATAATGCACTTTGCAAAGAGGACAGTCTGTATCAATATAATAAGTATATATGATATCGGTAAGACATATACAGGCCCAAGCGGCACACGTGTCCTCGACGTTATCAAAGCTCTGACGTCAATAAAGTCACCTGTTTCATTGCGTGCCTTGATGTACACATTGTAGTTCGTGACCTTCCCGGTGTTAACTGCAGGGTCGCAGACGACAGGGTCCCACGTGATCACCAAGCCTCGTTCTGGTTGCGCCTCCTCGAACCCGAACTCGACCTCACCCGGGACTGTGTGAGTGAAACCAGAGCAGGGCATCAGTTACCAGCCAGTCACCCGGGACTGTGTGAGGGAAACCAGTGCAGGGCATCAGCTACCAGCCAGTCACACGGGACTGTGTGAGTGAAACCAGAGCAGGGCATCAGCTACCAACCAGTCACCCGGGACTGTGTGAGTGAAACCAGAGCAGGGCATCAGCTACCAGCCAGTCACCCGGGACTGTGTGAGTGAAACCAGTGCAGGGCATCAGCTACCAGCCAGTCACACGGGACTGTGTGAGTGAAACCAGAGCAGGGCATCAGCTACCAGCCAGTCACACGGGACTGTGTGAGTGAAATCAGAGCAGGGTATCAGCTACCAGCCAGTCACACGGGACTGTGTGAGTGAAACCAGAGCAGGGCATCAGCTACCAGCCAGTCACACGGGACTGTGTGAGTGAAACCAGAGCATGGCATCAGCTACCAGCCAGTCACACGGGACTGTGTGAGTGAAACCAGAGCAGAGCATCAGCTACCAGCCAGTCACACGGAACTGTGTGAGTGAAACCAGAGCAGGGCATCAGCTACCAGCCAGTCACACGGGACTGTGTGAGTGAAACCAAAGCAGAGCATCAGCTACCAGCCAGTCACACGGGACTGTGTGAGTGAAACCAGAGCAGGGCATCAGCTACCAGCCGGTCACACGGGACTGTGTGAGTGAAACCAGAGCATGGCATCAGCTACCAGCCAGTCACACGGGACTGTGTGAGTGAAACCAGAGCAGGGCATCAGCTACCAGCCAGTCACACGGGACTGTGTGAGTGAAATCAGAGCAGGGTATCAGCTACCAGCCAGTCTCACGGGACTGTGTGAGTGAAACCAGAGCAGGGCATCAGCTACCAGCCAGTCACACGGGACTGTGTGAGTGAAACCAGAGCATGGCATCAGCTACCAGCCAGTCACACGGGACTGTGTGAGTGAAACCAGAGCAGAGCATCAGCTACCAGCCAGTCACACGGAACTGTGTGAGTGAAACCAGAGCAGGGCATCAGCTACCAGCCAGTCACACGGGACTGTGTGAGTGAAACCAAAGCAGAGCATCAGCTACCAGCCAGTCACACGGGACTGTGTGAGTGAAACCAGAGCAGGGCATCAGCTACCAGCCGGTCACACGGGACTGTGTGAGTGAAACCAGAGCATGGCATCAGCTACCAGCCAGTCACACGGGACTGTGTGAGTGAAATCAGAGCAGGGCATCAGCTACCAGCCAGTCATACGGGACTGTGTGAGTGAAACCAGAGCAGGGCATCAGCTACCAGCCAGTCACATGGGACTGTGTGAGTGAAACCAGAGCAGGGCATCAGCTACCAGCCAGTCACACGGGACTGTGTGAGTGAAACCAGAGCAGGGCATCAGCTACCAGCCAGTCACCCGGGACTGTGTGAGTGAAACCAGAGCAGGGCATCAGCTACCAGCCAGTCACACGGGACTGTGTGAGTGAAACTAGAGCAGAGCATCAGCTACCAGCCAGTCAAACGGAACTGTGTGAGTGAAACCAGAGCAGGGCATCAGCTACCAGCCAGTCACACGGGACTGTGTGAGTGAAACCAAAGTAGAGCATCAGCTACCAGCCAGTCACACGGGACTGTGTGAGCGAAACCAGAGCAGGGCATCAGCTACCAGCCAGTCACACGGGACTGTGTAAGCGAAACCAGAGCAGAGCATCAGCTACCAGCCAGTCACATGGGACTGTGTGAGTGAAACCAGAGCAGAGCATCAGCTACCAGCCAGTCACACGGGACTGTGTGATTGAAACCAGAGCAGAGCATCAGCTACCAGCCAGTCACACGGGACTGTGTGAGTGAAACCAGAGCAGAGCATCAGCTACCAGCCAGTCACACGGGACTGTGTGAGTGAAACCAGAGCAGAGCATCAGCTACCAGCCAGTCACACGGGACTGTGTGAGCGAAACCAGAGCAGAGCATCAGCTACCAGCCAGTCACACGGGACTGTGTGAGTGAAACCAGAGCAGGGCATCAGCTACCAGCCAGTCTCACGGGACTGTGTGAGTGAAACCAGAGCAGGGCATCAGCTACCAGCCAGTCACACGGGACTGTGTGAGTGAAACCAGAGCAGAGCATCAGCTACCAGCCAGTCACACGGGACTGTGTGAGTGAAACCAGAGCAGGGCATCAGCTACCAGCCAGTCACACGGGACTGTGTGAGTGAAACCAGAGCAGGGCATCAGCTACCAGCCAGTCACACGGGACTGTGTGAGTGAAACCAGAGCAGGGCATCAACTACCAGCCAGTCACACAGGACTGTGTGAGTGAAATCAGAGTAGGGCATCAGCTACCAGCCAGTCACACGGGACTGTGTGAGTGAAATCAGAGCAGAGCATCAGCTACCAGCCAGTCACACGGAACTGTGTGAGTGAAACCAGAGCAGGGCATCAGATACCAGCCAGTCACACGGGACCGTGTGAGTGAAACCAAAGCAGAGCATCAGCTACCAGCCAGTCACACGGGACTGTGTGAGCGAAACCAGAGCAGGGCATCAGCTACCAGCCAGTCACACGGGACTGTGTAAGCGAAACCAGAGCAGAGCATCAGCTACCAGCCAGTCACATGGGACTGTGTGAGTGAAACCAGAGCAGAGCATCAGCTACCAGCCAGTCACTCGGGACTGTGTGATTGAAACCAGAGCAGAGCATCAACTACCAGCCAGTCACACGGGACTGTGTGAGTGAAACCAGAGCAGAGCATCAGCTACCAGCCAGTCACACGGGACTGTGTGAGTGAAACCAGAGCAGAGCATCAGCTACCAGCCAGTCACACGGGACTGTGTGAGCGAAACCAGAGCAGAGCATCAGCTACCAGCCAGTCACACGGAACTGTGTGAGTGAAACCAGAGCAGGGCATCAGCTACCAGCCAGTCACACGGGACTGTGTGAGTGAAACCAGAGCAGGACATCAGCTACCAGCCAGTCACACGGGACTGTGTGAGTGAAACCAGAGCAGGACATCAGCTACCAGCCAGTCACACGGGACTGTGTGAGTGAAACCAGAGCAGGGCATCAGCTACCAGCCAGTCACACGGGACTGTGTGAGTGAAACCAGAGCAGGGCATCAGCTACCAGCCAGTCACACGGGACTGTGTGAGTGAAACCAGAGTAGGGCATCAGCTACCAGCCAGTCACACGGGACTGTGTGAGTGAAACCAGAGCAGGGCATCAGCTACCAGCCAGTCACACGGGACTGTGTGAGTGAAACCAGAGCAGAGCATCAGCTACCAGCCAGTCACATGGGACTGTGTGAGTGAAACCAGAGCAGAGCATCAGCTAACAGCCAGTCACACGGGACTGTGTGATTGAAACCAGAGCAGAGCATCAACTACCAGCCAGTCACACGGGACTGTGTGAGTGAAACCAGAGCAGAGCATCAGCTACCAGCCAGTCACACGGGACTGTGTGAGTGAAACCAGAGCAGAGCATCAGCTACCAGCCAGTCACACGGGACTGTGTGAGCGAAACCAGAGCAGAGCATCAGCTACCAGCCAGTCACACGGGACTGTGTGAGTGAAACCAGAGCAGGGCATCAGCTACCAGCCAGTCACACGGGACTGTGTGAGTGAAACCAGAGCAGGACATCAGCTACCAGCCAGTCACACGGGACTGTGTGAGTGAAACCAGAGCAGGACATCAGCTACCAGCCAGTCACACGGGACTGTGTGAGTGAAACCAGAGCAGGGCATCAGCTACCAGCCAGTCACACGGGACTGTGTGAGTGAAACCAGAGCAGGGCATCAGCTACCAGCCAGTCCAGCCCTTCACTCTACCCAGCCAATGATATAATATAACTACCAGGTACTACTGACCACATTGTTCTTGCCTTTCACAGTGTTTCAACAGGAGGTAATAAAGTTGTTTGCTTTGTGATTGTTTGCGGGAGATACACAGACTTGATGTGGTCTTACGTTTGCTGTGGTAGTAGAGACATAGCCAGGCAGTGGGCATGCCACTGCTGGCCGTCCTGGTGTTCAGAGCCATGGAGTAATGTGCCTGGCGGTTGGCCGTCTCCAACACATAGCTCGTCTCGTCGCCGTCAATGGTGAACGTCTCCATCGGACTCTGAGGACAGTGTGGGTTTCACAGTCAAGGCTCACGCTATACAACACATGGTGACATGATTCTCGTCGGCGACGGCACTCGCGGAGGGGTTGATGGGAACGTTGCGTCAAGGGGAAGGGTCAAGGGCAGAGAGGAGCCATAGCCCGGGGAACAACTTCTACAAGGACATGGAATCTTTACTTATAGATTTATAGATTCCTACGATAGCATTCAAGGCTATAACATGCCTGAACACACTTCATTGCGCCAGGTTTATGGCGACAACATGCCTGAACACACTTCATTGCGCCAGGTTTATGGCTACAACATGCCTGAAGACACTTCATTGCGCCAGGTTTATGGCTACAACATGCCTGAAGACACTTCATTGCGCCAGGGATATGGCTACAACATGCCTGAACACACTTCATTGCGCCAGCTGTATTAAGTGTTGTCACGGCCAAAAAGGAAATATCCGTGTTTTAGGCCACTTTTGTGCTCAGGACAAAATTTAAAGGGCTACTTTTGAGAAACCTCCGGGACAATAACATTGGGTTGGATGGAACTTGCTCAGATGCCGGTACCCAGGCTCGTACCCAGGACCCGATGAGGTGCAGCTCAGCTTGCCTACCAACCAAGCTAGGGAGGCTTCTCCGTCACGACCAACACCGGAATATGATACTGACCTGACAGACATAGTTATAGTCCTTGTCGCAGACAAACAGGGTGTAGTTGGCTACTTCTAGTCCCTCCGTTGGCTCGAAGGTGAAGGTGATATTAGACATACCCAGGTCATCTACCACAGCCTCCGTGATGTTCTCTGGTGTAGGAGGTACTGAAACAACAGACAAGGTAGTTATATAGCACAAATATAGCAGCAAATAGGCGATAAAAGGCGATCATCGCACATCATTGTCTAATCAGACTTGGCGGTGATGAACAATGTAACTTTGATTCAATAAGACTATGAAAAATACAACACAAACGAGGCAATAATATATGTTTCCTCTATTCACCATCTCGTGTCCTACCACGCAGTGAGGGGACATAGGGCGCCGCACATTTCAACAACATATCAGTGTACACAACATGAACATCCAACGTGACCGATGAAAAATAGGGGAGGATTGGCATTTGCATTTCGGAGTCAAATGCCGTAGAAATCACGTGGTAAAAGGTCACGAAGGGATCACCCATGCGAGTACAACAATCTGCATTCTACGCGTCGGTCACTTTGACTCGCTAGGCCAGTAGAGGGAAGCATGGTACTATATGGTCTTCATAATTCAGCCATGAAATGTAAAGACGCGAACGCGAGCGACATATTATGCAAAATCTATACTCGTCTCTTGCTTGTATATATCAATTATACTCAAGGATAATACAGTTATTAAAATCAAGAGGAAAATATACTTTTCGAAGATCACAACGACCACAGCAGGTAAACCATTACAAAGTAATACCATATTGATGAATCGGGCAAAGTAGTAAGATCCACTTACTGACGTCCTGGGGAGGGATAAAGAGCGAGCTTCTGGGGCCTCTCCCTACCCTCGTGACCCCCTGCACCGCCACCTCCCACCATCTGTCCTCAGCCAGGCCAAGGTCACAGAAGTACTTGTCTACAGACACGTTCTTGCAGGTCGACCAGTCGTCAGTGACGCCACCAGAGGGCGTGGCTGGTCTCCAGCTGACGCAGAAAGCCACCAGCTCTCCGTTGCGCAGATTTGCAGGGATATCCTGTCGGGCAAGACCGCAATACAATGGCGTTGGCCTTAACGCTTTCTTCTTCCTCACATAACTTATGTGAGCGTATTGATCCACTGACCGCGAACAGAGGGTAAAACTAGGACATAATCGGAGCGAGTGGCTTACCCTACAGAAAGGAGCACCACAGGGATCTGTTTTTGGTCCACATCTGTATAATGTATTTACGAATGACCTGCTTGTATCCACCGCACGGGGAACCGATAAATATAATTATGCTGATGATAATACTGTAGCGGCTCAAGGTAAGGAGTTTAACAAGGTTAAAGTAACTCTAGAGAAGGCGTTATCGGAGATAACAACGTGGTTCGTCGACAATTACATGAAAGCGAACCCAAGTAAGTACCAGGCAATCGTGTTTGAAAAGAGAAACGAATTTCTGGAACAGAACTGGCAGCACCACAGGAAGTAACATTACTAGGTATTCAACTGGACGCTAGGTTAACTTTCGGCAACCATATATCAAGTTTATGCAAGAAGGCTGGAAAAAGTCTCAATGTTTCAGCTATGTTTCTAAATTAATGGATGTTGACAGCAAACTTACGTTATTTCATGCTTTTATTCTTTCACATTTTAATTATTGTCCCGTTGTATGGCATTTTTGTGATATGAAAAATATGCGTAAGATTAAAAAGATACAGGAGCGGGCATTGAGGTATGTGTTTAATGACTTTAGATCAGAATACGCAGAGTTGAGGAAGAGAGCGGGTAGACCATTGCTATATGTTGAACGATTGCGCTGCATATCATTAGAAGTTTACAAGAGTATCAACAAGATTGGGCCTAGTTATCTTCATGACATGTCTAACGTAAAGGAAAACAATTACATTTTAAAAAATGGGCCAAATATATGTATGCCACGCGATAAGACAACAGCTTATGGCCATAATTCATTGAAGTATCAAGGTAGCAAGCTATGGAACATGCTCAACCAGGAAACGAAGTTAGCCAAATCTGCCAAGGAATTTAAAACAACGCTGTCAACCTCGGATGTGTTCTTGTGTCACTGTAATTCGTGCACATTATGTAACATAGCTAATGGGTAAGGTTTTATGACATGCAAAGGTTGTTATATTTTCATTGTCATATGTATATATATCTCATCCGCTCATGTCATTTTATCATTGTCGGTCAATAGCACGTGTGTTAATGTTTATTGTTGACTTTTACATACCGACGTTAAATAAAACTTTATCTTATCTTATCTTATCTTATCACGGACTGGGAGGACTATCATCAGACCCAGAGAAAGAATGACGTCACGAATGGCCAGATCAGGAGGCGTTCGTTTCGTACGGGTTGTGACGCCATTCCTAACTTAATTGTAAACTATAGACATGTAAACAGGTTTCAGACATCAAAGTTTGCTACACTTAATAGCGGTTGGGTTGGAAAAAGAAATTAATCAAAGCATAGCTGACAATGGTAATGTCTTACCCCCCAAAACACTTGCAGGAGTTCTTTGTGAGCTTTGAAGCTTCCCGTAGACATCGGAGGGCCTTCTGCCGGGGCTGGAAGTCACAAACATCGCTGTACTACACACACAGTCACATCTATCATTGTACCATGACACATACTGGGTCACAGCTAGCTAGGCAAGCTCGCCATTCATGATTTCTACAGTCATATATTTAGCTTGTACATTGTTCGAGATGCGTCCCTTGTAACCAAATCGAGTCCAGTCTGGAAGATATTCCCCACTAGACGTGGACGTGACAGTGGACATGCCGAGGTCGTACCTGCTTCGTCTGTGGCGACCTCGGTGGCGACGGCGTCGCTCATGTAGCCGCCTTCAGTGGGCTGACAGGACAGCTCCAAGTCGTATCGGGTTCCCGGCCGCAGCCCGGTCAGTGTGTAGGCAAACAGCGGCCCCACAGCGATACTCTGGAAATTACAACACAAATCAGCTGTGACTTGAAATGTAGTTTTTGTTAGACAAACAAGACTTTATGGTTGGAGGCTACTTGGTTCGACTTAAGGTGATCGTGTCAACAGTTAGACCAGTTGTGGTGCCCTCCCTCCCTCCCGTTCTCCACTGACCCTGTTGTCGTCGCCCCACTGGGACGGCTTAACGTGATCGTGTCAACAGCTAGAGCAGTTGTGGTGACCTCCCTCCCGTTCTCCACTGACCCTGTTGTCGTTGCCCCACTGGGACGGCTTAACGTGATCGTGTCAACAGCTAGAGCAGTTGTGATGCCCTCCCTTGTGATGCCCTCCATCCCGTTCTCCACTGACCCTGTTGTCGTCGCCCCACTGGGACGGCTTAACGTGATCGTGTCAACAGTTAGAGCAGTTGTGATGCCCTCCCTCCCGTTCTCCACTGACCCTGTTGTCGTCGCCCCACTGGGACGGCTTAACGTGATCGTGTCAGCAGTTAGAGCAGTTGTGATGCCCTCCCTCCCGTTCTCCACTGACCCTGTTGTCGTCGCCCCACTGGGACGGCTTAACGTGATCGTGTCAGCAGTTAGAGCAGTTGTGGTGACCTCCCTCCCGTTCTCCACTGACCCTGTTGTCGTCGCCCCACTGGGACGGCTTAACGTGATCGTGTCAGCAGTTAGAGCAGTTGTGATGCCCTCCCTCCCGTTCTCCACTGACCCTGTTGCCGTCGCCCCACTGGGACGGCTTAACGTGATCGTGTCAACAGTTAGAGCAGTTGTGATGCCCTCCATCCCTTTCTCCATTGACCCTGTTGTCGTCGCCCCACTGGGACGGCTTAAGGTGATCGTGTCAACAGCTAGAGCAGTTGTGATGCCCTCCCTCCCGTTCTCCACTGACCCTGTTGTCGTCGCCCCACTGGGACGGCTTAACGTGATCGTGTCAACAGTTAGAGCAGTTGTGATGCCCTCCCACCCGTTCTCCACTGACCCTGTTGTCGTCGCCTCACTGGGACGGCTTAAGGTGATCGTGTCAACAGCTAGAGCAGTTGTGATACCCTCCCTCCCGTTCTCCATTGACCCTGTTGTCGTCGCCCCACTGAGACTGCTCAACGTGATCGTGTCAACAGTTAGAGCAGTTGTGATGCCCTCCCTCCCGTTCTCCACTGACCCTGTTGTCGTCGCCCCACTGGGACGCCTTAAGGTGATCGTGTCAACAGCTAGAGCAGTTGTGATACCCTCCCTCCCGTTCTCCACTGACCCTGTTGTCGTCGCCCCACTGGGACGCCTTAAGGTGATCGTGTCAACAACTAGAGCAGTTGTGATGCCCTCCCGTCTTCCCGTTCTTCACTGACCCTGTTGTCGTCGCCCCACTGAGACTGCTTAACGTGATCGTGTCAACAGTTAGAGCAGTTGTGATGCCCTCCCTCCCGTTCTCCACTGACCCTGTTGTCGTCGCCCCACTGGGACGGCTTAAGGTGATCGTGTCAACAGCTAGAGCAGTTGTGATGCCCTCCCTCCCGTTCTCCACTGACCCTGTTGTCGTCGTCCCACTGGGACGGCTTAAAGTGATCGTGTCAGCAGCTAGAACAGTTGTGATACCCTCCCTCCCGTTCTCCACTGACCCTGTTGTCGTCGCCCCAGTGGGACGGCTTAACGTGATCGTGTCAACAGCTAGAGCAGTTGTGATGCCCTCCCTCCCGTTCTCCACTGACCCTGTTGTCGTCGCCCCACTGGGACGCCTTAAGGTGATCGTGTCAACAGCTAGAGCAGTTGTGATACCCTCCCTCCCGTTCTCCACTGACCCTGTTGTCGTCGCCCCACTGGGACGCCTTAAGGTGATCGTGTCAACAACTAGAGCAGTTGTGATGCCCTCCCGCCTTCCCGTTCTTCACTGACCCTGTTGTCGTCGCCCCACTGAGACTGCTTAACGTGATCGTGTCAACAACTAGAGCAGTTGTGATGCCCTCCCTCCCGTTCTCCACTGACCCTGTTGTCGTCGCCCCACTGGGACGGCTTAAGGTGATCGTGTCAACAGCTAGAGCAGTTGTGATGCCCTCCCTCCCGTTCTCCACTGACCCTGTTGTCGTCGTCCCACTGGGACGGCTTAAAGTGATCGTGTCAGCAGCTAGAACAGTTGTGATGCCCTCCCTCCCGTTCTCCACTGACCCTGTTGTCGTCGCCCCAGTGGGACGGCTTAACGTGATCGTGTCAACAGTTAGAGCAGTTGTGATGCCCTCCCTCCCGTTCTCCACTGACCCTGTTGTCGTCGCCCCACTGGGACGGCTTAACGTGATCGTGTCAACAGCTAGAGCAGTTGTGATGCCCTCCCTCCCGTTCTCCACTGACCCTGTTGTCGTCGCCCCACTGGGACGGCTTAAGGTGATCGTGTCAACAGTTAGAGCAGTTGTGATGCCCTCCCTCCCGTTCTCCACTGACCCTGTTGTCGTCGCCCGACTGGGACGGCTTAACGTGATCGTGTCAACAGCTAGAGCAGTTGTGATGCCCTCCATCCCGTTCTCCACTGACCCTGTTGTCGTCGCCCCACTGGGACGGCTTAAGGTGATCGTGTCAACAGCTAGAGCAGTTGTGATGCCCTCCCTCCCGTTCTCCACTGACCCTGTTGTCGTCGCCCCACTGGGACGGCTTAACGTGATCGTGTCAACAGCTAGAGCAGTTGTGATGCCCTCCATCCCGTTCTCCACTGACCCTGTTGTCGTCGCCCCACTGGGACGGCTTAAGGTGATCGTGTCAACAGCTAGAGCAGTTGTGATGCCCTCCCTCCCGTTCTCCACTGACCCTGTTGTCGTCGCCCCACTGGGACGGCTTAAGGTGATCGTGTCAACAGCTAGAGCAGTTGTGATGCCCTCCCTCCCGTTCTCCACTGACCCTGTTGTCGTCGCCCCACTGGGACGGCTTAAGGTGATCGTGTCAACAGCTAGAGCAGTTGTGATGCCCTCCCTCCCGTTCTCCACTGACCCTGTTGTCGTCGCCCCACTGGGACGGCTTAAGGTGATCGTGTCAACAGCTAGAGCGGTTGTGGTGCCCTCCCTCCCGTTCTCCACTGACCCTGTTGTCGTCGCCCCACTGGGATGTGTAGTTCAGGACGTAGTTGACGGCCAGGATGTCTTGCTCCAGGTCGACGGGATGCGTCCAGTTGGCCGCCAGAGACTCCGGGCCCGCCGGGATCACGAGGAAGGTTTGTGGGGGGCGGGGCTTCACTGGAACCGCGCACACACGACAACAAACCATTATGACAAATACCCTACCCAATGTGAGGAAACTACTACATAAACTACATTTCCTTTTCTAAGTTTAGCAATTAAACTCGCGCATAACAAATAATCCAGTGTTTCTAAAGAACGTGCTATTACATTACATTTGGGAGGCATTGAAATACCGCTATTTTTTTACTGTGAAGCAAAATATTATGCTTTAACATTGAGGGAAGTGGACAAATCCTCAGACATAAGGACACTAACCACCTTGTAAGAGCGAACACTAAAGCATATGACTTTGGTATTTAACAGGAAACGTTTTGCTGCCTAGCTCCGGTGTGACATCATTGCACACGACAATTGCTGTCGGGCCTTGATGATGATAGATACGGGTTACATTTCCAAAAAACAATCATTCTGTTCTCGCTCTATTTCACATCTACGCAACTACCAAACAGGCAACAAGTAAAACATACCGATTTATTGAAAGCCTTAATTTCTTAACTATAGCATTAACGGGAAGAATAATACCTATAGACGCATTTGTGTAGACATAGATGACACTATACGAGCTGCCAAATATGCTGTTTCCAGTGATGTTCAAGGCATAGGGCGCTAATGAAAAGGGTTGGAAGTCCTGATCACCAAAGGCACACGAGCAGCCCCGTGGGAGGGTACATGTGCCTTCTTTAATAGTGACGTTACTGAAGAGAACGAAGGCAAAGGAGAACATAAACACGTGAAAGCACAAGTCAGCAAAATCACAAATACAGAATAGATTGTACAATGCCCGCCTAAGAAACAAACCAAGTTACCATTTCAACAAAATATAAACAAACGCCTGGTTTCATAATCTCAGATTACGATCAAGGATTTTTCTTCAGAAAGTGACGATTGCGCGGAGGAATACATTTTTCAGAGAAAATATGGGTGGTTGACATGAGATTTTTTGTTTGGCCCCATCGGGAATGGAACGTACAACCCTACGATTGAGTCCGACGTTCTACCGACAGGGGAACCTGGGGTTCATAGCGATTGGTGGCGTTCATATGCGCCGCCTTCTAAACGTGTCGGGCCAAATGTGTGCGTTCCCTCTCGTCCAATGTTTACTTATTGTTGAAATAGTAACTTTAAGTAGGAAAAGAAATTTAATGAAAAAAATAGACAAAAATGAATGTTTCCACAAAAGTAACATTACATTGGCAACATGGTAAAGCAAATGCATGTGTATATTCCACTGCGACATTTGGCTAAATCAATATCAAACACCAAAACCTTATTACACCGACATACAAACGAGAATGACATGACACGTTGGCGCTTTAGGCCACTTTTGAACACTAATTGGGCCCAGTGACCCCCGAGAACGATGCCATGGGTCGAGGAAATATGTCTCCGACGCAGGTGCCAAGCGGCGAACCCACGACCTGTTAGAGTTGCAGGTCAGCCTGCTTACCAACAGAGTTGGGGAGTGAGACGCACTTACTGATAACATAGTGTAGTTTTTTCACGTGAACAAATAAAAAATCCTAAAAAAAAACGAGTATGATGAAAACGTTCGTTATTCCATGTTAAGGCGAACCATTGTTTCAGGAAAGCTCGCGAACTGTTGGTGCCTGGCATTTACTACAATTAGTCATCATCGTTTTCCAGTGAAAATTCATTGGGAACATAAACAGCCGTAGGCTTCATCATCTGGAAAGCTTTATATATGTATCAGGCTTTAACATGACATTATTCATCATTGGCATGCCATACATTCACTTTTCAATATCCGCCTTGGCGGCACCATAAATGTTTTGATCGTCGCCATTTCACCTCATTTCATTGGCCAATCACTTCATACTCATCGCTCATTGGTCATCACTTGGAGGTCACATGTGACCAGAGCTTTTGTATCGTAGGTACGATCACTTACTAGTGATCCGTCGCCGTTAGCAGATCGCTAACGTCTCGACTCTTTGTTTACCTGTCGTTTTCTGTGACCAGGTATATACCTCTCATTTTCATTTCAATTTAACTCTTACTTTCATTCATCGATCATATCGTCACCATCATAAAACCTAGTATTATAATGGTATCTTTAGTTTGTATAATTGTGTCTGGCAATTACTATCGTTATGACCCTGTAATTACAATTTGGTTCTATTTTGTAGCAGCGTTTTATGAACGCCTGCACTTGCTCGTGATTCGTCGCAAATAGCAAATCGCTAACGGCTTGATCCTTTGTTTGTTTACCTGTCGTTTTCTGTCACCAGGTGTAATAATAAAGCTACCAGAATCTACGCTTGGCTATGTTATCTATGTCCGCCCTTCGATCACTTCAGTGACGGTAGCAACGTCTACCAAAGGGTCACATATAAGATTACTGAATATGTCCAACCCAGCACTAAACTTCTCCTACTAAAATAATCCAAACGTATTTACTTGAACCAATGTTACCATGTTGTCAGTCATAAATGACGTGTTCTGTGGGCCTGATGGCCTCAAAAACACTAAAACTATCCATCTACTTAAATGTTGTTGTAAATGTTGCTTGCTTGCAACATAGGCTTATCATCGGCTTCCATAGACTAAACATAGTACTGCCATAGGTCACTTTTGACGCAAACACGGTGAAAACTATATCTAACTTGTCCATGAATCATCTCTATGCGACCACTTATGTCATTTTGCACTCTCTACCATAGATGGTAAGTGACAGCGAGAAGACCCAAAGTGACCAGGTATTAGAAGGTGACAGCGAGAAGACCCACAGTGACCAGGTCTTGGTAGGTGACAGCGAGAAGACCCACAGTGACCAGGTCTTGGAAGGAGACAGCGACAAGACCCACAGTGACCAGGTCTTTGAAGGTGACAGCGAGAAGACCCACAGTGACCAGGTATTGGAAGGTGACAGCGACAAGACCCACAGTGACCAGGTCTTGGAAGGTGACAGCGACAAGACCCACAGTGACCAGGTCTTTGAAGGTGACAGCGAGCAGACCCACAGTGACCAGGTCTTTGAAGATGACAGCGACAAGACCCACAGTGACCAGGTATTGGTAGCTGACAGCGAGAAGACCCACAGTGACCAGGTCTTGGAAAGTGACAGCGAGAAGACCCACAGTGACCAGGTATTAGAAGGTGACAGCGAGAAGACCCACAGTGACCTGGTCTTGGTAGGTGACAGCGAGAAGACCCACAGTGACCAGGTCTTGGAAGGAGACAGCGAGAAGACCCACAGTGACCAGGTCTTTGAAGGTGACAGCGAGAAGACCCACAGTGACCAGGTATTGGAAGGTGACAGCGACAAGACCCACAGTGACCAGGTCTTGGAAGGTGACAGCGACAAGACCCACAGTGACCAGGTCTTTGAAGGTGACAGCGAGCAGACCCACAGTGACCAGGTCTTTGAAGATGACAGCGACAAGACCCACAGTGACCAGGTATTGGTAGCTGACAGCGAGAAGACCCACAGTGACCAGGTCTTGGAAAGTGACAGCGACAAGACCCACAGTGACCAGGTCGTGAAAGGTGACAGCGACAAGACCCACAGTGACCAGGTATTGGTAGCTGACAGCGACAAGACCCACAGTGACCAGGTCTTGGAAGGTGACAGCGACAAGACCAACAGTGACCAGGTATTGGAAGGTGACAGCGAAAAGACCCACAGTGACCAGGTCTTTGAAGGTGACAGCGAAAAGACCCACAGTGACCAGGTCTTTGAAGATGACAGCGAGAAGACCCACAGTGACCAGGTCTTTGAAGAT
The DNA here is from genome assembly GCA_964019135.1 of Arenicola marina. Taxonomy (NCBI): domain Eukaryota; kingdom Metazoa; phylum Annelida; class Polychaeta; family Arenicolidae; genus Arenicola; species Arenicola marina. The sequence goes on along the minus strand of OZ025253.1, from coordinate 6,797,016 downwards.
GACAGCGACAAGACCCACAGTGACCAGGTATTGGTAGCTGACAGCGAGAAGACCCACAGTTACCAGGTCTTGGAAGGTGACAGCGACAAGACCCACAGTGACCAGGTATTGGAAGGTGAGAGCGAGAAGACCCACAGTGACCAGGTCTTTGAAGGTGACAGCGAGGAGACCCAACAAAGACCAGGTCTTTGAAGGTGACAGCGAAAAGACCCACAGTGACCAGGTCTTGGAAGGTGACAGCGACAAGACCCACAGTGACCAGGTATTGGAAGGTGACAGCGAGAAGACCCACAATGACCAGGTCGTGGTAGGTGACAGCGAGAAGACCCACAGTGACCAGGTTTTGGAAGGTGACAGCGACAAGACCCACAGTGACCAGGTATTGGTAGGTGACAGCGAGAAGACCCACAATGACCAGGTCGTGGTAGGTGACAGCGAGAAGACCCGCAGTGACCAGGTCTTGGAAGGTGACAGCGAAAAGACCAACAGTGACCAGGTGTTTGAAGGTGACAGCGACAAGACCCACAGTGACCAGGTCTTTGAAGGTGACAGCGAAAAGACCCACAGTGACCAAGTCTTTAAAGGTGACAGCGAGAAGACCAACAGTGACCAGGTCTCTGAAGGTGATAGCGACAAGACCCACAGTGACCAGGTATTGGAAGGTGACAGCGAGAAGACCCACAGTGACCAGGTATTGGAAGGTGACAGCGAAAAGACCCACAGTGACCAGGTCTTTGAAGGTGACAGCGAGGAGACCCAACAGAGACCAGGTCTTTGAAGGTGACAGCGACAAGACCCACAGTGACCAGGTCTTTGAAGGCGACAGCGACAAGACCCACAGTGACCAGGTCTTGGAAGGTGACAGCGAGAAGACCCACAGTGACCAGGCCTTTGAAAGTGACAGCGAGAAGACCCACAGTGACCAGGTATTGGTAGGTGACAGCGACAAGACCCACAGTGACCAGGTCGTGGTAGGTGACAGCGACAAGACCCACAGTGATCAGGTCTTGGAAGGTGACAGCGAAAAGACCCACAGTGACCAGGTCTTGGAAGGCGACAGCGACAAGACCCACAGTGACCAGGTCTTTGAAGGCGACAGCGATAAGACCCACAGTGACCAGGTCGTGGTAGGTGACAGCGAGAAGACCCACAGTGACCAGGTCTTTGAAGGTGACAGCGAGAAGACCCACAGTGATCAGGTCTTTGGAGGTGACAGCGACAAGACCCACAGTGACCAGGTCTTTGAAGGTGACAGCGACAAGACCCACAGTGACCAGGTCTTTGAAGGTGAAATCGACAAGACCCACAGTGACCAGGTCTTGGAAAGCGACAGCGACGAGACCCACAGTGACCAGGTCTTTGAAGGTGACAGCGAGAAGACCCACAGTGACCAGGTCTTGGAAGGTGACAGAGACAAGACCCACAGTGACCAGGTCTTGGAAGGTGACAGCGAGAAGACCCACAGTGACCAGGTCTTGGAAGGTGACAGCGACAAGACCCACAGTGACCAGGTCTTGAAAGGCGACAGCGAGAAGACCAACAGTGACCAGGTCTTTGAAGGTGACAGCGACAAGACCCACAGTGACCAGGTATTGGAAGGTGACAGCGACAAGACCCACAGTGACCAGGTATTGGAAGGTGACAGCGAGAAGACCCACAGTGACCAGGTATTGGAAGGTGACAGCGAAAAGACCCACAGTGACCAGGTCTTTGAAGGTGACAGCGAGGAGACCCAACAGTGACCAGGTATTGGAAGGTGACAGCGAGAAGACCCACAGTGACCAGGTATTGGAAGGTGACAGCGAAAAGACCCACAGTGACCAGGTCTTTGAAGGTGACAGCGAGAAGACCCACAGTGACCAGGTCTTTGAAGGTGACAGCGAGAAGACCCACAGTGACCAGGTATTGGAAGGTGACAGCGAGAAGACCCGCAGTGACCAGGTCTTTGAAGGTGACAGCGAGAAGACCCACAGTGACCAGGTCTTGGAAGGTGACAGCGACCAGACCCACAGTGACCAGGCCTTTGAAGCTGACAGCGACAAGACCCACAGTGACCAGATCTTGGAAAGTGACAGCGAGAAGACCCACAGTGACCAGGTCTTTGAAGGTGACAGCGAGAAGACCCACAGTGATCAGGTCTTGGAAGGAGACAGCGAGAAGACCCACAGTGACCAGGTCGTGGTAGGTGACAGCGAAAAGACCCACAGTGACCAGGTCGTGGTTGGTGACAGCGAGAAGACCCACAGTGACCAGGTCTTTGAAGGTGACAGCGAGAAGACCCAGTGATCAGGTCTTGGAAGGAGACAGCGAGAAGACCCACAGTGACCAGGTCGTGGTAGGTGACAGCGAGAAAACCCAATGACCAGGTCGTGGTAGGTGACAGCGAGAAAACCCACAGTGATCAGGTCTTGGGAGGTGACAGCGAAAAGACCCACAGTGACCACAGGTCTTGGAAGGCGACAGCGACAAGACCCACAGTGATCAGGTCTTGGAAGGCGACAGCGAAAAGACCCACAGTGATCAGGTATTTGGAGGTGACAGCGAAAAGACCCACAGTGATCAGGTATTTGGAGGTGACAGCGAGAAAACCACAAAAAGAAGTTAATAATAGACGTCCAAAAAGGAGTAATAGAGCCTCTTTCATAATGAGCACGACTATCCATTTCTTACACACAAACAACTACGTAGACTCACATTCTACCGAGTACTGTAATTAAATACCACAGAATGCATCATTCCATGCAGATAAAGAAACACCTGTACCTATTACACTGTTTGTGTGGACTTTAATTCGGCTAGTGACTTTGGCGAACCTATTCCGAGCGGTCACGTAGTATACGTAGGGGGCCAGTGAGGACGGGACAAAGTCGCGGTTGTCTAGCAGACACGCGCACGGCAGCTGGTGGCAGCGTCCTGTTTTAGAGCTTTCATGTGGCGGCAGAGGGGGGTGGAGAGGAGGCGGGGCGGGACATAGAGATAATAATCTTATTTCATGTAATTTCAAGTTCTGAAACAAATGGATATGTCTGAAGCCAGTAAGGAATTACATACAACATCTATTCACACCTAGGGCCAGGCGAGGGCCGACAAAATGAAAGATAATCTGTATAGAAAACAAAACCTCGTATATTATACTGAGAGCAGGAGCAGGTAAGCATCATTAAAGCAGATTGCGAGTGAGGACACACATGTACAGATCTTCCTGTGCTCCACTACATAGAAGTCTAATAGAACTAGCCATACACCATAAACACACGTGAAGGAAACCGCAACGCATCAACACTTAAATAGAACAGCTGAGAATAATGATAGATACTTTTGTGTTTACAGTGTTACCATATATTGAAGGGATATCATTTTATGCGCTTAGCTAGTTGAGAAGTATGGGCAATTGTGTCCATCGTCATCGATACAGGATACCTTGGGCTGTCATCGACATAGGACTTTATGCGCTGTCATTGATAACGATATCTTGGGCTGCCATCGACATAGGACTTTATGCGCTGTCACTGATAACGATACCTTGGGCTGTCATCGACATAGGACTTTATGCGCTGTCATTGATAACGATACATTGGGCTGCCATCGACATAGGACTTTATGCGCTGTCACTGATAACGATACATTGGGCTGTCATCGACATAGGACTTTATGCGTTGTCATTGATAACGATACATTGGGCTGCCATCGACATAGGACTTTATGCGCTGTCATTGATAACGATACCTTGGGCTGCCATTGACATAGGACTTTATGCGCTGTCACTGATAACGATACCTTGGGCTGTCATCGACATAGGACTTTATGCGCTGTCATTGATAACGATACCTTGGGCTGTCATCGACATAGGACTCTATGCGCTGTCATTGATAACGACACATTGGGCTGTCATCGACATAGGACTTCATGCGCTGTCATTGATAACGATACATTGGGCTGCCATCGACATAGGACTTTATGCGCTGTCACTGATAACGATACCTTGGGCTGTCATCGACATAGGACTTTATGCGCTGTCATTGATAACGATATCTTGGGCTGCCATCGACATAGGACTTTATGCGCTGTCATTGATAACGATACATTGGGCTGTCATCGACATAGGACTTTATGCGCTGTCATTGATAACGATATCTTGGGCTGCCATCGACATAGGACTTTATGCGCTGTCACTGATAACGATACCTTGGGCTGTCATCGACATAGGACTTTATGCGCTGTCATTGATAACGATACATTGGGCTGCCATCGACATAGGACTTTATGCGCTGTCACTGATAACGATACCTTGGGCTGTCATCGACATAGGACTTTATGCGCTGTCATTGATAACGATACATTGGGCTGCCATCGACATAGGACTTTATGCGCTGTCATTGATAACGATACCTTGGGCTGCCATCGACATAGGACTTTATGCGCTGTCATTGATAACGATACATTGGGCTGCCATCGACATAGGACTTTATGCGCTGTCATTGATAACGATACATTGGGCTGCGATCGACATAGGACTTTATGCGCTGTCACTGATAACGATACCTTGGGCTGTCATCGACATAGGACTTTATGCGCTGTCATTGATAACGATACCTTGGGCTGCCATCGACATAGGACTTTATGCGCTGTCACTGATAACGATACCTTGGGCTGTCATCGACATAGGACTTTATGCGCTGTCATTGATAACGATACCTTGGGCTGTCATCGACATAGGACTCTATGCGCTGTCATTGATAACGATACATTGGGCTGCCATCGACATAGGACTTTATGCGCTGTCATTGATAACGATACATTGGGCTGTCATCGATATAGGACTTTATGCGCTGTCACTGACAACGATACCTTGGGCTGTCATCGACATAGGACTTTATGCGCTGTCATTGATAACGACACATTGGGCTGCCATCGACATAGGACTTTAAGCGCTCTCATTGATAACGATACCTTGGGCTGCCATCGACATAGGACTTTAGGCGCTGTCATTGATAACGATACATTGGGCTGTCATCGACATAGGACTTTATGCGCTGTCATTGATAACGATACATTGGGCTGCCATCGACATAGGATTTTATGCGCTGTCACTGATAACGATACCTTGGGCTGCGATCGACATAGGACTTTATGCGCTGTCACTGATAACGATACCTTGGGCTGTCATCGACATAGGACTTTATGCGCTGTCATTGATAACGATACCTTGGGCTGTCATCGACATAGGACTCTATGCGCTGTCATTGATAACGACACATTGGGCTGTCATCGACATAGGACTTCATGCGCTGTCATTGATAACGATACCTTGGGCTGCCATCGACATAGGACTTTATGCGCTGTCACTGATAACGATACATTGGGCTGTCATCGACATAGGAATTTATGCGCTGTCATTGATAACGATACCTTGGGCTGCCATCGACATAGGACTTTATGCGCTGTCATTCATAACGATACATTGGGCTGCCATCGACATAGGACTTTATGCGCTGTCATTGATAACGATACCTTGGGCTGTCATCGACATAGGACTCTATGCGCTGTCATTGATAACGATACCTTGGGCTGTCATCGACATAGGACTTTATGCGCTGTCACTGATAACGATACCTTGGGCTGCCATCGACATAGGACTTTATGCGCTGTCACTGATTACGATACCTTGGGCTGTCATCGACATAGGACTTTATGCGCTGTCACTGATAACGATACCTTGGGCTGCCATCGACATAGGACTTTATGCGCTGTCACTGATAACGATACCTTGGGCTGCGATCGACATAGGACTTTATGCGCTGTCACTGATAACGATACCTTGGGCTGTCATCGACATAGGACTTTATGCGCTGTCATTGATAACGATACCTTGGGCTGTCATCGACATAGGACTTTATGCGCTGTCATTGATAACGACACATTGGGCTGTCATCGACATAGGACCTCATGCGCTGTCATTGATAACGATACATTGGGCTGCCATCGACATAGGACTTTATGCGCTGTCATTGATAACGACACATTGGGCTGCCATCGACATAGGACTTTATGCGCTGTCATTGATAACGATACCTTGGGCTGTCATCGACATAGGACTTTATGCGCTGTCATTGATAACGATACATTGGGCTGCCATCGACATAGGACTTTATGCGCTGTCACTGATAACGATACCTTGGGCTGTCATCGACATAGGACTTTATGCGCTGTCATTGATAACGATAAATTGGGCTGCCATCGACATAGGACTTTATGCGCTGTCATTCATAACGATACATTGGGCTGCCATCGACATAGGACTTTATGCGCTGTCATTGATAACGATACATTGGGCTGCCATCGACATAGGACTTTATGCGCTGTCACTGATAACGATACCTTGGGCTGTCATCGACATAGGACTTTATGCGCTGTCATTGATAACGATACATTGGGCTGCCATCGACATAGGACTTTATGCGCTGTCATTGATAACGATACATTGGGCTGCCATCGACATAGGACTTTATGCGCTGTCATTGATAACGATACATTGGGCTGTCATCGACATAGGACTTCATGCGCTGTCATTGATAACGACACATTGGGCTGCCATCGACATAGGACTTTATGCGCTGTCACTGATAACGATACATTGGGCTGCCATCGACATAGGACTTTATGCGCTGTCACTGATAACGATACCTTGGGCTGCCATCGACATAGGACTTTATGCGCTGTCATTGATAACGATATCTTGGGCTGCCATCGACATAGGACTTTATGCGCTGTCATTGATAATGATACATTGGGCTGTCATCGACATAGGACTTTATGCGCTGTCATTGATAACGACACATTGGGCTGCCATCGACATAGGACTTTATGCGCTGTCATTGATAACGATACATTGGGCTGCCATCGACATAGGACTTTATGCGCTGTCACTGATAACGATACCTTGGGCTGTCATCGACATAGGACTTTATGCGCTGTCATTGATAACGATACATTGGGCTGCCATCGACATAGGACTTTATGCGCTGTCATTGATAACGATACATTGGGCTGCCATCGACATAGGACTTTATGCGCTGTCATTGATAACGATATCTTGGGCTGCCATAGACACAGGACTTTATGCGCTGTCATTGATAACGATACATTGGGCTGCCATCGACATAGGACTTTATGCGCTGTCATTGATAACGATACCTTGGGCTGTCATCGACATAGGACTTTATGCGCTGTCATTGATAACGATACATTGGGCTGCCATCGACATAGGACTTTATGCGCTGTCATTGATAACGATACATTGGGCTGTCATCGACATAGGACTTTATGCGCTGTCATTGATAACGATACCTTGGGCTGCCATCGACATAGGACTTTATGCGCTGTCACTGATAACGATACATTGGGCTGCCATCGACATAGGACTTTATGCGCTGTCACTGATAACGATACCTTGGGCTGTCATCGACATAGGACTTCATGCGCTGTCATTGATAACGATATCTTGGGCTGCCATCGACATAGGACTTTATGCGCTGTCATTGATAACGATACATTGGGCTGCCATCGACATAGGACTTTATGCGCTGTCACTGATAACGATACCTTGGGCTGTCATCGACATAGGACTTTATGCGCTGTCATTGATAACGATACATTGGGCTGCCATCGACATAGGACTTTATGCGCTGTCATTGATAACGATACATTGGGCTGCCATCGACATAGGACTTTATGCGCTGTCACTGATAACGATACATTGGGCTCTCATCGACATAGGACTTTATGCGCTGTCACTGATAACGATACATTGGGCTGTCATCGACATAGGACTTTATGCGCTGTCACTGATAACGATACCTTGGGCTGCCATCGACATAGGACTTTATGCGCTGTCACTGATAACGATACATTGGGCTGTCATCGACATAGGACTTTATGCGCTGTCACTAATAACGATACCTTGGGCTGCCATCGACATAGGACTTTATGCGCTGTCATTGATAACGATATCTTGGGCTGCCATCGACATAGGACTTTATGCGCTGTCATTGATAACGATACATTGGGCTGTCATCGACATAGAACTTTATGCGCTGTCATTGATAACGACACATTGGGCTGCCATCGACATAGAACTTCATGCGCTGTCATTGATAACGATATCTTGGGCTGCCATCGACATAGGACTTTATGCGCTGTCATTGATAACGATACATTGGGCTGTCATCGACATAGGACTTTATGCGCTGTCACTGAAAACGATACCTTGGGCTGCGATCGACATAGGACTTTATGCGCTGTCATTGATAACGATACATTGGGCTGCCATCGACATAGGACTTTATGCGCTGTCATTGATAACGATACCTTGGGCTGTCATCGACATAGGACTTTATGCGCTGTCATTGATAACGATACATTGGGCTGCCATCGACATAGGACTTTATGCGCTGTCATTGATAACGATACATTGGGCTGCCATCGACATAGGACTTTATGCGCTGTCATTGATAACGATACATTGGGCTGCCATCGACATAGGACTTTATGCGCTGTCACTGATAACGATACCTTGGGCTGTCATCGACATAGGACTTTATGCGCTGTCATTGATAACGATACATTGGGCTGCCATCGACATAGGACTTTATGCGCTGTCATTGATAACGATACATTGGGCTGCCATCGACATAGGACTTTATGCGCTGTCATTGATAACGATACATTGGGCTGTCATCGACATAGGACTTCATGCGCTGTCATTGATAACGACACATTGGGCTGCCATCGACATAGGACTTTATGCGCTGTCACTGATAACGATACATTGGGCTGCCATCGACATAGGACTTTATGCGCTGTCACTGATAACGATACCTTGGGCTGCCATCGACATAGGACTTTATGCGCTGTCATTGATAACGATATCTTGGGCTGCCATCGACATAGGACTTTATGCGCTGTCATTGATAACGATACATTGGGCTGTCATCGACATAGGACTTTATGCGCTGTCACTGATAACGATACCTTGGGCTGCCATCGACATAGGACTTTATGCGCTGTCATTGATAACGATATCTTGGGCTGCCATCGACATAGGACTTTATGCGCTGTCATTGATAACGATACATTGGGCTGTCATCGACATAGGACTTTATGCGCTGTCATTGATAACGACACATTGGGCTGCCATCGACATAGGACTTTATGCGCTGTCATTGATAACGATACATTGGGCTGCCATCGACATAGGACTTTATGCGCTGTCACTGATAACGATACCTTGGGCTGTCATCGACATAGGACTTTATGCGCTGTCATTGATAACGATACATTGGGCTGCCATCGACATAGGACTTTATGCGCTGTCATTGATAACGATACATTGGGCTGCCATCGACATAGGACTTTATGCGCTGTCATTGATAACGATATCTTGGGCTGCCATAGACACAGGACTTTATGCGCTGTCATTGATAACGATACATTGGGCTGCCATCGACATAGGACTTTATGCGCTGTCATTGATAACGATACCTTGGGCTGTCATCGACATAGGACTTTATGCGCTGTCATTGATAACGATACATTGGGCTGCCATCGACATAGGACTTTATGCGCTGTCATTGATAACGATACATTGGGCTGTCATCGACATAGGACTTTATGCGCTGTCATTGATAACGATACCTTGGGCTGCCATCGACATAGGACTTTATGCGCTGTCACTGATAACGATACATTGGGCTGCCATCGACATAGGACTTTATGCGCTGTCACTGATAACGATACCTTGGGCTGTCATCGACATAGGACTTCATGCGCTGTCATTGATAACGATATCTTGGGCTGCCATCGACATAGGACTTTATGCGCTGTCATTGATAACGATACATTGGGCTGCCATCGACATAGGACTTTATGCGCTGTCACTGATAACGATACCTTGGGCTGTCATCGACATAGGACTTTATGCGCTGTCATTGATAACGATACATTGGGCTGCCATCGACATAGGACTTTATGCGCTGTCATTGATAACGATATCTTGGGCTGCCATCGACATAGGACTTTATGCGCTGTCACTGATAACGATACCTTGGGCTGTCATCGACATAGGACTTTATGCGCTGTCATTGATAACGATACATTGGGCTGCCATCGACATAGGACTTTATGCGCTGTCATTGATAACGATACATTGGGCTGCCATCGACATAGGACTTTATGCGCTGTCATTGATAACGATACATTGGGCTGTCATCGACATAGGACTTTATGCGCTGTCACTAATAACGATACCTTGGGCTGCCATCGACATAGGACTTTATGCGCTGTCATTGATAACGATATCTTGGGCTGCCATCGACATAGGACTTTATGCGCTGTCATTGATAACGATACATTGGGCTGTCATCGACATAGAACTTTATGCGCTGTCATTGATAACGACACATTGGGCTGCCATCGACATAGAACTTCATGCGCTGTCATTGATAACGATATCTTGGGCTGCCATCGACATAGGACTTTATGCGCTGTCATTGATAACGATACATTGGGCTGTCATCGACATAGGACTTTATGCGCTGTCACTGAAAACGATACCTTGGGCTGTCATCGACATAGGACTTTATGCGCTGTCATTGATAACGACACATTGGGCTGCCATCGACATAGGACTTTAAGCGCTGTCATTGATAACGATACATTGGGCTGCCATCGACATAGGACTTTATGCGCTGTCATTGATAACGACACATTGGGCTGCCATCGACATAGGACTTTATGCGCTGTCATTGATAACGATACCTTGGGCTGCCATCGACATAGGACTTTATGCGCTGTCATTGATAACGATACATTGGGCTGTCATCGACATAGGACTTTATGCGCTGTCATTGATAACGATACATTGGGCTGCCATCGACATAGGACTTTATGCGCTGTCATTGATAACGATATCTTGGGCTGTCATCGACATAGGACTTTATGCGCTGTCACTGATAACGATACATTGGGCTGTCATCGACATAGGACTTTATGCGCTGTCACTGATAACGATACCTTGGGCTGTCATCGACATAGGACTTTATGCGCTGTCACTGATAACGATACCTTGGGCTGTCATCGACATAGGACTTTATGCGCTGTCATTGATAACGATACATTGGGCTGTCATCGACATAGAACTTTATGCGCTGTCATTGATAACGATACATTGGGCTGTCATCGACATAGGACTTTATGCGCTGTCACTGATAACGATACCTTGGGCTGTCATCGACATAGGACTTTATGCGCTGTCATTGATAACGATACATTGGGCTGCCATCGACATAGGACTTTATGCGCTGTCACTGATAACGATACCTTGGGCTGTCATCGACATAGGACTTGATGCGCTGTCATTGATAACGATACATTGGGCTGCCATCGACATAGGACTTTATGCGCTGTCACTGATAACGATACATTGGGCTGCCATCGACATAGGACTTTATGCGCTGTCATTGATAACGATACATTGGGCTGCCATCGACATAGGACTTTATGCGCTGTCATTGATAACGATACCTTGGGCTGTCATCGACATAGGACTTCATGCGCTGTCATTGATAACGATATCTTGGGCTGCCATCGACATAGGACTTTATGCGCTGTCATTGATAACGATACATTGGGCTGCCATCGACATAGGACTTTATGCGCTGTCACTGATAACGATACCTTGGGCTGTCATCGACATAGGACTTTATGCGCTGTCATTGATAACGATACATTGGGCTGCCATCGACATAGGACTTTATGCGCTGTCATTGATAACGATACATTGGGCTGCCATCGACATAGGACTTTATGCGCTGTCATTGATAACGATATCTTGGGCTGCCATCGACATAGGACTTTATGCGCTGTCATTGATAACGATACATTGGGCTGTCATCGACATAGGACTTTATGCGCTGTCATTGATAACGACACATTGGGCTGCCATCGACATAGAACTTCATGCGCTGTCATTGATAACGATATCTTGGGCTGCCATCGACATAGGACTTTATGCGCTGTCATTGATAACGATACATTGGGCTGTCATCGACATAGGACTTTATGCGCTGTCACTGAAAACGATACCTTGGGCTGTCATCGACATAGGACTTTATGCGCTGTCATTGATAACGATACATTGGGCTGTCATCGACATAGAACTTTATGCGCTGTCATTGATAACGATACCTTGGGCTGTCATCGACATAGAACTTTATGCGCTGTCATTGATAACGATACATTGGGCTGTCATCGACATAGGACTTTATGCGCTGTCACTGATAACGATACATTGGGCTGTCATCGACATAGGACTTTATGCGCTGTCACTGATAACGATACCTTGGGCTGTCATCGACATAGGACTTTATGCGCTGTCACTGATAACGATACCTTGGGCTGTCATCGACATAGGACTTCATGCGCTGTCATTGATAACGATATCTTGGGCTGCCATCGACATAGGACTTTATGCGCTGTCACTGATAACGATACCTTGGGCTGTCATCGACATAGGACTTTATGCGCTGTCATTGATAACGATACATTGGGCTGCCATCGACATAGGACTTTATGCGCTGTCATTGATAACGATACATTGGGCTGCCATCGACATAGGACTTTATGCGCTGTCATTGATAACGACACATTGGGCTGTCATCGACATAGGACTTCATGCGCTGTCATTAATAACGATACATTGGGCTGTCATCGACACAGGACTTTAAGCACTGTCATTGATAACGAAACACATGGCCTAGCACATACCACATGACACTTGTCAGGTTTTACCCTCGAATTATCATTCATGTAACTTTATGTTGCTTAAATATTGAAGGACACATATAAATGAAATATTGTGCCCTACCCTAGGATAGCGCCAGTTCAGTAAAACAGGCAAATTGAAACTGATTCTTCACATAGTAAATATAGTGCAACCTCACCCATTCAGTTTGTAAAAGAAGAGTTAAACGTAACTGTTTGCACTCAACGATATATACATATATTTATTCGATCGCTTGAACGATCAATCAAAGTCTCAATCAACATGTGAGGGGCAGTGTCACGTGACGGGTGGACCTGGCCGCCAGCGCCCCGCCCCGCTCACCTGGATTGTAAGGTCCATTCCAAGGTGTAGGTGACGCCGACCTCAAACGCCTCACACCACTCACACGTCATGTTGTACAGGTTGTCAGAGACACACGTCACGTCGGCAGCAGTCAAAGCAAGCGGCAAGTCTGCAAGGGAACATTGACAGAATGCTCACGCGGCAAGTCTGCAAGGGAACATTGACAGAATGCTCACGCGGCAAGTCTGCAAGGGAACATTGGCAGAATGTTCACGCGGCAAGTCCGCAAGGGAACATTGACAGAATGCTCACGCGGCAAGTCTGCAAGGGAACATTGACAGAATGTTCACGTGGCAAGTCTGCAAGGGAACATTGGCATAATGCTCACGCGGCAAGTCTGCAAGGGAACATTGACGGAATGCTCACGCGGCAAGTCTGCAAGGGAACATTGACAGAATGCTCACGCGGCAAGTCTGCAAGGGAACATTGACAGAATGCTCACGCGGCAAGTCTGCAAGGGAACATTGACAGAATGTTCACGTGGCAAGTCTGCAAGGGAACATTGGCAGAATGCTCACGCGGCAAGTCTGCAAGGGAACATTGACGGAATGCTCACGCGGCAAGTCTGCAAGGGAACATTGACAGAATGCTCAGGCGGCAAGTCTGCAAGGGAACATTGACAGAATGCTCACGCGGCAAGTCTGCAAGGGAACATTGACGGAATGCTCACGCGGCAAGTCTGCAAGGGAACATTGACAGAATGCTCAGGCGGCAAGTCTGCAAGGGAACATTGACAGAATGCTCACGCGGCAAGTCTGCAAGGGAACATTGACAGAATTCTCACGCGGCAAGTCTGCAAGGGAACATTGACAGAATGTTCACGCGGCAAGTCTGCAAGGGAACATTGGCAGAATGTTCACGCGGCAAGTCCGCAAGGGAACATTGACAGAATGCTCTCGCGGCAAGTCTGCAAGGGAACATTGACAGAATGTTCACGTGGCAAGTCTGCAAGGGAACATTGGCAGAATGCTCACGCGGCAAGTCTGCAAGGGAACATTGACGGAATGCTCACGCGGCAAGTCTGCAAGGGAACATTGACAGAATGCTCACGCGGCAAGTCTGCAAGGGAACATTGACAGAATGCTGACGCGGCAAGTCTGCAAGGGAACATTGACAGAATGTTCACGTGGCAAGTCTGCAAGGGAACATTGGCAGAATGCTCACGCGGCAAGTCTGCAAGGGAACATTGACGGAATGCTCACGCGGCAAGTCTGCATGGGAACATTGACAGAATGCTCAGGCGGCAAGTCTGCAAGGGAACATTGACAGAATGCTCACGCGGCAAGTCTGCAAGGGAACATTGACAGAATGCTCAGGCGGCAAGTCTGCAAGGGAACATTGACAGAATGCTCACGCGGCAAGTCTGCAAGGGAACATTGACGGAATGCTCACGCGGCAAGTCTGCAAGGGAACATTGACAGAATGCTCAGGCGGCAAGTCTGCAAGGGAACATTGACAGAATGCTCACGCGGCAAGTCTGCAAGGGAACATTGACGGAATGCTCACGCGGCAAGTCTGCAAGGGAACATTGGCAGAATGTTCACGCGGCAAGTCCGCAAGGAAACATTGACAGAATGCTCAGGCGGCAAGTCCGCAACTGAACATTCATTTGATAGAATGTTCACGCGGCAAGTCCGTAAGGGAACATTGACATAATGTTCACGCGCCAAGTCTGCAAGAGAAAATTTGCAAAATGTTTACGCGGCAAGACTGCAAGGGAAAATTGACAGAATGTTCACGTGGCAAGTCTGCAAGGGAACATTGACAGAATGCTCACGCGGCAAGTCTGCAAGGGAACATTGATAGAATGTTCACGTGGCAAGTCTGCAAGGGAACATTGACAGAATGCTCACGTGGCAAGTCTGCAAGGGAACATTGACAGAATGCTCACGCGGCAAGTCTGCAAGGGAACATTGGCAGAATGTTCACGCGGCAAGTCAGCAAGGGAACATTGACAGAATGCTCAGGCGGCAAGTCCGCAACTGAACATTCATTTGATAGAATGTTCACGCGGCAAGTCCGTAAGGGAACATTGACATAATGTTCACGCGCCAAGTCTGCAAGAGAAAATTTGCAAAATGTTCACGCGGCAAGACTGCAAGGGAAAATTGACAGAATGTTCACGTGGCAAGTCTGCAAGGGAACATTGACAGAATGCTCACGCGGCAAGTCTGCAAGGGAACATTGATAGAATGTTCACGTGGCAAGTCTGCAAGGGAACATTGACAGAATGCTCACGCGGCAAGTCTGCAAGGGAACATTGGCAGAATGTTCACGCGGCAAGTCCGCAAGGGAACATTGACAGAATGCTCAGGCGGCAAGTCCGCAACTGAACATTCATTTGATAGAATGTTCACGCGGCAAGTCCGTAAGGGAACATTGACATAATGTTCACGCGCCAAGTCTGCAAGAGAAAATTTGCAAAATGTTCACGCGGCAAGACTGCAAGGGAAAATTGACAGAATGTTCACGTGGCAAGTCTGCAAGGGAACATTGACAGCATGCTTACGCGGCAAGTCTGCAAGGGAACATTGGCAAAAAATTCACGCGGCAAGTTTGCAAGGGAAAATTGGCAGAATCCTCAGGCGGCAAGTCTGCAAGGCAACACTGACACAATGTTCACTCGGCAAGTCTGCAAGGGAATATTGGCAGAACGTTCACTCGGCAAGTCCGCAAGGGAATATTGGCAGAATGTTCACGGAGCAAGTCTGCAAGAGAACATTGGCAGAATGTTCACGGGGCAAGTCTGCAAGGGAACATTGATATAATGTTCACGGGGCAAGTCTGCAAGGGAACATTGGCAAAAAAATTCTCGCGGCAAGTTTGCAAGGGAACATTGATAGAATGTTCACGTGGCAAGTCTGCAAGGCAACATTGACAAAATGTTCACGCGGCAAGTCTGCAAGGCAACATTGATAGAATGTTCACTCGGCAAGTCTGTAAGTGAACATTGATACAATGTTCACTCGGCAAGTCTGTAAGTGAACATTGGCAAACATGTTCACGCGGCAAGTCTGCAAGGCAACATTGATAGAATGTTCACTCGGCAAGTCTGTAAGGGAACATTGACAGAATGTTCACGCGGCAAGTTTGTAAGGGAACACTGTTTACGCGGCAAGTCTGCAAGGCAACATTGATAGAATGTTCACGCGGCAAATCTGCAAGGGAGCATTGGCAGAATGTTGACTCGGCAAGTCTGCAAGGGAACATTGACAGAATGTTCACGCGGCAAGTCTGCAAGGCAACATTGATAGAAAGTTCACTCGGCAAGTCTGTAAGGGAACATTGACAAAATGTTCACGCGGCAAGTTTGTAAGGGAACACTGTTGACGCGGCAAGTCTGCAAGGCAACATTGATAGAATGTTCACGCGGCAAATCTGCAAGGGAGCATTGGCAGAATGTTCACTCGGCAAGTCTGCAAGGGAACATTGGCGGAATGTTCACTCGGCAAGTCTGCAAGGGAACATTGGCAGAATGTTTACTCGGCAAGTCTGCAAGGTAACATTGAGAGAATGTTCACGCGGCATGTTTGCAAGGGAACATTGACAAAATGTTCACGCGGCAGGTCTGCAAGGGAACATTAATAGAATGCCAACAAAGTTAATTCTCCGTTGATATGGATATAGCCTAGATTTTTGTATGCCTTATTGCTCCAGAATATATTTATAGCTGTAAAACTTAAAGAACGTTTCCAAGCTCGTATGGTTTTAAATTTCACTTCAAGAATGTACTTCGCTTTGAGGAAAATATTGTCATGTGCCGGAGATACATCTCCACACTTTGCGTGCGAAGAGCTTCACCCACAAGGACAATAGTCGAGGGTCGCACAGCAGTAATGATACCGCCTGAGCTTCCTAACTCGACCGCCAGGGTCATACCGAAGCTTTGAAGGAACCACAGGTTTCGAAATGTCATTACGAAGAGAAAAAGTATGACCAGACACTTCAGAAATAGAGATCTAAGCCACTTACATTGCTGACAGAAATTGTTATCAGAATACTATAGAAACACATGCAAAGCTTGATTTGTACACTTATTTCACTTACACCAATCTATTCTTACATTCAGATCTAGTACTTAATATTGAAGAGCTATCAAGAGAGCGTTTTTCTCTTACAGATATTTAAATAATCTTCACTAAACGTTCGCATGATTTACTATGAACCACGCACAGTGTCCTCATCATCATTATCATCAGCAGGACTTACTCCCATCAGGTTGACCTTACCTATCCAAAGATAACATTCACGAGGCGCGATGACTATGAACCCCCTATATACCGAGAGAACTGTCGATGAGGGTCTAAGCCTACGGACGCTTCCAGTATACCGAGCCTCAAGTCCGCGAGAGACATAGCATGGATGACACATTGCGGCCGGAGTACTCACTTCCAACGTAGACCCAGGTCGTGGTAATGGGCTGGGTCCCCGACCCGCCGACCGTTGAGTCGTTCATACGGCAGGAGAAGAAGCCGTCCATGTCTGTGGTGACGCTTGGCACGGTCAGCCGGGCCGTGTCTGCAGACAACACCTCCACCATCTGGCTGGGGGAGGGATCCGTCGAGTATACGAAGTACACGAAGGAGGCGTTCAAGGGACCCGGATATGACGTCAGAGTGCAGTTCAGTCGCAAGGTGGCGCCCTCAAGGAGCACTTGATCCGGAGGTGTCAGAACTGGACACAGAGAAGTTTGGTCGATGATTTATCATGTTTAGCTCATGAACGTTTCAGAGCTGATACATTTACATACGTAGCTCCAGCTTCCCGGTCACAAACAACAATATCGCACAATGAACATTTTGTTCATGGTATACGGGGCATAATGTATATTGAGGATGCGCAATGCTGCCATAATATCATAATTACTTACATTTCAATGTCAAAGCCCAAGGTAAGCTCATATGTAGACATTACTATTAAGGGCGGTTGTTTTGTATACTACTATAGCATGTACTTGGAGCATACTTGATACAAAGACATGAAGACAAAAGTACAGAACAGTATATATAATGTGCCTATGTTAGCATTCCATAATCAGCATAACAACAGAGAGAAATACATTATTACCATGCGACAGCCCAAAAATGCATGTGTATAAGATTTGCACGTGGATGAAATAAATCAGGTTTTCCCCGCTCGACCACACACCTTACTTCCTAAACGGCTTCGCACTGAAAGGGATGAGACTCCGAACATTGTTCTAGTGAGGCAATGTGGTGCAGAGCATGAGACAGAGAGAAGTTATATATTTCCACGAGTCTTAAATATCATTGAAGACCGAAAATATACACAATTTAGATAACACCGGTAACTGTACACCGCCTCGACATGTAATCGATCATGGCCGCCAGAGACGCGAAGCTTGATGAAGCAGAACCAGAACAGATTATGTATCGATTGGTTGATTGCTTTAAACAGTTAATGACATGCCAATACACATTTTGGTTTATACTATTCTCCTGTTTTTAAAAGGTCATATTCCCAATATGCCCAAATAGTAGGGGCGGGATATTCTGTGACGTTCATAGCTTCCTGGCTGGATTTTAAGAGGGAGGAAAATGACGTCATAGAGAAACACAAACCCACGTGCTATCACGTTGGGCTTCTGATGTACCTCTACAGCGTTAAAACTCACAGGTCAATCTTGTGACATAAGAGAGTAATTTCAAAATAGCGCCCATGGGCAAGTCTTGTATTCGACTGGACCAAAACTCATTTACAAGTCCATGCGCGCCAAGGTGCGCCAAATATTCGAATGTAACTGCGAGCACCCGCAGGCCACTTTGTTCGAATGAAGCATGATGGCTGCCTTGTGGTTGAATCTAGCATAAGCCTAATTTGGGGCGAACCATTTGAGTACCAGGGGGGTAGGAGGAAGGGGTATGTATGGTATAATTTTTAAATGAAATGAAGATTGAAATGAAAAAATTTAGATTTTTTTGGGCCGATAGGATAGTACGAATTTTTTTTTAACTTAGCCAGTTATAATTCTGCCCAGGTAAGGATTTTTTGTGGGGAAAATTTATGCCCATATTTTCTTTTCTGTACATTTCTTTTCTGTCGTTCGAAAAAAAATATGCTCACCCCCTGGAATATTTAATTAAATGGTCCGCCCCAAAAAATGAAATTGTGTTTTGTGCCGGTTTTGTGCACACGCGTGGGGGGGACTCCAAAGCACTGACGATTTTTCCTATGGGGACACTTAATGTGTGGCGTCAGAACGGAAACAAGCCGTTTACACATAAAGTGGGCCAGATTTCTGCGGCCCACTCCGGACTGAACCACGTGGTCCCGGCAGATGATCCAATTATCGCCCAGCACTCGTCCAGTTAACATTGTAAACGGTCGTTACTTACTTCTACATACATACAGTGCCTCGTATTACATATTATTGCCCTCTGCTACAAAACGAAAGTATGTACGAATGAGCTTATAAAGAAAGCATTATGTGGTAGCTGGTATTTACAAATGTGCCAGATAGTGCGTAAAGCAGGTCGTTCATCCAGTGCATATAGCAGCTCTAGCTGATCATTGTAATCGATTACCATCATATTGCACCTTAGAGGAATTGTTTACGTCTTTAAATCTTTCTCCCACGTCAGTATGCATTGCATTTCTCCTTGGTCCACCAATTGCGCGGGCTAACACACTACATTATTTAGTCATCTCCACGGCTGGCCAGTGGAAGAGTTAAGGCACCGTGGAATCAAACTGCCAGATGCAGTAGTTATTAAATTTCAATATATAAAAGCCCAGTGCTAATGGTCAGTAATCACGCAAGACAGATAGTGAAGTCAGCACAGGATCCGGGTATGTCAACAAGCACAAACAAATAATACTTTCGCCGAAGCCTTAATAAAAAAAAACATCACCACCAATTAGCTGTCGGGTTGTTGGGCCAAGCCAAATAGATAAAATAGACCTCCACCTGATAATACTCGACCTTTAGTGAGCAAAGTAGTTCGCTCGAGGCTTACCCAGAAGTAAACATGCAGATAGTGTATAAACAAGTACATCATATATACAAGGTCTATACACCAGAAACCATGTATTGTTGCTTCAATAAACTGTACAATATATATGCCTATAATGCTGATATGTGAGCTGTTAAGCCACACAAAAACTGCGTCCACCATTAAAACAAGGAACCAGCTGAGGATTTTAAATGTGGACATTCTGAAACATTCAAACCGTTACGCAAACAAAGATTCTTAAATGTAGATTTTCTAACTTGACCACAATAAACCAAGTATGAAGCAAGGAGAACGCCTGAATGCAGAGACGGAAAAAGTCGTTCTCCTGCCCAGGGTTCCGAATTGGGTGACGAAGTCTTTTTTCAGCATGTTAAGGCAATATATAACACAATTTATTGGAACAGAGGTAATTCAAGATGCCGCATGAGGGAATACACCTTTTTTATACGTCTTACCGCCTTGGTCCGGTCCATAGATGCCCCGCCTTGAATATGCCGCTACGCCCCCTGTTACATACAAATGGTGGCTGTTACATGTATTTGCCACTACACCCCTGTTACTTAATAATAGTGGATGTTACATGTATCTGCCACTACACACCCTGTCACAGAACAATGGTGGCTGTTACATGTATCTGCCACTACGCCCCCTGTTACATGTATTTCCCACCCTGATGTCGGATATGCTTATCCGGGGAGGTGGAAGATGAGGTACATTTTCTTTGCTGCTGTCGGGAGTATAGTAATCAACGTGAAAACCTGTATCAGAAAGTATCTCATTCTGATTTTATGGCCCTGTCTAACTTTGATAAATTGACTCATCTAATACAAAACTACTGGAAGGAGGTAGCGCAATTTTTAAGCAATGCATGGATGTCCCGGCGTAGTTTGTTATATAACTAAGACATAAAAAACTTAAATTTAGTCAAATATTATCATTGTATCGTATTGCTGTATTTAATAAATTTTTGTTTTCTTTCATTCTATTTTTCTTCGTGTGTGTTTCTTTCTTTATGTTATTATTATTATATATATATATATAGTTGTTTTTTTCGCCGATATGCGGCAGTCCTAAGACCATAAATTTCACAGTCACTTGTAAGCCCGGTAGGGCTGGGTGAGGAGTTATATTTTGCGTTTACCCGGTTGTTGGTGTTCTCAGTTGCATTCCTCATATGTGACTTAAATAGACAAATTACTTACTTACTTACTTAATGGTGGCTGTTACATGCATCTGCCGCTACGCCCTCGTTGACAATGGTGGCCTTTACTTGTATTTAGGGGGCCTGGTACCGAGTATATACCATTACTATCACAACCAGCAGAGTGGCGACTTCCTCTATATTAGGCCAAGCTGTGGTGACTCCTGGACCATGGCGACAACCCTTCAGATGTGGCCGTATGGGAGTATTAACAGTCAGTCACGGCTTGCTTTCGGACAGTTTCGCCCAGTACCAGTGGCTGGCGCTAGTCCGATGCCCTTGTAACATAACCGCATTGGGCTACAATACTCATAACTACAATGACATTTAACTTGCATCCGGCTTGGGTACTTTGGTGGATTAGGTCGGCTACCCACCTGCTTTGCTGAAGAGGAAGCCATCCAAGGCGAGCGCCAGGAGCAGGGCCGCCAGCAACATCCGAGAGCCCCGTGACACCATGGCTACCCTGCAGTGTCCCGGCAGGGGGGGGGGGGCTTGAGTGTCCCGGCAGGGGGGGGGGGCTCGAGTGTCCCGGCGGCGGGGGGAGGAGGGTGGGGGGCACTGTTCGCTAGCTCCAGTCGGGATCCATCACATCACCCCGAGACTCGCCTGCCTCGGGGGACCCCAGTGTCAGTCAGCGCAGCGCTGTCAGATGATGAGTTAGGTACCGAGCCAATGAAGTGCTCAGGACCTGCAAGACGAGCGACACGGGTTTAAACAACAGAGCCTTCTTCATTCGCAGTAACATGGTCGCTACAGTATAACAATATATAGAATTGGATGTGGCTAATTTAACGCCTGCAGTTCATATAATAATTTGTATAAAATCCATGTAATTTCAGATGTAAGGTTTGACTCAGGTTCCAACAAATCAACATGTAAGAGATACAATAGCTATAATAGATGTGGAAATAGGCTGGACGGCAGTGGAACTTGGGGTGTGCGGAGTGGCACCCCCGCACTCGCCCTCCACTCCCACCGGTCGTCTTGGTCACCCCGGTAACTTGTGCCCCCCCCCCCCACCCCTACGAGACCTAAAAGTTCGGCCGTGATATGTTACGGGATTTATTAGCGAAGTTTGACAACGATAGGATGGACATGTGCACAAATTCCTGAAAGCGGGGGGGGGGGGGCAGAATAAATCGTTCCACAGAAACAGGCGTAGACGTAGGTGACCGTGGTGACGTTTATTACGCACTAATTGCACAAATTACAATCGTTGGTAAGATAAAGAAGAGAGGCTAGGGGGCACAGAATTTGACAAGTTGGGCTTTATGGCCTGAAAGGGGGGAGGGGTGCACATGCCCCCTGTGCCCCTCCGCCCTGGACACGCCCAGGGATTGGCGCAAGTGCCCCTATGCAAGCCCGCTTTCTAGAGGCACAACGGTGTCCATGCAAAGTTCTCCAGACGCCAGTCGGGAATCGACTGTAGCCTTTATCATAATGTGTGCGCGTACAATCATAGTTCTTACGTATTCTATATATACCTTGTTTTATCTTCTGACATCAAGAAAGTGTGTCAACACTAGGTTGTTTCAGTTATATTTTCGCGAAGAAATGTTGGATGTTGCCTGGGGGCACTTGCGCCAAGCCCAGGGATAGCTGTAACTGTTCGTGAGTTACCGCACGTAGACCGACACATAAACACACACAAACACAAAGAAGCAAGTCATGCAAGGACGATTTGCTTCATAAAACATACCTCCGCAACGCAGGGCTACAACCTCTGCATTACTGATAAGTTGCCCACTCTCGTACGGCCCTATTGTGGGATGGCCTACATGTACGGTGGTGTCAATGGTGTCGTACAATACATAACGTCGGCGTCAAACTCACTAAATAGTTCGCTTGGTTGACACTGGGACAAAACATACAATATCGCACACGCCCAACTGCCACTGGCTGGCTCACCGTAGACGATGCATCCATTATCCATGTTTTACTGTTACCAAATATGCCAGTTTTATGTTCTTTCTCTGGCAAGAACGTAGCTAGTATGGCGTAGTGTAGGCGCCTGCACAAACTTCCCCGACCGATTGTGAAAATACTGCTGTCGAGTACTTCTCGGCAACCGACCGAAATAACCATACTGTGTATACATCGATCGAGCAATCACATTCGGATCCTACGCGACATGTTGTATCGCGAGTATCCATCTGTAGATCATATTTGTATCTGAGGTCTGACGCCTGGTTGGTGGAGTTTCTCACACACGTAACAAGCTTCTCACACTGTAACAGATCTCAGAGGCGCCGGTAACAACCAAGCTGCTGGATATGCGCCTCAAGCTTTAGGTGTTTCCAACAAACAAGCCTCGGTATCACTCGGTCCAGGTCACAGCGTACCAACGTACTGTACATAAGCGTTTTTCTAAGTACCCTGTTTACTACTGGCTATAAAACACAACAGAAAACATTTACCATGTGATCACTTCCCCCATTAGCAGTGGAGACACGCTTCAGTCCGGTGGACGGTTGGTTTACAGTCCTGGGGCCGTATTCATAATAGTCACTTAGGCTACGCCACTAGAGTGCTAAGTGGAAGATTTATCGAGCGATTATCGGGTTCAAAATACATAAGTAGTGGATTTTCTGAATTAAGAATGTGCTAAAATTATAATGAAGATTTCTTAATCATGAACACCACCACAACGGGCTGATGAGTCTAAGACGAAAATGCACTTACTGGTGCAGACATAGGGTAATCGTAATCAGTAATCGATTGTAATCGATTACATTTTCCATGTGATCGTAATCGTAATAAATTACATTGGTTTTAAAAGCAATGTAATCGTAATCATGATTACTTTTCATGATTATTTTGCAATGTTCACTCAGGCTGTTTTAGTCTCCAAACTGAGCTTCACACTTTCTATCTCGTCAGTATCATAAATGGAAACTGGCCACTGCAGTCTATACAGTAGAGACGCCCCCCCCCCCCCCTCCCAACCAACCCGTACCCTTCGCGTCCTTCCTGCCCCATCCGAGACATAACAATTAAGCCGGCTGAGTAACCGAAAGTAGACCCCTATTCTAATCCCATACTTATCTTGTTTACATTGGATAACTAGGGATGGTCCAGAGCCACCTGTGTTATTGGGAGTGGGTGGGTCGGGGCTTGATGGAATAGTGTTAGATGCTTGTGTTATTGTTCTCTGTAGAGATGGATTGGAAGAGGTGTTGTTATAAAACGAACTTGACTGGGTTCAGTACTGGGGCGCGGCAACGTATGGTATAGATACCCCCAGTGTCCTATAGCATTGTGGTTTCCCCTATTACCTGCCATTTTACATAGAGGCCATAAGTTGTGTTACGCACCATACCTTCTTCTAAGGAAGATAAGAATAAATCCAGCGGATCTGTATCAACAAATATATAATGTTTATTTAAAATAACTTATGATCCAGGGTTGTTCTTCACCAAATGATTACCGTGGGTTGTAATCCTCATTAAATAGGCTCAACAATTGCTCCCGTCGAAAATTAAATGCACAGCCCTATGATCAGAAATCCGCCGCTCTCCCAACTAAGCTGCCTAGTATTCATACAAACTGCTGGTAATTAAATCGCCTGCTTCTGAACTTGTTCCCGTCAAATATGTGTGGCCTCGCTATTCCAATTAAAGGTCTAGTTTAGAGCCCATATATGAAAACACAAAGAAAGTAATCATGATTGCAATCATGATTACTTCAATGTAATCGCAATCAATTACTTTCATATTTGCTGTAATCGTAATCATGAAATTTCCAAGTAATTGTAATCGATGACATTTACAATGTAATCACCCCATGCCTGCCCTGGTGAGTGTTAAAAAGCATGTTTGCGTGAACACAGTAGGCCACGATGTTACCACCCACACGTCTCGAACCCAGGCCGCAACTGCAACGACAGCGGATACAGACATCCGCCACCAATTAAAGACTATGTGTCAAGTATACTGAAATAAAAGAATAAAGTTGCATATCGAGCTCTTTCCTGCCAAAGCTAAAGAGGTCAAAATAAATATAACAATCAGTCCTTGAATCATTCAAGATTTCTTTTTTCTATACTCCACGCATGCCAAACTGCCAAATGGAGTCTCTTAGCCTTGACCGTGATATCAAGTTACCGCAAGTTTTAATTTTAGTGGTAAACGTCATCAGTTTGTGTGCTTCGCGATGATTTGTTATAAGTAGCAGTGCCGAGACAGAGTTCTGTGGTGTCCCGCGATAGACACATTTGTCACATCACAGCCGAAACAGCGATGTTTATCAGGTTTCTGAATTTATGGAATGAAAGAGTCGAGTTTTCTGCAAATTTTGATATAAATTTTGTCTGGGCTTAGTCTTGGCGGGAAAGAGCTCGATATGCAACTCTAACATTTATGTTCCACACAATCTAAAAAGTCGACTGTGAAAAGGGGGGCCCGCTCGTAGTAGCTTCGAACATCTCACGAGGGGGGGGGGGGCAGATATCCGGGATATGCCCCCTCCAACCTAATAACGACTTGACCACAAATGGTGCATTCGGCCAACATGAAGGATCGCGTCGACACCAAGTCGCACACAAACACATCACCCAACGCGAGGAATGCCGACTGGTGTGCAAACTCATGCCATTACAGCATTAGGCCCCTTTCCGTTGTGAAACTTCTGTTAGGGGTATTTTCTGTTCCTCGGGAATGGGGTTTTCATTTCACCGTGAACTGGGAATGAGACAAATAAGTGTTCGTGAACTGAAAATGGGATATTAGCCGACCGTCGTGATCAAAGATTTTCATGAATCCTGAACTTAGAATTTTAATATTAAATAACCGCGAATCGGGAAATCGCTGCTTTATATCATGTATTCGCCCTTCCGATGTATGCTGGGTAACGTGTTTGCTTGGCATCCAAGACACACCACTCGTCCTCATTCAACAACTCTTGCTTCCCGAAAAACACTTCCTCTGCCTTGTCCTGGGTGGGAGTGGCTGCAAGGAATGCGGCGAGCTCCTCTCCGGCCGACCCCCCATCCCTGTCCCCCGCCTTAGGGGCTTCTAGGGACCCTGGATTAAATACAGCAGTTGCATAACTGGGTTACAGCTGGCGGGACGCCCCGCTCAGATGCTCACACCAACTTATTCTTCAGTTAACCATACCCGACACCGCTATATCTACTATCTCAAGACCACTCCCGGGAGACCACTATGCTGTATGGAAGTGGAGCGTAAGCTGAGCGCACATTGTAACCAGACCTGGTATCAGCAAAGATATTAGTACATATAGATGTAACACAATGTTCGCCGTATGACCCATATCGGTGTACTAATTATGACGTAAAATCTTTTTTACGACATCTATAACTACGGTCGTATGTCTGTGTGTGTGTGTGCGCGCTCTGTAGGTCGCAAAACACTTCTTTCGTTCTGTAACTTTACCCATCGATAGGTATTCGACATGGCTCGGTCAAGTTCGTTAACGGGGTATGTACATCAAAGGTCAAGGTCAGAGGATTTTTGTTTATTCCTTAACCATTGGTAGATGGGCCCAAAAGTCGGGAAATTTGCTATAACGTTCACAGTTTTCATTTAATGGCGCTGTACATTATGTCAAGTATTGAGCCCGAAGGTAACTTGCATCACGTCTTTGAATTTTGCAAATCCCCTAAGTAGTTGGTCAGCAAAAAAATGCTAAAATTTAACATAAGACCCTACTTGAGCTATTAACTATTAAAACGAGATTGTGTCGCCGGTAGGGCAAAAATGATGTAAAATGTAAAATCTGGATTATGTCTTCGGTCAACTACAATGACCTTGACCTTAACAATTGACTTGACTGACTTTATTTGTGACGTATTTAGCCCCTCAGATCCAGATTTGACACCTTAGATCCAGATTGACCCCTCAGATCTATATTTGGCATATTTGATACCTCAGATCCATATTGACCCCTCAGATCTGGCAGCCCTAAAATTGTTGCTATAGTGAGCATCCTCTCAATTGTTGGTCCCATCCCAAAAGTGAAACCACTCTTTAGTTTCGCCCCCAGGCTCAACAATCTCTCAACGATCTTGCTCGGTGGATAGCTAAAACCAAACTGCCCATTTATTTAGTTTTGGTCTACATTTCTAGTTTCTACATCCCTACCATGCACATTTTCATAGCAACCAACTCAATCATCCCCCCACCCCCGCCCTGCCCCCTACAACAGTATGCCTACACTGGCACCGCGGTTGCTGGCACCGCTCGCGACAGTGAAGCACCTCACTGTAATGTTATGATAAGATTAGCGAGCTGCGCTGGGTTGACATTTTGATAAGCAACGTGACGAGTCCCCGGCTACACATCATTGATGTCGGCCAGCTGTTTATGGCTCGCTACGCCATGTCATGATCTGCGCCATGTAGGAACATTCTCATATAGAGCTGGGCCAAATAAGAACTGGGCTTAGTATTGGTGGGAAACAACTTGATATGCAAATTTATTTCGGATATTTTTTTATGGAACCAAGTTAAAATGATTCTAGCTGGGCCATGTCTGCTTCTGGCGAATTTCAACCCATTTACCTGTTCAGCATTTTTAATAATGTTTAGCATCACATTACAGGTTTCCCACCAAACAGTGCTTTTGCGGTCTTCAGTATAACAGGGTTGGATGGTCCATTGGCATTGGCGCAAGGCCCCCGGCCTAGCCCTGTAACATGGTTCACCGGCAGCTGGGCAGACTGGAGGGCCATGGAGCGCCCCATGGAGTACCAATCTCGGCCTGCAGTCCGAGAGCAGCGGGTGGGGACAAAGATTTCTGGATTTCACAAAAATGTGATGAAGATGCCACATAAATGTTGCATATTAATGTCCAGGATGCATTTATGAAGAGTTAGGTGCAAAGTTTGAAAACCCCAAGTGCTACTCAAGAATTCATCAGCCCATAAAACATCTACCAAAAAAACCCTTCTGCAATGTTTTTGAAATGGCGGTACGTGGCAGAGGGTTTGTTTTGGTGGATATCTTGTGAGCTGGTGAATTCCTGAGTAGCGCTTGGGGCCTTCAATCCTTGTGCCTAACTGTTTATAAATGTATCCTAGACAGACATGTGGTGTTTTTAACACATTTTTATGAAATGCAACAATCTTTGTCACTACCCCCTGCACTCGGACGACGGGCCAGGCTCGAAAATCCATGGCCCTCCGGTCCGCCCTGCGGCTGGGAGCTACGTGACAGCTAGACAGGGCCACCTGGATTGAGTCCCAGAAAATTGTCTTGAAAATTATCCCTACGTATTCTAGAAGAATCGTCGTCCAGAATTAAATATTATAATGCAGGACTACTCTCGCTGAGGCAGTCGATCGCAGTCAACCGTGCTCGGCAACAGGAAAGCCCAGGCAAGCCTGCTTTTCTAAGGGCACAACAGTGTCCATGCTATATTCTTTAGACGCCAGTCGGGAATCAACTGTAGCTTTTATCATAATATGTATGCATGCAATCATAGTATTACATATTCTATAGCATTCTATATACTTTGTTCCATCTTCTCATATCAAGAACGTGTATCAATGCTAGCCTAGGTTGCTTCGGTTAGATTTTCAAAGAAATGTATCCAGTTGGAGAATAACCTTTTCCCGGAAGTGGGCGCATTTCTTTGGGAACTTGGTATATCCCTGCTGTAACCCTAATAAGCATTGGTAAATGACCAGCCGATACTTCTTTCACCCAGGTATGGGTACGCATGCATCCATTCGGTATGCCGATATGCCCAGTTCAAAACAACACGGGACATTCGAGAGAAGATAATAGGTGAGATGAGGTTGGTTCCAGTACCCCTACGTGTAGCCTTGACACATGCCATGGATCTCTTGACCTCGCACCTAAAGGAGACCAGAGAGCCTCCGGCCCACTCCCCTGAGCAGATAAGCCAGGGAGGGGCATGCAACAGGGCTACCCTACGTCTACCAGATGTGAACAATGTGTGCACCCGGTCTGGGTGTATCCATTTCATTGGAATAGGCATATCACTGTCGGCACACCCGGAAGTTCCTGTCATGTGCTGCGGGTCCCGGGCGGGATACCGAAACTGGCCCAAAGAAATGCGCTCAGTTACAACCGCAGCCAGAAAACTCAGCCCGAACAACATCGGTCGATTTCGTCAACAAAATGCAACGACTGCGCGGTTTCCTCGCTTCATTCAATGCTTCATCAATTTACTCACGAAATTATCACGTAATCCTCATCAAACACACCTTCAAATCGCTGCATCAAGACGTTTTTCCGCCAACTTTACGCGACTTTCACTTTGTCTGGTCACCATGGCCGTTGACTGCCGCAGGGAATTTTTTAGAGCCTTCTGATTGGTTGTAACCTCGCGTGTGCTGTTTTCTCGCAAGCTCCTTCGTAGTCTCCTCCACAGCCCCCCGCTGCGTGGCCAGCTCACTCAGATTGGGTCTGTAAACGGCTAAATTCACTGTACGGAATTCCGTACAGTGACGTCACAAAAATCCCATCAGCCTCCGCGGCATCTCACCAACCAAGATGGCGAGAGCAAGTGGTCGACATAACCATTCCCATGCAAAGCTGTGTAGTGCATGGCGTAAGAACACACTAATGCGTCATTACACTACACGATAAAGGTAAAACAAGATAGTTTTGATGTTTTGGTATCACTTTTTGATCATGACAAGACATAGTTTCTTCATTTTTTGGAATTTTGCAGTCAGCTTCATTGGCAGTTTACTGGCGCAGGTACCAACCCGGCAAAAATCTGTCGGAAAGTCGCTGAGCCTAAGGGACGGGCCATTTGATCCCAAGGGCGAGAGGGGGCGATGGTTTTGTTTCACTTTAAACTTCAAATCTAGAAGTCGATCTATTTTGCATGCAAAGAGTTGTAATGTCCAAAATTTTGATGTCTAAAATCTAGTCACAGCTATATAGGTACTGTAAAGCGACGGAAAGAGGGTAAATGGGGTAGCCCCGTTGCATGACCCCCCCCGCCCCCCCTAGCTATTACGCTGTGGGCCGCGCCGGAGCGGGCTCTCGTCTCCGTATCGTGTGAGGCCTCCAAGTCAGAGGGACTCCTTTCAGGACTAGGGGTGAGGGAGGGGGTGGGGGTGCGACTATGTGGCCCAATACCGCCCGCCCCTCCCTTTGTCACTTTACGATGCCCGTGAATTTAGATCTCTGTATTCTTTAACTGCACAACTATTTAAAAACGGCATTAAATCAGTCGGGGGCGGATCAAGGAATTTGGAAAAAGGGAGTGGGGGGGGGGGGTGCTCTCTAAAAACTTGCGGCCGGGGTGGGCGGGGGGGTACTCGAAGAACCCGACTTTGACAGTGTATGTTCAAGTTCCCAAGGGAGGGGGGGGGGGATTGGTTTCAACCCCCCTGACCCCACCTCTAGTTCCGCCCCTGATCTTAGCAGTATCTTCCTGTTGGAAGTTGGAATTAATGTGGTGAAAAATTTCTTCCATCACTATATACATTTATAATATATATATCATAATAATATCTGTCCTGCTAAAAGCCTTACCTGGCTCTAAGGTCACATGGTGTTGTTACATCACAGCATACATGCTGCTTAGAGGGAGGCCTAATAAGCTTACAAACATGCCCCCCACCCTACCTCCTGCAATCAAATGGTATGCCCCTTTTACAGCTATAATGAGTCACCTGTTTTTTTTTTTTCAACATTGGTCATGTAAACTTTGATTGTTCAGCAACATTCAGGTCATCAAAAATCAATATAAAATTATCTGCATCTACCTATTAAATTAATATTTTACTCTAATAAGTATCATTTTAAGTATTATCATAGATTATGTGTTATCATAATTATAAGCCTGTCATATTATATTTTTTTGCACATTATTACAGTTAAATGTTTAAAAGTAATCAATAAACATTTTACTGTATCACTCCTCTCACATGCTGCGTCTTATAGTGAAAAGCTTTTTTTAGTTTAGGTGATTTTATCTTTTGGTGAAATAGAAATTTGTATTATGTTATTTGGTGAAAGTTATAGGTTTTGATTAGAGAAAAAAGCTATTATAGTTCTGTAGCGGATAAAATTACAGGTTCATTAACAGTTATGTACATGTTTATGCAGGCTTCTCTTCACTTAGAAAAAGAATCTAGGGAGTTAACATTTCATGGTCACACACATTCATAATAATTAAGTTAAGTCTACCAGACATTAACTTAAGCCTCAAATATCAAATAAATCATCAACAGGAAGTTTTAAGTACTAGATACCGGTATTTGCTTTAAAGACTAAAAATTATAATAAAATAAAACAGATCATAAATTTCTTTTTATAACAGTTATAACTGTAACTACATATATACATAAAGATGAGACTGCCTGAGAACATTATTGGATAGTTTTGCAGCAAAAAAAGTGTGCTGCACGTATAACATGGAATATATCTGTTCCCCTGGGAATACTGGTAATTAGAAAGGTCTTTTGTGCTGCAGAAATTCCTCTTGAAGTTTCAGGGGTTCAGGAGATTTATATGTGTGTGTGAAGAACAAAATTATATTAACAAAACATCAGCCAAATTCGATTGAAGAATGACAAACCCATTTTATTGAAAGCATTAATAAGTATTATTTTATGAAACTAAATGAAAAACATTTCGTCTAATTATTCTTAGGTAGGATTGATGTAAATCAACAATGGCTACCAAGTTTTCATAATGACCCAGCTCATAATTCTAACAAATCCCTGGCTTATTTCATTTCAAAATCTTGCATTAGCATGCATTTGAACTGTGCTTCACTGTGATAGTCATGAAACAGCATCCTGTGATGGCTCCAGATGTGGTGTCCTGGTCTTGACAAAGCACCATTCTCGCAAGTTTAACCTCTCACGAAAAAGTAACACTGAAGGGTTAACATGAGTTGGTTCTCCACCATGTCTTCAATAGTCCAGTGCCTCAACCAGCCTCTTGACAATATGCTGTGAATATAAAAGTAACTTTTATATATTAGGGGTTTCACAGATTGATCATAAATTTGATACATGATTATATGTAATAAGGTACTGGGCCAAGCTCTCATCATGGGAGTTTTGGAGATGCAGTGTATGACTAAACAAAGGTATCTAAGTAGAGCAGACAACTATGTACAATTCTCTCAGACAAAGTAAATTACCCAGGTGAAAAAAGTAATACTTGCTGCTTAACACTTGATCATCTGAGTTTACTATACAGAGCCATAAACTGCTCATATGGCTCATATGTCATATTGCTCAATCAGTAGCTTAAAAATCATGTTTAATTGTACTTCACATAAATGACAATAATAACATGTTTTATACACTTCAGTCATGTGGTTATGTGCATGTCATGTACATATGAAGTCCTTACACAGACACTATACCAGAAATAGATTATAACACTACCAAATTTAGATAAGAATTAAGGAATAAACATGATTATTTAAGGCTAAAACCCTTCAAGTAATAAATAACAGAAATATATAAATATCCACACCTATTCTAAATGCCTCAATAGCATTTGGCCAATGAATATTGTCTGGAGGTCTGCAAATATCTGCAGCATAGCTCTTCATGCATCTAAAAGACAAAAACACAGATAAGTTTATTAAATTGTTGCAATAATTTTTATGATTGTTGGGTATGGTGGGGAGAGGTAAAATCATATGCTGGCCCTTTTATATTGACACACCACTGATATTACAGCTACATAAAAAACATCATTAATTTAAAATGCAAAATTTGCCACAAATTAATCAAAGGCATTTAATTACATCTGTATCCCTAATGAAGCTAGCTTATATACTGATAATCATATGTAATGAAAACATAAAGAATTAAATATAACTGAAACTTACCTGCAATTTCCAGCATAGATGTTACTTCTGCCAGCTTATTTCTTCGCTGGTGTATAACCGAATTGACAGTGACACCACTGTCATTTCTCTTGGGCGGTCACTGAAGGCATCAGCTGATCAGCCCCCCCCCCACCCCCCCGCCGCTGAACTAGAAAGTAAACATTCTCGATTTTCGCGAAACGTCCGCCTGATCGGAGGATTCTTCCACGTATTTCCGCCTACAATCACATTATTTTTTTCCTAAATAGCCATGCGTCTGCTTTTCTTTCCTGGTTGTTTCGTTTATATGCGTTAAAACTATTTTAGGAGCAAGTATAAATCTTATTTCAGCCAAAACTCTTTCACTTTCTCCAAAACTTTGTCAAGGGCGGCCATGATGCACCCGCTGAGCTAAAGTTAGCACAGCCAATGAGAATATTCGAAACAGGCAGAGCGCGTTGACCAATCCCTGCCAACCTTAGATTAGCCGTTTACAGCCTCACATGGAGCGAGCGGAGGTGGGGCTGTGGAAGAGCCTAGCTCCTTCGTATCGCCCAACACGTAGGGTACGTCCGTCGAATGTCGGACGGGCGGGGTAATGTCGGACACGAGAATAAATAATTTTTGTCTTGAAAATTAAATGTTATATCACCAAACCCTCATGTTCGTGTTGTTTGTACTCTTGTGACTTGTCTGTGTCAAAACAAAAAATGGGGAATACCCTCTGAGACCCGGATGTACATGTAAATTCCCGCGTATGTGGCGCCCCCTTTGCTGCCGGCATTCGCGCGCAATTTTTTCTGAGGTCACGAAGTGCAGACAATCTTCAAACGGTCTTACTTTTACGTCTTTGAGGGTAGGTATGTCAACTAAGCAAATTTATTAATGACAGTAAATGTATGTAGAAGTAACCGGGTTTAATAAATTCACACCAAAGTTAAGGTTCTGGTTCCTCTTTATTTAGATCTATATCCCCGTTAGAGTTCGATATTTAATCACAAGGTGACAAGCCGACAAAGTAGGGGAGGGTCAGGGAAGTTCGGCAGGGGAGGGAAGTTCGGCAGGTTCAATTTTGTTTAATTTTAACTAGGATTAGGTCACTGACAACTATTTTTGTTACTATTTAATGAATTCTGGTTTAATGAACTATAGATCTACAACCGCTAAATAATCTTGGTTTAAAAAAATTGTATATGTTGAATATTCATGAACGGAATTAGGTCAATCTGTAAAATAGCCTTTCCCGCCAATTTTCGACTTCGGCCTTTTAACAAAACAACATTTGTTTATGTAACGGGCTCTTACGGACAAGTAACGACACCAATGGGTGTGTTGTGCTGGGCAGCAATAATTTTATTCACCTATAAAGCAAGTCGAATAATAACACAGTATTATTACAAATTCCACATTCAGTCGACCGTTCACTGAGCATGAGGTTTCAATAAACACACTGAGGGTCAAATTTACCCCAAACTCTGTGCAATAGTTTTAAGCATAATTTCATACACGAGGTAATAGTCATTTAAATGTCCAAGTGACAGCTCACATAACCCATGATGAAATATAGACATAACTGTGAACGTTATTAAACAGTCAATTCTCTTAAGCAGGAAGCATTCAGCTCCACGTCAAACCTTACAAATAACCCTCTCCAATAATCAGGAAGCATTCAGCTTCATATAAAGTGAATAACTATATTTTAAACAGAGATGACAATCAGTACATAACTTAGAGACGTCCCACGTGCTACTATTTATAGCCTCAAACCCCATATTATAGTTAGACCAAATACCGAATACACAATAAATTGACCACATACCTATAAAGCAAGGCTCCTGGCCAAACACACTTTCTTCTTGGGCTTCCAAGTTTCTCAAACACGCACGACTCAACTCTAGACCAGTGGAGGGTCTAGAAGGCCGGCTGGTCAAAAGCAAAGAGAGTGACCCACCCCGAATCAGCTCCTTAAATACCCCGGACATCAATTCCCAACATGCAACACTTTTTGTTACATCACTGACACTGGTACTCCCGCCTCAAGTACTCGTATCGCCCAACACGTAGGGTACGTCCGTCGAATGTCAGACGGGCGGGGTAATGTCGGACACGAGAATAAATATTTTTTGTCTTGAAAATTAAATGTTACATCACAAAACCCTCATGTTCGTGTTGTTTGTACTCTTGTGACTTGTCTGTGTCAAAACAAAAAATGGGGAATACCCTCTGAGACTCGGATGTACATGTAAATTCCCGCGTATGTGGCGCCCCCTATGCTGCCGGCATTCGCGCGCAATTTTTTCTGAGGTCACGAAGTGCAGAGAATCTTCAAACGGTCTTACTTTTACGTCTTTGAGGGTACGTATGTCAACTAAGCAAACTTATTAATGACAGTAAATGTATCTAGAAGTAACCGGGTTTAATAAATTCACACCAAAGTTAAAGTTCTGGTTCCTCTTTATTTATATCCCCGTTAGAGTTCGATATTTAATCACAAGCTGCACAAGCCGACAAAGTAGGCTATATAAGCTTATATATAAAATAAATCATAAACCTGCAAAAAAATACGGTTCTTAATGTAAGGGCAGTGCATCATTGTACTGGGAAATTACTTAAAGCTACAATTCATACAATCGCACATCTTACATTTATACATCTTACAATCTACTATATTCCATACGCCATGTCATATTCCTTACATCGTATCATATTCCATACATTACTGACCTGTGCTTAATTAATCCCTGAAAGGCATTATCAAGCCGTTTCACTTCTTATATCATTCCGACACAATCCTCACACTCTCAAATCATCAACAAAACCTCTTTCGCACGCCCCTCTCGCACATGCGCGCACGATCATCCAATTACATTCAATCCTCTCAAAATACCTCTCAAACAATCGTAATAACGCTTTTTTAAAACCGCGCTTTCTGTCACATAGATTATGTATATATATTATATGCAATATGTAGCAGTACAAAACCTAGACAGGTGTGGCTGGTCTAAATATAGCCTGTATTGTTTAGAGCATGAGTCAAAATCTATCATTTGAAACTTGGCCAGAGTGTCTCATTATTATACGTTTTCTATTTGAATTTTGGGTATTCAATTGTTGACCTGTCAGCAAACCTATAATAAACATTTCCTACTTAATAGTTTTATTTCCATTCAATTCTGTTGAATCTCATGTACGTCTGATTCATATTTGAGTGAAACTTGATTTAATTAGGGTTGTATGTTTTATTACAGACATATTTACTTACTGACTATAATGCTACTACTCCTTTGGAGCCACAAGTTATAGAAAGTATACATGATGCCCTGCTTACTGCCTGGGGAAACCCCAGCAGTTCTCATCACCAAGGTATTTTACATATTGTTCTTAATCTGTGACTGATAGAGATGCTGTACTTGAAAACTATTTGTTCCCAATATATAAAACAGCATTTCTCTAATGGACAGAGCTAGGTTCCATTCCTTCAAAATGGAGAGACTAGGTCAATGTGCCAAAGGGTGGCCTGAATGGTATTGTATTGTGTGACAATTTCTGGAGAGTTCATGTCCTTTTAAGTGATACTGCCTTCCCAAACTAACCAACACATCTACACTAATCAGCACACTTGATGAATACTTCAAAACAGTCTGCTATGTCATGAAGTGCCATCCCATTATCATTGCTAAGCATATCTATATAGTATTAGAATAAATTCATCTGACCCTCGCTGAAGGCATGTTTATCATTCTATTGTTATTTGGGTTTAATTGTTCCATTCATATCCTACTGGTAGCACAAGTTTTTCTGTATTTTGTATTCAGGGCAGAGAATACATTTTTTTCTGTATTTTGTTTTCTGGGCAGAAAATAATATATTTTCTGTATTTTGTTTTCTGGGTGGAAAATACAAGTTTTTCTGTATTTTGTTTTCAGGGTGGAAAATAAAAGTTGTTTTATATTTTGTTTTCGGGCGGAAAATTAAAGTTTTTCTGTATTTTGTTATTAGTGCGGAATATAAGTATTTGTATTTTTTTTCAGGGCAGGAAGCAAAGAAGATAATCAGTGAGGCTAGGAAAGCTGTGGCCTCTATGGTGCATGGAATACCCTCAGGTGTATCTTAGTGATTGCATATACACATACATGTGTGTATGAAACTAAAGACTGCATTGGCAACTGATGACTGATCAGTGGGATTTATCCTGCGACCACACAGACATGGCCACAGCGGGGCTCGAACCACGTGCCATTAGGCTCTCAGGTGATCAGAGCACTCAACGCGAGCGCTCTGACCCAGAGCTACCAGCCTAGCCCCCAACTGATGACTGAACACATCTGTTAAATAACAGTAGATGATCCATCGAGGCAATATATTTTACAATGCTGGTTTCCGTCGAATAATTGAATTGCATATTCCTTTCCCATGAGACCTTTAAAATTCGTATAAACAACATTGTACACCATGGTTAATGTTTTAATATTTATTGCATTTATATGAATAGCTCAGTCATAATCTATTGTGTCCTTGTCAGGAGAATGTCGATGTGGTAATGAGGAGGTAACTACACAACGGAAGGAAACCTCTCTACTCGTCTGAAGCTTTCCATGGGTGTAGTTCTACTGAGAGTCCATGCATGTACAGAGGAGCTTTCCTTGATCATTTAGTAGGCCTTGTCGGTGATCTTTAACATATGAAGCAACTTTCTTTCACATTCAGATGTCGTTTTTACATCTGGTGGAACAGAAGCTAATCACTTAGTGCTACATACAGCAGTGGAGCGTTACAGCCGGTCGGTAGATGGCGGCCCTGTCCGGGAGAATGTACCGCACATCGTGACGTCCAACTTGGAACATGATTCCATGACTCCCTCTCGAAAATCTACAGAGGGCCGGCAAAACAGGTCAGTGTGTCAGTTTCGTACCAGCGTCAATAAAAAACTGGATACAGCGTATAATACTTCATGAGAATATCAAACGGCGCTTGTTAAAGTTTTCATGATTTGATTGATTAATGCAAATGGATACGTATGGGTCAATGGTAAGGAAAATACAATTTTCGTCGACCAATTGGCATTCCCGTGGTGTGTTTCGTATCGCTACAGATCGCGAACTGTCGGCAAAGATGGTGTTATAATAGACCTGGCTCTGGTTAGGTGTTCTAATCCGATTTTGCAAATTGTTAAAATCCGGTACAGCGGAACGGCCACCCACAATATTATTAAAACGAGGTAGACGAACTATTCGTAACAAAGCTTCGATAACTGGTACATGTCAATCATGAAAACAATTCAAAATAGTTTAAATTGGTGTTATGCTATACCAAACATTGATGTCACTGATTCAAGTATCCAACAAATATGTATTGCTCAAAAAGAAAGCTAGTGGTATGACATACCTTGCGGCCAGTTATGTACAGGAGTATAAATTAACGCGAACGAACGTAACGGTAAGAACAACAATCAGGAAAAATCATGTCAGGCGCATGAGTCGCTTAGTAGAGCAAACATTTCGTGGCGCACGTTCATGGCGAGCATTCGTGGTGAGCGTTTGACTGTGGCGAGCGTTTGGGGCGAGCGGTCGTGGCGCACGTTCGTGACGAGCGCTTGTGGCGAGCTTTTATGGCGCGCGTTAATGGCAAGCGTTCGGAGCGCACGTTTGTGGCGAGCGTTCGTGGCGCACGTTCGTGGCGAGCGTTCCGGGCGCTCGTTCACCTAGGCTCCTGATGCGGAACCCGGTCCTGTACAACTCCCAGTAAGCCTTGCTGTTTATCTTTCTGTAGATGTGACGTTCGTGGCCGCTTCGCCACTGACGGGGCGGGTCGAGGTGTCGTCAGTCCTGGCCGCCATCAGACCCCAGACCTGCCTCGTCACCATCATGATGGCCAACAACGAAACTGGCATCATACAGGTACGAATAGGTGTCTCAGGCATCGTAAAGGTACGAATAGGTGTCTCAGGCATTGTAAAGGTACGAATAGGTGTCTCAGGCATTATAAAGGTACGAATAGGTGTCCCAATGCATTGTAAAGATACGAATAGGTGTCTCAGGCATCGTAAAGGTACGAATAGGTGTCCCAGTGCATTGTAAAGGTACGAATAGGTGTCCCAGGCATCGTAAAGGTACGAATAGGTGTCTCAGGCATCGTAAAGGGACGAATAGGTGTCTCAGGCATTGTAAAGGTACGAATAGGTGTCTCAGGCATTATAAAGGTACGAATAGGTGTCCCAATGCATTGTAAAGATACGAATAGGTGTCTCAGGCATCGTAAAGGTACGAATAGGTGTCCCAGTGCATTGTAAAGGTACGAATAGGTGTCCCAGGCATCGTAAAGGTACGAATAGGTGTCTCAGGCATCGTAAAGGGACGAATAGGTGTCCCAATGCATTGTAAAGGTACGAATAGGTGTCCCAGTGCATTGTAAAGGTACGAATAGGTGTCCCAGTGCATTGTAAAGGTACGAATAGGTGTCTCAGGCATCGTAAAGGTACGAATAGGTGTCCCAATGCATTGTAAAGATACGAATAGGTGTCTCAGGCATCGTAAAGGTACGAATAGGTGTCCCAGTGCATTGTAAAGGTACGAATAGGTGTCTCAGGCATCGTAAAGGTACGAATAGGTGTCCCAGTGCATTGTAAAGGTACGAATAGGTGTCTCAGTGCATTGTAAAGGTACGAATAGGTGTCCCAGTGCATTGTAAAGGTACGAATAGGTGTCCCAGTGCATTGTAAAGGTACGAATAGGTGTCTCAGGCATCGTAAAGGTACGAATAGGTGTCCCAGTGCATTGTAAAGGTACGAATAGGTGTCTCAGGCATCGCAAAGGTACGAATAGGTGTCCCAGTGCATTGTAAAGGTACGAATAGGTGTCCCAGGCATCGTAAAGGTACGAATAGGTGTCCCAGTGCATTGTAAAGGTACGAATAGGTGTCTCAGGCATTGTAAAGGTACGAATAGGTGTCCCAGTGCATTGTAAAGGTACGAATAGGTGTCTCAGGCATTGTAAAGGTACGAATAGGTGTCCCAGTGCATTGTAAAGGGACGAATAGGTGTCCCAGGCATCGTAAAGGTACGAATAGGTGTCCCAGTGCATTGTAAAGGTACGAATAGGTGTCTCAGGCATCGTAAAGGTACGAATAGGTGTCCCAGTGCATTGTAAAGGTACGAATAGGTGTCTCAGGCATTGTAAAGGTACGAATAGGTGTCCCAGTGCATTGTAAAGGTACGAATAGGTGTCTCAGGCATTGTAAAGGTACGAATAGGTGTCCCAGTGCATTGTAAAGGTACGAATAGGTGTCTCAGGCATTGTAAAGGTACGAATAGGTGTCCCAGTGCATTGTAAAGGTACGAATAGGTGTCTCAGGCATTGTAAAGGTACGAATAGGTGTCCCAGTGCATTGTAAAGGGACGAATAGGTGTCCCAGGCATCGTAAAGGTACGAATAGGTGTCC
Source organism: Arenicola marina (assembly GCA_964019135.1). Taxonomy (NCBI): domain Eukaryota; kingdom Metazoa; phylum Annelida; class Polychaeta; family Arenicolidae; genus Arenicola; species Arenicola marina. The sequence continues at coordinate 6,756,441 of OZ025253.1, read as the reverse complement.
CAGTGCATTGTAAAGGTACGAATAGGTGTCTCAGGCATTGTAAAGGTACGAATAGGTGTCCCAGTGCATTGTAAAGGTACGAATAGGTGTCTCAGGCATCGTAAAGGTACGAATAGGTGTCCCAGTGCATTGTAAAGGTACGAATAGGTGTCCCAGGCATCGCAAAGATACGCAGAAAATATTCATTCCGCCTTCGTTCAGTGGGTTAAATGATCATTGAATACCACCGTACAATACGACATCATATGGCGTCCGGAAAGCCTGTTAACTGTACTGAGGAGATGATGTAAGTAGAAGCCAAATATTGTTGTCATCCGGAGTGTCATATTGCTCATCTTAGAACCTAACCAATGCACTGCTTCCAGCCGATTGCCGCTGTATGTGACCAGATTCGGCGCTTGGGTCGAACTAATAACAACGAATTACCCAGAATCCTTTTGCACACGGACGCCGCACAAGCGATCGGCAAGGTGAAGGTCGATGTGAAAGAACTGGGCGTGGACTACCTCACCATTGTTGGGCACAAGGTGAAGAAGCCGGATTTTGAATTAGTGTATATATATATGTAAATATGTAACGGATTTGAATTTATTATCGAATACCGAAGACAATTCTTTTCCCAAGTGTTGGTACAATTATTTTATTTAGAGGGATCAGTCATTAGAGAACATCATCAAGGATGAAAAAAAAAATCGATATTTATTCACGGCTGTATAAGCATATAATGACACATTCACGGAGCGTGAATGGATAATTTTACCTGTCAATCTCGTTCTGGTCTGGGTTAGGTTGTTGGATATATACAGCAAACACTGTGAAGGACATGTTTTGGCACGCCTCACAGTCTGGAAGTGACCTTCAACCCCATTAAAGAAGATAATGTGATGTTTCAGTTTTATGGGCCGCGTGTCGGGGCACTATACTGCCGCGGGCTGGACGCGGACACCACTCCGCTGGTTCCTGTGTTCTTTGGCGGCGGCCAGGAAGGCGGGTACCGACCAGGCACCGAGAACACTGGCATGGTGGCGGGACTAGGCACGGCCGCCAGATTCGTGTGTAACAACCTGGAGCGAAGAGGTTGGTTGCCGGCTTTATATCACTGCGCACCTGTTCGCTGTTCGGTATTCTGTGTGATGTCGACCGCGACTTGGTTGGACGTCGGTCCGCGATATAAATAAACCGCGCAGTTTTATGTTCAAATTGTTCTTTTACAGACTCAAAGAGATGTCAAACATATGCATCATGATTTTGAGATACTTTTATTCTTGATTCTAAAATGTGAAAAACCTAAGATGGCGCTTGTAAGTAGGCTCCTTTAAGTGGTTTTAACATTATTTGAACTGCCGCCGTTGTTACTCTAACGTATCAACCGTTGTTGTACGACTGGGCTGCAAATACAACCTCTGCAGTATCCGTCAAACCGCTGTTGCGTGGCACGGCGATGCAGCTGGTTGGCCACGGCCATAGGAGTACCCGGGAACCGTCGTTACCCTTTCAAGTTTCGTGATGCATGTGAAGTACCCAGAAAACCGTGGTTTGGCAATTATAAAAACGTTTTATAACGCTCTGACTGTGCTAGGTAGACTATGTCTGTCGGTTTTTTAGCATACGTGACTTAGTTGACTTTGATTTATTTTGATTAAACACAATTATGTCCCTTTAATGTCACCGTTCTGTCCTGTTAATATAGCAATCTCGATGCAATTAAAGGACATGGAGAAGAAAAAACGAATCACTTACGGCGAGACGTGGGTGATTCAGTGGCGGATCCAGCGGGGTGGGGGGGGGGCGCTACTGAGGCTTAAGCCCCCCCCCCACCCCCTGTTCAAGCCACAGAAGCCCTGCCGCCCCACCGCCGATAGGTTTAGCCCCCGAGAATAAAGAAGCCTATCCCTGTCTGGGAGCAGCAACATGATGCTGAGGAAGGGCCAGTGTCCCACGCTTTCGCCGCCTACGCGCTGTAATTGCGAAGTTTAATCCCCCCACTCCCTAAAATCTAGATCCACCCCTGCGGTGAGGACCCAGACGAACTAGTAAGGAATATGCGTAATTTCTTTAGTGTCCGTTACTACTTGTGCGTTCCATAAATTATGGAACTTATAACGGTTAATTGTGCATTTTGTGGCCAAGTGTGACAAGTGACGCTTCTGGGTAGGGTCCAGTGATTTTTTCACAGTAATGCTGAGCCGTTGTCTCGCATTTCAAAATGGCCGCTGTCAAACTAGTTGTGGACGAGTCTAAACCTACATTTACATTTGTTTGTACCGCTTCTCCTCATGCTTCTTCTTTTTCTTGTATGTTTATTCCTGTTATATGTCAAATACCTAGCCGAAGGCCTTGTCTTATTGGCATGGCATGCAGAAACAGATTAAGTATCACATTCGCCTAAAAACTTACCGCTCTGTAATCATATGGTAACTGACGCTAAAATCACAAATGGTTCTTTCAGTTATGTTCAACGTGTTAATCGCCAGATGGAAGAACAATGCATCATTATGATTTATGCAATAAAGAAATAGGAGTGAATATTGGCCGGCATGCCACCTTATGCTACCCACTCTGTTACTTCAATATATGAAGATTTTTTCTTCAAAGTTAGATACCAGAGAATGTTCATCAATTACAACACTCTTGTTTGATCGTAAAAGGCATATTGCATGGCGCCGGAGGCCTTTTGGATCAAATTTGTCCACTCGGTTACTGTCCACTCGGTTACTGTCCACTCGGTTACTGTCCATTCGGTTACTGTCCACTCGGTTACTGTCCTCTCGGTTATTGTCCACTCTGTTGCCGAATCGGAAAGGAACAGAGTGAACATCGATTGTAGTATCATGAACAAATAGATACCCCCTCCAGCGAATCAACCATCCCTCCTCCCCCACCAACCACGGAGAGCACATCACGGCCTCGTATTTTGGACCTATGCTTTGTCTCTTCCGTCACCCACTGACCCTCCCGCTAACTCCTTCCCACCCTCCAGCGAATCAACCATCCCTCCTCCCCCACCAACCACGGGGAGCACATCACGGCCTCGCATTTTGGACCTATGCTTTGTCTCTCCCGTCACCCACTGACCCTCCCGCTAACCCCTTCCCACCCACCAATCTCTCCGTCTTCCCTTCCCGGGCCTCTTCCTCGATCCAAGCCTGGCGGAAGACGCTTGTATGGCACGCGATAGCTGCATAAACCTCACATTTACAGATATCTTCAAGCGTTTGCAGATATCTGCAGATCATTTGTAAATATCTCCAAATCATTTATTGTAATCTGCAAATAAATGTATTTTGTTATCAGGCTGTAATTTCAGCTTGATATCAGAATTTTTTTTTGGCGGGGGGGGGGGGGTGAGGAGGTGTGGAAATAGAAGCCTGGGTGAACAGCGGTTACCGGCGCTAGCACAAATTATGACAAACAGGGCTACTCCCATACCATAAAATGGCCTTACATAATAGAGACTGTAACGAATAATAAATAGGTAACGCAAAGAGTAAAAAGCAATAAACAATAATAAATGGCACAACAAACTATGAAATGGATCTTTCATGCGACTCAACCCACCCACTCGCTTTGCCTGACGCCTCTTTTGTTAACCACAGCCATTTTAAATAAACTCTTGATAATAACACGTTTATCTTCTTTAATCCCAGCCCCCCATGTGAATAACTTAAAAATAGCAAAAGTGCATTGCACCCAAAGGCTTCCGTACGGCCCGAGCTTAATTTCCCCACATCAGATTACCAAGTCATCCATCAGGCATCGCGCCATTGACAAATCGCGAACCCCCAAGAATTTGGAACATTTAAAAGACAAAAAAGACACCTAACGCAGTGATGCGACATCCCTTCGGTTTGGAGAAAGTGGGATGGGGAGGAGGCCGCCGTTGGTGGTTGGTGGGGGTTGAGTTGTAGGGCTGGCGGGTGGGGGGGGGGGTGGTATGTGGGGCCAAGGGAGCAGTCACCTGAGGCTGGCGCGCAGCTATTACTCATCCCAAGTAACACTTCGGCTTTTAGGAGCGAGACGGCAAAATGGTGAGTATCGGGGGCAATGTCAATCGCAATCATGGTGTCTGGAAGCTTCGGTCAGATCTCCTCTATGACCGGAAGACTTCAACACATAGAAGTCAGGTCATCAGCAACCACTTTCGGAATAGAACTGTGAGGATTACTTTTCAAGTAGCTGGTAGCTTTTAAAGTAGCTAGTAGCACTGTTAAGGTCGCATTTTTTAAGGATAAATTGAGATTTGTATGCAAAATATTCTCACACCAGGTCTGCCCCCCCCCCCCCACCCCTCTTCTCTTTCTCAAATTTCTGGATCCGCCACTAGACTTACAAGTCTCAAAGGCCATCATCCGCCCTACGCAGAATAAACACAAGAAAAAGATCAACTGTCGAGAAATGGAAAAGGAATTTATTAAATTATAGCACGCTACGTATGGGATCTTCCTGATTGCGCTATAGCATCACTAAGTAGAATGGTAATTACCAGCAGATACTTTGCGCCATTAATATAGACCAGTGGGTTAGACTGCTGGCAAGCTGAGAGCCTAACGATACGTGGATCTGTGGTTCGAGCCCTGATGTGGCCATGTCTGTGTGGCCGCAGCATAAAGATCCCATACGTTTCCTCGCAAAGAGTAGGCGGTAAATCAGCTGTTTCCTTCCTGCTCTCTTTGGCGCGATATGACCAGAATTGGTATTGAATATACAACCAATGAGCAAAAAGACATATCATAGCTCAAGTATCCCTACTTCCCCTCGCTTCTTAGAAATCCAGCATATCTCCTTTCCTGTATTATGTTGGGCCTCTCCCCTTCTCTGCTCCATGCGCGGTCCATTAGACGCACCCTCTTCCCCTCATCGCACGGTATCTGGTCATCGGTCAACATACATCGGTCCATCCCTCACACCCTCATACCCTCCATTCCTTAACCACATATCTTTACCCACCCTATGCATGGCCATCACATATCTTACCCTTAGCAAGCCACCTGCCCCCCCCCCCCCCCCCAACCACCACCCGGCCTCCGACACCCGGGCTTCCTCTCACCTTCACTGACGTTGATTACGCTCAACCCAGTGTCGACATAGCTAAGAGCGTTCATTACGCGCCGTCCGCGAGGCTGAAGCACGACCCACAAATATTCATTACCGGATAATTCTGTGGGCCAGGCGTTCAGTGACTCAATGGGACACGGAGCATCTCTATTTCGATTTAAAACGCGTCTCAAACATATGTTGTTTGTTTTGCGGAGGAAAATGCGAATGTCACATAAAACCGACCAAACATCGAATCACGTTACTGTAAAAGTATCGTTAAATTGTTTGATGTTTCGAATATTGAACGAGGCCGGCCCGATAGCTCAGTTGGCTGGAGCGCTCGCATTCAGTGCCCGTTTCACCTGAGAGCCTAACGGCACGTAGATCGATGGTTTGAGCCCTGTTGTGGCCATGTCTGTGTTATCAAGATCCCATGTCCTCATTCGCAAAGACTAGAGAGTTTGGGTCCTTCCTTCTCACATTGACGCGTTCTGGTTGTTTGCCTTCACTCGCTTGACACACAAGATCGGCTAAGGCTGTCCCTGGTTGCACAACTAACCATTAAGGTCCTGTGCATATCAGAATTATAACCATCTGAGTAGATTGATGTAATACATGAGCGGTTAGAGAGTTGATAAACCAGAATGCGGTTGTCTCATAAGTGACTGTCATTGACAGGCGATCAAATGCGCGGGGATTTCCATGTCGTATGGCATAATAATCATCATGACTCGCATATCGGCGCGCCGTATCTATGGTTACGGATCAATGTTCCTTATATGGACTGACCAGGTGAGGACAATATGGTGTTCCATTTGTCGCAGAAATGTAAACATCGATGATTTGCCTCAAAATTAAACACTTCCAACAGTTTCATCGAAGAGAAAACATACATTATGGAGAGATAAATGTCTTATCTTTAACTTTATTATGATTTTATAGTTAGCAATGCCTGGACCAAATTAAACAAAAAGTACTTGCACTGTACAGCCCTAATGGTGACAACGACGTTATATGCGACCTTCTGGGCGAATCAGAAAGTTTTCATCTTAGTCACGATTTGGGACGTGCAACCAGGCAAACTGCGCTGTGAACGCTGCGAGAAAAGCCTGGGACTCTTCTAGATATGTATATAACTTAAATAATCACCTGTTAACTATCTAGTTACGACATATTGGTGGAAGACGGTTTGAATTTGTATTTTTCCGAATCACTAACTGCGTTCAGTAAACTTCGCACACTACAGCCCCCTGAATACCAACAGATCGATTGCGAGTTCAGTAATTCCGGTTAGATATATTTTCCGCGACTGATTTCGTCATAGTTTTGTCAAAATCGAGAAATCACTCATAAATGCTTTGTCAAATTATAACTAACCTTTATTTGAATAAGTATTTGAATAGGAATAACATTTATAATTTCATTGTTTTTACTTAAATATTGTGCCATTAATTGAATCTTCAATCAGATCCTTTGTATTTGGCAAATATTTGATATCAACTAATTTGTACCTACATTTGTTGTCTGAGATATATTACACGTATATATAAATCTGAGCTTATGAGAAATAAATTGGTAAGGCATACGATTTATCTATGATTAGTTATTTTTCAATTTGTCAATTATTCGGTTGTTTGGGGATTACATTCAAGTGAACATACTAATAAACTGTTAGAAAATATGTAAATATGAATTAGATAAGATTACAACTACGTAGTTGCAAAAGTCAACTTAATCTATGACGAAATGAAAGAGTTGTTGTGCGCCAAGCTTACTGAGCGTGGCCAGTATCATGGAAAAACACGTTTAACACGTCATCTACTAAAATTTGACATTAGCAAGTTGACAGTTCTTGATAAAAAACGCACGAAAAATGAATTGCGACCCATCCCTTGCTCGCCGTGCCCGTCAGCGTAGCATGCCTGGTTCTACGTCCTAACCGTAATTAGTATGAACCCTCTGTGCGCGGTATCCATTGGTTCGCAAGGGGGCTGACATGCCCTATGTATACTGATATGGTGTAAAGAACACGACTGGCTCACACATTGTATGGTGGCTAGCAAGCGCTAAGCATTTCATTTCGAATGTTTTACAGAATAACTAAAATAATTGACTAATACAATTGGAATAATGTTTTCACTAATCAGGCTCACTAATCATTTAACTACAATACGTGGCTTATAATATGGTTTTGATCAAATAAATGACCGGCATAATTAACGTACTCAGAATTTAGTTGTGTGGTGGATATATACCAAGCCAAACTTACATCAGGATACATTTATTTTGTTTTCCAAAACCACCTATTACAAACAGATACAATAAATCGAAGTTTATCTATACTTTGTTATATAAAAGCCATAGACAAAATATTGTGATATGAATTATTAATTGTTATCTAAATTGGTGCATCCATTCATACATGCATTACGCTAATTTCGTGGCTATCGCAATTTTATTATTTTTTATAATTATAGTCTGTTTCCCGTTTTTACCAGCCGCCATTGACAGCGAGCACATGAATATTATTCTAGAATATTTGTAAAACCGTCATAATTAGCAATATATTAATTTGTCAGAGTAGTTAACGCGGGGTTCCTGAACCAAATGACGTTGCTGAAACCATTGGCAGCAAATATGCCCGTCTGACTTCGTGTTGGAAAATGAGCGTTCACTTCGCTCAATTTGACGTTATCAACGTACACTGACGCGCGGCCTTCAGAAGATTCGACCTTGACGGTGAACCAGGTTGACCCTACTACCGGGGATGCCGTGCAACGCGTATTCGTCGTGGCGTAGAATTTCCCAGACATGAAGTAGCCATGCTGCACACAACCATCTCTATTGGCCCAATGCGGTCTGATGAACATAAAACATGGCATGATTAGTGTCTTTTCATAACTAAACGCCAATCATGAGCATAAATGAATATTTTGAATGTCAAATATGGTTTCTACGCACATTATTGATTGATTTAGACTTGGAATTAAATTCCCGGAACTTTTGGAATATTAAGAATATAACACTATACGCCCAATATAATTGGCAAATAAGTACTTTTTATTTACATGTTACTTATTAGCTTATTTTGAAACATATACATCACAGCAGTAGGTTTGATTAGGTTACCATTTGGGAGGCAACACTACAATAAGAACCGGACATCAACAGGTCTTTTAAATTTCGAACCGTACACATTCAGCGCAGCTGTTAAAGCAGTTTATGCAAACCTGAAGAAGACGAAATCGAAGTTGTCCCTGTCGATAACGTTGAAGATCACTCCAGGGTGTCCGGAATTGGGACCTTGCCAACCCGCCTGGTTGTAAAGGTCCACGGTGTAGACGTACTGATCCAGGTTGAGGTTGTCGTCTATGGACACGACACGACAGACCCCCGCAGATGGCCAACGCCCGGGTCGTGTGGCGTGCAGGGATGTATAGTCATTTTCAGTTTTCATGATGTCACACAGCTTAACTTCGATGTGATGGTTATTAAGTCTGCTGCAGGGGGTTCTGTAGTAAGATAACGGAATAACATTGACTAGATCTATAGCAGCAGCATGCATGGCCGGGATTTATCTGCACACATGGGCTAAACCGAGTCAGTGATAGCGGCGCCAGAATGTTCATGAACTTTATTTTGCCTTCAACCTGCGGCGTTATATATATATATATATATATATATATATACTAAGATGTCCATCCAGATGTGAGGTGTTTGTCGATATAAGACCCTTACTGTGGGGTACTGGCCTGACTGTGAGGTATCTATAATACCCCAGAAAAATGAGTAGTGTATGGACCATGCTGGATTACCATTTGATGCATTCCACTCCTCATTGCGTAACCCGGTTTCAGGTCGGAAATTTATACATATAATTAATCATCCATATGCAGCTGCTGCCATCTTGCGAATAACACTGCAACGAAAACTAATCGAATCGTCTAACGACGTCATTAAAAAGCATCTCCTTGGCGACAGTTTTGTTGCTTGGCAACGTCGTTTGTTCGCTTCATTTTTAGCGAGTGTAGCATGAATTTCGTGCGCTTTCAAATGCATCAGACCAACAAGTGTTGAAAAGTCAGAAGAGAAGCATGCGATCAAGTTAAGGTAAGCCTTTTTATCCGTTTATTTCAGTTTGATTAATTCATGGTGCTAAGAAATCAGTTAGGCATTGTTTAGTATTTTGCGTGAATGAGAGGTAAATCTCTTCAGCAGGTGGACAATTTGATGTGTCTGGATGATAGGCTAGGCTAACTGCTAAACTGGAAATGGGCCTATAGCTCAGCTGAGATCTAAATTAAAATAACATAAATCTACATCTATCGACTTGTCAACTTCATTGTCTTCAACTCAAAAGTAGGAATTTAAAGCACAACCGCGGATACTTTATTGTAGATAGAGGCCTAATTCTGTATTGTATTCTGTAATTTTTTAATATCACGATGTAAGAGGATTAACTTAACGGTTTAAGGGGTGTTCTCCGACATCCAAACCACCACAAAGTTGAAGGTTTACAGGGTGAATAGCCTATAAGCTTAGCACAACACTTTTCGATGTAGAAAACAATCATGGCGGCGTACGCAAACTGATCTCATAAATGGGGGCCGGGAGTAAAAATAGATCTAGAGTTTGTAGATGGCAAATATTTCAAACATTTAAGACCTTTTGCGCCGGGAGCTTTCGAAGAGCTTTGTCCTAATCAAAACATCGCCAACCAACCAAAGTGATGTGTTATTGATTCAAGTTTTTTTTTAACAACGATTGTAAGGCAACGAAAGAACACGATGATGCCAGCCACATGCTAAAGAACTGGTTTAGACTATAGCAACAAAGTCAATGTCACTTGCAACCGAGGAAGGTCACTTGCAACTGAGTAAATTGTTTATTGAACCCTTAACCAATAAGACATAAGCTTAGACGTTAGGTATCAATTCGGTACCGGACTAGGCCTAGTTTGTCAGTTTATATAGCTGACAAAAGTATATCACAGGCAGTGATGACATAGACTATAGGGCCTAATATAATATATGCTGATATAAGGACAAAGACGATCTGTGAGATTATATATACCTCACAGAATGTCAAACTATTTGAATATCCTACATTCCACAGTCAGTTCGTCAGCGTTTGGCGGCAATAGGGCTATACAGTTCTCGCGATCGGGCCACGAGACTTCAGTTTTGGGGACAAACAAACACACGTGCTCCATGTTGAAGTATAGGCAGCTATCAGGCAATTTCTTTCCAGGTTTATTCTAAAGACTATGAGTACCATTTCACTAAACATGGCTATGGGAGATATACGTTAAAATATTTCGAGGCGATGAAGCGCAGAACTTTAGGAATGTACAAGGAAAAATCCGTCTTCAAAACACACGAAAGCTAAAAATAACGTTCTAAATTTAGCCCTGCACCCGGGCTTTCGCAAGTTCCTCAAACAGCGAGTGACGTCACGTCGCGTGCCTCCGCGGTAACAAAAATGGCGAGAGCAAGTGATCGACTTAACCATTCCGCTGTCAAAATGTGCTGTGCATGGAGTAACAGCACACGGATGCGTCATTAAACCACATGGTAAAGATAAAATAAGACCAGTTGGTTGTTTTCGTATCACTTTTGGATCACGAAAAAACCAAGTTTCTTTATTTTTGTAAGTTTTCTGTTTGAAGCGTTGCGCCAACGTTGTCACCGGGGAAAATCCGTGTGACGTCATAATGCCTCGTTTTCGTAGGAAATGCGAAAAAACGTTAGTTTCTCAGTCGTATTGTCCCGTCGTAACAAATATTCGTCATTGTGATGGCGCAAACGAATAAAAAATATGTCGTCTATCCGTTTTGTGAAGCTATATTTCTTAAATATTCTTAATCATATCTCTAGACCTTCCGCAATAGACCCACCCCTCGGCGCCTGGCTTTTGCGCAGTTAGTCTGGTTCCCAGTCTCTCTCTTTGCGTAACATACACGTCACGCCCTCGTCACAGATAGTCCGGATACCAGTGTGCGCAGAGATTCTAAACTCGTTCCGAACACGTGCTTCGTTTGTTTGTCCCCAAAATGAGTAAACCGGAAGTCTAAGCGAACGAGACTTTATAGCCCTATACTTACAGCCTGGCATCATTGCCTATTCGATATTTTTGTGAGGTATATAAAATAAGAGTTTATGCGTTAGCACATCTCTATGGGTGTTAGACTATTGTGAGTTACATAAACTGACTGTTCACCAGTATTTCTTAGCTTACGCTCTGAATCTGTGCAGACAGTTCTTCAGCATGTGGCGGTTATAGGCTCCCATCATCGTGTCCTTTCGTTGCATTATATGCGAGGAAGACATTTTGTGAGGTACATAAACTGAGATTTGGCCAGCTAGTTGTTGGGTGTTTCATAACATGACCGCAAGTGTGTCCGATTCTTTTTTTTTGTATTGAACATTTAAACTAACTGCTAGTCAGGTGTCGTTGTAAATATCCTCGCATTTGTACAAGCAAGCGGGTCTTTAGTTAAATAGGTTAACAGTTAGTCAGCGTTTGGCGGCAATACTTACAGCCTGGCATCATTGCCTATTCGATATTTTTGTGAGGTATATAAAGTAAGAGTTCATGTGTTAGCACATCTCTACGAGTGAAATAGTATTTTGAGGTATATAAACTGACTGTTCGCTAAGTATTTCTTAGCTTAAGCTCTGAATCTGTGCAGGTGGAATGTAGGATATTCAAATATTAGTTCGTAAGTTAAGGTATGTTGTAGCTTGGCGCTTGTCAAAAAGATGACATTTTGTGAGGTATATATAGTAAGAGTTCAATTGTTAGCACATCCGCTCTTCAAGCCTACAATAATAGGATCATCAAAACTACGACTATTCATTCATGTGTGCCATGATAGATATACATCACACACACACACTACAGGGATCCTTGTACATGTAATTAGTTGCCTTTTATAACGAAAGTTGTCCATACTTTTGGATATTGTGACGTACTTATGGTTCCAATGATTGTCTGGTTCTGTGTGCAAGATATTTCTCTCCACGTTATGTATACCTCATGGAAGATTAAGTGGAGTGGTAATCTAAATGTAGAGCGCTGCTTTGTATATATGCGGTTGGTCCTTTGTTCTTCACATTTAAAGCTTTGGATTATTGAACCAGTTGTTGCAATTTGTACAATGATAAATCGAGTGCATCTACAAGGCACATGGCTTGGTATATAACTTCCCACAAAGGCACGTATCTCGTTTTTGCTAAAAGCATCTCTATTTTGCGTACTGTTGTCACACAAAAGACTTAATTAAGGTTGGCAAATGTTCTTAAAATGCTACAAAAATGGCATGCGCCATATTTAGTGTGGCTTATGCAGGGCATTTGAGAATCTACCTGTGAGGTCTTCGCACGTTGGTCCCTGGTATCCCTGTGGACAGCTACAGCTGACGCCTCCGCCGCTCACGCTGCACGTCCCTCCGTTCTGGCAGGGGTTGTCCACGCACAGATCTGTGGAAAGGACACACATTAAGCCCAGATAGAAGTGCAAAAGTCGCGGTCACCGTTACATCGCTTAACCTATACGTGGTGATGCATCTGTGAGTTATTACACCCTTTAAAGACAACGCCCACGACGAATTAAAGTGATCAGGCAAGATAACGTAAGCAAGGTATTAAGATAAGATAAGATGGACTGGGATAGGGTGTATTTCAGGGGCGGATCCAGGAGTGGTGTGGACTGGGATAGGGTGCATTTCAAGGGCGATTCCAGGAGTGGTGTGGTGTGGACTATGATAGGGTGTATTTTAAGGGGGATCCTGGAGTGGTTTGGACTAGGATAGGGTGTATTTCAAAGGCTGATCCAGGAGTGGTGTGGACTGGGATAGGGTGTAGTTCAAGGGCAGATCCAGGAGAGGTTATCGTAACTTAATCAACTTTATCCCACACAAGATACCATATAACGTAGGCATATATGTGTATATTTTCGCTCTTCAAGCCTACAATAATAGGGTCATCAAAACTACGACTATTCATTCATGTGTGCCATGATAGATATACATCACACACACACACTACAGGGATCCTTGCACATGTAATTAGTTGCCTTTTATAACGAAAGTTGTCCATACTTTTGGATGTTGTGACGTACTTATAGTTCCAATGATTGTCTGGTTCTGTGTGCAAGATATTTATATTTCTCTCAACGTTATGTATACCTCATGGAAGATTAAGTGGAGTGGTAATCTAAATGTAGAGCGCTGCTTTGTATATATGCGGTTGGTCCTTTGTTCTTCACATTTAAAGCTTTGGATTATTGAACCAGTTGTTGCAATTTGTACAATGATAAATCGAGTGCATCTACAAGGCACATGGCTTGGTATATAACTTCCCACAATGGCACGTATCTCGTTTTTGCTAAAAGCATCTCTATTTTGCGTACTGTTGTCACACAAAAGACTTAATTAAGGTTGGCAAATGTTCTTAAAATGCTACAAAAATGGCATGCGCCATATTTAGTGTGGCTTATGCAGGGCATTTGAGAATCTACCTGTGAGGTCTTCGCACGTTGGTCCCTGGTATCCCTGTGGACAGCTACAGCTGACGCCTCCGCCGCTCACGCTGCACGTCCCTCCGTTCTGGCAGGGGTTGTCCACGCACAGATCTGTGGAAAGGACACACATTAAGCCCAGATAGAAGTGCAAAAGTCGCGGTCACCGTTACATCGCTTAACCTATACGTGGTGATGCACCAGTGAGTTATTACACCCTTTAAAGACAACGCCCACGACGAATTAAAGTGATCAGGCAAGATAACGTAAGCAAGGTATTAAGATAAGATAAGATGGACTGGGATAGGGTGTATTTCAGGGGCGGATCCAGGAGTGGTGTGGACTGGGATAGGGTGCATTTCAAGGGCGATTCCAGGAGTGGTGTGGTGTGGACTATGATAGGGTGTATTTTAAGGGGGATCCTGGAGTGGTTTGGACTAGGATAGGGTGTATTTCAAAGGCTGATCCAGGAGTGGTGTGGACTGGGATAGGGTGTAGTTCAAGGGCAGATCCAGGAGAGGTTATCGTAACTTAATCAACTTTATCCCACACAAGATACCATATAACGTAGGCTGATATGTGTATATTTTCGCTCTTCAAGCCTACAATAATAGGGTCATCAAAACTACGACTATTCATTCATGTGTGCCATGATAGATATACATCACACACACACACTACAGGGATCCTTGCACATGTAATTAGTTGCCTTTTATAACGAAAGTTGTCCATACTGTTGGATGTTGTGACGTACTTATAGTTCCAATGATTGTCTGGTTCTGTGTGCAAGATATTTATATTTCTCTCAACGTTATGTATACCTCATGGAAGATTAAGTGGAGTGGTAATCTAAATGTAGAGCGCTGCTTTGTATATATGCGGTTGGTTATTTGTTCTTCACATTTAAAGCTTTGGATTATTGAACCAGTTGTTGCAATTTGTTCAATGATAAATCGAATCCATCTACAAGGTACATGGCTTGGTATATAACTTCCCACAAAGGCACGTATCTCGTTTTTGTTAAAAGCATCTCTATTTTGCGTACTGTTGTCACACAAAAGACTTAATTAAGGTTGGCAAATGTTCTTAAAATGCTACAAAAATGGCATGCACCATATTTAGTGTGGCTTATGCAGGGCATTTGAGAATCTACCTGTGAGGTCTTCGCACGTTGGTCCCTGGTATCCCTGTGGACAGCTACAGCTGACGCCTCCGCCGCTCACGCTGCACGTCCCTCCGTTCTCGCACGGCTTGTAAACGCACAGATCTGTGGAAAGGACACACATTAAGCCCAGATAGAAGTGCAAAAGTCGCGGTCACCGTTACATCGCTTAACCTATATGTGGTGATGCACCAGTGAGTTATTACACTCTTTAAAGACAACGCCCACGACGAATTAAAGTGATCAGGCAAGATAACGTAAGCAAGGTATTAAGATAAGATAAGATGGACTGGGATAGGGTGTATTTCAGGGGGGATCCTGGACTGGTTTGGACTAGGATAGGGTGTATTTCAAAGGCTGATCCAGGAGTGGTGTGGACTGGGATAGGGTGTAGTTCAAGGGCAGATCCAGGAGAGGTTATCGTAACTTAATCAACTTTATCCCCCACAAGATACCATATAACGTAGGCTGATATGTGTATATTTTCGCTCTTCAAGCCTACAATTATAGGGTCATCAAAACTACGACTATTCATTCATGTGTGCCATGATAGATATACATCACACACACACACTACAGGGATCCTTGTACATGTAATTAGTTGCCTTTTATAACGAACGTTGTCCATACTTTTGGATATTGTGACGTACTTATGGTTCCAATGATTGTCTGGTTCTGTGTGCAAGATATTTCTCTCAACGTTATGTATACCTCATGGAAGATTAAGTGGAGTGGTAATCTAAATGTAGAGCGCTGCTTTGTATATATGCGGTTGGTCCTTTGTTCTTCACATTTAAAGCTTTGGATTATTGAACCAGTTGTTGCAATTTGTACAATGATAAATCGAGTGCATCTACAAGGCACATGGCTTGGTATATAACTTCCCACAATGGCACGTATCTCGTTTTTGCTAAAAGCATCTCTATTTTGCGTACTGTTGTCACACAAAAGACTTAATTAAGGTTGGCAAATGTTCTTAAAATGCTACAAAAATGGCATGCGCCATATTTAGTGTGGCTTATGCAGGGCATTTGAGAATCTACCTGTGAGGTCTTCGCACGTTGGTCCCTGGTATCCCTGTGGACAGCTACAGCTGACGCCTCCGCCGCTCACGCTGCACGTCCCTCCGTTCTGGCAGGGGTTGTCCACGCACAGATCTGTGGAAAGGACACACATTAAGCCCAGATAGAAGTGCAAAAGTCGCGGTCACCGTTACATCGCTTAACCTATACGTGGTGATGCACCAGTGAGTTATTACACCCTTTAAAGACAACGCCCACGACGAATTAAAGTGATCAGGCAAGATAACGTAAGCAAGGTATTAAGATAAGATAAGATGGACTGGGATAGGGTGTATTTCAGGGGCGGATCCAGGAGTGGTGTGGACTGGGATAGGGTGCATTTCAAGGGCGATTCCAGGAGTGGTGTGGTGTGGACTATGATAGGGTGTATTTTAAGGGGGATCCTGGAGTGGTTTGGACTAGGATAGGGTGTATTTCAAAGGCTGATCCAGGAGTGGTGTGGACTGGGATAGGGTGTAGTTCAAGGGCAGATCCAGGAGAGGTTATCGTAACTTAATCAACTTTATCCCACACAAGATACCATATAACGTAGGCATATATGTGTATATTTTCGCTCTTCAAGCCTACAATAATAGGGTCATCAAAACTACGACTATTCATTCATGTGTGCCATGATAGATATACATCACACACACACACTACAGGGATCCTTGCACATGTAATTAGTTGCCTTTGATAACGAAAGTTGTCCATACTTTTGGATGTTGTGACGTACTTATAGTTCCAATGATTGTCTGGTTCTGTGTGCAAGATATTTATATTTCTCTCAACGTTATGTATACCTCATGGAAGATTAAGTGGAGTGGTAATCTAAATGTAGAGCGCTGCTTTGTATATATGCGGTTGGTTCTTTGTTCTTCACATTTAAAGCTTTGGATTATTGAACCAGTTGTTGCAATTTGTACAATGATAAATCGAATGCATCTACAAGGCACATGGCTTGGTATATAACTTCCCACAAAGGCACGTATCTCGTTTTTGTTAAAAGCATCTCTATTTTGCGTACTGTTGTCACACAAAAGACTTAATTAAGGTTGGCAAATGTTCTTAAAATGCTACAAAAATGGCATGCACCATATTTAGTGTGGCTTATGCAGGGCATTTGAGAATCTACCTGTGAGGTCTTCGCACGTTGGTCCCTGGTATCCCTGTGGACAGCTACAGCTGACGCCTCTGCCGCTCACGCTGCACGTCCCTCCGTTCTCGCACGGCTTGTCCACGCACAGATCTGTGGAAAGGACACACATTAAGCCCAGATAGAAGTGCAAAAGTCGCGGTCACCGTTACATCGCTTAACCTATATGTGGTGATGCACCAGTGAGTTATTACATCCTTTAAAGACAACGCCCACGACGAATTAAAGTTATCAGGCAAGATAACGTAAGCAATGTATTAAGATAAGATAAGGTAAAGGTCAGATAATGTATAATAAGATGATATAAGTTAAGGTAATATAAGGAAAGCTAATATACGGTAAGATGATATAAAGTAGGGTCATATAAGGTACTTGATATAAAGTAGGGTAATATCAGGTAGATGATATAAGGTAAGCTAATATACGGTAAGATGATATAAAATAAGATAAGATAATATAGGCTACGTAATGTAAGGTAAGCTAATATACGGTAAGATGATATAAAGTAGGGTAATACCAGGTAGATGATATAAGGTAAGCTAATATACGGTAAGATGATATAAAATAAGATAATATAAACGAAGTAGTATAAGGTAAGCTAATATACGGAAATGATATAATGTAAGCTAATATAGAGTACATGGTAAGGTAATATAAGGTGAGATAATGTAAGGTAAAATAACAAAGATAAGATACGATATAAGTGAGATAATGTGAGGGTACATGTGGCAATCCGCGAATCAAGACAATGACAACCTGGACTGCGAAGAATTAATACGATAAGGTAAGAGTGAGACACAGTAAGGTACAGGTAAGATAAGGCAAAGGTGTGGTAAAGGTATGGTTAACGTATGGTGAAGTTGGGGTAAAGGTATGGATAACATATGTGAAGGTGGGGTAACGGCATGGATGACATGTGTAAATGTGGGGTAAAGGTATGGGTAACGTATGGCAAAAATCACGTTAAGGTATGGGTAATATATGTAAAGGTGGGGTAAAAGGTATGAGTAACATATGTAAAGGTGGGATAAAGGTATGGGTAACATATGTGAAGGTGGGGTAAAGGTATGGGTAACATATGTGAAGGTGGGATAAAGGTATGGGTAACATATGTGAAGGTCGGGTAAAGGTATGGGTAACATATGTAAAGGTATGGGTAACATATGTAAAGGTATGGGTAACATATGTAAAGGTCGGGTAAAGGTATGGGTAACATATGTGAAGGTGGGGTAAAGGTATGGGTAACATATGTAAAGGTAAGGTAAAGGTATGAGTAACACATGGCAAAGGTGGGGTAAAGGCTTGGGTAACATATGGTAAAGGTGGGGTCAACGTATGGTTAACCTATGATAAATGAAATAGAAAGTTATGGGTAAGATATTGGGCAAATCATTTAGGGTGTTGTAGGCGAAGGTAATGGAAGTTGAGATAAGAAAGGCTAAGTAATACTGCATGCCCTGCATCGAGGAAAGAAAATTAAACAGAAATTTAAACTGAAACCTTAGCTTCTGAGGCCCATAAACAACGAATTACTATTATGTCATAAAAGTGGCGACTCAACAAATGCGTACCCACTGCACTCCTGGGCTTCTGACTGAATATCATGTGTACAGGTTTACTTGATACAATATTCATTGGGTTGAAACTGACTCTCCACTGTGCTGTACAGTTAGATATCTTGCGCACATCTCTATTGGTGGCTGACACGTTGTAATATTTGTT
Organism: Arenicola marina; assembly: GCA_964019135.1. Classification (NCBI taxonomy): domain Eukaryota; kingdom Metazoa; phylum Annelida; class Polychaeta; family Arenicolidae; genus Arenicola; species Arenicola marina. Next base: position 6,737,783 of record OZ025253.1, on the reverse strand, counting down.
GAGTACAAGAAACAATGAAGTATCCTCAGCATAGAGATGCATTTTACATTCTACACTTTCCGCAAATCATTAACATGCATAATAAATAGAAGAGGGTCTAAAAGACAAACTTGTGGAAGCCCTGCATTGGTGCCTCTCCAGTCCGAACATACGGCTTTCATAACAACTCTTGTAACAACAGTAACTGCGACACTGTCGCAAACAATATACAGACTGATATCCCCATGCTTTGTAGCAAGGTTCCCGCACGGTGGCGCTACGCAAGCTAGCTTTTACCGCTGTTGTCGGAGGAGGCAAATTTCAAGATTCTTGAAAAACGGTCAGATCAGTTGTAATTTCTTATTTCAACATTATAGTTTTCAAGACTAAAACATAAAAATAACGAGCTGTGTATATTTAATAGAGCAAAAAACATCTTGCACCCTTTCAAGAACGCTATATATAGCTATATAGACCAAATCTGCCCACCAGAGACGGTCTGGCAACGTGAGCCAGGCCCCAGTATAATAACCGATGTCTGCACGAGGTAGACGGTATATTCTCGCTGCAAAATTGCCTCACTAGATGGACGCACACTTTATCAGTTAACTACGAAATGGCTCACAAGGGGGCAGCACTATATTACTAGAGTCGTGTTGAGGCAGACTAGCCCATATAGGCGGCGATGGTGGATGCGTCGCTGTTGCAAAAATCGTCGTCACAGCAGGTCTTGCAGGTGGTCTTTCCGCCCGGCACACACCTGATCCCCCCCGGGACGACACAAGTCTTGTCGAAGCAGCCCTTGGTGTAGAGGAGTCCGCCTCTCCGTCTTCGAACCGTCATCTTGCACGTCTCCCCCTCAGCACAGCTCGAGGTCGGCGAGTTGTTGCATTCCTCCTCAGATGACATCTTGTTACACGTGTGACATTCCAGTGCTGCGAAAAGTAAATACAACAGGATACAGATTGCATGATATATCTGAGCTTGACCTATTTTATCATTAATATTACTTACACGTAAGCTAAATGAAAACAAATTAATTCCCTGGGATAGATGTTGCCGCTACTTTCTATCAGAAATATTTTTTTAGGATATGTGCACTCGATTTAGGCGCCTTTACGCGGACCCTGATAGCAGGGTCGTTTCATTGACGGAATACTGAAGATGGATAGAGACCGATCCTTGCAGTAATATAGTTGCACTGTTGCTTCAGTCAATGATACTGAATGACAATATTAATGTGATGTTATGTAATACAGTGACACGCACACAGGTTCCTAAAGTAAAGGTTCTCGCGGTATGCGTGCATGTGGTTCAGGGCAAAAAGCACTTGGTGGTAATTATTGTGACCGACACAAACGCCGGCTCCAACTGGAAACAAAATAACTGGAAGACATAAGTAAGTGGGGTCTTATCTGCCCCCCCCCCCCCTGCCTTTTCCCACGCCCGCATTCATAATTTACTTACATTTCAGAGCGTTATCTCACGGGAAATCTTACGGGAAATCAATTAAATCCCCTTCATTGTTAGCACGGGAGAGGAACATGTGACTGCCCAAATAAAATGTTCTAAACTTAGAGACAATACGCGCACTTGCTCGAGCAAAAGCGGCATGACTATTTATTCTTTTCGCCTAAATCAACTAAATAAGAATTAATTAGTTAACGGTACTTACCTGATCCACAGTGCTCCGACATCAATCCAAGCAGTAGTACGATGATTGCCACCAAATGTCTCCCCATCTTGAAGCTTGTAGCGGATTGCGACGTGCAGATGCTCTCCCCAATGCGTTGTGGTGGACGACCTAAGCTTGGCCTATTTATGCCCCATCTCACTGGCATCGTGCCCGTGTAAAACCTCCGTTGCCCAACAGGGGCTAAGATCTTACCTGCAAGCCCAGACGGGTGGGGAGGGGTGGGGGGGGGGGTGAAGGGGGGTCAGGCGCTCTAGGCCAATGAGAATGCTTGTGGTTGTTATTGAACTACTGGCTGCAGGAGGGTGGGCGGTGGAGGGGGTGAGGCGCTCTAGGCCAATGAGAATGCTTGTGGTTGTTATTGAACTACTGGCTGCAGGAGGGTGGGGGGTGGAGGGGGTGAGGCGTCTGGCCGTACAGCTGCGCGCCCAGACGGGTAAGAACTTAGCCCCTTATCACAAAATACGTTGTCAGACGATGACGCCATCTCGACATCTCGCAAAGACCAAAATAATACCCAGGATGCATTGCACATGCAGTGGCGCCTCACGGTGGCAAAATTGGAACTACGATTAGCGAAGTGGTCTATTGCTGAGCGAGCGAAGTTGGGGCCGCGGAACCAGGCCAGGGGGGGGGGGGGGAGGGGCACAGTGATACAATCTTGCGGCGGGGGTGGGGGGGGGAGGGGAGCTGAACAAAATTGCGACCAAAGGTTCCATTATTTTTGATCACCGTAGGGGGCACAGATTTTGCAAAAGGGGGGGCACAGTTATATTTTAGGGTCTGAAAGGGGGGGGCGCATAGGGGGCACGGACACGCCCATGGTAGGTGTCCGTGCCCCGAAAACACTATTTATTGCGTTATTCATTGCGCACTCTATATATGTACATCGTATACGGAAAATGAAATAGCTACAGACAGTATGAAATAAGAAACAGTAAAATAATAAGAGGGAATTCGTAGGAAAAAGCATGCAACATTTTTCGATCCCCGGTTCCGCGGTAAAGCACCGCCCCCCCCCCCCCCCCCCCTTTTTCACCGCCAAAATCCGCTCGGTCGTGTCGGGGCGTTTCACCGCCAAAATCCGCTCGGTCGTGTCGGGGCGTTTTACCAACAAAATCCGCTCGGTCAGGCCGTGTTACGGCCAAAATCCGCTCGGAAGGGGTATTTTATCGGGCAATTAACGTACGCCCTTACGCCGGGAGCTTTCGAAACTCCCGGCGTAAGGGCGTACGTGCGTACTGCTGGGTAAGATCGAGGTACCTGCATGTTTAGCCAGCAAAGATGCATGGTACCAGCGTGGCACAAGTGACTCACCCTCCAGAGGGCGCATGTTGATAACTAAGCTGGTACTAGAGTGCCAAAGAAGTCACTTTTTAAATGCTCCTCTAGAGGGCCAGGTTCGTCTTTCCATGAGAGCAGAGGAGCTTGCCGAACGCCGCTGTGCGGGGAGCTGTGAAACTAGGATACACGCACCAGCCATGCGACATGCTTGGGCAGAGTAAATATGCTGATATGCAAGTGTGCGGTTTCTGCACAAATTTTAGTGTTTATGTGTGTCATATTTGACCCTAAATGGCTTGTATTAGTATCTCATTGCAACAATAACATATTTGTGGGACGCGTTTGATCCTGTATTAGCATTTTAGTGCAGTGTCAGTTGGTTATCATCTGTTGGCTGTTATCTAAACGGGGTACGTGGGATATGGTCCTGCAAGCAAGCCGCTGTGGCTACCGCCAACCACGGGCACTCGGTTCCTGAGATGGAAGTCCTACGGCCTGTGTATACCCTATATATAATTTGTTATATATACGGCCTGTGTATACCCTATATATAATTTGTTATATATAGGGTATACACAGGCCGTAGGACTTCCATCTCACGAACCGAGTGCCCATGCTACCAACAGTTCCGCGACTGGACCCATATCGGAGCGGACTACGTTACATCTATGGAACTAGGTCCGCCAATGTTTTTGGCCGCCGATGGTTATGGCCGCTGGTGGCCGCTCGTGGGGGATGGGGTAGGTGGCGACGGGTGGGGGTGTTTGCTGTGGGGGCTTGGTTGGTCAGTTGGTCGTGGGGTGGAGTGGCAAACTTGAAAGGAAGGATTACGATTAAGTTACTCTCGAGATCGTTCCACCTGCCCGCTGGCCAGGACGGGGTCTTAATTAACACTGATTAAGCGGCTTAACAGTCTGGGGGACGTCGGCCTGGGGCTTAGCAGGGACGTCGGCCTGGGGCTTAGCAGACATGTCGGCCTGGGGCACATCGGGCATGGGCATGTCGGCCTGGGGCTTGGCAGAGACGTCAGCCTGGGACACATTAGGCACATTGGCCTGGGGCTTGGCAGGGACATCGTCGGGCACGTCGGCCTGGGACATGTTAATGTCACTTTATTTATCTTCTTCTTCTTACACGTCTTCCACGTGTCACTTCACACCCTGAAAATAACAGTCCACGATCTGTGCCTTGAAGTTGACTTGTCAGGTCTTCCACTTCACACGTTGAAAATAACAGTACACGATCTGTGCCTTGAAGTGGACACGTGTTGACACTTCATGCCCTGAAATAACGGTACACAATTAGCAGTATTAGACAATGATGGTCCATGCTAATCCCCGGACACCCCCGCCCCCCCCCCCCCCACCCCCGCCGGGCTTGCTGGGGTTGTCAGCTTGTCCAGGACAAGTTAGTTGACAAGTAAACATCTATTTAGCTGGACAGATATACAGTGCATATGTTGTATATGTTCCAAATTTTTTATTTTTGTTCTTTTGTTGGCTTTAGCTGGTTCATCATGGCGTGATCTTGATGAACCTGAATTCCTTCAAACAATGGGTATCTTACCTGCTTAGATCTACATGTCATCTGGTCAAATCTTACAAATTTAAAATAAGTAGCGAAAAAGTAGTGACAAAATAAAACTTAGTCCCAATTTTATCTGCAAACCTCTCAAATAGTCATACTAATCATGATGCAGCTATATGAATTGAGTATATTGTGATACCAAAACGCATTTATATATAATATATGATGTAACACGACGCCAACGCAATGGCGGTCGGCCACAACACAGTGAAGCTGAATCGTAGACGACACGCCGAAAACATGCTTGTACCTTTCTTCAAACTGTCCTAATTTTATCTGCAAAATTCTCAAATAGTCACACTAACCATGATGCATCGATATGAATTCCTTATATCACGATACCTAACCTATTTATATATAATGTCGTCTAACTGGAAGTCGTCCAACTGGAAGTACCAAAATGGGGTGTCGTCCAAGTGGAAGTCGTCCAACTGGAAGTAATCCGTACCGATCTACTGTGTAGTCAAGTGCAGTTGCTGGGCAAGAAACTGCTGCACCATTATATTTCAAATATATATGGTAAGTTATCCATCAAGAGGGCATTGCTTAACACTTCAAGTGGCAGGCAGCAAGATTCCATCCCAACTCTGCATTCAGCTTGCAGTGTGTATGCCACATGCTATTGTAGAGATTATTCTTATTCTTATCGTGGAGGCTCCTGTGCAGCTGTTTCTAACAACTTGACGCTTGGGTCGTCATATGCCCAGTGGCTCACTGATAACGCTCTCAACCAAGCCACAGTTAAGGAGTTAGGAATTGGACCGTGCGCAATGGCAGAAAACCGATTCGCATGTGATTACGCTAAACGTGGCACTTCAGCCTGCAAGAAGTGGCCAAGGTAGTCACCAACCCCTTTGGCGATGACGGCGGTGACATGAAGCAGTACTTCCATCCTAAATGCCTGTTTGAGACATTTGTCAGGGCACGAGCCACTACAAAGATCATTGGAGACCTTGATGACATTGAGGGCCATGGGGAGCTGACCAAGGAAGATAAAGAAACAGTTTCTGAGCTTATCACGGGCAAGTCACCTGTCAATCAATTAAAGTAAATTTGGCAGTACAAACAACTGTTGCTGCAAAGTTGATTGCACATTTGGCATGATGATTGTTAGTATGCTTAGACTGTATTACTGTCAGTAACTAGCTCTTGTCTGTGATATCTGCATTCCTATCCAACTCCTATAAGGAAACCATTCATGTTTATGTTAACGTGTTTCTTTTGAATCCTACTATTTTATTTTAGATACACTTAAGAAGAAGGGGACCCCAAAGAAAGCTACCCCGAAAAAAACTACTCCTAAAAAAGAAACAGAAAAGACCACCCCATCCAAGACCACTCATGGCAAGTTACCTTTCGGAGGAACAAAGACGTCACAAGGTTTGTAAATTGTACAGTAAACAGTTAAGCTAACAGCTTCACATGGCAGTGTCGACGGCGCAGGGCCCTCCATATCAATCACATACTCCAGCCAGTCTCAAAATCATATGCCAGAGAAACTGTTGTTTAAATTGGCATTGACACTTTATTTTAATCAAGCACTGCCACTTTTATTTGTTCACTTCATCATAAACATAGAACTGCACCCTCTACTAGGAAAGTAGAAACATTATTTTTTTTCAAATGTAAATGTCTGAAGCCGCTAAAGCTGCTGCCAATGATAGGACGGCAAAATCCCCTGCTTAATGGCTTCAGACCAACATACCCGTGTTCGTTCCTCGATCATCATCCTGCTAGTTTCGCATCACTTTCATGTCATCGGTTCAGAAATCTCATTAGCCTGGTTTATTTCGTCTATGGGTGAAAGTGTAGCCCAAAATCCCAATTCCTTCGTGAATAGACCAATCTATACTCCGACACCAAGCCCCGTCCACGATTGCAGTCTTTTTTTTCCTTTATTGTGAGTATGAAATGGACCATAAGAGCTAATGGTAGTACAAGTGAGAAGTGTTCATCTCTGAAACTGAGAGGAACGTGACGTGCTGCTTTGTTTGTCCGGCTTGTTTGTCCGACGCAACGCACGTGGAAGACTTTGTTCACCACACATGATTGGATGACAGCAACGGTGACGTCATTAAGTTATTGACAGCCTGGATCCGTTTTTTTTGAAAGGTAATGACGATGGTGACGCACGAGGCGCCGGGGCCGAGCAGGCCGTCCGCTGCCTCAGCCGATCCCGCCGCGGCTGAAAAGGATGACGCTTTCCGGCAGTTCCGGCGTCTGTGCGCCGACATGGCGGAGGAGAGCAGCTACACGGGGAAGACCGGTAGCGGCTTATGGCTAACGAGTGAGGCGCCTGCTGCCGCTCTGACTATGTGAGGCGTCGTACCCACACGCACGCTGCTCCACTGATACACACTCGAGCCGCACCGCACGCGAGCGCTCACAGCGACTGACACTACAGTAAGAACTGCAATTTGCTGCATGGAACGCGCACACAGGCCCTGCTCGTTAGCCTCAAGCCACTACCGGGAAGACCAAGCTCGTCAAGGACTTCATCAAGAGAGGCGCCTCTGGGGACGGCTACTGCGGCGACCTGTACCTGCTGATCAAGCTGCTTATGCCAGGGGTTGTCAAGACCGTGTATAATCTGAAGGACAAGCAGTTAGTGAAAGTATTCAGCCAGGTAAATCTTTCACATGCTGCACTCTAAAGATACTTTGTGTTATTTTCAGGCGATTTATATTTAGTGGCTGATGTATAATCTCTTGTTTATTGTAGTAATATGATGTGCGTGCTCTACTTTGTTTGCGTGTCATAGGTATTTGGAACCAGCCTGGAGGAGATGGTAGAGGACTTGGAACAAGGCGACGTGGCGGAGACTGTGAAGCAGTTCTTTGAGAAGAGTCGGGTTGTTCAGCCCCAGAAGAAGAGCCTTCTCTCCAATCACGTGGTCGATGAGTTGCTAAGCGACCTGTCCGCAGTAACCAAGGAAGATGAGCAGCAGCGCGTGCTCACCAAAATTGCTAAAAAGTAACTTTGGTTAATTGTTGATTTTCAGGTTCTGTTTAGGCTATCAGTTTAACTATTGTATAATGGCAAAGTAAAAGTCGGGACCAGCAGCCGGGGTGATGGTGCTGGGTCACTAAATAATATTTTTGCACCCCAGATTGAAAAGCCGTTATTAGAAGTAGTTGCAGCTTTTGCATAATTTGCAATAGACCAATATATTTAGCGATCGTTTTTTTTATTTTTCAAATACGCTACATTCAAATATCGCGATCAATGACTAATTCTCATTTGAAATAACATTGATGAATTGCTATTTTGCATCTGTACTGTTTGCGGCTCCAGACTAGATTGGTGTATTTAGCTGTTTTCTCTTGACTTCAGGAGCACGGCCAACGACTTGAAGATGATCGTTCGTCTCATTAAACATGACCTCCGCATCAATGCCGGCGCCAAGCACGTGTAAGCGATGCATTATTCTCATTGGTCCCACTCAAGTCTGCGGCAATGACCGCTCGACACGAGAGTCATCGTCTGGCATATTAAAGGAAACAACAAATTATTGCGACTCTTGCGAACGTCTTTCTAATGGAAACAATTCAGGATGAAACACTTAATCAGTTTATATGCGTTCGAGCGAAAATGTTAAAAAAAAAATTGAAGAAGAAAGAATAGTTGTATCTACATGTACACATAGGCTAGGTCAAGCCCGTGACACAGGCCTGTAGCATTACAGTACGACGACCATTGCTATCTGCGTGATGTGGTTTCAGACTGGACGCCTTGGATGCCAACGCGTACGAGGCGTTCAAGGCGTCCCGTAACCTGCGTGACGTAGTCGACCGCGTGCTGCGGAACCAGTCCAAACCGGGCATGAAGAAGGATCTGAGCGTAAAGGCCTCGCTGATGACCCCCATTCAGCCCATGCTGGTGAGTGGCCGGAGAGGGCCCGGGGTGTACAGGGGCGGGGGGTGGGGCTAGGATGTTGGTGCAAGGCTCAGTTGTTGTCGGCAGCGTTGTTCATTTAGGGATGAGTGCCAGGTGATAATTTATTGTGTTCTTTTGTTTATATTGGAAGAATTAGACAACCCGTTAGTGAATATTATTGAGGCCTCGGGTTCGTTTGGTCTACCTCGATGTGTAACAATGTGTACACAACCGCTCATACGAGTGCGATGTAATAATACACAGCTTCTGTCATATTAATTATATCATTGTCATTGTGTGTTGTTTTATTTCATTTATTTCATTTATATCATTGTCAATTGTGTGTTGTTCGGTATTGACCCAACTGGAGGTAACGGGCGATACAACATTAATCTACACATATCGTCACCGGTGCCGAAAAGGTTGATAGCATTCTCTCCTTGTATCCGTTCTTCTTTATTTGCGCCTCCAGTCTGTTGTTGATTTGATTTGATTGGGTTTTAACGGAACTTTCAGCCTGTAAGGCTATATCGTGACAGTGAATGTTGTTGAAGTTGGCGTTCTGTTCTTGCCAGGCCGAAGCCTGCAAGTCGGTGAGCCAGGCGTTCAAACGCTGTCCCAACGGAATGTACGCCGAGATCAAGTATGACGGCGAGCGTGTTCAACTCCACAAGAACGGAGACACCTTCAGCTACTTCAGCCGCAGTCTAAAACCAGTTCAACCTCACAAGGTAGGATAGTATTAGCTAGGCATGCTGAGCATTGGTTGAGTGGTATGGTATCGGACAGTTTATCCGCCTTAACGTTGATTTTAGGGAGTTAATCCGATGCGTTTTCGCGCTACTAATACGCATCCAGATCCCGTTAAAGGGGGCCGGCCCTGTAGCTCAGTGGGCTAGAGCGCTCACATTGCGTGCTCTGGTCACCTGAGAGCTTAACGGCACGTGGATCGGTGGTTCGAGCCCCGCTGTGGCCATGTCTGTGTGGTCGCCGGATAAAGACCCCATGTCTTTCTTGTAAAGAGTAGGGGGTTACCCCGGGGGACATGGCTCTACTCTCCCTTCCTTCTCCCATTGACGCGATATGACCAAAAGTGGTTAAAGCGTCCTGAATATACAACCAACCAGATCCCATTAAAGGAAACAGGTTTCTGGTTTTCACTCCCGCTCAGCACATCAATAAGGCGGCAGTCATTCAAGTCGTTCATGATGCCACTGGTTCAAGCAGATCATGTATATATGACCCGTGGTATTTTTGAAGCAGTTTTTTTTAGTACGTTGTCCAAACATGTGATATGCATGTGTATATTGAAGAGGTAAACCATAACACGTAGACAACTTTGCACCATTCACATTCCTTAGGCGTTATGACATATATATTTGATGCTTACTGAGGCTTCCTAAATGATATGTACTTTCCGATTTCTCGCTGTCAATCTGTATTTCGTTTAATGCACAGGTCAACCATTTCAAGGACTACATCCCAAAGGCTTTTCCTACCGGAAGTGACATCATTTTGGATTGCGAGGTGCTCATGATTGACACGAACACCGGAAATCCGCTTCCGTTTGGCACCCTAGGGGTTCATAAGGTCGGTGTGCCAGCTAAATAGCACTAAGTAGCGTCGGATGTAAAAACAGTAATAATAAGTTAATGGTTTGCAAAGAGTAGGTTCATCCTTGATTGTACTGAAGATCCGAAATCGGTGACTGTTTCTCATGTCATTCATTCATTACGCCCATGAGGTATCTCGGTCCAGTTTGGCCCAATGTTAGCTCTAAATCATTTATTTGACCAATTTAGTGATGTGTGGCAGCAGCAAAGCATTTGCCCTTGTCTTCTCGTATTAAATTGTCGTGGTTTATTTCTGTTCAAATACTAAATATAAGTTGTCCTGTGGTTAAATAAATGGGTTCCCCCTCTGTTAGAGAATGATACCATTGTTCATATTGTACAAGTTCCAAACATTGTATTTCGTCCAAATCACGGTGGCGCATTGGTTAAATCACGGAGGGTAGGCGGCTGGAAACCTACCAGTGACACAGGCTTGTTCATGTATGTGCGATGGTTGGTGTATTCTTTCATTGTGCTAATAAATAAGTAACATTCCAAACATGTAATGGCAAATTGGCTAATATATAGGCCTAATCTAGCCTGAAGTACTTGCCGGTGACACGCAGGTCCAACATGAAACGAGAATGTAGGATCTAAGCTACTACAAACTGTTAGTAAATTAGAAATTTGCTAACAGCTGTACGTCCTATACACGACTTCGCAATTATACGCCATCTTGGAAAAATCGCGACTGGCGCAAAGAGTTATGGGAAATATTTTGGTGTTATCTTGACTTTTTCTATGAAGATAAATACCATATTTCCAAGTTATTGGCAAGGCATGTATAAAATTAATGAGCATATCTAATTTAAATTCAGATTACGTAACTTTTCCCTTACGTAGATGACATTATTTTATGTTTAAATGTCTAAAAAATACGTTGTCAGGCGATGACGCCATCTTGACATCTCGCAAAGACCAAAATAATACCCAGAATGCATTGCACATGCAGTGGCGCCTCACGGAGGCAAAATTGAAACTACGATTAGCGAAGTGGTCTATTCTCTGGTTTTTACAACTATATTAATGACCGGGGGATGGTAAGTGGTAACACACTTATTTGTTAGTTGTCATCCGCCCGTCTGAGTAAGACGATCGATTTGCAACTTAATTTATGACGGAATAAGCCTATATAGAAGAAGAATAATCGTTTATTCAGACCAGAACACAGTAAGAATACAAACAATGTGCTAGATATGCATGGTGAAGTGGTGACTGGTCCAGGAGACCTCCATTAGGACCTGTGGTCGCTAGCATGGAGTCCACCTTGGCAAAAAAAAAAAAAAAAAACAAAGCGAGACAATCAACAAGAATAAATGTATCTAACTTGATGTCGTTAAAAACAATTAAAGAAACAGGCAAAATAAAAAAAAATAAATAAATAAAAAAGCGAGAAACATCATCGTTATCAATACATTAAAATTATTAAGTATATGCACGATCATCAACGTTTTGGGGCCTAAGGAACATGAGATACCGAAAGAACCAATATACATGTATGTATGGCAAAATAATTAGTAATTGAGTTGACACACATAACAATTTACTATTAGGCAGTCAATTCTATACGAGTCTATAAATCTCTGTTTGATATGTCGGGTATATCCGGCTTGGCTATGAGTAAAAATCTTCGTGATTATGTCTTGAGGTAATTCGTTTATTAAATGCGTAAGATAATATCTAATGCAACTTTCTGCAAACTTGTGTTTTGTTCTAGGGATAATAGTATTGTATTTTTGTCTAGTGTTGTAGTTATGTCTGTCAAGTATTCGAGGTAAGTCGAATGTATTCAGAAAGTATGCGGGGAGATCATTATGCTTTAACCTGTAATAAAACTTTAGCGCCTGAAGTTTATGAATGTCGTCGATTTTAAGGACATTCAGATGTTTAAATAAGCGATCGGTGTGGGCCATGTAATTACTCCTTGTAATGATACGTACAGCTTTCTTCTGGATGTTTTTCAGTCGATTACTTTGGTACCCCCAGGCTAGTATACAATAGTGAAAATGCGATAGTATGAGTGAGTTGTATATAGTCAGGAGAATGTTCTGAGGAAGGACGTATTTTAGTTGCTGCATGATTCCAACCACTTTAGATATCTTGAAAGCAATTTTATCGCTATGACTGGACCATTTCAGATTTTTCTGTATGGTCAGTCCAAGGAAATCAAATTGATCAACACATTCTAGCTTGGTATGGTCAATATAGAGTTCTGGCATTATTACTCGTTTTTGCGGCATATAGAAAATCATAAACTTGGTTTTTGTGATGTTAAGAGATAGTTGGTTTAGTTTCAGCCAATTATTTACTAAAGACAGTTCATTGTTCAGTATATCAGCACTACGTTGTATGTTAGTCTTGGAGGCGCAAGCGCTAAGTGTGCTGGAAAGGGTTGTATCATCAGCATATATAATTGCACTAAATATCGCACTCGCCCTAGATATGTCGTTTATATAGATTATAAAAAGTAATGGGCCAAGTATGGATCCCTGTGGAACCCCTCGGGAGACGGGGGTTTCTTCTGATATATCATTATCTAGGCTTACGTACTGTTTTCGGTTATGAAGATAATTGGTTATTAAACTAAGCGCAGCCCCACACACCCCATAGTGTTTTAGTTTAAATAACAGTATATCATGGTTAATGGTGTCAAAGGCCTTTGACAAATCTAGGAATATACTTATTGGGATCTGGCCTTCGTCCAGTTTTTGTATTGTTCTATCTATTAATTCCAATGTTGCAAGTTGAGTGGAATGTTTTTTCCGAAAACCATACTGACCGCTGTTAAACAGTTTCTCGTGATCAAAATGTTCATACATCTGATCATAAATTACTCTTTCAAAAACTTTAGATATAGCTGGTAAAATTGATATTGGCCTATAGTTATCGACGTTAGACTTTTCACCCTTTTTGAACACTGGTACTACTTTAGCAAGCTTCAATTTATCTGGAAAAGTGCCCGTTGTAATAGATAGGTTAATTATGTGAGTAATTGCTTTGCTCAATTCTACTTTCAATAGCTTCAGTGTTTTCATGGACATCTTATCATGCCCAGAACTAATTTTTGGTTTAAGCTGATCGATTATTTTTTCCGTGACAGTGTGGTTAATTAAGTGAAACTCCATCTTTGTATCACAAGGGTCCCCAAGAAAGCTGGCGTAAGTTTGGCTGGGATCTGGGAGAATTTTGCTAGCAAGTTTTGCTCCGATAGTGCTGAAAAATCATTGAAGCCATTAGCTATAGCCGGTCGATCGCAAGTCATTTTGCCATTAATGTTAAATACTTCAGGAAATTTGTCCTTTCTCTTTGATTTATGAATAACGGATTTTATTGCTTTCCAGGTTTCCTTTAGGTCACCTTTACATTTCTCAAAAGCATTGGAATAATACAATCTTTTTGCTACCCGAATACTGTTCTTTAAAATATTTTCATAGGTTCTCAGGTTGGTCCTTAGGATGTCGTATTGACGAGAATTTGGTTCCGTCATTTTAAGCTTTTTATAAAGTTTGTCTTTAAATGCTATGGACTTAATAATACCATTGGTGATCCAATTTGCCTCTTTGTGCTTTCTCTTGTTAAATTTTACTGTTTTGCTTGGTAAAAATACATCCCTGGCATGTGTAATTATATCCTCGAGTATCTTATAGTTACTGTTAGGATCAGCACATGGGTCTATGTCGAGTTTACCTAGTACGTCTGCGTTGGCAATATGCTTTTTGAAGTTTTCTACTGATTGTGGATCATTGGTATTTATGGTAATATATGCGGGCGCTTTGTTTGTACGTCGCATATCAATGTCTAGAGATAAGTAATACGGGAGATGGTCTGAGATAGCCTTCAATATAATTCCAGCTGTTGTATTCAGTGAACTGGATGTTAACTTACACAGAAAATTATCAATTAGCGTACCCCTATGACGCGACAGTCTAGTCGGCAAAGTAATTTTCGGAAGAAAACTGCATACTACAATGGTGTCGAAGTAGTCGCTAATGGCTGGTTTTTCGCAAATCTTTAAAAGGTCTATATTAAAATCACCTGCTAGGATACATTCCCTATGTGGTTTACTCCCTTCAAATGAAAGTATAACCTCAGATAATTCTTGAGAAAACGTCGCATAATTTTCGTTTATGTCACATGGAGGTCGATACATATTACCTAGCAACATTTTTCTGTCAGTGGGCCGTCCAAACACTTCAATAAATTGCGCTTCCCAAATGTCAGATTTGACCGGGTTTTCTATGCAAGTAAACCCATATGATTTATGGAGATATATCAACAGGCCTCCACGCGCGCTACAATATTTACCCTGGGATATTAATACATAATCCTCGAGTTCATACAGACCGACATCATCATTATCGGATAACCAGGTTTCCTGTAAACATATTGCACTTAACACCACATTACCAGCATGTAAAACACTTAGAAACACTTTCAGTTGGTCAATCTTGGAACGAATTGAGGCAATATTTAAGCTGAGTATAGTAAACTTGTGTCGGTGACGTTCAATAACATTAATAAACTTATCCACTTCACAATAAGGTGAGTGCTCAATAGTAATTTCATCCGTACAAGCATTGGCAACATTGTCATAATATTTCTGTTGTAACGTCTCATTTAATGAATTAAAGTTTAGGCCCCCAATATGTTTTAAGATGTCATCATCTATATTGTTACCCATGTTCTATGCATAAACCAGATGCTATATCAACATGAATCTCCGCAAACTTGAACATCGAACGAACAAAAACATTGAACCAAACTTTTATACAAACAGTTCTGTCATGGTTCATTACGTGAGCTAACACTGGTGGCACATCAGGGTAGCACAATGACGAATATCGAGAGTGACGACATATTTATATATTACAAATTACAATGGGAAGAAACCGATTGCTATGCATTGACTAATCGCCGGCAATAGCTTAAGGAATAAAAAAAAAACAGACTGTAGTAAATTGTTATGTTCATCTCCCTCCACGCTTCGACGCCGCTAATATTAGCCGACGCCTGGCCAACCACCCACTTCGTCACACGGCCTCAGTGACCCGGATAAAAACCCTAGGGACTCTGGAGGCAGTGCCACGTGGGCAGTTGACTAGGACTCCTCTCTCTAGCGGGTGGAGAGGACTCCTTCGGGAGGGAGGAATTCAGGTGTAGGGCGAAGTTATGAGACAGTATAGGGGTAGGAAGGTACTACGATGGAGTAAAGAGTAAAGAATGGAACAAGCCTTGCTATTCACAATGCTTGGAGTTAAACAGTAGCGCTAATATAGCGACCAACACAGTGTGATCGACTCAATAGTTCCCGGTGCCGATAGGGTACAAACTTGTCAAAGAAAGGACAAACTATTGTCCCGCCAATATCGCTCCCAGCAACGGCCTTTAGTAAGCACTGACATGTTAAGCGAAGGCAAGCTGCTTGAGCGGATATAACGTGAGCAGATAGGGTCTTAACATATGCTGAGAAATCGAGTGCATGTCGCAGATTTCAGTTGTGGTCCTGAGAACCAGATTAACACCTCTTGTAATTGCAATTACGTTTCTCAGGTCGACTCCTCCAAAAATAAACTACAGGCAATGCATGATCTATTTGTATATGTGACCAACGTAGTCACATCGATTACCCGTCGTTTGGTGTTTTGACCATAACAAACTGTAGCCTCTTTTAGTTCGTCGTTTTAGTCGTGATGTCCCAAGCCAGAGCTCGTCGTGATGGACGTGATTATCGCGCACACCCCTATAATATGGGTTGTCAAATCCTCTCCACAATGTGAATCGATGCCGAAAGGCTTTTTATGTCACGTTTGCAATTATCCTTAAACCTGAGCTTGTCTGGTCACCCAGTTGGGCCTTTTCTGGCGGCAAGCTCGCCACAGAACATGTCCTCATGGCGCATACATATGTCTCGCGACACAACTTCATTTTGTTGGTTTCTTGGCCGGTCAATGCTGCCATCCTGTGCACAAAACGGCCTAAATCACTGATATATATATTCACTTCATCCAAGTCTAATTCGTTTTCTCGAGAGGTTTTGTTACCCGGTTTTGCCTTCATGCGTATAAAAGTGGCATAAGGCATCAATATTTAACTTAGAAACCAATCAGATGCGTTTTAAGCGGCAGATGATAACTGGCAGTTCCGTGATCCGCACACCCCAGCGCGCATCTGTCGTCTAAACGCGGGTTTGTTTCTCGTTGTTTCATCTGATCTGGTCATGTCATTGCTGTGCACTTGTTTTTAGTGGTTAGATCTATAAGCTAAGCTTGTTATATCAGATGTAAGCAAAATATTGATAAACGGAGAAGTTCTTGAGTGGTGTTCAGGTGTTGACTTTGTTACCAACAACGTCTTATAATATCCGGTATTATCGCTCGGCCTTATAATTCATCTGTTTATCTATCGACTAGCCTACACTGTGTCGGTAACCACCGGAGCCTCATTCGTGGGTGGGTGGGGCGGGAGCCGGCTACATATGGGTGTAGCCGTCACCAGGTCACCCTCCCGCCCTACCCCCACGATTGAAGCTCCTCTGCTGTAACTTACCAGGATATGCACTTGGCGCAAGTGCCCCCAGCCCAGGCAAGCCTGCTTCTCTAGGGGCACAACAGTAACAATGTTAAAATCCTTCAACGTTAGTAGGGAATCGACTGTAGCTTTTATTATAATGTGTGCTCGAACAACTATAGTCTTTACGTATTCTATATACCTTGTTTTATCATCTGACATCAATAAAGTGTATTGACACTAGGTTGTTTCGGTTATATTTTCGCAAAGAAATGTTGGAGCACACAACTGCTCCCAACCAGCCGTCCGCCATATTTGGTTTTGGCGGATGTTGGTACCTGTCAATGCGACTTGGTTCCTTCTCTCTATTAGCATATGACTCCGTTAGAGGGCCTTGTCAGTCGCTCGCTTTGAACTTAAAGACAACAGCAGCGCCCTCTTCCACAGGTCATTGACTGTGACAAAGTTTGGGACCTAGGCTACAAATGGTGGCGGGATTTGCCAGGTGGCGCTGCATACGCATGGCAGTTGGTAGGAAAAAGTTGCATGCTCGAACATTTGTTCGCGAAAATATAACTGCAACAATCTGTGTTGACACACTTTCTTGATGTCAGAAGATAGAACAAGGTATATAGAATACGTAAGCACTATTATTGTATGCGCCCACATTATAATAAAAGCTACAGTCGATTCCCTACTAACGTCGAAGGATTTTAACATTGTTACCGTTGTGCCCCTAGAGAAGCAGGCTTGCCTGGGGGCACTTGCGCCAAGATATGCACATGCCTTTAACTCTAAGGGATGTCAGACATGACAAGGGCAGTACAGATGTTTGGGGGTTGTGTCGACGAGGGATACGGGTGATGGGGAGGGTGAGGCGTTGGGATGCATAACGGAGGGGTTGGGGTTGTTATCGCCTTTGCAGCTTCACATCCAGTCTAAAGTTAAATTTATTAATGCTGTTCACACCCTTCGTTTCACAGATATCCTCAAGCTCGTTAAGATAAGAGTAAGCATTTAAAAAATTTCAGACTGGCTGCAGGACCTTGAGACCCAACTAATTCAATCATACTTTCCTTTCTGTGGCAATCTATTCACCCTATAATATCCAAAGTAATCCTGAACATGATGAAGCTCTATTAACCATAAATGTTGACATAACAGAAAAGCTAAAACAAGGAGCTCACACTTGTTTTGACTTCTATTATTTCTATTGTCTCAATTGCATCCAATGGCAACTATTTCTAAGCAACGCTGTATGCACATTCCTTCTTTTAGTCAGTTTAATGGTTGCCCTACAGTAGTATTTCTGATCCCAAACCTGAATGGATGCCGAAAGTTTACTACTAGAACTGACAGGATTTGAATGCTTGGAGCCTTCAATCTTTGTGCGAATATTTATAAATGTATACTGGACATAAATATGTGACATATATATGTGGCATCTTGATCACATTTCTGTGGAATCCAGAAATTTTTTTCACCACCCCTTGCTCTTAGATGGCAGGCAGAGCTTGGCCATCCATGGCCCACCGGCCGCAGGGCTAGGGCTAGGGAGGGTGGGAGAAACCTTCCATTGATTCACTGTGCATGTAGCTTTATCACTCAATCTCATTGCCAATCGCTTGATCATCTGATTTTTGCCTGGCCTTATAGAATTAGAAGTGTTTCTTGGGCTGAGGGACTTGGTGCAATTACACTCAGGTAAGCCCTTTTCTCTAGGCTAGAGAAACAGGCTTTTCTGGAGGGTACTTGCACCAAACTTGTGGTATCTCTATAGGCCTACCCCTGTATACAGAGATCAATAGTCACAAACTTCCCCCGAAAAAGTTAGGTATCGAGCATGGCTCAGATTTGAACTGCTAACTTCTGTCATTCCAGGATATTTAGAGTGAAACACAATACACCAAAGAGATAATCCTGTTAGTGCAGGTAGCTTTTGGGTTGTTTATATTGTATCAGACTGTTATTGAGATTGTACAGGTGGATCCAGGATAAAAATGTTGGTGCACCAAATATGTCTGTACACTGCATGCTAGGACTAAAGGTTAAAGCAATATACTTACTCGCACCATCTTAGATTTTTTACATTTTAGAATCAAGACTAAAAATATCACAACACTTATGATGCATATGTTTTATATCTCTTTGAGTCAGTAAAACAAACATTTCAATATGAAACTGCGCAGTTTATTTATATCGTGCACGGACGTGCTAGCGAGCTGCGGTCGACATCACATACAAAATACCGAATGGCGAACAGGCACGCAGGGATGTAAAGCTGGCCACCAACTTCTGCTCCTGTGACCAAAATGCTTCTCTCCGGAGAGCCCACAGGCTTTCAGGATTTAAATTAAAGACAGAATATACTTATTTGACATGGAGAAGAGCTTTAACCTAAAGAATTTATAGGGTGTCAAGGCAATGACAGGGCAATGCAAACTGTATCAGACCGGTACCAAGATGTATTTTACGAGGTTATCAATAGTGAATACACATGTAAATGACTACCTTGATAGTTATATTTAGTGAACAACAACATGCAGTGAAATATACACAATGATATAACATAGCAGGGCTCGCTCACATAGAAAATATATATCAGGAAGGTATTAATCATTAATATTAAATATATAAATATGTGTATACTGGGATACATATTGATATCACCACGAGAGAGAAAAAAAATAGTAAGAAGAAAAACAAATACCAAGGTGATCCCTGTCTAGAACCTGCCAGTACTGACTGCATAACTTTGAACAGCATAGAATACTGTAATGTTATTTTCAATGCTAATATCTGTTGATCCAAAAAGCATAATTTTACATAATTCCAGCAACTGAGGCTTTGATAAATTTAAAAGATTTGTAACTAAATTGTTTCCGAAAAGAAATATTACATTGTTAACAAGAGTTTTCAATGGATTTCATGTCCTGGCCACTGGAAGAGAAAGTGAAGACAATCTTCATTTTTGCTGTTACAATAGTTGCACTTGCTAGACGGTATAAAACCATACGCATGTCTATGAGCGTTCAGACCATTAAGTCCTAGGCAAAGTCTACATTAATTTATCCCCCTTCCCCCCCCGAGACCATTAAACATATCATATAGGGCATTTGGTGAGTACAGTCTCTTATATATTGTTTTATACAATGAGAGAGATGTGGATGTGGGAAGGGAGTTCCATACTCTGACAGTGAGCCGCAGAAAAAAACTCATGTATGTTTTTTTTATTACTGAAAGATAAAAATCGTTATTATCGCGTAGAGAGTAATGGGACACATCAGACACCATGGGTGGAACCAGCAAATTTAGGTATTGAGGAGCCAGACCGTTTACCATCTTATACATACATGCACAAAAATAAGCATGCCTTGTAGACAACGAATCGACACAGGTTTCAGGCAGGTGTTGATGCAGCAGATTGTATGCTACTATATTATAGTATAAATCTGTATATTATGGTATGTTGAGGGATTGTGTACCTCAAAGACCTGTTTAGAGGTGTCTTTTTATTAAAGGCATCCTTCCATTGTATAAGCTCTTCAAGTTTGAGATTTTGTAATCATCTAATGAAATGTAAGTTACATAAGACCACTGCACTCCATGGATATGTTTCACCTTTCTAATTATTAAAGTCATTGTATTGTTACGAATGACTTTTCAGACTTCAGGTGACAGATACCACCACAATGGGAAGGTCATCCAAGGACAAGAGGGATGTATATTATCGGCTTGCCAAGGAGGAGGGTTGGCGAGCCAGGAGTGCTTTCAAACTACTTCAAATAAATGAGGAGTTTGACATTTTTAAAGGTATGAACTATGGGTTGTATATATTGCCATTCAAAAGAACTAAAATTATGACACAAGATTATGCTGTGGAGATGTGTAATAGGTTTTTGGTGCCTGAAGGGTACATAATAACATGTGACACTATTAAACTGCAGATGTCAGGAGAGTGGTTGACCTCTGTGCGGCACCAGGAAGCTGGAGTCAAGTATTATCCAGGAAGCTCCGGTTGGTAGTTCCCTAATTTCTGGTGTATAAGTCATAAAGTTTTTCCTTGGATCTGAGGGGTGCGACTTATAACCCATAAATTATGGTAACTGTTTCATTTTCGTGCTCATATGGCTGGTATATATGCCCCCCGCCCCCCATATATATACTGGTATGTAATTAAAAAAAAATGCTGAGGCATTACTCATTGCTGGGACTTTGTCTTAATGTCACATATCATATTTATTTACGATTGCTTAAAAGGGTTTAAAGCAAATGATTTGTAGCGCTGAATTTGCATGTGCCTGGGTTATATGGTCACATTGTATTGAAAACATTGGATTATATAATAATAATAATTTAATAATAGTTTGTCCAGTAATAATAATGTATACTAACATCAAACTTCTGGTTTTGAAACCTTTTCATGTGCTGTATGGATATCAGGACTAAAGAAAAAAACGATGATGTGAAGATCGTGGCAGTCGACTTACAAGCCATGGCTCCTATCCCTGGTGTGGTTCAATTGCAAGGCGATATAACAAAGGTTAGTTTGGTAACACGCCTGACTGCAGGAAAAGGTAGCCTCAGACACCAATCAATTCTATCGCCTACCCCCCACCGCCCATCATACTGGGGTCAGGGTATTAGCCAGAGACCCACCAGTTTCAATTTTGGCGGCCAGCTTTTCAATTAGGCGGGCACTCGGGTTGCCCAATATTAGGCAAAATGTGTTTTTTTGTGAGGAGGTTCAGAAGAAAATCACAAAGTCACAAAATTTGGGCTGGCAAAAAGACAATTCTTGCTATTACCCTCACTGGGGTGGTGAATTTTATCTCCTTATCCGGGGGGTCTGGTCTCGGTCAAAGGTGGCCTAAGACACCAGACCATCCATCCGTTCATTCATCGATCTTTTGCATAACTACAGATGTGAAACCCCTCAGTCAATGGCCTTTTTAACCCATGTGTAGACAAAACTCGTCTAAACTCGATCCATCTGTGCATAACGTACCGGTAAATTGCTTTAATCCTCTTCATTTTTGTTCTTATCTAATTCTATATAGAGTTGGCGCTACCTTTGATATTATGGACAATTTCTTTGAATTTAACTTGGTCACGAGTGCACTGTGCCATGAATAATTGTAAACCATTTAAAAGCTTCAATCGATGTCTTGAAACAACAAAGTTGACACGTCCTTATAATTAACTATATGATTTATCATTATTATTTTCTACACATGATTGTAGGTGTCTACGGCGAAAGAAATCGTCGGTCACTTTGAGGGTGGGGAGGCTGACCTGGTGGTGTGTGACGGGGCTCCTGATGGTAGGTGTAGTGTACTAGAAATAACTCAGTAAGCTTGTAGCCTATTCATTCCATTCTTTTGTTGCCGGCCGGCCGTTACGACGGACGGCATGTTGCCGGCCGGCCGTTACGACGGACGCCATGTTGCCGGCCAGCCGTTACGACGGACGCCATGTTGCCGGCCGGCCGTTACGACGGACGCCATGTTGCCGGCCGGCCGTTACGACGGACGCCATATTTTGTACTCTGCACTTGTTGCTTCCTGTGAGCGACCTCCGCTTCCGTTTTAGGAACCACTCAGTATCACGTGTGGTCAGCAATGCTATGGCAACCCAGCATAAAGATGATGCCATGACTTCAGCCTTGATGTGATAATCATCTTGCTTTATTATTACCAATGTGTACCATTCGCTTTTCTGTACACTTTTAAGTTATATGGTTACATACCGTCCATGAAATGTCGGAAATGAAAATGTATTCATGCATTGTGTGTATTCATGTTGTGGTAAAATCACTGTTAGCGATTGCTGCGAACCGGCAACATTTTCTCGATCGTATTTTAAGTTGATAAAATAAATTTATGCTTGTTAAGGTCATTATTAATGTCGGCAGCTTATTGTATGTTTCAGTCACTGGTCTCCATGACATTGACGAGTACATCCAAGCACAGCTGTTACTCGCGGTAAGTGCGACGTAGCAGAGGCTAAAGCTGAACGTTATACAAAGCTGGTCCTTGTTGGTTAAGACGTAGCGGAGGCTAAAGCTGAACGTTACACAAAGCTGTCCCTTGTTGGTTAAGAGCCGCACACAAAATAAATCCATTAAAAATAAAAAAAACATTTGTTGCAACTCTCATCAAGACTAAGCAATTTTTAAAACGCATGTTGGTTGAATTTATTTCAATACCCAATATAACAAAGTAGTCGTACCGGTAATATACACTCAAATATGGAACGTATTTTCTGTATGTAAAATGATAGTAGATGCTAGTGTGGTTGCATAGTAAAGCTGAAACCGTAGCCATTTCTATATTACAGGCCCTGAATATCACAACTCACGTGCTGAAGGCCGGAGGAACATTCGTTGCCAAGGTAACAGAACATGATGTTGCAGTGCAAAATAATTATTTTTCTGTTGCCTTCTTTAGAGGAGGCTTTATGTTGGATAGTGTATCTTGTATGACGTAGCTTGCCCACTAATCGTATCGCAGACTCAAAGGAAGACTGCACTGCTTGCACGAAAGTAGGTCAATCAAAGTTTATCTCGCGTTTCACTTTTTTATCATTAGCCGTGTCTTTGTTGAATCGGTCGTTGTCATTCAGGTGGATTGTTGTTGTTGCAATTGCGATGAAAGTTGTAAAAAAATGGTTTTGAGAGTGGCTCAGAAACCATTTTTGTTTAATTATACAGTATCTTTTAATATGTGCTGCATAAGAAAGAGGGACAATTTTTACGTTGTTCTACGTTGGATCGGGATCAAAGAATGACTGCTACCTTCTTACATTGATTATTTTAGGTAAATTATTTCCCTTCGTTCAGCGCAGTGAGCATTTTGCTGTTGATATTCACGAGAAACGTAATTTTATTCTTTTGGCCTGACGAGTACGCTGCGCAGACACTTAATATAATAGCGGATAACTGAAAAAAGGTGTATTTGACTTGCAGATATTCCGTGGGAAGGACGTGACATTGCTGTACTCGCAGCTAAAGATCTTCTTCCCGCTTGTCACCATCGCTAAACCACGCAGCAGTCGCAACTCTAGCATCGGTGAGACGAGCCAGGGCTGGTAGTGCCTCCATCATTGGGGGGCCTCGTGGTTAGCGCACCAGACCGCAGGCCAATATGTCGCGGACACGGGCACCTAATCTGGGGCATGTTTCATCCATTCCTCGTCCCCGGAGGTTCTTTAGCCCAGATTAGCTCTAGCGGGCACGAAAGCCGCCTAAAATACCAATTCATGTTCATCATTGAAGCTGTACGTTTCTGATTTCTCGTAACCCCCTACAATATTACTAGTTTAACATATGAGCCTCATTCGTGTTCATGCCTCGATCATAGAGGTAATCGATTCTAATCTGTTATAACCCGTCGGCCGCTATACCAGCACTAGTTAGACAGATCTGCCTCGTCTTACCCCTGGTGTAAATAGACGCTTTAGTTATCGGAATATGTTATCTCTCACAGATCTCTCACATGTGAGTTCCCATGCAGTAAGGTCCACGAAATCGCACGTTTATTGCACTAAAAGGCCAAATGAACAAGTACAAAATATATACAATCACGATTTTCTGTCTCTATTCAATCTCCGTGCATAGAATATAAACTGACCCAGCTGGTAAAGGATTTCATTTTGTCGATTTCATTAGGGATTAGAAACAATAAGTATTCAACCAGGGCAAATATTACAATACACACATAAAATGGAAATCGTCTTCAACAGAAAATCTGATATCAGTGTTGCTGTTTGTCGTCTGCTTCAGAGGCGTTCGTAGTCTGCCAGAACTACAGTCCACCCGGGGGGTATGTCCCCAACATGTCCAACCCACTGCTGGACCAACATTATGGTAAGGATTTGCAAGGTCCTTCTGCCATCTCCAATAAAACAACCGTACCTCACATATTACTCCTGTCCATCTTTTTCTGCGATTATCCATACTATTCATTTTCCCTAACGTGGACATTTACTATTTTGACGACAGGGATAGTTGTCTTTACTATTATCTGGTGAAATTATTCTATTCACCCTACATACTAAAATTTGTCAACTTTATTATCTTACCCAGACGTGGATTTCAACAGCCTGGAGGGGGTGAACAGGGTCATTGTGCCCTTCCTGGCGTGCGGCGACCTCAGCGCCTACGACTCCGACCGAACCTATCCTCTTCAGGTAAGTGTGTGCGGGCCGGGGGGGGGGGGGTCCAAGTGGCAGTCATGGCATTGGCGGGAAATTGTGTACCTACTGCGAAAATATATTCAGAAAAGAAATGAGGATTCGGTGATTTATGACCTGTATGAAAGTATAAGTTAAATTTCGACGGCGCTTATTTCATTTTCTACATTCTGTTTCACAGGTATAAATGAAGCAGAGTATATATACGACTGCTTTCCATAGAGGCAATTTTTGGTTGCAGCTGGAAGATGGAAAGGATTACGAGTACCACGCTCCCACCCAGTCTCCTATCAACCCGCCGTACCAAGACGCCTGCCAACTCCGACGACACGACCTGCTGGCCAAGCAGACGACAGCCCAGATATCACGTGATAACACGAACGCCGCCGTGACGCCCCCGTGTGACCTGTCGCGTGCTGACAATGATCACAGTGCCACGAGCTCGGACAGAACAGTCGGTGACCTTCAGCCGGACGCTGGGTCATCTACGGGGATTGAATCCTCCACATCGCCAAGAGAGGGCGCCACTCACGTCGGTGACGCTGACGTCACCGCCCTGGAGAACCTTACCTTACAGTCTTAATAGGGGATGACAACAAATTGGACAATAAAACTTGCTGCGGACAATTTTATTTGTTCATCTATTTCTGCTCACATGAATCATACCATCTGCCCCCCCCCCCCCACCCACACACACACACACACACACATTTAAACTCCTTTAACTTGAAAAAAATAATTCCTCCAGCATGTTTTGTTTTGTTTTATAAGGGGGACGAGGCGGTTGCCTCTTCACGACCAGAATTCAACCAGATCACCGATTGATGCCAAAAATCGATCGCAGCTTTAAATTTGTTGATGACCTGCGCCGCACAAATATTCCTTGGTCTATTCCGATCCGGCTTCGGTGCCGTACTGGGGAGGGGGGGGGGTCAGTTAGTAAGCAGGCTAAGCTTAATAAGACCAACTAGTCCTGGGTTCCAACTGGCAGCCGCATCCATCCCCATTTCATTGTCCCTGCAGGTTTCTTGCCTCCGTTTAATCTTACATGTGCACACAAGTGGTCTAAAACACCGAATGTCTCATTCATTTCGATGCCATACGTTTGAAAGAGCCGGATATTGGCAGTCCGTCGTTAACTAGACGTCGCCTCGCGATCCGACATAACTTCCTCCACAGCCTGTTTGAGGTCGGCCACCGCCAGGTCGATGTTCTCTGTCGTCGTGTGGCGCCCGACGCTGAGTCTGAGTGTCTGCAGGGCCTGAGCCGGCGACACCCCGCTGGCGACGAGCACCGGGGACGCCCTGGGCCCGGCGCCCGAGTGACACGCGGCGCCCACGCTGGCCTGCACGCGGCGACACCTGGCGAGTAAGGCGGCGCCAGAGAGCCCCGGAACCAGCATGGAGACGCTGCACGTGTTGGGCAGCCGCTCAATGCCGTTATAACGTGCGTTGACCTTCACCTTGTCGCCGAACGTTGTCTGCAAAAAAACGAGGTAAGACTATTGTACTGTAATAATGAAAACTAAATAAAAAAATACTTCGCGCGTCATTTGTGTGGCAGAATTTTAATATTAAAGCTATTAATTAGGAACTGCGTCCGCATCTATATACGTGTCTTTAGCTTAGGTTCAGGCCTGTATATACCCCAGATCGAAACGGTGATGAAAATAGGTGTTCGGGGCCATTGAAGACAACGGGCGCCAGTCATTTAACCGAAAGTCTCCGGCTTTTGGCGAGCCTCGAGGGGTCTTTCGGTGGCCTAGTAGGTGGCGTGTCCGGCTATTGTCGAGTCTGGTCTGCAAGGTCAGCCCAATTTGCAAATGTCAATGTTTACAGGAAACGACCCCAAGTCTTGCTTTGCAAAGAGAATGGGGTTACCCCCTGAGGGTTGGCTCCTCTCTGCATTGAGGCTTCCCGTTGCGATAGGACATACAGAGCTCTAAGCATCGAGTACATAAATAAACCAATCGAATACGGCGGACCTCAAGCAAACGCACGTAACGTTACAGTCACTGTGGGCATTCAAGCGCAAATGCCGCGAAACAATTCCTACTACTTTAAACCAAAACAAAAGCTGCAAATCCATCGTCTTTTGCAGACGGACGGATGCCAACCAACTACAGGCATTGCGCAACATACCGGATCGTTTTGTGACGTCACGATGGAAACTGCAGGAGTTTTTGGGGGACAACCAACCTGTAACTGTCGCTCCAGATAATCCCGGACGCGTTCCATATCACGGCGATATCGCTCCAGGTTGTTACACACGAGTCTGGCGGCCGTGCCTAGTCCCGCGACCATGCCAGTGTTCTCGGTGCCTGGTCGGTACCCCCTCTCCTGGCCGCCGCCAAAGAACACAGGAACCAGCGGAGTGGTGTCCGCGTCCAGCCCGCGGCAGTATAGTGCCCCGACACGCGGCCCGTAAAACTGAAACATCACATTATTTTCTTTAATGGGGTTGAAGGGCACTTCCAGACTGTGAGGCGTGCCAAAACATGTCCTTCACAGTGTTTGCTGTATATATCCAACAACCTAACCCAGACCAGAACGAGATTGACAGGTAAAATTATCCATTCACGCTCCGTGAATGTGTCATTATATGCTTATACAGCCGTGAATAAATATCGATTTTTTTTTTCATCCTTGATGACTGTTCCCTCTAAATAAAATAATTGTACCAACACTTGGGAAAAGAATTGTCTTCGGTATTCGATAATAAATTCAAATCCGTTACTTATTTACATATATATATATACTAATTCGAAATCCGGGTTCTTCACCTTGTGCCCAACAATGGTGAGGTAGTCCACGCCCAGTTCTTTCGCATCGACCTTCACCTTGCCGATCGCTTGTGCGGCGTCCGTGTGCAAAAGGATTCTGGGTAATTCGTTGTTATTAGTTCGACCCAAGCGCCGAATCTGGTCACATACAGCGGCAATCGGCTGGAAGCAGTGTATTGGTTAGGTTCTAAGATGAGCAATATGACACTCCGGATGACAAAAATATTTGGCTTCTACTTACATCATCTTCTCAGTACAGTTAACAGGCTTTCCGGACGCCATATAATGTCGTATTGTACGGTGGTATTCAATGATCATTTAACCCACTGAACGAAGGCGGAATGAATATTTTCTGCGTATCTTTGCGATGCCTGGGACACCTATTCGTACCTTTACAATGCATTGGGACACCTATTCGTACCTTTACAATGCACTGAGACACCTATTCGTCCCTTTACAATGCACTGGGACACCTATTCGTACCTTTATAATGCACTGGGACACCTATTCGTACCTTTACGATGCCTGAGACACCTATTCGTACCTTTACGATGCCTGAGACACCTATTCGTACCTTTACGATGCCTGGGACACCTATTCGTACCTTTACAATGCACTGGGACACCTATTCGTCCCTTTACAATGCACTGGGACACCTATTCGTCCCTTTACAATGCACTGGGACACCTATTCGTACCTTTACAATGCACTGGGACACCTATTCGTACCTTTACAATGCACTGGGACACCTATTCGTACCTTTACAATGCACTGGGACACCTATTCGTCCCTTTACAATGCACTGGGACACCTATTCGTACCTTTACAATGCACTGGGACACCTATTCGTCCCTTTACAATGCCTGAGACACCTATTCGTACCTTTACAATGCACTGGGACACCTATTCGTCCCTTTACAATGCCTGAGACACCTATTCGTACCTTTACAATGCACTGGGACACCTATTCGTCCCTTTATAATGCCTGAGACACCTATTCGTACCTTTACGATGCCTGAGACACCTATTCGTACCTTTACGATGCCTGAGACACCTATTCGTATCTTTGCGATGCCTGGGACACCTATTCGTACCTTTACGATGCCTGGGACACCTATTCGTACCTTTACGATGCCTGGGACACCTATTCGTATCTTTGCGATGCCTGGGACACCTATTCGTACCTTTACGATGCCTGGGACACCTATTCGTACCTTTACAATGCACTGGGACACCTATTCGTACCTTTACAATGCACTGGGACACCTATTCGTACCTTTACAATGCACTGGGACACCTATTCGTACCTTTACAATGCACTGGGACACCTATTCGTACCTTTACAATGCACTGGGACACCTATTCGTACCTTTACAATGCACTGGGACACCTATTCGTACCTTTACGATGCCTGGGACACCTATTCGTACCTTTACAATGCACTGGGACACCTATTCGTACCTTTACAATGCACTGGGACACCTATTCGTACCTTTACAATGCACTGGGACACCTATTCGTCCCTTTACGATGCACTGGGACACCTATTCGTCCCTTTACGATGCCTGAGACACCTATTCGTACCTTTACAATGCACTGGGACACCTATTCGTCCCTTTACGATGCCTGAGACACCTATTCGTACCTTTACAATGCACTGGGACACCTATTCGTCCCTTTACGATGCCTGGGACACCTATTCGTACCTTTACAATGCACTGGGACACCTATTCGTCCCTTTACGATGCCTGGGACACCTATTCGTACCTTTACAATGCACTGGGACACCTATTCGTACCTTTACAATGCACTGGGACACCTATTCGTCCCTTTACGATGCACTGGGACACCTATTCGTCCCTTTACGATGCCTGGGACACCTATTCGTACCTTTACAATGCACTGGGACACCTATTCGTACCTTTACAATGCACTGGGACACCTATTCGTACCTTTATAATGCATTGGGACACCTATTCGTACCTTTACGATGCCTGAGACACCTATTCGTATCTTTACAATGCACTGGGACACCTATTCGTACCTTTATAATGCCTGAGACACCTATTCGTATCTTTACAATGCATTGGGACACCTATTCGTACCTTTACGATGCCTGGGACACCTATTCGTACCTTTACAATGCACTGGGACACCTATTCGTCCCTTTTTCGATGCCTGAGACACCTATTCGTATCTTTACAATGCATTGGGACACCTATTCGTACCTTTACGATGCCTGAGACACCTATTCGTACCTTTACGATGCCTGAGACACCTATTCGTACCTTTACGATGCCTGAGACACCTATTCGTACCTGTATGATGCCAGTTTCGTTGTTGGCCATCATGATGGTGACGAGGCAGGTCTGGGGTCTGATGGCGGCCAGGACTGACGACACCTCGACCCGCCCCGTCAGTGGCGAAGCGGCCACGAACGTCACATCTACAGAAAGATAAACAGCAAGACTTACTGGGAGTTGCACTGGACCGGGTTCCGCATCAGGAGCCTAGATGAACCAGCGCCCGGAACGCTCGCCACGAACGTGCGCCACGAACGTGCGCTCCGAACGCTTGCCATTAACGCGCGCCATGAACGCTCGCCACAAGCGCTCGTCACGAACGTGCGCCACGAACGCTCGCCCCGAACTTGCGCTCCGAACGCTTGCCATTAACGCGCGCCATAAAAGCTCGCCACAAGCGCTCGTCACAAACGTGCGCCACGACCGCTCGCCCCAAACGCTCGCCACAGTCAAACGCTCACCACGAATACTCGCCATGAACGTGCGCCACGAAATGTTTGCCCTACTGAACGACTTATGCGCCTGACATGATTTTTCCTGATTGTTGTTCTTACCGTTACGTTCGTTCGCGTTAATTTATACTCCTGTACATAACTGGCCGCAAGGTATGTCATACCACTAGCTTTCTTTTTGAGTAATACATATTTGTTGGATACTTGAATCAGTGACATCAATTATTGGTATAGCATAACACCAATTTAAACTATTTTGAATTGTTTTCATGATTGACATGTACCAGTTATCGAAGCTTTGTTACGAATAGTTCGTCTACCTCGTTTTAATAATATTGTGGGTGGCCGTTCCGCTGTACCGGATTTTAACAATTTGCAAAATCGGATTAGAACACCTAACCAGGGCCAGGTCTATTATAACACCATCTTTGCCGACAGTTCGCGATCTGTAGCGATACGAAACACACCACGGGAATGACAATTGATCGAATAAAATTGTCTTTTCCTTACCATTGACCCATACGTATCCATTTGCATTAATCAATCAAATCATGAAAACTTTAACAAGCGCCGTTTGATATTCTCATGAAGTATTATACGCTGTATCCAGTTTTTTATTGACGCTGGTACGAAACTGACACACTGACCTGCTTTGCCTGCCCTCTGTAGATTTTCGAGAGGGAGTCTGATGGAATCATGTTCCAAGTTGGACGTCACGATGTGCGGTACATTCTCCCGGACAGGGCCGCCATCTACCGACCGGCTGTAACGCTCCACTGCTGTATGTAGCACTAAGTGATTAGCTTCTGTTCCACCAGATGTAAAAACGACATCTGAATGTGAAAGAAAGTTGCTTCATATGTTAAAGATCACCCGACAGGCCTACTAAATGATCAAGGAAGGCTCCTCTGTACATGCATGGACTCTCAGTAGAACTACACCCATGGAAAGCTTGAGACGAGTAGAGAGGTTTCCTTCCGTTGTGTAGTTACCTCCTCATTACCACATCGACATTCTCTTGACAAGGACACAATAGATTATGACTGAGCTATTCATATAAATGCAATAAGTATTAAAACAATAACCATAGTGTACAATGTTGTTCATACGAATTTTAAAGGTCTCATGGGAAAGGAATATGCAATTCAATTATTCGACGGAAACCAGCATTGTAAAATATATTGCCTCGATCGATCATCTACTCTTATTTAACAGATGTGTTCAGTCATCAGTTGGGGGCTAGGCTGGTAGCTCTGGGTCAGAGCGCTCACATTGAGTGCTCTGGCCACCTGAGAGCCTAATGGCACGTGGATCAGTGGTTCAAGCCCCGCTGTGGCCATGTCTGTGTGGTCGCAGGATAAATCCCACTGATCAGTCATCAGCTGCCAATGCAGTCTTTAGTTTCATACACACATGTATGTGTATATGCAATCACTAAGATATACCTGAGGGTATTCCATGCACCATAGAGGCCACAGCTTTCCTAGCCTCACTGATTATCTTCTTTGCTTCCTGCCCTGAAAAAAAATACAAATACTTATATTCCGCACTAATAACAAAATACAGAAAAACTTTTATTTTCCACCTGAAAACAAAATATAAAACAACTTTTATTTTCCACCCTGAAAACAAAATACAGAAAAACTTGTATTTTCCACCCAGAAAACAAAATACAGAAAAAAAATTATTCTCTGCCCTGAATACAAAATACAGAAAAACTTAAACCAGTAGAATATGAATGGAACAATTAAACCCAAATAACAATAGAATGATAAATATGCCTTCAGCGAGGGTCAGATGAATTTATTCTAATACTATATAGATATGCTTAGCAGTGATAATGGGATGGCACTTCATGACATAGCAGATTGTTTTGAAGTATTCATCAAGTGTGCTGATTAGTGTAGATGTGTTGGTTAGTTTGGGAAGGCAGTATCACTTAAAAGGACATGAACTCTCCAGAAATTGTCACACAATACAATACTATTCAGGCCACCCTTTGGCACATTGACCTAGTCTCTCCATTTTGAAGGAATGGAACCTAGCTCTGTCCATTAGAGAAATGCTGATTTATATATTGGAAACAAATAGTTTTCAAGCACAGCATCTCTACCAGTCACAGATTAAGAACAATATGTAAAATACCTTGGTGATGAGAACTGCTGGGGTTTCCCCAGGCAGTAAGCAGGGCATCATGTATACTTTCTATAACTTGTGGCTCCAAAGGAGTAGTAGCATTATAGTCTAAGTAAATATGTCTGTAATAAAACATACAACCATAATTATATCAAGTTTCACTCAAATATGAATCAGACGTACATGGGATTCAACAGGATTGAATGAAAATAAAACTATTAAGTAGGAAATGTTTATTGTAGGTTTGCTGACATGTCAACAACTGAATACCCAAAATTCAAATAGAAAATGTATAATAATGAGATACTCTGGCCAAGTTTCAAATGATAGATTTTGACTCATGCTCTAAACAATACAGGCTATATTTAGATCAGCCACACATGCTATGGCAACTATAGAGCCTTTCATTGTCTGTGATTTAGTCTATTTGCGACAATATGTCTGCTGCCAATGGAGTGTCAGCATGAAGAAATATTGTTTGTGTCATAAAAAGGGATGACATCGCAGTACAAACATAAGTTCGGAATCATTAAAATTGCCTGGGATTGTTTTATCACGTCAGTAAGTTTCAAAATGATTGCGGAAAATATAAGCCGAAATGTCAGTCTACGACATTTTAGCCTGAAAATCAGACGTTAATATTGTGACAGTCTGAAGGATCGACACTAACGTCTGAAATCATAGGCCTTGGGCGCTGTTCACAAAACCTATTTGACCACCTTGACTAAAATCCTCACTTGCCAGCCACCAAAAAATTGATTTTTTCCCTTTTTTTAATTCTTAATGGAAGCTTGGGGAGACAAGATTCAAGGTCTTACACGCAAGATTACTCCGTAAATTTGATTTTTAAACACCATGCGTTTCTTTCTGCAGTATCAGCCGCAATTTTTTCTTGGCGCAGTGACAAGTGGTGACGCCTATAGAGTCGTTGGGCACTAAAAATTACATTAGTGTCGATCCTTCATACTGTCACGACATTAACGTTTGATTTTCAGGCTAACGGCATTTATGACTTTGACTTTAGCCCTCGGTCTCCGAGGCCATATCGAGGCCTGGGTTGAAAGGCCGTGGGCGATAATAGGCATTACAGCAGCGAAATCCTTGTTTTCAGTCTACATATATTATGTCACGTTATTGAGGCCATACCTCTGGACTTCCATGGCTCTGTAATATCATTTGAAAGCAGAACAGAATGTAATAACAATATACGCATCCGATGATAACGTTAACAAATCCTGGCAGAAACCAACGGGCCACGGCATAAGCTGAGAAGATTTACTCAAAGCAGATACCCAGGGCGTACTTTTCAATTCCGCGGTACAAATTTACATGACTCGTCGTTTTGGTCTTGGGCGATCATACCCATACCAGGGCCGTTTCCGATCTTCGCATCCAGGATTTTTTGTAGTGGATCGTTATTCGTACAATTCCTAGCTGGTTCAACGCGAAGACCATATCCCTATTTACCGCGATCTGTTATAAGCTTAGCAGTCTGTGATATTCGCGATATATCACCTTTGATGTGTTTTTACACGCCCAGTTTTAGCAGTCCTCATCTTGGAAATTCGATAATTCTATCCCTAATTCTTGGGGAATCGCGATCCAGAGGGGGTACCCTTCCCCCCTTACATCTGTGCCCACCCTTATATCCCACTCTTATATCATATGGGCCGCCAATTAAATCCTCCCAAGAATTTCGAATCGATGCCGAAAGACATTGTCACGTTTGCAAACCTCCTTAAACCTGAGCTTTGGCCGTCCGACCGGTTGGCCTTTTTGGCGACGGCAATCTCGCCATAGAGTAAATCTTTGGAATGCGTATACATCCTGCTGACGACGAACGTTCCCAAGCATTTGTGACTTTGTTTTGCTAAAATATGCCTATAATACTTCGTTCAATATGATAGATCTCAACGTCACGATAAGAAATCGTAATCGATGGGATTAAAACAGCGCGTTCGCCGCTTAAAGGAAGTGCTCCCGAGGCAAGTCTGCAGCGTTCCTAGCGAAATTAGCTGCCATGGTACACTTCATTGCGCACCGCGGTTCGTATTATACTTGTAAGGCGCACCTATAGTGCGCACGAATATACATATTAAAAGCTAGTTTCTTCGGTAAATAATTTTGTTTATATTATTTATTATTATTAAAGATATATATTATTAAATTAAATTATTATTATTAAAGGGAAATGCCGGGCCCATATCATTTAATTTCCAGTTAAAATATAGGGAAATCACTAAACATTACACAGAATTTTTTTTTTTTTAATCGTACATTGGTGAAGTTTTAAGCACTTTTGCACGACCACCCTAATGCCATGCATGGGCACCCGCCTCAGTGCACTGATGATGACGTCACCGGCGATGAAGCGACCAGTAGGTTCAGACGACTACTACCACCGGAAGCTATAATAATTTTTGGCGAGTCGGACGAAGACGTTGAAGTAAACACCGAATTTACACCAACTGCTGATTTATTCGGGGACCAGTTTGAACCTGTAGGGGTTGACGATGGTGGATGGTGAATCCGTGTTGCATTAGAAGGGAGGGTGGGGGCCGGGTGGGGGTGGAGTCATGGGTTTATCGTCATTGTTGGCAGGGTGCCCAATTTTGACTCGTAGATTGGCAGGCCATGGTTCAGGAAGCGGCCGCTAGGGGGGGGGGGCATAACATTACTGCAGTTGTGGGGGTGGGCCGCCCATGCCGTAGAGAGGATTGGAAAAGTGAAGTGCCCGATTTTGTGGTCGCTGAGAGATAATTTTTGGGTGAAAAACGACATCTAAAATAGATACTGACAACATTGTGGTTAAAAAGGCATATCAAATAGACACTGGCATTCATGACAAAGTGTCTGGAGGATACTTATTTGAACACTTTCGATATCAATTAGACTATAGAGTCAAGAACTGCAAGTCCGTCTCAGATGGGCATATCGAGAGAAATTGTTGATTTCTGCTGCGGGGATTGAGAGGGATTGGGGGAGGAGTGGTGAGTGAAGCTAGCAGCACTTCAAGTTTCTGCACTTGAATTGTAACAGCCAACAGCTGAACAGTACACCATTTTGTTCTAAATGCATCGATGTTTTAAGTTTATGAGTCAAATTCGCTTGTCACTATTCCTGAGAGGTGTTAGGCCGACAGCTTGTTCCAAAGACTCACTGCTCGCATGTAAACAAAGTGTTGTTTCAGCGGACGGTAGTCGTCACTGACGTCAACGCCTTGCTCTGGTCACGTGTTCAAAACATGTCGACACCCGCTTGAGGGGCGAAAATGTGCATTTTATACTGTTGATGTGCGATTTTCTCGATAATGCTTTCTTCTCAAACAGAATGATTAACGGCAAATAGATTTTTTACCAACATTTTATTTGTTTTATTTTTATATCCCATTGCAGCCCCCCGGTATTTTCTTTTAAAGCAATTTTCGGTGACCGTGGAAACTATATGGCTGCAGATCTGGCACGTACGTGTATCATGAAGTAGCAGTTCTCCTCCCGCGAGTCCCATGACCATATCTTTTGACTTTGTGAGTTCTAGGTTCGAACCTTAAAACATACAAATTCCATTAGTGGATAAAGGAAAAATCGGAAAAAACTGACAGGACCCTCGCCTTATGTGCAATTTACCTTCTCAATTTATTTTAATTTTATCTTATCGCGAGTGCAGACGTTTCTTTTGATAACTTACGTTCACAGTGCGTAAGTACATCGCCGTACGCAGACAGACGGGACGGATGACAATCCGAAACGTAAGTAAGTAACGCATTCAGCCAAAATTTAATACACAAATAGGACACGCTGCTACTTTTGACACCTAAGGTGCCAGAAGGAAGCGATGACGTTTGTGTCCAATGGGAGATAACTCTTTTGCCCGTACCCACTGGGAGAGTCACCGTCGCGTTATGGCCGCGTTAACACCACCGGGTATAGGAAGACGTAGCCTTGCAGACTAACCCACGCTAGCGTAAAAGAGCAAGTACTTTGTTCTCAGAACCGTATTAAATCAAACATACAGACCAATAGTTGACAGAACGGGTAAACTACTACGGACATTAAATCATGGGGGGGGGCCTCCCTGGTGTAGTGGTTAGCGCACTAGACCGCAGATCAATAGGTCCTGGGTTCGAATCCGGGCTCGGGCACCTAATCTGGGGCATGGGTCATTCCTTCATCCTTCATCGTCTCGGGAGGTTCCTTGGCCCAATTTAGCCTGTATGTGCACAAAAGTGGCCTAAAACACCAACATTCCATTCCATTAAATCATGAAACACGGTGTTCGTATTGATCTACAAACGTGCCTGACGAACATCAACATGGCCTAACCGTGTATTTTACGAAATATATACCTTAACAAATTATTATTATATCCATACTTACTATATCTTCCTGTGATATACACGAGTGATGGTATGTAATCTAGTTATATCTACACAATACGCATGGTATATCATTTATCGTTATATGCTTAATTCTGGTTCATTAATCGATCAACACAAACAATTCAACACGCACTAGGAAGGTATGTTATGAATATGTATACATGAGAGAACGAATGTAGGGACGTGACTAATGCACAAAGCATATACTTGATAATCGACAGACAACCAATCGTACGCCAACAATCACGTTAACATGCTAAATATCACAGTTTTAATTACACGTCAGTTTCATAAACAGCGGGTTGGCAGTGCTTCAATGATTCTTGTGATATCGATTGCTTTTGATGTTCAAATCGCGTCGTGGTGAAATGAAGCGTTGGTGGTGTAAGCCACGTCTGTAACCCATGGAAGATTCATTGGGTCAAGAAACCTCTCGATCAATGGAAAGCTTTTCCAGCGTCAGCATCCTGACTCCAACAAAGAGACACACCATATAAGAAAAGGTTATATATACAGGTCTAACCGCGGGATATCCAGATTAAATTAATTAAAGTATTCACTGAATATCGATGGTACCCTGAGACGTGACTCATACACCCGACCCTAAGCACCTGAGTATGCGGCGACGTATCTCTCCAGGTACAAAGACACTAGCCGGACTCGCTATACATCATCATATCATATCGCTGATGTCTTTTGTCCAGGTTTTATTTGGATTGGGAGACAGGCACGAGCGATTTCTTCTTGATGCAGTCCCAGACCCACGTATCCGTGACACAGCGACCGCTACCGTCGTCATCCTGCAAGCGTCAACAAAACCATTTAACACTGGACAACCATCCTGCAACCGCCACGTATACATGTATGTAGGGCCAGTTAACAGTACGACCGACAACGTTGATACAACATCAATACCAAATATTCTAGCGAAGGATTCGCTTCGTGCAAATGGGTTTCAGTAGCAAGTTAAAGTACTATTCTACATTATGATCTCTACCAAATTCAGATGTGCAGACCAAATGTCAGGTGGTTTAACTCTTAATGCATTCGTCGACACATATATGTCGTTGACAATTGTTGCGATTCATAGCTGAGTAGTGCATGTGATAAGAATATTAATTGATGCAAGGTTTTGAGAGTGGAAGATGCAGCCACACATTACTAGACTTTGCCTCTTCGCTTTCCTTCCCAGCGACAGCGGACACATCCTGTCCTCTTACTTAAAGCAGAGTATAATGCTTTGCCTTCCGTGGCTGGATGGGACAGTAATATGATTGAGGGATTACTCTGGAAGTGTATGTTAGTTTAAATTCAGACCCAGAATGTGTACAAACCTCCTTGCTCTCAATGATCACGTGACTAGCAGTTGACGCATCGTAGTCTGGCACCACGTCACCGTCGAAGCTAACGGGCGTCAAGGTCACTCAGCTGTCAAGCACATGATTATACCAGTCGGTGTATAACTACACTAACTTTTCCAATGGTACTGCGTAAAATATAGACATACCGTTCATCAATGTGCAAGAATAATGTATCTCGATAACTAAGTGCGAATAGACAAGATCCACTAGAATTGTTTAAGAACAAACTATTCCAACAAAAAAAGATACGCGATGATATATCTCTCGAGTTCCTTGTGTTTCCTGATATTCTTTGGCAGATGAAACGTCATCCCCTTGAAGACACTTGGAAGGCCCTGTAGAAGAACCAACATAAACAATGTAAAGACGACATCCCCTTGAAGACACTTGGAAGGCCCTTTAGAAGAACCAACATAAACAATGTAAAGACGTCATCCCGTTGAAGACACTTGGAAGGCCCTGTAGAAGAACCAACATAAACAATGTAAAGACGTCATCCCCTTGAAGACACTTGGAAGGCCCTTTAGAAGAACCAACATAAACAATGTAAAGACGTCATCCCGTTGAAGACACTTGGAAGGCCCTGTAGAAGAACCAACATAAACAATGTAAAGACGTCATCCCCTTGAAGACACTTGGAAGGCCCTGTAGAAGAACCAACATAAACAATGTAAAGACGGCATCCCCTTGAAGACACTTGGAAGGCC
This sequence comes from Arenicola marina, assembly GCA_964019135.1. Classification (NCBI taxonomy): domain Eukaryota; kingdom Metazoa; phylum Annelida; class Polychaeta; family Arenicolidae; genus Arenicola; species Arenicola marina. Next base: position 6,698,932 of record OZ025253.1, on the reverse strand, counting down.
CTTTAGAAGAACCAACATAAACAATGTAAATACGTCATCCCCTTGAAGACACTTGGAAGGCCCTTTAGAAGAACCAACATAAACAATGTAAAGACGACATCCCCTTGAAGACACTTGGAAGGCCCTTTAGAAGAACCAACATAAACAATGTAAATACGTCATCCCCTTGAAGACACTTGGAAGGCCCTTTAGAAGAACCAACATAAACAATGTAAAGACGTCATCCCCTTGAAGACACTTGGAAGGCCCTGTAGAAGAACAAACATAAACAATGTAAAGACGTCATCCCTCTTGAAGACACTTAGAAGGCCATGTAGAAGAACCAACATAAACAATGTAAATACGTCATCCCCTTGAAGACACTTGGAAGGCCCTGTAGAAGAACCAACATAAACAATGTAAATACGTCATCCCCTTGAAGACACTTGGAAGGCCCTGTAGAAGAACCAACATAAACAATGTAAATACGTCATCCCCTTGAAGACACTTGGAAGGCCCTTTAGAAGAACCAACATAAACAATGTAAAGACGTCATCCCCTTGAAGACACTTGGAAGGCCCTGTAGAAGAACCAACATAAACAATGTAAATACGTCATCCCCTTGAAGACACTTGGAAGGCCCTGTAGAAGAACAAACATAAACAATGTAAAGACGTCATCCCTCTTGAAGACACTTAGAAGGCCATGTAGAAGAACCAACATAAACAATGTAAATACGTCATCCCCTTGAAGACACTTGGAAGGCCCTGTAGAAGAACCAACATAAACAAAGTAAAGACGTCATCCCCTTGAAGACACTTGGAAGGCCCTGTAGAAGAACCAACATAAACAATGTAAAGACGTCATCCCCTTGAAGACACTTGGAAGGCCCTGTAGAAGAACCAACATAAACAATGTAAATACGTCATCCCCTTGAAGACACTTGGAAGGCCCGGTAGAAGAACCAACATAGACAATGTAAAGACGTCATCCCGTTGAAGACACTTGGAGGGCCCTGTAGAAGAACCAACATAAACAATGTAAAGACGTCATCCCCTTGAAGACACTTGGAAGGCCCTGTAGAAGAACCAACATAAACAATGTAAATACGTCATCCCCTTGAAGACACTTGGAAGGCCCTTTAGAAGAACCAACATAAACAATGTAAAGACGTCATCCCGTTGAAGACACTTGGAAGGCCCTGTAGAAGAACCAACATAAACAATGTAAAGACGTCATCCCCTTGAAGACACTTGGAAGGCCCTGTAGAAGAACCAACATAAACAATGTAAAGACGACAACCCCTTGAAGACACTTGGAAGGCCCTTTAGAAGAACCAACATAAACAATGTAAATACGTCATCCCCTTGAAGACACTTGGAAGGCCCTTTAGAAGAACCAACATAAACAATGTAAAGACGTCATCCCCTTGAAGACACTTGGAAGGCCCTGTAGAAGAACAAACATAAACAATGTAAAGACGTCATCCCTCTTGAAGACACTTAGAAGGCCATGTAGAAGAACCAACATAAACAATGTAAATACGTCATCCCCTTGAAGACACTTGGAAGGCCCTGTAGAAGAACCAACATAAACAATGTAAATACGTCATCCCCTTGAAGACACTTGGAAGGCCCTATAGAAGAACCAACATAAACAATGTAAATACGTCATCCCCTTGAAGACACTTGGAAGGCCCTTTAGAAGAACCAACATAAACAATGTAAAGACGTCATCCCCTTGAAGACACTTGGAAGGCCCTGTAGAAGAACCAACATAAACAATGTAAATACGTCATCCCCTTGAAGACACTTGGAAGGCCCTGTAGAAGAACAAACATAAACAATGTAAAGACGTCATCCCTCTTGAAGACACTTAGAAGGCCATGTAGAAGAACCAACATAAACAATGTAAATACGTCATCCCCTTGAAGACACTTGGAAGGCCCTGTAGAAGAACCAACATAAACAAAGTAAAGACGTCATCCCCTTGAAGACACTTGGAAGGCCCTGTAGAAGAACCAACATAAACAATGTAAAGACGTCATCCCCTTGAAGACACTTGGAAGGCCCTGTAGAAGAACCAACATAAACAATGTAAATACGTCATCCCCTTGAAGACACTTGGAAGGCCCGGTAGAAGAACCAACATAAACAATGTAAAGACGTCATCCCGTTGAAGACACTTGGAGGGCCCTGTAGAAGAACCAACATAAACAATGTAAAGACGTCATCCCCTTGAAGACACTTGGAAGGCCCTGTAGAAGAACCAACATAAACAATGTAAATACGTCATCCCCTTGAAGACACTTGGAAGGCCCTTTAGAAGAACCAACATAAACAATGTAAAGACGTCATCCCCTTGAAGACACTTGGAAGGCCCTGTAGAAGAACCAACATAAACAATGTAAATACGTCATCCCCTTGAAGACACTTGGAAGGCCCTGTAGAAGAACCAACATAAACAATGTAAAGACGGCATCCCCTTGAAGACACTTGGAAGGCCCTGTAGAAGAACAAACATAAACAATGTAAAGACGTCATCCCTCTTGAAGACACTTAGAAGGCCATGTAGAAGAACCAACATAAACAATGTAAATACGTCATCCCCTTGAAGACACTTGGAAGGCCCTGTAGAAGAACCAACATAAACAAAGTAAAGACGTCATCCCCTTGAAGACACTTGGAAGGCCCTGTAGAAGAACCAACATAAACAATGTAAATACGTCATCCCCTTGAAGACACTTGGAAGGCCCTGTAGAAGAACCAACATACACAATGTAAATACGTCATCCCCTTGAAGACACTTGGAAGGCCCTGTAGAAGAACCAACATAAACAATGTAAAGACGGCATCCCCTTGAAGACACTTGGAAGGCCCTGTAGAAGAACGAACATAAACAATGTAAAGACGACATCCCCTTGAAGACACTTGGAAGGCCCTTTAGAAGAACCAACATAAACAATGTAAAGACGTCATCCCGTTGAAGACACTTGGAAGGCCCTGTAGAAGAACCAACATAAACAATGTAAATACGTCATCCCCTTGAAGACACTTGGAAGGCCCTTTAGAAGAACCAACATAAACAATGTAAAGACGTCATCCCCTTGAAGACACTTAGAAGGCCCTGTAGAAGAACCAACATAAACAATGTAAAGACGTCATCCCCTTGAAGACACTTAGAAGGCCCTGTAGAAGAACCAACATAAACAATGTAAAGACGTCATCCCCTTGAAGACACTTGGAAGGCCCTTTAGAAGAACCAACATAAACAATGTAAAGACGTCATCCCCTTGAAGACACTTAGAAGGCCCTGTAGAAGAACCAACATAAACAATGTAAAGACGTCATCCCCTTGAAGACACTTGGAAGGCCCTTTAGAAGAACCAACATAAACAATGTAAAGACGTCATCCCCTTGAAGACACTTGGAAGGCCCTGTAGAAGAACCAACATAAACAATGTAAAGACGTCATCCCCTTGAAGACACTTGGAAGGCCCTTTAGAAGAACCAACATAAACAATGTAAAGACGGCATCCCCTTGAAGACACTTGGAAGGCCCTGTAGAAGAACCAACATAAACAATGTAAAGACGGCATCCCCTTGAAGACACTTGGAAGGCCCTTTAGAAGAACCAACATAAACAATGTAAATACGTCATCCCCTTGAAGACACTTGGAAGGCCCTGTAGAAGAACCAACATAAACAATGTAAAGACGTCATCCCCTTGAAGACACTTAGAAGGAAGGCCCTGTAGAAGAACCAACATAAACAATGTAAAGACGTCATCCCCTTGAAGACACTTGGAAGGCCCTGTAGAAGAACCAACATAAACAATGTAAATACGGCATCCCCTTGAAGACACTTGGAAGGCCCTGTAGAAGAACCAACATAAACAATGTAAAGACGGCATCCCCTTGAAGACACTTGGAAGGCCTTTTAGCAAAACAAACATAAACAATGTAAAGACGTCATCCCCTTGAAGACACTTAGAAGGCCCTGTAGAAGAACCAACATAAACAATGTAAATACGTCATCCCCTTTAAAGTGCCCCGAAGAAGAACCAGTGTATGAAGCTTTCTTGATTCTGGATGCACAGGTATGAATACTTGGACCACCAAAATCGTCATTCTGGAGACAACAAGTATTTATTCCCATGTTGAGCGTGAGAATTACACTGCATGTGGATCCGCAGCACTGTACCTTGATACGGCGCACTTACACGTTCACTATACGTACGTATACAGATGTTATACGGTATGTATCATTCATCTGACAATCAATATTAGACACGATTGCAACCGCGGGGACCGGTTTGGTCCCCGGCGGGAATCACCCGACGAACTCCCGACCTCGAGTCAGCCACTCCACCTCTTCGGCTAAAGGCGTGATCTCTCTAGCCGAGGTCAGGGGCAATGGGTTGAATCAGAGGTTACACTATATACATGGCGAGTATATCCCAGTGTGTCCAGCTGACGCACCAAGACATGCACTGACCTTGGACCCCTTTCCAGGGCTTGGTTCACTGTGGTCATATTGCGCGCGATGTTCGGCGTTCTTCCGGTAACACTTGGCGCCGTGCTCACACAGAGGTTTGGCTGTCGACGTAGTATCCTTAGGTAGTGTAAAAAAGGAAACTTATAAATTGAAGTTTGAATCTGATCTAAAGCCATTATATTTGATATTTCTTGAAAATCAGGCTCAAATACGCAAGGGAGATTTCCCCTGTCTATCATACAAACTTGGTTTTAGTGTTGGTATCAAGAGCATTAGAGGCTGCGGGTATGACTATAATTTAACTGTTGCAAGCCAGTAGTAATTCCATAGAGCCAGCTTTTTAATGACGGAATAAGACTTTCAGACTCCAGCACTGGGCCCCGGGCACGGCGCCCCGGACATGGCGCCCCGCGGGCACGGCGCCCCGGGCACGGCGCCCCGGACATAGCGCCCCGGACATGGCGCCCCGCGGGCACGGCGCCCCGGGCACGGCGCCCCGGACATGGCGCCCCGCGGGCACGGCGCCCCGAACATGGCACCCCGCGGGCACGGCGCCCCGGACATGGCGCCCCGCGGGCACGGCGCCCCGGACAAGGCGCCCCGGGCATGGCGCCCGGGGAACGTCGCTCTTGGTGCGCTTGGAGAGGTGACCATGGTAACTTCCAGCAATACGTAAATTTGACCACCTGACAAATGTTACCCAGTGCCCAAGAAATGTCTAGAAGCATCACGCTTCATACGTTCAGATTTGATTTCCATTAAAAACGAGCCGCTAAGCTGCAACTCCATACTCACACTCGGCTTGTTCTTCTTGGCGGGCGATTCTTCTCCGTTCTCAACCTCCTCGCTTAGTCGTCGCTTCTTCGCTTTAGGCGTTACTGGCTTTTTATTTCCCCCGATGACGTCATCGTCGTCATTTTCCGTATCCATGGGAACTGTTGCCTTGGATGCCGCAGCCCCAGACGTGCCCGCCATCGGCGGAGAGCCCGCACCGAGGACGTCGGAGACGTCAGAGTGCTCCTTCGACTTCTTGTACAGCGCCTAGCGAGAAGTTTCGTTGTGGTGTTGACCCTTATCGCTAACGCCTGAGCGTTTGAAAGACAACTTACTTTCATTACCAGTAAAGGCCACATCTTATGTAAAAGCGTTAATTAGTAAATGGTGTGGCGTTATTGAGGGGTGAGTGTTATGTGAGCTATGCTAAATCAGTGGCTCCCTGAATCGTTATTGAACGATTCTTGGATAACGAGACCTATTTCGGGTTTCCACTCGCTACTGAAGGGATCGAGGACATCGTTGACACATACAATTAGGAAAGCTCGTTGTGGTGGTGCTCATGATTAGGAAATTCTCTTCAATATAATTTTAGCACTTTCTTAATTCAGAAAATCCACTTCTTGAGTGACTACTTATATATTTTTTAACAAGTTCCGTTAAGACAGACCACGATGTTGCAAAATGTAATTGTCTTGCAAACACGTACAAACCATGTGGACTTGTATACGTAGTTGAACAGCCCACGTGACCTGCAACAGCCCACGTGACCTGAAACAGCCCACATGACCTGAAACAGCCCACGAGATTTGAACAGCCCACGCGACTTGGAAGTATACGTGACCAAAACAGCCCACGTGACTTGAACAGCACACGTGACCTGAAATAGCCCACGTGACTTGAATAGCCTACGTGACCTGCAAAGCCCACGTGACCTGCAACAGCCCACATGACCTGAAACAGCCCACGAGACTTGACCAGCCCACGTGACTTGAACAGCCCACGCGACTTGGAAGTCCACGTGACCAACACAGCCCACGTGACTTGAACAGCACACGTGACCTGAAATAGCCCGCGTGACTTGAACAGCCCACGTGGCTTGAACAGCCCACGTGACTTGCAACAGCCCACGTGACTTAAAGAGCCCACGTGGCTTGCAACAGCCCACATGACTTGAACAGCCCACGTGACTTGCAACAGGCCACGTGACCTGAACAGCCCACGTGACTTGAACAGCCCACGTGACTTGCAACAGCCCACGTGACTTAAACAGCTCGCGTGATTTGCAACAGCCCACGTGACTTGAACAGTCCACGTGACTTACAGCCCACGTGACTTGCAACAGCCCACGTGACTTGCAACAGCCCACGTGACTTGCAACAGCCCACGTGACTTGAACAGCTCGCGTGATTTGCAACAGCCCACGTGACTTACCAGGAGGCGCGGCAGGTTGGTGGCCTCCTCCCAGGTCTTGTCGTCGCGCACCTTAGTGACGCGCGGGAAGCGGATGGAGACGCCGCCGGCCGTGTGTGCGTCTGACTTACTGAACTCCGCGCCAGTGATCTCCCACACGGGGGCGCTCTGTAACACGCCAAGCCGTCCAAGCAAGGTCAGCACTTGATACAATGCAACTATTACTGTGACTAAGCCTAGAGCAGGAATAGGATCATCAATTGTTATTAACTTCTGTATGCTAAGCTATTAACTAATGTATGCTAAGCTATTAACTTTTGTATGCTAAGCTATTAACTTCTGTATGCCAACCTATTAACTTCTTAAGAATGCTAAATAATAGTCATAAAAAGAGACATAATTAAACGTATTGTGTAAAATTATCAACTGGAAATTATTCTTCACCACTTATATAAAATATACCACATCATAACAATGACCACGTACAAGCGATGAAAGATCGCACCTTCATCGATTTTGTACAGCAGGGTAAGTAACTCACCTTTGGGTCTGCCACCACGAAGTCTGGTATGAGGGTCTTATTAACGTTTAACCATCGAGGAACGCGCGCACTGTCCTGGCGAAAATAAATATCAACATAATGAATAAGGGACAAAAACCCAATTCAGTAATGTAGCGCACGTTCCAAGCTGCATTATACATCAAACAATACAAATACAGACACAGATGAGCTACACAAGACACAAGGGATCAACTACCTCGATACGACCGTAAGCTTTACTTGGGTGAACTGTTTACCCTGAAGCCCAATAAATAGTTGCGTATTAATTTCTAGAAGTTTAATGAATTCGGTTCGTCGGATCATGTTTAGAACATGCCTTGGTAAGGATTATTTCGCTATGATGTTGTCGAAGTGCTTTTTCCACGAGACGAACCTGGCATAGGCGTTGCCTGTGTTCTAGTTGTTCACAATAAATATTTAAACCAACTGTTTACCTTGCTGATCTTTACCATGTCGAGCTCTTTCTGAAGCTTGTCGAGTGTCTTGTCGTCAAAGCCGTTACCACACTTGGTGACGGTGCACCACTTTGAGGTCATCGGGTCGTAGACGCCCATTAAGAAGATCGACATCAAACCGCCTGAAAATTTATATCATACCACCTTCATACTACTAATGAAATTAAAATATACATGCCGCTTGATTTAAATATTGACTTATCAATGTTCAGATTAATAACAATAGCAATATCAACATATTGAAAACCATCTTTTATGTAGGTATGTATTCACGTAAATTAATACAATTGACCAAGTTCCATAAGGTAAATTGTCAATGACGCTTTTCGCGCTTTGATAAAACATCAATGATATTTGACCACATATTTGTATTCAAGACATCCCAGGTCAAACCGCACCTTTGCTTCCGGTGCCGAAGAAGGCTCCTAGGACGACAAGGTCGGCGGTGTCCGCCATGGCTCCCTCCGCCAAATAATCCTTCTTCACCTTCAGCCAGTGGCGCTTGCCCGGCTCGTACGGCCCCTTCCAACCAAACACGTGGTCCTCACTCTCAATCACTCTCTCACTATCCCTGCCTTACTATTCATAGGCTACACCGTTAGGGGTGTGGACAGGGTAAAGGGCGACACGCGACAGTGCCGTTTTGGAAAACTCAACGTCCAGCATTGGCATCCAAGTCCGACACAGTACATCTAAAATTCCGACATAAACACAGTTGTTTCTCGAAAATCCGACAAGGAATTGTGACAAAACGACACTGGACAGAAGTGAATAATGGATACAGGCCAATGGACCCCCTTCCAGATCCATGGAGTTTACATCAATACCATCAATTTGTCTTCATCGGTTAATATGTTCAGAAGGATAATATATATGTATGTATATGTGGTTACGTCGCACAGCTAGTTACCTTTGCTTAAGTCACATTTACAAAAAGAGATTTCTACTGGTATTCTTGGCACTCAAGACAGTTCACCCCATGAAAACGTAACAAAATGCATGCACTGATAGTACGCATGTAGTTCACCTTTTTAAATGAATGATGACTTCATCATAATTTTTCACAATATTTCACACAGGTTTGGTGGCTAACCGCAGTACGGCTGTGTAATAATTGGTGTCGTGAATAGAGCTATTCACGAACACTTAGATTTAAACAATAGCATGCTCACTGCGCGATTCTGAAGAAGCAGATAAGAGTTGTAATAATTGTAGTCTTACATTAACATCCTTTAGAACGAGGCCTTCTAGACCCTCGCCGAACACCTTCATCAACATCTTCTTTAGATGAGCTGGTTCCTGCAGAAAACAGTATATGACGCACATGTAAACTCCAAAACGCGCATCAAGACGAAGAAAACCCTGCAGCAAGATATTAATGTACTACCTCCGGGAGACACTATGGGGAGAACCGCTAGCTGGTTCTAATCACTTATTGAACTGCATCGGTTTTCTGCAGGGTAAATATCTCACGTTTCTTTAACCTTCACATCGACGCGACATGATCTTAATAATTATTAATTACCGGTAGGTTAATGCGTCAGTTTATTAACTGAGTACTGGAATTACCAGTTCTAACACATTAACGTTTACTCAAATAGCAATTCTTGCTCTCACGAACATGTTCATTCTTCTAAATTGGAAATGGCATAGTTAGGTCCTTATTGCATAAATACACATGTGTTATGCGCAATAAATAAAGAGGAATGTTGTAAGGACCTTTTTTTGCCATAATTGTGTGGGAAAGTGTTGCCTTCTTGTGTACTACGTCATAAACAATTGGGCATTGCTGCCCTACACTTGAAGATAAATTTGATCATGCAAGCAAGCTTTCTTTCAAAGCTTATATTTACAATATTACATGATATGTCTAGTATGTTTTAAAAAAATATTTTAAAGGTCACGATTCAGTTGGAAATTTGCTGTAAAATCAGCTTTAATAGATGCATATTTGCTTACCGTAACGTGCTCCATCTCAGAAAACAGAACTCGGTTGGGAATCTCTATCATTTCCTTCTGCATGATCTCTCTCCTTTCTTTCAACGGCCTGAAGCAAGTTCAAATGTCAATAAGAAAACGTCTCTCATAAACAAGGGTGATCAACACAACGACAATAAAAGGGTTAAAAAAATTCATTTTGAGAGTAATCAACGACAGCTAAAATGGATTCACGTACTTTTGCAGCAGGTTTTCTCCGTTGTAGTGAACACAGTCGAAAACAAACAAGCAGACTTGGGCATCTTGGAATTTCGTTTTCTGTAACAAATATCAAGGACATTACGATGGTTTAGTTATAACTCACTACTTGTCACATCAGGGATTAGGAGTCGTGAGGTACCCCTTTGCGCGCAAATTTAACCATTTGTTACCATAATACATAGCGTTCTGCAGGGCTACTCAACGGCTAATCGCGCAAGAGAGCTCGTGTAGTTATGACTAATTATTTGACTCAAATTATTTGACCCGTCCAGTTCAAAACTGTTTGATATCGTTTTCGATGCGATCATTCACATATATACTCCCTGTTGATAACGTGGAAAATAACTAAAGTTTATAATTTAATTTTTGTTCAAAATACCCGTATCGTAACCGTTCAAATTCATGCGCCATTCGTCGATCCGAATGGGTACTGAGGGCAAATACCAGGTTCATATACCTGTCTCAGGTCACGGTGGCACTATTGCCGGACAAATGCTTTGCTGCTGCCACACATCACTAAATTGGTCAAATAAATGATTTAGAGCTAACAGTGGGCCAAACTGGACCGAGATACCTCATGGGCGTAATGAATGAATGACATGAGAAACAGTCACCAATTTCGGATCTTCAGTACAATCAAGGATGAACCTACTCTTTGCAAACCATTAACTTATTAATACTGTTTTTACATCCGACGCTACTTAGTGCTATTTAGCTGGCACACCGACCTTATGAACCCCTAGGGTGCCAAACGGAAGCGGATTTCCGGTGTTCGTGTCAATCATGAGCACCTCGCAATCCAAAATGATGTCACTTCCGGTAGGAAAAGCCTTTGGGATGTAGTCCTTGAAATGGTTGACCTGTGCATTAAACGAAATACAGATTGACAGAGAGAAATCGGAAAGTACATATCATTTAGGAAGCCTCAGTAAGCATCAAATATATATGTAATAACGCCTAAGGAATGTGAATGGTGCACAGTTGTCTACGTGTTATGGTTTACCTCTTCAATATACACATGCATATCACATGTTTGGACAACGTACTCAAAAAACTGCTTGAAAAAGACTGCCACCACGGGTCATATATACATGATCTGCTTGAACCAGTGGCATCATGAACGACTTGAACCACTGCCGCCTTATTGATGTGCTGAGCGGGAGTGAAAACCAGAAACCTGTTTCCTTTAACGGGATCTGGTTGGTTGTATATTCAGGACGCTTTAACCACTTTTGGTCATATCGCGTCAATGGGAGGGAGAGTAGAGCCATGTCCCCGGGGGTAACCCCCCTACTCTTTATGAAGAAAGACATGGATCTTTATCCTGCGACCACACAGACATGGCCACAGCGGGGTTCGAACCACCGATCCACGTGCCGTTAGGCTCTCAGGTGACCAGAGCACGCAATGTGAGCGCTCTAGCCCACTGAGCTACCGGGCCGGCCCCCTTTAACGGGATCTGGATGCGTATTAGTAGCGCAAAAACGCATCGGATTAACTCCCTAAAATCATTGTTAAGGCGGATAAACTGTCCAGCACGCCTAGCTAATACTATCCTACCTTGTGAGGTTGAACTGGTTTTAGACTGCGGCTGAAGTAGCTGAAGGTGTCTCCGTTCTTGTGGAGTTGAACACGCTCGCCGTCATACTTAATCTCGGCGTACATTCCGTTGGGACAGCGTTTGAACGCCTGGCTCACCGACTTGCAGGCTTCGGCCTGGCAAGAACAGAACGTCAAGTTCAACAACATTCACTGTCACGATATAGCCTTACAGGCTGAAAGTGCCGTTAAAACCCAATCAAATCAAATCAACAACAGACTGGAGGCGCAAATAAAGAAGAACGGATACAAGGAGAGAATGCTATCAACCTTTTCGGCCCCGGGAACGATATGTGTAGATCAATGTTGTATCGCCAGTTACCTCCAGTTGGGTCAATACCGAACAACACACAATTGGCAATGATATAAATGAAATAAATGAAATAAAACAACACACAATGACAATGATATAAATAATATGACAGAAGCTGTGTATTATTACATCGCACTCGTATGAGCGGTTGTGTACACATTGTTACACATCGAGGTAGACCAAACGAACCCGAGGCCTCAATAATATTCACTAACGGGTTGTCTAATTCTTCCAATATAAACAAAAGAACACAATAAATTATCACCTGGCACTCATCCCTAAATGAACAACGCTGCCGACGACAACTGAGCCTTACACCCACATCCTACCCCCACCCCCCGCCCCTGTACACCCCGGGCCCCCTCCGGCCACTCACCAGCATGGGCTGAATGGGGGTCATCAGCGAGGCCTTCACGCTCAGATCCTTCTTCATGCCCGGTTTGGACTGGTTCCGCAGCACGCGGTCGACTACGTCACGCAGGTTACGAGACGCCTTGAACGCCTCGTACGCGTTGGCATCCAAGGCGTCCAGTCTGAAACCACATCACGCAGATAGCAATGGTCGTCGCACTGTAATGCTACAGGCCTGTGTCACGGGCTTGACCTAGCCTATGTGTACATGTAGATACAAATATTCTTTCTTCTTCAATTTTTTTTTTAACATTTTCGCTTGAACGCATATAAACTGATTAAGTGTTTCATCCTGAATTGTTTCCATTAGAAAGACGTTCGCAAGAGTCGCAATAATTTGTTGTTTCCCTTAATATGCCAGACGATGACTCTCGTGTCGAGCGGTCATTGCCGCAGACTTGAGTGGGACCAATGAGAATAACGCATCGCTTACACGTGCTTGGCGCCGGCATTGATGCGGAGGTCATGTTTAATGAGACGAACGATCATCTTCAAGTCGTTGGCCGTGCTCCTGAAGTCAAGAGAAAACAGCCAAATACACCAATCTAGTCTGGAGCCGCAAACAGTACAGATGCAAAATAGCAATTCATCAATGTTATTTCAAATGAGAATTAGTCATTGATCGCGATATTTAAATGTAGCGTATTTGAAAAATAAAAAAACGATCGCTAAATATATTGGTCTATTGCAAATTATGCAAACGCTGCAACTACTTCTAATAAAGGCTTTTTAATCTGGGGTGCAAAGATATTATTTAGTGACCCAGCACCATCACCCCGGCTGCAGGTCCCGACTTTTACTTTGCCATTATACAATAGTTAAACTGATAGCCTAAACAGAACCTGAAAATCAACAATTGACCAAAGTTACTTTTTAGCAATTTTGGTGAGCACGCGCTGCTGCTCATCTTCCTTGGTTACTGCGGACAGGTCGCTTAGCAACTCATCGACCACGTGATTGGAGAGAAGGCTCTTCTTCTGGGGCTGAACAACCCGACTCTTCTCAAAGAACTGCTTCACAGTCTCCGCCACGTCGCCTTGTTCCAAGTCCTCTACCATCTCCTCCAGGCTGGTTCCAAATACCTATGACACTCAAACAAAGTAGAGCACGCACATCATATTACTACAATAAACAAGAGATTATACATCAGCCACTAAATATAAATCGCCTGAAAATAACACAAAGTATCTTTAGAGTGCAGCATGTGGAAGATTTACCTGGCTGAATACTTTCACTAACTGCTTGTCCTTCAGGTTATACACGGTCTTGACAACCCCTGGCATAAGCAGCTTGATCAGGAGGTACAGGTCGCCGCAGTAGCCGTCTCCAGAGGCGCCTCTCTTGATGAAGTCCTTGACGAGCTTGGTCTTCCCCGTGTAGCTGCTCTCCTCCGCCATGTCGGCGCACAGACGCCGGAACTGCCGGAAAGCGTCATCCTTTTCAGCCGCAGCGGGATCGGCTGAGGCAGCGTACGGCCTGCTCGGCCCCGGCGCCTCGTCGTCACCATCGTCATTACCTTTCAAAAAAAAGACCGATCCAGGCTGTCAATCACTTACTGACGTCACCGTTGCTGTCATCCAATCATGTGTGGTGAACAAAGTCTTCCACGTGCGTTGCGTCGGACAAACAAGCCGGACAAACAAAGCAGCATGTCACTTTCCTCTCAGTTTCAGAGATGAACACTTCTCACTTGTACTACCATTAGCTCTTATGGTCCATTTCATACTCACAATAAAGGAAAAAAAAAAGACTGCAAGCGTGGACGGGGCTTGGTGTCGGAGTATAGATTGGTCTATTCACGAAGGGATTGGGATTTTGGGCTACACTTTCACCCATAGACGTAATAAACCAGGCTAATGAGATTTCTGAACCGATGACATGAAAGTGATGCGAAACTAGCAGGATGATGATCGAGGAACGAACACGGGTATGTTGGGCTGAAGCCATTAAGCAGGGGATTTTGCCGTCCTATCATTGGCAGCAGCTTTAGCGGCTTCAGACATTTACATTTGAAAAAAAATAATGTTTGTACTTTCCTAGTAGAGGGTGCAGTTCTATGTTTATGATGAAGTGAACAGATAAAAGTGGCAGTGCTTGATTAAAATAAAGTGTCAATGCCAATTTAAACAACAGTTTCTTTGGCATATGATTTTGAGACTGGCTGGAGTATGTGATTGATATGGAGGGCCCTGCGCCGTCGACACTGCCATGTGAAGCTGTTAGCTTAACTGTTAGTACACTTTACAAACCTTGTGACGTCTTTGTTCCTCCGAAAGTTAACTTGCCCTGAGTGGTCTTGGATGGGGTGGTCTTTTCTGTTTCTTTTTTAGGAGTATTTTTTTTCGGGGTAGCTTTCTTTGGGGTCCCCTTCTTCTTAAGTGTATCTAAAATAAAATAGTAGGATTCAAAAGAAACACGTTAACATACACATGAATGGTTTCCTTATAGGAGTTGGATAGGAATGCAGATATCACAGACAAGAGCTAGTTACTGACAGTAATACAGTCTAAGCATACTAACAATCATCATGCCAAAAGTGCAATCAACTTTGCAGCAACAGTTGTTTGTACTGCCAAATTTACTTTAATTGATTGACAGGTGACTTGCCCGTGATAAGCTCAGAAACTGTTTCTTTATCTTCTTTGGTCAGCTCCCCATTGCCCTCAATGTCATCAAGGTCTTCAATGATCTTTGTAGTGGCTCGCGCCCGGACAAATGTCTCAAACAGGCACTTAGGATGGAAGTACTGCTTCATGTCACCGCCGTCATCGCCAAAGGGGTTGGTGACTACCTTGGCCAGCCGGAGCTCTCCCTTTTGAAGCTTATCCTTACACTTCTTGCAGGCTGAAGTGCCACGTTTAGCGTAATCACATGCGAATCGGTTTTCTGCCATTGCGCACGGTCCAATTCCTAACTCCTTAACTGTGACTTGGTTGAGAGCGTTATCAGTGAGCCACTGGGCATATGACGACCCAAGCGTCAAGTTGCTAGAAACAGCTGCACAGGAGCCTCCACGATAAGAATAAGAATAATCTCTACAATAGCATGTGGCATACACACTGCAAGCTGAATGCAGAGTTGGGATGGAATCTTGCTGCCTGCCACTTGAAGTGTTAAGCAATGCCCTCTTGATGGATAACTTACCATATATATTTGAAATATAATGGTGCAACAGTTTCTTGCCCAGCAACTGCACTTGACTACACAGCAGATCGGTACAGGCTGGAATTTGCTTCAATGGGAACTTAAACAAGTTCATCTAATACCTTAATGGTCATGCTCTGCTTAAATCTGAAATAAAACATTAAATATTATTTTATAACTAGAAATAAGGAGTAAGTCTTAGTGTATAGTAAACCTGCTCATACTACAATATTTGAAAATTATACTTGACAGATGTCATAATTTGCATGATGAAATACATAAGAAAAAAACATTCAAAACTGATGCTGCATAAGCATTATCAGAAAATAACCTTTCAGTTATTGCATACCGGTACTAAATTGTTGTTTGATGCAAATACATGTATATCATTTCCATCATTGAAAGGATTTATAAATATATTTATATTGGAAAGTGTTGCAGTAGGAGAAGCTTTAAAAAGACAGTCTTTGAGTACAGTAAACTAAATCAGTAAATAACATTAACAAAAATAAAACCATGGAAAAACCATGTTGTAACCTAATTCAGCTCATGTCATTTTATCATTGTTAGTCAATAGCACTTGTGCTAATGTTTATTGTTGACTTTTACATACAGATGTTGAATAAACTTATCTCATCTTATTTTATCTTATAATTTTCAACATTAATTTATAATTATACACACCATTTTTTGTCAAATGCTTTAAGAACTGACAGATCTGTTACTTTGATTGTTACTTGGAGCACAGTTTCAGCTGCATTGGCTTAACACCCTGTGGTAACAGTTGACCAAAAGAGCGAGAGGGTCCATTAGGGATTGTTTATACAGGTGGTTGACGCGTCTCATGGTCAGTTAAACTGTGTTACATTGATAGGGAGGGAGTGCATTTTGACTTCAGTTGTGGAGTGGCAGGGCATGTTTCAGGAAGTGGCAGTTGATGGTGTAACATAATACAGCTGCTGTCTAAGACTAAGTGGGCAGACAGAAACCTGATGCTGTGTAGATGTGACATGACTGGTTCTAGAATTGGCGCTGGAGTAATAGGCGGGGACAGTGGAAGTGGACTCCCAATCTCCCAGCTGGTCAAGTAGGTAGGGGAGGGGGCAACAATATTAGGCTGGACTTGGTTCATAAATCGCACTGGTGTATAAGTTGCACCCCTCGGCCGTGAAGAAAAAAGTTTCCCTATAGTGAGAACAGTAGTTTTAACAGTGTGTTCAATCTAATTAATTTTATTAGCATGCCCTATCAATACCCTTTTTGAAGCTTTTACCTATTTCTGTCTCATGAAATTTCACTTTGTCATTGTTCTATTGTTATCGTTACTACTACTTTCCTTTTTTTCTTTCTACCTTGCCTTACACCATGTATACAAGGGGTCTTGAATGGGTAAATGATGACATGCAACATATGCACATTTGAAAAATCAACATTTGACGTCCCAAATTCTGACACTGCAGGAGGATCTGAAAAATCAACATCAGCATTTTAAAAACAACACTGAACGCCAAAATGCCAATAAAATGTTGTAAAAAATTACTATTCAACACTGTATCCCCCTTTCCAGACATATAATACAGCTGTAGATCCAACGAAATATATTATTATAAGTCTTCATGGCTTGACACTAACTTGTAACATGTACTTGTCCTATAGAAGTCTTGTCCTATATAGGACAAATACATTAAATTTTTACTTAACCTACTTGATAACGACTTGTCCCCCCCAAAAACATATTGCTATATTGTGGTACTTATTGCCATTTTGATATTAATCGTTAACACTAAGTTTTACTTTGTCACTACTTTTTTGCTACTTATTTCAAATTTGTAAGATTTGACCAGATGACATGTAGATTTAAGCAGGTAAGATACCTATTGTTTGAAGGAATTCAGGTTCATCAAGATCATGCCATGATGAACCAGCTAAAGCCAACAAAAGAACAAAAAGCAAATTTTGGAACATATACAAAACCCCAAAATATGCACTTTATATCTGTCCAGCTAAATAGATGTTTACGTATCCGATTATTTACTTGTCAACTAACTTGTCCTGGACAAGCTGACAACCCCAGCAAGCCCGTGAGTGATGAAGTGGCCTGTCGTAAACCTCTCTCCCTGCCTGACGTTGTTCTCTTTGATGCATTACCACAATGACAAAGTTGGGGGGGCATGCCATGAGCACTGTCACTGAGACTGAGTTTGGGTTTGCACTTTCTGGAGTGCCTGATAACAGATGATAACCAACTAACACTGCACTAAAATGCTAATACAGGATCAAACGCGTCCCACAATTATGTTAATGTCGCAATGAGATACTAATACAAGCCATTTAGGGTCGAATATGACACACATACACACTAAAATGTGACTGTGTGCAGAAACCGCACACTTGCATATCAGCATATTTACTCTGCCCAAGCATGTCGCATGGCTGGTGCGTGTATCCTAGTTTCACAGCTCCCCGCACAGCGGCGCTCGGCAAGCTCCTCTGCTCTCATGGGAAAGACGTACCTGGCCCTCTAGCGGAGCATTTAAAAAGTGACTTCTTTGGCACTCTTGTACCAGCTTAGTTATCAACATGCGCCCTCTGGAGGGTGAGTCACTTGTGCCACGCTGGTACCATGCATTTTTGCTGGCTAAACATACAGGTAAGCTTACCTCGATCTTACCCAGCAGCACGTACGCCCGTACGCCGGGAGCGTTCGATAGGGAATTTCCCGACCTCGGTCGTAAGGTTTTCTTGTGCCCCCCCCCCACCCCCACCCCCACCCCAAGTTGGCAAACAAATGTGACAACTGCTGCTACGATGGTCATACGGTGAAATGTGCGTCTATCGAGCGGGTTAATTGCCCGATACCCCTTCCGAGCGGATTTTGGCCGTAACACGGCCCGACCGAGCGGATTTTGTTGGTAAAACGCCCCGACACGACCGAGCGGATTTCGGCGGTGAAAAGGGGGGTGGGGGGGGTGGGGGGGGGGGGTGCTTTACCGCGGAACCGGGGATCGAAAGATGTTGCAGGCTTTTTCCTACGAATTCCCTCTTATTATTTTACTGTTTCTTATTTCATACTGTCTCTAGCTATTTCATCTTCTGTATAAGATGTACATATAGAGTGCGCATTGAATAGCGCAATAAATAGTGTTTTCGTGGCTCGTATCAAAACACCTACCATGGGCGCTTCCAGGTGGGGGGGGGGGGCACAGGGGGCACGTGCCCCCCCCCCCTCTTTTCAGACCCTAAAATATAACTGTGCCCCCACCCCACTCTTTTGCAAAATCTGTGCCCCCTACGGTGCTAAAAAATAATGGAACCCTGGAAGCAATTTTTTTCAGCTCCCCCCTCATCCTCCCCACCCCCCCACCCCCCTCCCGTCGCAAGATTGTATCACTGTGCCCCCCTCACCCCCCACCCCCCACCCCTAGCCTGGTTCCGCGGCCCCAACTTCGCTCGCTCAGCAATACTTGTATGAGTTTGAGCGGCGATACCAGCTTATCCCCCTCCCCCCCCCCCCCCCCGCTGCCGTCATTTTTTATATTGTGCCCCCTCTTTCAAGGATTCCAGCACACGCCACTGCCTACAATGTTTTTTCTCCGTAGTAAGAATTGTTTCGCGGCATTTGCGCTTATGACTAAATATTCACACTTTGCATAGGTCAGTTATTGCTTATTTTTTTCTCCGTAAGTCTTTATTTTCTTTCCAAACGTCCGTGATAGACCGATCCAGGATGTCACTCATTTCCTGACGTCACAGTTGCTTTTATCCAATCATGATGTGGTGCAAATAGGTCGGGCAAACAAGTCGGACAAACAAAGCAGCATGTCACTTTGTTGTCAGTTTCAGAGATGAGTACTTCTCACTCGTATGTACCATCCGCTATGATTGTCCATTTCATACTTACGACTAAAGAAAAAGCACTCGAGCGTGGGCGGGGCTTAGTGTCTGGATCTGTCAGATTGTGCCTCTGTCTCTAAACCAGCTCGACTGCTCTCTTACCCAGAGTGCAGACCTTCCCCAGCAGCCTGGCAGCAGACAGGCCTAAACCCAGACAGACGAAATGAACTCAACCGGCCAGCTCAAAATGAACTCCCCACCACGTACTATAATTTTATTTAAACAGCCAGACAACTCAAAACTGAGGGAAAAACGCATACTAACACGACATTCCAGAACATTTATAGGGGGACTACAGAATGACCGGAAGTGCAGTTGCTCGCCCAAAACCGCTTGTAGAAAGTAAACTAAAGCAGTTTTAGTGTTAAAAAGACCCCAAACGAAAATAAACATAGACGTTAAGTAAGTTAACCCATTATGTAAGGTATTGTGCCACCTAATGATCCAAAATAGCGCATGGACAATCGAATTTGAAGTAGTTTACGCTTGCTGCCAACGGCAAACCGTCCCCTCCCACTGCAGGGCTGTAGCCTGTGCCTGAGCCTGAGGCCACTCCCCGTATCGGCATCGGGACTGCTGTTTGTTCCGTGTTTGTTGCCTGTACAGTTAGAGTTTTGACATGGGAATCGAGTCAGCGACGGGCACAGTGGGTGGGGATAAGCTGACCATGGCTTGGTATTATCCACCCCCCCCCCCCCCCTCCCTCTGTGTCAGTCGATTTACTGCATGTGCCTGTGGACCGGAGGAATACCCCTCTGAATTGCAAGTCCCCAAGAATTAGGGAGAGTAAGACAAGATTGTGTCACCCGTAGGGTGAGATGACGTAAAATGTAAAATCCAGATTATGTCTTTGGTCTACTACAATGACCTTGATCTTAACAGTTGACTTGATTATGACTTTGACCTGTGACCTACAGACCCTGTTAACGAACTTGCTCAGATATCGATGAGTAAATTTATACGACAAAATGTTGCATTTTGTGGCCTACACAGAGTGTACAAACACACCCTGAGGTCTAGATTTGACCATTCAAATTCATATTTAGCCTCTTAGATCCAGATTTGATGCCTCAGATCTGGCAGCTGCATAACTGTCATTATAGTGAGCATCCTCTCAATTGTTAGCCCCATCCCCAAAAAGTAAAATTCACTCTTCAGTTTCGCCCCCAGGTTCAACGATCTCACTTGGTAAACATCTGAAACCAAACCCTGCTAACGAACTTGACCAAGCCAAGTCAAATACCTATTGAGGTAACGTTACAGAACGAAAACACACACACACACAGACAACCAACGTAGTGATAGATGCCATAAATAAAATCTCCAAGATGAGGCCTGCTCCAGACGTGGTGAAAAAAAAACAAAACCTTAAACTATCGAAAAAATGTTAAGGAATTTACAGAGTGCTATAGCGGATCGTGGTAAATAGAGAAAGGGTCTTCATGTTGAACTAGGAATTGTACAGATAACAATCCAAAAAAATTGCCAACCAATTAGATACCAATCACAGAGATCAGAAAAGGTATGCCTTCCCCTCCTACTCCTAGAACAGTACTGGTATTAACTTGATTAGCAGGAAAAGACATAACTGACTGCCCAGGACAGTTGAATTACATGGTCGGGCAGGTCACAATACTGGTTGTATGGCCGACGGGGCAGGTGAAGATTTAGAACTCACGCTATTCAGTAATGTTCAGTAGTTACACTGGGCATACAGAGCTTGAAATCCTTGTAAATAGAGCAGTAAATAAATTGCTTCTTAGGTGTATCAACGTTGTTGTTTCTTAATTTGATAGGATAGGTACATTTTCAGGGGACATCCAAAGTTAATCTGTCCCTGAGTAGGTTTACAGGATACATCTTTTTGTTTTGCAAGCTTCCTCCAGAAAGTTTTTGTATCATCCGGAAAGTTTTTGGTTCCTGTTCACCACACCTGTACCCATGTATACAACAGAGATTTGCAGTGTAAAACATATCTGTAGTCATGTGCAAGACACAGATTTGCAGTACTTAACGAAAAGACTCAGCAGCAAGCACAGCATGGACAGACCCACAGTAGCACAGCATATGATAGATAGCAGGGACTGGTATGACCAGCAATTGCTGGGACTGATTCATGAACAGACATGTAGCAGTGGGCACAGCAGGGACTGGCAGTGTGAACAGACCCATAGCAGTAGGCACAGCAGGGACTGGCAGTGTGAACAGACCTGTAGCAGTGGGCACAGCAGGGACTGACATGCAAGCAACACGTTATAACAATTTTCATTATAACTACAGCTTCATATATCGTTTTTTTTCATAAAGCATCACATAACAGCCATCATCGGGCAGGCACATTCCCAGCGGTCAGTTTGTCTTGGTAATAAGGACACAAGTCTGAAAGCAAACATGACAGATCGTTCTGATTCATTATCCACTGTCCTTGGATTCCTGCCATGTTAGTGCAGGGCCACCCGAGTGTCCTGGTGGGCGTGCTTGGCTTTGTTGAATCAGCTCAGCGAGGCCAGCCATGGTACAGGATAATGATCCCATGACCTTGGAATAGATTAGAGGATGGGGAATGATGACATTCGCTGTACACTTGCTCCTCACCCTTTATGTGATTTGACCTTTATCATGTTTGTTACATCAAAGTCTAAGCTCAACTGAAAATATTTCACAGGTATTTTTTTTATTAGAATTCTATACTAATTCTTAGATTGATATTTTACGAGACCGGTTGTATTTATTTCTATGTAATGTTACACAAAGTTGCAGAAAATGGTTTACTCTATCACATTCTCTTGTATATTTCAGAATGTCCTTGGTATGGAAGACAGACAACATTGAAGATTACACACAAGGTGGCCATGAAGATCCTCAAATCAAAGAGCGCCAAGATGTCGCAATGACGATGAGGACTGATCCATCACCAGATGCCATCAATATTGATTCTGAATATGATGGAACACCTCCTGCTTGTATCACACGTGAAAATAACGAAAATATGTTTGTGCAAAAAGTATTTCAAAGTTGTAAACCAAATAAATTGGCTGGAGATCTTACTGAAAATTCTCCAGGTAATGAGAATGAGCAACTAGGGGATCGCGAGGACGACTATGTAGGGAAAGAGCTCCAAGCTGATGAGTATAGTCAACTGGTCGAGGATCGGACTGAACGCCGCCAAAGTGAGAATCCTGAACATCTTCAAGATCCCGAAGACAATTTTGTGCAGAAAGAGTTTCAAGTCCAGGAAAGGGGTAACTTAGCCGAAAATTGGACCACAAATGTATCGAAAGAGAAAGAAACAAACCAAGTGCACACTCATACTGCATGTGACCTGAATTCTGATCTCAGCCAGACTGGACACGAACATGTTGATAAGACAGTCTCGATTCCTGCAGACGCCTTGGAGCTGTACGAACCTAATAGTGAAGCTTCGGTGAGCCCTACAGACAGAGCTGTGAACGTGAGAAAACAGCATTCACCAGTTTCAACAGGCAAGGACTGTTCTTGTTCCCAATCTTCCGGTTCTAATGTGTTGAGCCGTTGTATCCCAGAGGAACATACAGCCGGTGGTGAGAACGACAGTGTTCCTCCAGGAGATATTATCACCGCGGAGAGCAATTGTTGTGCTATGGAACGAGTCCGTAGAAAACACAAAAGGATGAATCCCTTTTGTACCCCGAGAAGAAAACGGCGCAAGATAAGTCACCCGCCCAAGAGACCTTTTACTTGTGAAACCTGTTCGGTCTCGTTCACGCAAGAACCTTTCTTGGAGCGCCACATGTTGAAGCACACGGCGGAAAAACCGTTTATGTGTGAGGTGTGCCATATTTCATTCACCAGCTGTGATCATCTGAAACAGCACCTCAGAACCCATCTTAAGAGTCATCCGTTTGTTTGTGCCTGGTGTCTCTCTGTGTTCACACACGGCAACGACCTAGGACACCACATTCAACTTCACGCAGCAGAAAAACCGTCTGCTCGTCGTAAGGCTCGTTCCGGCTCAAACAATCTTGCGACTGATCCCAAAAATATCTCCTCTGGTCGTCGGTCATCAGTCACACATTCGACATCATTATATAGTCCAAATGGACCCCTTGAATTGTCGATTGAAAGCAATACGAGCTCCTCCCGAAGAAAAATCGGGCCGAAACCATTTGGATGTCGTAAAGATGTCATCACAAGGCACCGACGAAGTCGCAGTAACACATGTTCCACCGAGCAGTCTGCTGCATCTTCTTCAGCCTCGTCCAGCCACAAGGTACTCGATTCCTCGCTCGCCCAGAAGGAGACCGTCACCGTTCCCATCGAGCCTGTGGTCTTTTCTGACCCTGTTGGACCGCGCTCTAAGATTTCATTAAGTGATGACAGTGAATCAGCTGGGTTTCCTTTCATGGAATATCATGTCGGCGACAAATATTGCTCAAATGATTTTCGCCCTGACGTAGATATGAAGGGAGAAAGGAAACGACTGGAGAAGGTTCATTTATGTAAACAATGTTCTGAAAGCTTTAGTGAGGAGTCCGAATTGGCTAGTCACATGAGAGTGCACGTTGTGGAGAAGCGATTTGTGTGTGACGTTTGCGGTTCTTCATTCGGTCGCAATTATAGCCTCAAAATTCACCTCTTGGCCCACGTAAGATCTACTTCCCACTTTTGCGAAATGTGCTCCATTTCATTCAAGCGGAATAAGCAACTGGAGAATCACATGAAAACTCATGCTGGAGAGCAACTTGGTGGATTTAAAATAAAATCTCGCAGTAGATCCAGCTCCGCGAAAAGTCAGGATGATTTGGTTGTCTGTCCTAAGCCATCAAGCTCCAACCAAGAGCAAGTGGACGGTCTCCATAAGGTTCCAAAGAGACACTGTGATTTCGAGTCAGTGTTGTGTTCCGCGTCGTTCGCACAACCAGGAAGTGTAGAGCGGCACAATTTAAGCCATACTGGGGAGAGACCCTATGTCTGTGAGGTCTGCGACTCGCGGTTTGCTCGCCTTGACAGTCTCAAACAGCACCTCCGCCGACACATTAGGAAGTTCCGTAGTGTACCACGTGCCGTTCGTCCCTCACCACCCAGTAGACCCTGAAATGGCACCCACCTCACAACGTATGTGCCGTTAGACGAACCCTTGGGTATGGCCACTGTGCGGCTGGTATAGGGTTCTGAAGGCAGGAGTTTGGTGGCAATTCTGAATGGGCGACAACCTGAGAGAATGGCCTGGGGTCCAGACATATGAAACATGTGCTGCTTCTATCCTTATTGGTGTCGAGACTTGACGTTAGCTTCATCTGTTGGGAAGTCCTATCTCGAGCGCTCATTCAGTTACGTGACACTACAATATGCGCTTTGGATAGTATGTTTCAATATTATGGGCATTCACATGGAAACCAGGCGAATGTACATTAGATTGCACCCCCTTCCCCCTTGGTCTCAAGTGCAATATAACTGCAGGTAATCTCGAACCATTTTGCAAAGAATAGTTGTTATCGGGAATTGGATAATTGCTCGGAGAACCTTATTGTATATCAGGCTTGCAGGCAGTTTTATTTGCATGGCATATTCAGGAATTCAGGTTGAAGTAACGAATGACTATCGAATGGGGTTAAGATGACCCCTGTTAAACTGTTGCTGATATGGATGGATTATGAATGATATTTCTGGTAATTAAGCCAGTGATTTCGCAGATACCAATGATTGCGCACTCTGCTGCAGATGGTAAAAGTAATATCCAGATCACTTTAAATCTTACAAAATCGACATCAAGGCATCTGTCTGGTACAATTTCAGGCCTACATTGGTATGAATAAAATAACGAAAGTGTTTTATAGCTTATGCGTAATCACTGATAAACCTAGGGCGCCAATTGGTCTTTTGTTGCTGTGGTAATGGCGTTTGTATTTATTTACACACGTCTGGCTTAGTTGTAAAAAATGAGGACATTGTAAGAGTACTTTGTTAGTAACTTAATCTAATGGATAATTGGTTATGATACAATAACATTTCATGATGTGAGAATGTATTTGCTCATAGTTTTTATTTGACGAATAAAGCTTGAAATAATGCATACTTATTGCACTTTTCCGACGGAGCGGGACTGGGAACACAGCTCGACATTATTTATTGCTCATCCAAAATAAGATTAGAAACCTGTAATGCATCCTCCTGGAACGTGTCCAAAGTCCAACGTTAAACAATACGCGGGATCTCTCTTTGCCTCCCCTTTCGAAATATAACAACCCCTCAACTCAATGTGCGTCTCTAAACTCTTGTTTTGTTCTGTATAACGATTAGTTTGTGGGCGGGGAGTTTTGTGGCGAATAGAAGGCACCAATTAGTACTCCCAAGCCTGCTCCTCTAACCTAGAGAAACGCACAATTCATGCACATATCGGCTTACCATAGGGCAGTTCCGCCAGCAATATGGTACGCAGAGGTACAGCTGAAACCCGCAGTCTGCAAACAACTAGCGGATAAAAATGTACAGCAAAAGTAGCATTGTTTCGATGGCTTATTAAACCAGTAAACTTAATCCCGACCTCGCCGCTACGGTTGCAATAGCAACTCAGGCTGATTGTCATCGGAAAAAAAACGCGACAGGAAGAATTGACGCCCGGGGAGGTGGTGGAGGGTCCACAATTGTTTTGGCGACCGGAGGGGCGGGGGGCAAGCATCAGATGGCCTAAATTTTGCATTGACAAAACGGCATTCTTTCTCAAGAAGGGGGCGGGGGGGGCGGTCACGACTCAGACAGATGACCTAAAGTTTGCATTAAAAACCGGCATGTTTCCTCAAAAAGGGGGCTGGGGGGGGGGGGGGGGTCGTATGCACGGGAACAGTAGCAAGCTGAAATATTATGAATGCATCTTTATGTGGGACGTTTTATCCCTACGTTTAATTAATTTATCTTCGTATACTTCTAGTTCTCCGACAAATTGTATAATCCCTAAACCCCGGTTGTAATTACTCCAGTTTTTTAAAGCAATAACATCGTATTCACAAAATAGGCTAGGGAGCCCCCTAAACTGGGAATTGTTGTCAGGAGTGAAACGTTTAATGCCTAAAAAAAGGCAACTGAGCTGAAGTGAACTATATTTATTCTGTTCTTCAAACGACAGCGAAGTGGGGAACTGCACGTTGAGCATGGTCAGAGGCGCTGCATGCTCTTCCGCCAAACCGGGACCTTGCACTGGGGCATAATGACTCTGGTTTATGTTATTTCAATATTTCATTTCCTCTGTTTTGTCATGCAAATCTTCCGATGGGCATTATTCTTCGTTTTATGCATTTGCTGTAACGCATATCCCTACGCAAAGTGTCCATCATAATACAATGACTACCAGTCGCAAACCTATTGATGGGGGCATTTAAAAAGTACCTGCAAGCACTACTTTCGCGGAATATGACGTCAGCCTCAGAGAGGAAGTGGGGGTCACGTGACCACAAGCTGGACGCCATTTTTGTGCAAATAGGTTGTGTATTTGTGTGAGTGGTGATAGGGGGGTTAGGTTTTAGGGGCCCTTTCTTAGTCATCGGCCCAATCATTGGCATCAGAATGAGTCTTGTGGAAACCAAAATCGTCGCTTAGTCGACTGAATGAGTTAAGGAGAGACCAGGGTACGAACAAGACAGGTAAGGCCGCTATTCTGTGCCCGGTGGATCTCAAGCCAGGCACGCGGAGCTATCGTCGTTCAGTGTGGATTCTTTGTGTTGTGTGATTGCAGTTGACACTCAAGAGTTGACGTTTCGCCATACGACAAAGGATTTTACGGTCAGATAGCATGGTTGGAAACTGTGAAACGGCTTCTGTTGTCTCAAACTGATGAATCTCTTGTTACTCAATACGCTTTGTGGCAAATTTTAACTCAATTGAGCCCATACTTCTTTGTTGTTGGCCTCAAATTTTCGTTCCAGCCTAAAACTTTATCGAGGATGGAAAATGAAGAAAGGAAATCTTCACATAGAATCTAGGCCTAACCTGCATTACATATCATCAGAAATAATAAATCCATTAATGGATGGTCTACATTTTTTCAAAAACTGGTTCATTAAATAAAGTACAAACAGCCTAAAGTCTCCAGATCTGGATTGATAGCTCCAGCACCAAGAATTCTGAACTAAGCTTATACCCCTAGTATAAAAGTGTGGAGGGACTGAACTGATGAAGCCTGAGCGAAAGCTTCAATTTCGTTGATATCAACTTATTTGACATAGAACCTACTTTATATCAATCTAGTATAGATTGATCCATAGCTAGGCCTAGATATTGAAATGTATTGTTATGTGGTAACTCTTAGATATTAGTATTTATTGTTAAGGATAGAAAATAGATTTAATGATACTCATAGATCTAGACTCTACAGATTTATTTTTATAGAATAGATTAAGCTTAGATGTAATTATTTAATTATAGGTTCTTAGATATATTAGTCTTATGAATATTACTTATATACCAAGGTGTTTATTAGATAAAAGTATTCTTTAAACTTACACAGATCAAACTATGAAAGTATATTGATACATGTGTATAATCACTACCACTGGTTTCTATGCAATCACCCGGTCCCAATCACTAGATGATTGTTTTACCTTTTATGTTGGTAGAATATTTTTTTGCCTATATCTTTCATTTTGAATGAATTGGGAAAGATCTTATTTGTTAATGATATAAATAAAATCTGTATCTAATTGATACTGATGTTAGCTATAGCTTTAAACATTTCTTTTAAGCAACAGTTTTTCCTGTTGGCTGCTAGTTTTGGTATAAGGCTAGATTGTCATTTGTCAGTTTTTGTAATGATGAATTAGTTGATTTCTGTAGGTAAGTAGAGGAATTCATTATAAATAGGGTAAATTTATAGTAAATCAAGTTCAGATGTAAATAATTTGGCTATTGGTTAGTTGCCATTGTATAAGTGCTATATTGGTAGCCAGAGTTTATACTGGTTTTTATTATCTTACAACTTGCAATGGTAAGATAATGATAATCAGATAATAGGGAGCTTATGCCAATTTAATTTGAAAGTACAGTGATCTCTGCCTTATACAACTTTATAAGGGACCTCCCTGGTGTAGTGGTTAGCCCACTTGACCAGACAGGGCCACCCCCATAGCTTAATGGGTTAGAGCACTTGCATTAAGAGTTCTGGCTACCTGAGAGCCTAACAGCATATGGGTTGGTGGTTTAATCCTTGCTGTGGCCATGTCTGTAGTTGCAGGATAAAAATCCCATGTCTGGGTATACTCTAGAAATTCATTTCAATCAGCCACTGTGGCTAAACACCTTCAATTTTCTTTAGGTCACGCACAGGTCCCATTAGCCACATATATATGTTGTATTTTTTCCCCTCCCCATCACTGCAGGCAATCAGTTTCGCGAATTCGCGTTTTAATCGTTGATCAAAAACCAGGATCTTTTATTTTTCCATCCATGTGGCGATACGTATGAGCCAATCGTACCACCAACCAGACCACAGATCAATACACCATGGGTTTGAAAAAAAACACCTAAACTGAGGATTGTTTCATGTATTCACTCTTCATTGTAACAGGGTCTTCCTTGGCCCAGTTTATCCCTTTATACCTTTTATACAAGCTAAGATGGAATCAGCAGCAGAGGTAGTATAATTGAGACCCAGTCAGCGATTCTGATAGATATGCATCCTGTGTCATGTGTCTCAGAAAACTTTCAAATGATCCATTTCATTGAGCTGTAAGGGGCATTTTAAAGATAAAGAGCTGGGTGTGAGAGGGGTTCTTATGTCCAGAATTGGAGCCTTACACCAGGAACAGATCAGCCAAGGTGATCCAGCATCAGCTGCTGATAATTCAGCTTGGAACTTCTAGACTTTAATGCAGATGTTCACACATAAAAGTGCAATAAGGATTAGAGGCTTGAAAAGCTATCAATTATTTGCAATGCATAATAAAAATTGTAGGTAACTAGATCTAGGTGATTAGTATCAGAAACTAATATTCTCACAACAATTGTATATGCACTTAGACATAAAAAACCAAGGGGTTTCCTGAAAATAAAATAGCATACAAATTACGCAATATTTCATTTAAATTGGTGTCCCATTATTTTTCATATGTCCCATCATTTTAAGCAGCTCTGGCACCCGCCAACTGGTGTAGTATCAGAATCACAAAACAGTACCTGTTAAAGTAGGCTGGCATGTGTCAGCATAGCGTACAAAGATAATTACTTGAGTGGGGGATGCACAATAAAGGCCTTCAGGACTGTTAGAAGTCTGGGCTCGCGTTAGCATTCGCCAATAGCCATTTGGCGAGAAAATTCGGGATTTGGCGATAAGAACTTCCTGGACACTCGCCAAAATGGCGAATATAAAATTTAACTAGAAACGCATTTTTATTCATGTTTTTTTCAACAAATGGAACCAGAAAATCCTCGAACACATATTTGGCTAATTTTGGCTAATGTTTTTCCACAGAATTAGCCAAATTGGCTAATGAAAAAAATATCCTACCGCGAGCCCAGGAAGTATAGTGCCATAAGGACAATGCCAAACAGACCATGCTCTCTGGAGCCCACCATTATACAGATAATTTTTTTTTAGAACTCTTCACACAAAACAGTCCATCTATTACTATCTTATTTTGTATTTTTGTAACTTGATTTTTGCAAGAAAATATATATATATTTCATGTGAATATACAGTATCTGTTTATATTGAAGATAATGTATGATCTCTACTATAGTAATTGCACTGTTTCAATTTACATTAGTAATGGTATATTTTGATTATGCACAAGCAATGGTAAAAAAAAACTTGTTTACAATAGTACTTGCACAGTTTGCTGTGTTGGCAATAGTTATTGCCCAGTTTGCTGTTTTCAATAGTGGCTGTACAGTGTGCTGTTGTTACAATAGTGACTACAGTGCTGTTGTTATGGTAGTGACTACAGTGCTGTTGTTATGGTAGTGACTGCAGTGTTGTTACAGTAGTGACTGTACAGTATTGTTACAGTAGAGACTGTACAGTGCTGTTGTTATGGTAGTAACTGTACAGTATTGTTATTACAGTAGAGACTGTACAGTGTGCTATTGTTACAGTAGTGACTGTACAGTGCTGTTGTTATGGTAGTGACTGCACAGTGTTATTACAGTAGAGACTGTACAGTGTGCTATTGTTACAGTAGTGACTGTACAGTGCTGTTGTTACAGTAGATACTTACAGTGTGCTGTTGTATTTAACATGTTTAAGTGGATGTTACTTGGCAGACTTCTAATGAATTCATTCTATGTATATAGTAGTGGCTGCATCAGTGCATCTTAATATATATGATGCTGTGCTGTGTGGCTATGGCTTACAATTATCCCAGCTCCACCAATTATCATGGCAAGAAATGATACAAGTGTTGCGGGGACCACATCAAAAGTTGTGGAGGACTAGGTAGAGCAGTGACAGAAATTTGTAGGCTTCGATGATTTGATGGTCTGTGAAAATACACCCCAAGGAGAACCCATTGCCGCCTTTCCCCTGAATTATAACCGGCCTCTTGAACAGGCCAACCGGTGCGACCAGAACCGTCTGCGTGTACCCAGGCCACCCTCGTGTTCGAGTGGCCAGCGTGTGCCGTACCTGGCCATTATATTCAGGTTGGAGGTCTACTTTTTCCGATTATCTACTCTGTTATGAGGTTAAAGAGGCCCTTTACCCGCCACATAGATACCGTGTGTTATCGTTCACATCATGCAGCCGCGGAGATAAAAGGGTCTAGAGTCCGTGCTGTGTCATTGAAGAAAGCGTTACGCATACGATGGGTACTTGGACCCGTTTTCATAATGTTGGCGTAAATTATTTACGGAAAACGTCTGTTCGTCAATGCCTCTCAAGCTCATAGTGGGAGTATCCGTAATCCGAAAGAGATGTGTACTTGAGAGTCCAGGAAATTTGCGCTTGGCTCTTAGTAATAAATATGTCTGGGGATCGTGGTGTTCCGGACCCAAGGGAACGTACGCGGGAGTGACTGAGAGGGGCGAGTCTCAGCCATGTTCCGTCCACCTGTCATCATCAGAGGTTACCGCTTACAGTGTTCCCAGTAACGGTTGTTGGAATCATTGGGGTGTTGTTGTCTCAGCCTGGTACCCCCCACCCCCACCTTATCCACCCATTCCTCCCCCACCCTCCGTTTTCATCTCCACTCCTTCACACCCTGCCCAACTCCTTCCCAAGGCTCTTTGTTCATCCATCTCTAGCTATAAGTATGCTCCCCCCCCCCCCCACCCCGCCACCTCACCCGGTTTTGTGTGTCCCTTCTGTAATATCCCGCGTCGAGCTGACGTCGCGCGTCCTCTCGTTGCGCGTGACTTGCCTCGGTCAGTGGAGACGCGCTGCATCGACTCGCGCGCGTGAGTGGCACGCGTGCCGTGCCGTGGCACGCGTGCCGTGGCGCGTGGCCGCCGGTGGCTCAACCCCGGCGTCTCTCGCGTGCAGGGGGCCCTCCCGGGGGGTCGGGGGTGGAGGGGAAGCTATCAGAAATAATTACCCGATTACTGAAGCGCTTCGTGCACGTATGAGACATCATACCCTTCGTGTCGTTATCATGTATTCTACCCATCCCCCCCCCCCGTCCCCACCAAAAAAAAAAGCCCGACCCCGCCTCTCTGTCGCTTCACCCTCATACCCTGCCTGGCGTCTCCGAAAAAAACGTGCACACCCCGGACTTTTTCGCCCTATCCACCTGCTGCCGTCACATTCTACCCCACCCCCCTCGCCACCCTGCCATCGCAACCCGTGTCAGGGCGCTGTGTAGGGTTGGTTTGCCGTTGTTGGTAACTTCAAACCAGTTTTACTTACTCTGTTTGGAAAAGCTTAACGCTTCGACTGACTGTCGCCCACATCTCCCCCTTCCCTCCCACAGCCCCCACCCCCCTCTCTGCCCCACCCACACCTATCCACTAGAGCGCGGTGACACGGACCAGGTGCAGGCGTGCACAATGGCTGCCAGCCGAGCGCTGTTGTCACTGGGGGCGACAGCTGGTAACGGTACCCCCGGGTAGGTAGGTAGGTGGGCGACATATATAACACTCCCTAGTGCCACGCTCTCTCTCTCTCCCTCCCTCACTCCGCCTCTCTCTCTCTGTCTGTCCCAATCACAGTTGGGGTGGGGGGGGGGGGTCAAGCCCCAGCTGTATATTGGTGGCTGTATAACCTTATTGCCCTGGTCCGGTTTAGCTAATGTGTCCGCACACTTGGCATAAAACACCCTCCCATCCATCCATCCATTCGGCCATGATAGATGATTGTGCGCCTTTGTGCACAAGAAGAATATGGCCCAAGGAACCTCCCAGGTCGATAATGGATAAATGGTTGAAACTAGCCCGTGCCTAGGCCGGGATTCGAACCTGGGACCTATATATGTATTGGGCTGCCGTGTGGTGGGCTAACATTACCCCCCTTCCCCCGCATCTCTGATATAAGCGTGCTTCAGTCAAGTTGTATTCTGTGCTGGGATCGCCGCTCGTTGTGGCAAGCTTGACATTTTGAAACAGCTGGGGACCGCATAGATCGCCATGTATTGCCCGGTGACCCCGTGGATGATGGTCTTTTAGCCCGCGACCCGACCTCCGACCCACGTAAGCGCAGCCACGAGTATTACTCAGCTTAAGGCGGACGTGACGTCACAGCGGTCCAGTTTAGTATTCTCCAGGAAGGAAGCATTAACTCCCCCCCCCCCTCCCTGTTGTACGCCAACCCCTGCCTACCCCCCGCGCTTGCTGTACGTTCCGCTCTGAATGACCTCATGACCTTCAGACGTAGTGCGGGGTGACTGTTTGCGAGGAGGTGGCAGATGGTGGGGTGCACCCACCGTGGCTTATAGCGTCCACCCTGCAGATGGGGCTGAGGCATTGTGTTTATGGGTCGAGGGAGGGGGTGATGCGGGAGGAGGTGGGGGTGGACCGGGCTGGGGTGACGTATAATGACGTTGCTTGGGTGGGTGGGTGGTTGGGTTGAGGCTCAGCTGCCAGCTGGTGTGGGTGGAGGAAGGGGAGGATGGAGGGGGTGGTACTGTCTGTCCACCTGGCCGCGTCTTCCTGTGGCGACAGCGTTTGACAATGATTAACGCCTCTCTGTGAAACCCTCCTTCCGTCCCCCTCTTCAATACTACTACAGGGCGCAACCCTCGCGGGTAAACCAGGGTATCGCCAACGGGGTCGGGGTTCTAGCTGGGGGTGGGGGGGGGACGGGGTAGGGGTTTCGTGGGCTATGAGACCGGGGTGGGGGGGTGTGGGGGTGATGATTGCCTGCCGCCAGGGGGCCATTCAGCGCGTGGCCTCCCACATTTCTTTTGTCTGAGCGTTGGGCAACAAATTAACAGTTAGGGTTGCTGATGATGCCAGCAGTGGGGTGACTGGCTACTCGCTGACGCAGCTTGGATAGGGGCAGATGTCTCCTCAGTTTTCTTTTGATATAACAGTAACTCGGGCCCCCCCCCCCCTCCCGACCCCACTCCAACGCTGACACCCCCAGCCAGCCCGCCAGCCTGCTGGGCCTCTCTCTGTCTGACCAGCCCTGACGCCCTCTGGCCCGTGACGGACCCCCCGTTATATCTAACCCTCCCAATACACACTATAGCCATCAGAACACGTGCGACGCGCACACTGGAGGAACGTGCTTTGTTCAGAGACTAAACGCGGTCAAAACCGCGGCACAAATAAGTCTCGTTTGCCAAGCCCTATATATATATTAATATATGTATTATAGCGTATTGTTATTCCTCATTCAACGCCGCACCATCACATTGGATACCATAACCGCCTCTGGTCGGTACTCTCCTGGATATTACGTGTAATAGTAATCAACGTGGAGAGTGTGCAGTTTGTCAACTAGTAGCCTGGTGAATGATCGATCCACCCACCCAGGGATTGAGGCTGACATCACCGAGCACGTGTTTACCCGCCTCAACAATAGAGAGGGTACGTAGTATGTGCCCCGTACTGTGTGCGGGCCGAGAACGCTGGGCTGACTGAATGCTGCCAGCGTCACAGTGACGTACAGGCCATGCATACGTGCATGCATACATACCACTGCTGTGGTCAGTCAGTAACGACCAGCCTCTAGATATTGCCGTATAGATACACGATATATATATAGTGTGTCCTTGTCGATGGCCACACATACATAGCTAGGTGCCTTAAATAGCTGTGGATGTCAGCGCCGGGGTCACGAATGTGAGGAGTTTCACTAATTTGGAACTTGCTGGTGATTTCTGACTTGATGATGAATCAAGCTTGTAACGTAATGTTGATACAGGAACACTGCTGCGATAAGCTTAGTCCTCATTGGGGGTTCACATAATCTAGATCTGTGCCTCAGATCTAGATTATGTAGGCTGTCTTGGTGCTGTGCCTCAGATCTAGATTATGTAGGCTGTCTTGCTGCTATGGCTCAGATCTAGTCCTATCTACCTTTCTTTCGGTTTCTGTAGCGTATTGACCACTGCTTTTATCTGTCTCTTACCCTTTGCCCCGCTCTCAAGTTCAGGTGTTTGTTGTCTTTGTCCATTTCCCGCCCCCGCAACTAGAGATCTAGTTTTTTAGTTTATCTTGGTTTTCTGCCTCACCCGCAGCTAGAGATCTAGATTATGTAGGCTGTCTTGGTGCTGTGCCTCATATCTAGATTATGTAGGTCTATGTTGGTGCTGTGCCTCAGATCTAGATTACGTAGGCTGTCTTGGTGCAGTGCCTCAGATCTAGATTATGTAGGCTGTCTTGGTGCTGTGCCTCAGATCTAGATTATGTAGGCTGTCTTGGTGCTGTGCCTCAGATCTAGATTATGTAGGCTGTCTTGGTGCTGTGCCTCAGATCTAGATTATGTAGGCTGTCTTGGTGCTCTGCCTCAGATCTAGATTATGTAGGCTGTCTTGGTGCTCTGCCTCAGATCTAGATTATGTAGGCTGTCTTGGTGCTGTGCCTCACTCAAGCCCCCAGGTTAGGTGTTGGGTGCGCGTCGCCTGTCTTTGTGTAGCGTCATATAACCCGTGGGTCTCGTGGAGCCTGACGGCAGGCTGACTGACTGGCCGAGATATGACAGTGCTGTGTGTGGCGGGGGGGGGGGGGAGGGGGGGGGGGGGTCCCGGCGGGTCGGGTCTGGCGGCGGACGGGACACGCGCCCGGAGTGTCAATCGGAGGACCCATCACGGAATTGTGTATCGATGACTGATTGGCTTGGCCTCTTCACGGTGTGTCATGTACTGAAGGTAGCGGGTGGGTTGAGAGCAGCCTGATGACGTCATCGTCACATAGTACGCGTAGTTACCGCGGCATTGGCTGGCTAATCACGTCATTAACCGGACATTGCTTGTTGGCTAGTGCGACATACAGCAATGCCTGGCCCGCCGTGGCCCGTCGTGGCCCGGCATGGCCCGCCGTGGCCCGCCGTGGCCCGCCGTGGCCTGTAGGTGTGAAGTATCACAGGTACATTAGCTTTTTCAGTGATATTTTTTGGGGAGTATGTGTGTGTGGGGTGGGGGGGGGGGGGGGCGGGGGGGTGAACGTCATCAGCGCTGTTTGCAGCCTTAAAGCGAAATTTTACTTGTGGTGATTTGGTGAGCAGACCTTGACCTAGTGTACCTATAAATCCCGTGAGTAGAGTGCGCCACACGCCTTGACCTGAGGTACCTGTAAATCCCGTGAGTAGAGTGCGCCACACGCCTTGACCTGAGGTACCTGTAAATCCCGTGAGTAGAGTGCGCCACACGCCTTGACCTGAGGTACCTGTAAATCCCGTGAGTAGAGTGCGCCACACGCCTTGACCTGAGGTACCTGTAAATCCCGTGAGTAGAGTGCGCCACACGCCTTGACCTGAGGTACCTGTAAATCCCGTGAGTAGAGTGCGCCACACGCCTTGACCTGAGGTACCTGTAAATCCCGTGAGTAGAGTGCGCCACACGCCTTGACCTGAGGTACCTGTAAATCCCGTGAGTAGAGTGCGCCACACGCCTTGACCTGAGGTACCTGTAAATCCCGTGAGTAGAGTGCGCCACACGCCTTGACCTGAGGTACCTGTAAATCCCGTGAGTAGAGTGCGCCACACGCCTTGACCTGAGGTACCTGTAAATCCCGTGAGTAGAGTGCGCCACACGCCTTGACCTGAGGTACCTGTAAATCCCGCGAGTAGAGTGCGCCACACGCCTTGACCTGAGGTACCTGTAAATCCCGTGAGTAGAGTGCGCCACACGCCTTGACCTGAGGTACCTGTAAATCCCGTGAGTAGAGTGCGCCACACGCCTTGACCTGAGGTACCTGTAAATCCCGTGAGTAGAGTGCGCCACACGCCTTGACCTGAGGTACCTGTAAATCCCGTGAGTAGAGTGCGCCACACGCCTTGACCTGAGGTACCTGTAAATCCCGTGAGTAGAGTGCGCCACACGCCTTGACCTGAGGTACCTGTAAATCCCGTGAGTAGAGTGCGCCACACGCCTTGACCTGAGGTACCTGTAAATCCCGTGAGTAGAGTGCGCCACACGCCTTGACCTGAGGTACCTGTAAATCCCGTGAGTAGAGTGCGCCACACGCCTTGACCTGAGGTACCTGTAAATCCCGTGAGTAGAGTGCGCCACACGCCTTGACCTGAGGTACATGTAAATCCCGTGAGTACAGTGCGCCACACGCCTTGACCTGAGGTACCTGTAAATCCCGTGAGTAGAGTGCGCCACACGCCTTGACCTGATGTACCTGTAAATCCCGTGAGTAGAGTGCGCCACACGCCTTGACCTGAGGTACCTGTAAATCCCGTGAGTAGAGTGCGCCACACGCCTTGACCTGAGGTACCTGTAAATCCCGTGAGTAGAGTGCGCCACACGCCTTGACCTGAGGTACCTGTAAATCCCGTGAGTAGAGTGCGCCACACGCCTTGACCTGAGGTACCTGTAAATCCCATGAGTAGAGTGCGCCACACGCCTTGACCTGAGGTACCTGTAAATCCCGTGAGTAGAGTGCGCCACACGCCTTGACCTGAGGTACCTGTAAATCCCGTGAGTAGAGTGCGCCACACGCCTTGACCTGAGGTACCTGTAAATCCGGTGAGGCCACCTTGAAGTGGTCGCCGCTTCAGTCGTCTGAGGTAAACAGTTGCTGGGGTAAGCGGGGTAAGCAGGCCGTGACATCATTACAACCGCTCCTCGTCGCTGACATCATAACACACTACGTATCACCATGTTTTTCTGTGCTTCTCCTCTGCTACTCAGTGAGCAAAAAAATGTCTTCTTCATGGTCTAGTCAGACCTCGGTGTCGACCTCTTTCCGCAGTATTCACACATATCTTTGTTCCCTGTGAAGTGCTGTCATCCTGTCTCCTGTCGTACGCTGGAGTGTACCGGTCGTTAGGTTGACGGGGTTCTGCTGTACTGTATCGAATGACTGCCCCGTGATTTACTGCCAAGTGAACCTGTCTTAGCGAGTCTATTCCAGGATATGGCGTGTTGAAGTATAGCTCTCTTGGGGCCCTCGTTAATATTATGAGTGGCTTATAAAAGAATGGTTCATAACAAGACAAATAACCTGGTGATATGAATTCTATAGGCTATGTATTTACATACTGTTTATGTAACGTTATGTCTCAGAATCAACTAACTATACAGACTGTGTTCGTCTCAATAACAATCTAGTCGCACTGTTGTTTTGTAAATGGTTTAGATAGTTGTTTTTAACTGTACAGATGGTAATAGTGATTGGTTTTGGGTTAAGTGTGAACGCATCTGAGCTTCAATATACAGCTTATCTTGAACTTAGTAATTTTTTGTTTTATTCGTATATTATAGAATTCGTTTATGTTGCCAAGTATCTTTTGATTTCTCTTATATGTACCTTTAAACGTTGTACTTCTTGTGAGAGCCCCTGAGGGTCAGTTTGTGGCACAGAGGGTTTCAGAATCATGAGATCCTCTCACGGTGTGGTACGCTAGACTGGCATCTGAGTCATCAAGTATTTTCTCTGTCATTCCCTTTTACTACTTTACCTTCTTTGTACCTAGGTTTATCGCATGTGACCAAAGACCTGGCTAAAAAGTGGATCCCATTCATCACGCATAATTAATATAGAATGTTTCTTTTTCTGTCCTGCCACAGATACACCTGTCACCGCTATAAGTGTGAGGAGCACGGGGAACAAGAAGCCACGGGGAAGGATATTGGCCCTCGAGATATCGCCGTGCCTTGTCCTCTGCCGTGATCCGGCGCATGATGAGTCGGCGCTGCTGACGGCGTGCCGCGCCCACACCTGCCCACCCCGCGCCCTGGCTGGCTGGCTGGCTGGTGCCCCGCATCGCTGGCCGGCTGGTGCGCCACGTTTCGGCAGAAGGGTATCTCCAAAAGACACAATTGACAAAACTGCCGACACAAGGGGTCGCCCTTTTCATTTAGACTTCGCTGGCGGATTTGTCTCTAGTTTCCGGTCGGTGAATTTTGGCGGTAAAATCCCCTCGACGTCTCGTCTGCTGGCGCCACCTAACGGCGTGGAAGAGTGACACTGACGCACATCCCCACACGCACACGCGCGCGCGCCTGCCTCTCACAGCGCGTGTGTGTGTGTGTGCAGTTTGTGGATCCGTCTCGGGGGTGGCCTCGCCCTCGGTACCCCGTCACCGTGGCGAACCAGGGCGACATCCTGACGTTGATGAACATGGGCCAGAAGGTGTCGGGCGGGGTCAAGACGATGACGAGGGACGCGGCGGGCGCCGGCGCCGGTCAGTACCGGGCGCTGCACAACAGCCCCGCCGTCTACAACCCGGACTTCCAGAAGCCCAGCCGCCTGGACGCTCTGCTCGACATGCCGCCCGTGCCTAAGGAAGTCCAAAACCTGCACTCTTGGAACGCCGAAGACCGCTCGCTCAACATTTTCGTCAAGGACGACGACAAGCTGACGTTTCACCGCCACCCGGTGGCGCAGAGCACGGACTGCATCCGGGGCCGCGTGGGCTACACGCGCGGCCTCCACGTGTGGGAGACGCGCTGGAGCACGCGCCAGCGCGGCACGCACGCGGTCGTCGGCGTGGCGACGAAGGACGCGCCGCTCCACTGCGTGGGGTACCAGTCGTTAGTGGGCAGTAACGGGGAGTCGTGGGGCTGGGACTTGGGGCGCAACAAGCTGTACCACGACATGAAGAACCGGCCCGGCGTCACATATCCCAGCATACTCAACTCGGACGAGACGTTCGTCGTGCCTGATCGCTTTCTAGTCGTCATGGATATGGATGAAGGGACGCTTAGCTTCATCGTCGATGGCCAGTTTTTAGGGGTGGCGTTCCGAGGACTCAAGGGCAAGAAGCTCTACCCCATCGTGAGCGCTGTGTGGGGCCACTGCGAGATTACCATGTCCTACCTGGGCGGCCTTGACCGTAAGTAGCGCCGACGTCGGCGGGGCGCACTTGTCGGTTTGAATGCCGCTCGTGCAATTGATCATGACCATGGTGTGTTCTGGTGGGAGCGCCAGATTTGGCCGCTGCCGTGGTTGGACATCACTGGGGCCTAGTAGTTGTGTCCAGATGCGGTCGGTGTCGGGATATAGCAAGTGTCCTGACATAGCTTGTGTCCTGACATAGCATGTGTCCTGACATAGCTTGTGTCCTGACATAGCATGTGTCCTGACATAGCAAGTGCCCGGACGTAGCAAGTGTCCTGACATAGCTAGTGTGTGAGCATAGCTTGTGTCCTGACATAGCATGTGTTCGGGCATAGCTTGTGTCCTGACATAGCATGTGTTCGCGCATAGCAAGTGTCCTGTCATAGCAAGTGTCCTGACATAGCAAGTGTCCTGACATAACTAGTGTGTGGACATATTAAGTGTGCTGACATATTAAGTGTGCTGACATAGCATGTGTTCGGGCATAGCTAGTGTGTGGGCATAGCTTGTGTCCTGACATAGCATGTGTTCGGGCATAGCAAGTGTCCTGACATAGCAAGTGTCCTGACATAGCAAGTGTCCTGACATAGCAAGTGTGCGGACATAGCTTGTGTCCTGACAGAGCATGTGTCCTGACATAGCAAGTGCCCGGACGTAGCAAGTGTCCTGACATAGCTAGTGTGTGGGCATAGCTTGTGTCCTGACATAGCATGTGTTCGGGCATAGCTTGTGTCCTGACATAGCAAGTGTCCTGACATAGCAAGTGTCCTGACATAGCTTGTGTCCTGACAGAGCATGTGTCCTGACATAGCAAGTGCCCGGACGTAGCAAGTGTCCTGACATAGCTAGTGTGTGGGCATAGCTTGTGTCCTGACATAGCATGTGTTCGCGCATAGCAAGTGTCCTGACATAGCAAGTGTCCTGACATAGCAAGTGTCCTGACATAGCTAGTGTGTGGACATATGAAGTGTCCTGACATAGCATGTGTTCGGGCATAGCTAGTGTGTGGGCATAGCTTGTGTCCTGACATAGCTTGTGTCCTGACATAGCATGTGTTCGGGCATAGCAAGTGTCCTGACATAGCAAGTGTCCTGACATAGCAAGTGTGCGGACATAGCTTGTGTCCTGACAGAGCATGTGTTCGGGCATAGCAAGTGTCCTGACATAGCAAGTGTCCTGACATAGCAAGTGTCCTGACATAGCAAGTGTCCTGACATAGCAAGTGTCCTGACATAGCAAGTGTGCGGACATAGCAAGTGTCCTGACAGAGCATGTGTTCGGGCATAGCAAGTGTCTGGACATAGCAAGTGTCCTGACATAGCAAGTGTCCTGACATAGCAAGTGTCCTGACATAGCAAGTGTCCTGACATAGCATGTGTTCGGGCATAGCTAGTGTGTGGGCATAGCTTGTGTCCTGACATAGCATGTGTTCGGGCATAGCAAGTGTCCTGACATAGCAAGTGTCCTGACATAGCAAGTGTCCTGACATAGCAAGTGTGCGGACATAGCTTGTGTCCTGACAGAGCATGTGTTCGGGCATAGCAAGTGTCCGGACATAGCAAGTGTCCTGACATAGCAAGTGTCCTGACATAGCAAGTGTGCGGACATAGCTTGTGTCCTGACAGAGCATGTGTTCGGGCATAGCAAGTGTCCGGACATAGCAAGTGTCCTGACATAGCAAGTGTCCTGACATAGCAAGTGTGCGGACATAGCTTGTGTCCTGACAGAGCATGTGTTCGGGCATAGCAAGTGTTCGGGCATGGCAAGTGTCCGGACATAGCAAGTGTCTGGACATAGCAAGTGTCCGGACATGGCAAGTGTCCGAACATAGTGTCCGGTTGTTATAATCCAATGACCTGACATAGCAGGTGGTGGGACGTAGCACTTGTTCACTCATTGGAGGAAGCATCGACCAAACAGTCCCCCCTTGTCACCTAAATGCCTTGACGTTTATCCCAGCTTTTAGTAAACTTGGCACTTTGGCACTGTCTACCATACAGTTTAACAGTGCCATAAGCCCCGAATAAAATTGAAACTGAGCTGAGGTCAATGATCAGCAATGGTTGACTCCACAATACCTCTGGCACTATGGAACGCTCGGCGCTCTCTTGATCAAATTCACGGTGGATGCAGTGATTCTGATATTTACGCCAATGGGTGGGACCCAATGTCCCAGAGCTCCTTAAAATTATGGGACTGTCACCTACAATTGATAACATGCATTCCATTATCAGCAGCTGATCGTGGGTCACCATGGCCAATCTGTTCTAATATGGTGTAAGGCCCCGATTCTGGACAGAAACCCCTTTCACACCCAGTTGTTTATATATATATTTGCAATGCGTCCCCATGTCACCTCACAACTCAATGAAATGCGTCATTTGAAATTTGTGTGCGACGAATGACGCATGACCAGAATCGCTAGCTAGATGATGACTAACGATGTATATACCTATAGGGAGCAGTCACTTCAATGTTTGTTGTATCTACACGATATAATTGCCGGCAAGTGTTGCTACTTCAAGAGAATAGTCATACAACTTGTGTTTCCATTCCCACATACATCCATACTACCACCACTGATTCATTCCTTCGTAGTATCCTTTTTGTCCATTCAGCAGGCCCTTCATCTTTTGCAAGCATTCCTTCCTGCAAGATTTTGCTAGAAATATAATTTCCTACAATTACCCAGTTCTAGTCACATTCAAAGTAGGTTATAATCAGATCAGTCCGCACTAGGTACACTTATCGACCGATATCTGGCGTTGTTGCTTTACAACTTCCTTTTGGTGATGTCTTCATATGGTATATCTTCGGGAGTCGTATCTTAGGACCAAGAAACATGTGTAGGAGGGTATATGGCTAAAGTTGTTCAAGTTACATAATGATCTGATTAGATTAATTTTGAATTGCGTTTGATTTGTTTTTTTGAGTGAACTAACGGGTTTTGTTTTCTCTGCAGCGGAGCCGCTCCCCCTCATAGATCTCAGTCGGCGGGTTATACGACAGCAGCTCAAAGACCGGCTCCACGAAGTCCCCAACCTGCCGCTCCCCACAGCATTGAAGCGCTACCTACTGTACCAACCCATGAACTAGTATTGCCCATCTCATCCCCTCACCCCACCCCACCCCGCAGCCTTGTCCGTCTGTGGGTAGCCATAGCAACGCATTGTCACGCCCGCAACAAAAGACTCCATCCGAGCGACGCTCTAGCTGCTCACCCCCAACTTGACCCTGCCCTACCCTGCCTGCCTAC
The DNA here is from genome assembly GCA_964019135.1 of Arenicola marina. NCBI lineage: Eukaryota > Metazoa > Annelida > Polychaeta > Arenicolidae > Arenicola > Arenicola marina. The sequence goes on along the minus strand of OZ025253.1, from coordinate 6,656,085 downwards.
CTACCTATCCCCCTGCTCGACCCTTTTACACCCTAGCTGCTTCACTGCTCTCCAGATCTGCGGCGCCAGAACGTTTTGCTTACTCTTATCGCGCCCCTCGCGTACGCGAATAAACGGTCCAGTCATCGGAACAAAAATCAAATGAAAGGTTAAAATCCTGTCGAGAGTAAGTGGCGGTGACGTGTGTCCGTCCGCGCGTTGCCCGTCGGGAAGGCATGCAGGCCCCGCCCAGAGTCGTCCACTTCATAGTCTGTGCGGTGATAAGCAGCGAGGAGTCCTTATGAAGTGATGCCGAGGGCGTGGATGGCGAGGGAAAGACACTGCCGTGGGAAGCATAGCCGGCGTCGTCTACGCTACGCCGAGGGCGACGATCGATGCGGGGAAGTACTGCCTCTCGCCTGGTGCCCGCCGCACGCCGCACGCCGCCCGTGTACCGGGAGCCCCAGCTGTTAGACCAGGCTGCCCGTTAAGTAGCCAGGAGCATGGTCTAGCCAAGTATTACATGTACACCATGTAGTCAAGTGTGCAGCCCCCACAGCTTTAGGAAAATAGACTTTGCGTCAATTTTTTTTTTATGGAATCAAGTCTCGCGTTATAGTTACGGAAGCTACACGTGTGAAAAACAAAGAGCGCGGAATGAACTTGCCTTTTGTCATGACGTCATTGATATAGTGTGACGTCACCCCATTATGACGTCATTATCACCGCTGTAGCGATTGACGTTGGTTGAATATGTATAGTGGAATGTGTCGGCAATGGACGTACAACATCTGTATATGTGCTGGAGACTGATGGACGTGCCTGAGTGGTATGTGAGCTGTTCAACGCTTAAACCTCTTGATGTTTTTGTCACTGTATAAGATCTGAATCTAGTCTTCGTCTTCGCCTGTTGTGTGTTTGGGAATGTGCTGATTGGCCCAGACAGAAATTTGTGTAAACTTTCAAGTCCAGCGGCCTTCTAAGACTTTATCAAAGCCTATGCCTGTGGGTTTTTTTGTGTTTTTTTTTACTTGAAGGCATGCGTGCTTTGATTTAACGTGCAATATTAACGTCAGGATAGCCTGGTTGACGTGGGCTTACCTGCCAGGGTGGTTACTGTATGTAGGTTGATCAGGTGCGAGATCACACACGCTGCATGGCACAGCGCCGCCTCGTACAGCCTTACTGTCACGGCCGCTTTGCGGGAACTCTTTGCATTGAGGTCGAACAAAAAACTGTCCAGTTTATTACAAGTGTCCTCCTACATGGAGCTAATGAGTCACGTGACCAGCTTGAAACATCTCGTGGTCCCGAGTGGTATGGACAGCACTGATGGTATGGTTGTGGGGAGCTCATATGTTACGCGTCAGAGGGAAATGGCCGAGGCATCTTTGTTTCTAACCTTGATTGCGTGCAGGCCGCTGTTGCTTTCGTTTGGATATTGGTGTTACCTGTATGCACTAGTCGTCTTTACACTTAGATCAACCAAGCAGCTTGCTTAGTAGTCACATTTTTGATTCTTAGGTAAAATAAATGGAACGGTTTCTTGAAGGTCTGCTTCAAACAAAAGGTGCTTTGAAGCATTCTCACCTCGAAATATTTTGTTCTGCATTTGCGTTAAAACTGGTTTTAACTGCACTGTGGATGATGTAGCTCGTTAAGTTATTTCCAGATTACGTGTTTAGCTAATAAACCCGCAAATCGAAAGCTGAGTACCTCTGATAAAGGAGCGAGTTGTGTTGTATATGGTGATGGGGAGTGGGCCACAGGAGCGGGAGAGTTAGTATGGTCTCGTGATTAGAGTGCAATGTGAGGGTGTGGAGATGTGCTGGGCTACTGACAAATGGACGGGTTTCTGCTGCCAACTTATGTGTTCATTTCGCCACTTTGTCGTTGTAAGGCCACGTGTTCGAAACACGTGGTGTTTTAACTCATGTTCGCGTCATATGTTCAATCTCCGCTAGGCGTCGTCGCGTCACGCCGAGGTCCTTTTACGAGTCCAGTGGGTTTTTATCACCAACCCGCGTCGCCATTTTGTTTGCTCGACCCCACGTGCTCTCCTAGAGTTCACAATTTTTTTTTACCTCCCTAGAGTTTATAACTCTGTGACCAATTGAAGATTGCGTGCGTAGCGCGGACTAGCTGCAGCCTTCTGTCCGCGCACCTGTGTGTAACGTTAGGCAATGAATGACCAAGCATGGACTGGTTTAGGGTTAGAAAGAGCCGAACGTGGCGTTGTGTGTGTCATGAACCATCCTCATGTATTCCTCGCTTGGTTTGTCAGTAGTTTCTTCTAGTATTCTGGATATTTATTGACAAAATGACAAAAAAAGACCTGAGTCTGACAATGTGTGGCAAGCATGACTGTGTGTTCTTGAAGTGATGTTGTGTCTTATTTATTATTATAATTATTATTAATATCATTATTACGGGGGACCGTAGCCGTGAAGCGAATGAGAATCTAGTTGTTAATGATGATCATACTGATGAAGCTTGGTATCGAGTATACAACTGTGTATTTATGTATTGTCGTGTCTGTAAGCTTGGACCTGACCGGGGCAGCTGGGTTACCAGCAAATGAAACTAAAATAACAAACTTGTTAGGTGCTGAAGCAAGGTGATGAGTCTATCCACCATGCTGGATACTAATAATTATTATATATATTACATATATTACCAACTTGGTGACTGTTCTGTGTGCATCTCTCGACTGTGACGTAGAAAGCTCTACTCATAAATTTCTATCAGTTTTTTTACATCTCTGGTATCCTTACATTTCTTGTAATTTATTAAAATTTAATTTATTTATATTTGACCTGTGGTCTGGGAAACAAAAAGGGTGAAAAGGATAAGGTTAAAGCTTTACATGTGATGAACCTTAATTTTTTTCGTTTAAGAAGGGAAACCTTTCAATATTTATTATACAATAATTATCGTCGTTAAAAGTATTCGGCTATAAAAGCTTTGGACAACTTTAGGATTGCTGTATACATGTGTTTTATTAGACTGCAACCCGGTCGTTAAGTCCCTTGAACTATGATTTTAGAACCACGAGTGGTTTTTCTGCCAAATGAGTTTTATTCCTCGGTGCGACATTCACGGCTGAGACAAGGTACCATTGTATCTCTAGGCTTTTATATGGTGTGTGTGTTGCTTTTATTTATTTGATTATTGTTTGTAACCTTTTTTTTTCGGAACCTGGAAGAGTGGCTTGTTTCACAGAGAGAGGCGTATACATGATAATATTGGCCATTTTGTTTGACTGGTTCCCTGTTCGCGTCTCTTTTTATTAACCGGATGTACCATGTGTATGTGGAACCAGTCAAACGTCGCGGCTCTGGTGTATTGCATGTATTTAGGCCGGAGCATTCTGCTACGACGTGTCTTTTTAACACTGTTTGCGATATAATCTCTGCTGTGAACTAACCCACTTCCGGTTCCGGGAAGCCTTGGAAACCCAATCGCTGCGCTGATAGCTGTATTCTTACGCCAGCCGCCCACTCCCCAATGTCAAGGCCACGCGTGGTGTCCAGGTGTGTGGGGAAAGAGAGCAGGAGGAGGGGGGGGGGGGCGTAAAGATGAGGGAAGATATAGTTGCATATCGTAACTTATTTGAACGGTAGCATTTGCACCGAAAGAATGATTCGTCTTCGTAAAAGGTCATTTTCATATAATTAATGGCAAAGACAAGGTAACATTTTGTGTAACAAATGGAAACATCACACAAAATAAATACATAACTATAATTTCCTTTCTTTTGAAGAAAGTTATTTATTGCATTGTAAATGCAGTGACTACACCTTTTGAACTAAATGATAGAATGACTTAATGGTGATGTGTGCGTTTGTATCGCGAAGCCTCCTCCCTCTCTCCTTGCTTCTCTTCCATCTACCAACACCTGGTTTAGTCTATAAGACTTCCACCCTTGTAGCTTTGGTGACACTGCTAAAAACGATGGTTTTTCAGACACTGAAGCGATTTGCAGTCACTGCATTATTTCTCTGTATTCTTACTGTATTCGTTACACCAATATCGTAGAACTGTTCGCATGGAACATATATATTTTATACAAATATTTGGTGATAGCATAGATTAGCTCCGGCTCTATTTATATGTATATTATTTATATATTATATTTGTCTGCGGGACTGCACATCGCTTCAGTGTCGTCAGCCTGCTGGTGCGAGTGTCAGCCGGTTGGGTTCTGGTTTCCGCTCGCATGCCTCGCTTCTGTACGTCGCTTTCACGTAGCTCCCGCATTGTTGTGTTAACTGGCTCGAGCCAGTTGTAAGTGTAGTCTTAATTTATATTGTCCACCATCGTCGGTTGAGTGGTGATCATTTCATGTATACAGATGTCTTGTCATAATATTTATCTGAGTAAATGTGTATTATGATGGCATGACGCCGACATAGGCGCCCTCTGTTGGCCGGAGAATGGAACTGTCGCGTCGGTTGCCGTGGTTACTACATGGCGTGGAGCCGCTTGGTGCGGGTTCCTGTGTCGGCCTCAGTTTGTGCGTGGTGGCCTGTCTGTCTGCATTCATTACATTTCAGTGCGTGAAAATGTAACATGTGTAGATACTTATACATCTTCAATAAAATATTCCAACACAAAGTGTCTAGATGTTTGTTTGCTGTTTGTGGCTGATCTCACGCTGCGGTATTTATAGTAATTCTCGCACTCAGTTGTCTCACCCCCCCCCCCCCCCGCCCCGTCCCGCCCCGTCCCGCTCTCTGCAACCAAACCTGTGTGACCTCCCAGGGTGAAATTTTACTTGGCTTTGTGAGAGGACACACGTGAGATGGTTTCCCGTGCAAGATGGGTTCATCTCTGAACCAATTACATATGGATATCGACCTGAACCCCGCGCACTCTACAAGTGTGAGTGATTGTACGAATCCGTCGACCGTCTAAAATAACGCAAACTGTAAATCTGTGAATGGTAGTATTGTTGCCACCAGGCCGGAGTGAACGCGGAAAGGTTTACACCCGAACTTGCTCTTGGCGTCTTTTATCCACCGGGTCTGGGCCGAGATATCACAAATGCTTAAATGTAGGATTCGATTGTGAACGTTTTTGGGGACCTCCCCCCTATTGTAGTGGTTACCACACTAAGACCACAGATCAATAGATCCTAGGTTCTTATCTGGGGCACGTTTCATTCGTTCATCGTTCATCGTCCCGGGAGGTCCAGCTCTTGTGTGTGCAAAAACAGCGGTCTAAAGCACCCCAATTCACCTCTGTGGTGAACCCTGTTATCACTATTGGCCGTCTTGAAGTTGTGCGATAAACGTGTCGGTTGTCTCTTTGTCACCATACACTGTGGTAGAACCCTACTAAGATTGCAAACTTTAGTTTTGAAGGTTTCGAACGATTGTCTCAACTGTCGCTTCGAAACCATGGACCAATTAAGGTTACGTCGTATCACGGTGTGGAGCGATAGAAAGCAATACGAGAGTGAATCTCTGAATTCTAAGATATAACTTTAAGCACTGAGCATACTGAAGTCCGCATTCTCCCCAATATGCCTTAGTAAGTTACCAGTTGGACAGGAAAGGGACCAAGATCCCAGTCGCTGCACCTCGTGTGAGGATGGCTTGGGGGTTTAGGCCAACTTGATGTACAGTAAGAGTGACTGAAGACTAAGAATCGATGGGAGAATTAGATGAAACGGCTATAGACGGGTGAGGTTTAAACCAGAAAACCTGCAAGTCCGCAATATAGAATGCAATCGGGTTTCCCATAGGTTCTCGGTTGTACTTCCCTTTGGTCAATATCAATTAGATATTATCTTTCGAAAGGACGATATAATCTGTTGGTGGAGGGGACCTTTGGACCCTAGTGCCATCTTTAGTGCAATGATACCTAATCAGATACCTGCGCCGAATATCAGGCGATATTTGGATGTCGGCTTGCTATAGTTATAGCTGTATGAAGTCCACCGGCTGAATTGGACTGTGTTAGTTGATCTTATGGGTCTGGTAGGCCCACACAACAAAGCAATATCTCTGGACATATAACGTGTCAACCGGCAGTTATCAAATATTTTATTAAAGTGGTCTTTAAAACATACGTCGTTTGCAGATCTAATTATCAAGGTGACCCTCGTGTCTCATTACGGAGGATTGGAATTCTGCTTAAAGTCTCGTGGAGTTCTGTTTATCCTCGAATTAACAGTTAGTTCCGCATCGCACACTCCACAAACTAGGTTCGTACAAGGTGTACATCAGCGGAGCATACGAAACTAATATCTCCACTGGCTCCGTCTGGGACAGTGCGCCATATCAAATAGGATCAAGAGAACCACATATCCGAGCAGTCTTTAACAGTATCGCTTGGCGAGATGACGATCACGTGGTCTCGCCGAGGTCTCGCGACGTCCTGCGACCAGTGATCAGGAATGAGGTCGACAGTCTGCCACGCGCCGTACCACGTGATGTCCAATGTTACAGCAGTAGCGACACCTATTGAGACTGAAACAGCTTCCTGCGTCACGTGTCTTCACTGGGTGCTTCACTTGTCACTTGGATCTTTCGGCGCTTGGTGAAATGCTCAATCCTGTTCTCCAGAGTTTCTGAGTCACCAAAAAGAAATACTTATTTTATAAGTAAAGTCAACCAGATAAAAAAAGGGGAAAATCTGTATATAATAATATGACCTCTCTAGAAATAAAATAGTCTGTTTGTCGAATCTTGCTCTATTTATACCGTTCTTAACGGAAACATCTCCGACGATACTAGTCCTCTGTCAGTAATACTCTGGCCTTCCTTACATTTGCTCGTGCACTTACTTACCACACTTTTGTCTCTCTAGCAGCGGCTGATGAACTCTGGCCCGATTGCCCGCTAACAAGCTGTCCATGTGAGCGTACTGAGGCTCTGCTGCTTGGTTCCATGGCAACGGTTCTGTAAAAACGACACCGGAAATACTTTTGAGGGACACACGAAGAAGTAAGTTACTGCAAAACGATCTTGGTCCATAAAAAAAACTGCTTCAATTATCTTCACCGCGAGTCAATACGTGTATGACGCACATTAACGGCGCCTGTAGCACTTTCCTATTTGTAGCCTCCCTATATCAGCTGGCAAGCAAGCTCAGCTGCCAACAAACAGGGAATGGCGTTCAACCCTAGCACCTGCACCTGGGGGTCATTTCTCCATGTTTGGTTTTGACCATATTTATTTAACGAGGATACCCCGAATAGCATACGCCGGGAACATGGGGCTTCCTAAAAAAAAATCAAAGGCAAGATGTTACAATGTAAAACAAAATATGCAATAGTATAATGACGAGGCAAGTTTGATCACATATAGCGGTATGAAAAGAGACAGAAAGAGGAAAAAGGAATACATGTAGACTTAAAGGTTGACTCCCTTAGATTATTGGTATCTGAAACGATTAGTAGATGAAACAAATGTAGATATGGCGTCATAAATAATAGTTTTCAGTTGGACGCTTGTGGCCGTAGTAAATGCACCATATCTTTTCGATTGAGGTCGTGAGTTATCCTAATATTTTCCATGTTGTTGTCCCGGGGGCACAATTTAGCGTTGGTGTGCACAAAAAGCGGCCTACAATACCGACATTGCGCTTTTTTTCGGTTACATGTTACAACTGGCGTTTTAAATATGCATGTTTATAGACTCGCTTGTGTGTTGTTCACCCCAGGGACGGTACCACTCTCACCTGGGGCGTCGCCTGACGTCACTGGGGTCGCATCCAGCTCCTCCAACATTCGTTTCAGTATGACAGACCTACAAAAGACGATTTTGACAGTCACCGGGAAATGAAAGAAGAAGACAAGAAAACAAGAAAACAACGAAGGCCATAATGCTAAATAGGCGTAATTTCCGTGGGGATAATGAATTAGACTTTCCGGATATCTGACATACGTACAGAATCATTTATACTTGGCGTGTGGTATAATATGTCAGTCCTATCATTATCGTAAGGCAAGATTTCTTTTCTTTTTAAAAATAAGAATAGCCTCGCGGGTAAAAATCAATACATATATTCAACTAAGCTCCACCCCCCTCGGGCCACATACCTTGTTTGAGATTCAGACCAGAGTTGCTGTAGTCGCCTCACGTTATCGGTGTGAGCCTCTGCAATCACATCCACATAACTTCTAGTCACAATGATCACTGATAGGAATGACTCATAAGTCATTCATTCAAGATCCAAAATAATTTCTTTGTCTAAGCGGAAATATTCAATACGTGAATGAGCAAAAAAATGGAGGTAAACACAACTTTGACACAAGAGACTCTGATTAAGGTTAAATACCGCTATTATCACAGCCACCTGGTGCTGTCGTAACACAGACCAATAATTGCTTATGATATTATCTTTAATACACTTTGAGAATCCTGTCAGGCTGTGAGTATTTATCGTATCTAATATTGTTGCCGTTTCGGTATTTACAATTTTAATCAGGCAATATCTGATGCATTTCTTGGCATACTCATGATATACCATTGATATAACCCTTATATCTTGTATTATGTGAGTGCCTTTCGTAAGCATGTCTTATTGGGATCTGTGAACAATATGTGGGGACATTATTATTCTTTAATTTATGATAGAACTCGTAAAGTTGTAAACGGGTGAATATCTTCTAGTTTGTAGCTCTTTGAATGAACCTCTAATGCACGAACAGAAATTGTTCCTTTACACTCTGTACATATACTAATTAAACAAACACATTTCTATGCATCACGAGCATGTTTACGAAGGGGTCTTCGTTGCCATGGTGAGTGGTGCGCATGCGGACATACCTTTATCGTAAATCCAGTTAACATCAGCAAATTGACAATCAAAGAGAACCAACGGAAACTCTGAAAGGAAATCAAGAACAATTGTTGTGTCATAGCAGTCAGTGGGATGCTCCACGCCTTCCGAGGATAGCGATACGATTTCCATTGCTCACTGTTTTAGTAAGTTTGTATCATGTCCACAATGAATAAGACTAGGTAGCTCAGGATCAAAGGCACGCTTCGCTTCATTCATAACAATAAAAGGCGACCAGCTAGAGATTTACCATCACATGACCTTGGGTTACATGCTTCATCTCCAACAGATTTGCAAGTATTATAGAACAAACAGTGATTGAGACTTCATCGCTGGGTTCATTTCCCGAAGATGACTTTTGAACATCTTTGTCTGGTACAGGACCAAAGAATATTGACACTTTTATATTATTAAGACAATCTTCGTAACATTGTATTCTTCAGTGATGCTTAAATACATCTTTCCTCGTATATTCCTTTAATGATCAGACCAATCTCGCAAAACATATCTTTCTCACCACCCTGTTGCATTTTATGATATTTATGCCATACGATATAACTTTAGTACGAGCAACTAGAGCCACTGTCACACTCACCAGAGGCCATGCTGTATTGCGGCTTCTGAGGATTTTTCTCCACATCCAAGAGTTCGTCTATTATCTGAAACAGATGATATATAATGTCAGTTGATTATATTTCAAGCAAGACTCCAGGTCTGTGACTGGATATGACATTTTTATCATCATCGTCCAAACAATAAAACGAGGAGATTCCCGCCTCAGCAGACTAGATATACGTATACAGAGCACCATGCCAGGCTCACGGACATTAGAGTGAGCATTTTAGTAAGTTTTCCACACCCCTGTATGATAGCACGATACAGACTTACAGGGTAAAAACGCCGTTACTTTCAGTACACAGCAAATCTACATCTAAGTGAAAATGATGTAGAAAATAACATTGAAAAGTGCTCATCACGGCAATACACAAATTGTTAAATTAAAAAAGTAATAGATGTGATAATCTTAATGCAGAACCTAATATTATAAGTGCTCGTCACGGCAATATAACATTAATGTGTGTTCTGCAGGTTGAGCGATAATAGATTGACATAGCTGGGTGTTTTCCTCACCTCTGGCTGCTCCTTGCCTTGTCCAACCATGAGGAGGAGAGCGACGATACAGCGGATCTGGTGCCACAGGAAGGCGTAGCCCATGATGGTCAGCTCACACATCTCATAGCCATCGCCCAGTCTATACACACCAGGTAAACATGATGGTCAGCTCGCACATCTCATAGCCATCGCCCAGTCTATACACACCAGGTAAACATGATGGTCAGCTCACACATCTCATAGCCATCGCCCAGTCTATACACCCCAGACAACGGTAAACATGATGGTCAGCTCACAGATCTCATAGCCATCGCCCCGTCTATACACCCCAGACAACGGTAAACATGATGGTCAGCTCACACATCTCATAGCCATCGCCCATTCTATACACACCAGGTAAACATGATGGTCAGCTCACACAACTCATAGCCATCGCCCAGTCTATACACACCAGGTAAACATGATGGTCAGCTCACACATCTCATAGCCATCGCCCAGTCTATACACACCAGGTAAACATGATGGTCAGCTCGCACATCTCATAGCCATCGCCCAGTCTATACACACCAGGTAAACATGATGGTCAGCTTACACATCTCATAGCCATCGCCCAGTCTATACACACCAGGTAAACATGATGGTCAGCTCGCACATCTCATAGCCATCGCCCAGTCTATACAAACCAGACAACGGTAAACATGATGGTCAGCTCGCACATCTCATAGCCATCGCCCAGTCTATACACACCAGGTAAACATGATGGTCAGCTCACACATCTCATAGCCATCGCCCAGTCTATACACACCAGACAACGGTAAACATGATGGTCAGCTCGCACATCTCATAGCCATCGCCCAGTCTATACACACCGGGTAAACATGATGGTCAGCTCGCACATCTCATAGCCATCGCCCAGTCTATACACACCAGACAACGGTAAACTTGATGGTCAGCTCGCACATCTCATAGCCATCGCCCAGTCTATACACACCAGGTAAACATGATGGTCAGCTCGCACATCTCATAGCCATCGCCCAGTCTATACACACCAGGTAAACATGATGGTCAGCTCGCACATCTCATAGCCATCGCCCAGTCTATACACACCAGGTAAACATGATGGTCAGCTCACACATCTCATAGCCATCGCCCAGTCTATACACCCCAGACAACGGTAAACATGATGGTCAGCTCACAGATCTCATAGCCATCGCCCAGTCTATACACCCCAGACAACGGTAAACATGATGGTCAGCTCACACATCTCATAGCCATCGCCCAGTCTATACACACCAGGTAAACATGATGGTCAGCTCACACATCTCATAGCCATCGCCCAGTCTATACACACCAGGTAAACATGATGGTCAGCTCACACATCTCATAGCCATCGCCCAGTCTATACACACCAGGTAAACATGATGGTCAGCTCGCACATCTCATAGCCATCGCCCAGTCTATACACACCAGGTAAACATGATGGTCAGCTTACACATCTCATAGCCATCGCCCAGTCTATACACACCAGGTAAACATGATGGTCACCTCACACATCTCATAGCCATCGCCCAGTCTATACACACCAGACAACGGTAAACATGATGGTCAGCTCACACATCTCATAGCCATCGCCCAGTCTATACACACCAGGTAAACATGATGGTCAGCTCGCACATCTCATAACCATCGCCCAGTCTATACACACCAGGTAAACATGATGGTCAGCTCACACATCTCATAGCCATCGCCCAGTCTATACACACCAGACAACGGTAAACATGATGGTCAGCTCGCACATCTCATAGCCATCGCCCAGTCTATACACACCGGGTAAACATGATGGTCAGCTCGCACATCTCATAGCCATCGCCCAGTCTATACACACCAGACAACGGTAAACATGATGGTCAGCTCGCACATCTCATAGCCATCGCCCAGTCTATACACACCAGGTAAACATGATGGTCAGCTCGCACATCTCATAGCCATCGCCCCGTCTATACACACCAGGTAAACATGATGGTCAGCTCGCACATCTCATAGCCATCGCCCAGTCTATACACACCAGGTAAACACGATGGTCAGCTCACACATCTCATAGCCATCGCCCAGTCTATACACCCCAGACAACGGTAAACATGATGGTCAGCTCACACATCTCATAGCCATCGCCCAGTCTATACACACTAGACAACGTTAAACATGATGATCAGCTCACACATCTCATAGCCATCGCCCAGTCTATAGACACCAGACAACGGTAAACATGATGGTCAGCTCACACATCTCATAGCCATCGCCCAGTCTATACACACCAGACAACGGTAAACATGATGGTCAGCTCGCACATCTCATAGCCATCGCCCAGTCTATACACACCAGGTAAACATGATGGTCAGCTCACACATCTCATAGCCATCGCCCAGTCTATACACCCCAGACAACGGTAAACATGATGGTCAGCTCACACATCTCATAGCCATCGCCCAGTCTACACACACCAGGTAAATATGATGGTCAGCTCACACATCTCATAGCCATCGCCCAGTCTATACACCCAAGACAACGGTAAACATTAGGGTCAGCTCACACATCTCATAGCCATCGCCCAGTCTATACACCCCAGACAACGGTAAACATGATGGTCAGCTCGCACATCTCATAGCCATCGCCCAGTCTATACACACCAGACAACGGTAAACATGATGGTCAGCTCACACATCTCATAGCCATCGCCCAGTCTATACACACCAGACAACGGTAAACATGATGGTCAGCTCACACATCTCATAGCCATCGCCCAGTCTATACACACCAGACAACGGTAAACATGATGGTCAGCTCGCACATCTCATAGCCATCGCCCAGTCTATACACACCAGACAACGGTAAACATGATGGTCAGCTCGCACGTCTCATAGCCATCGCCCAGTCTACACACACCAGACAAGGGTAAACATGATGGTCAGCTCACACATCTCATAGCCATCGCCCAGTCTATACACACCAGACAACGGTAAACATGATGGTCAGCTCACACATCTCATAGCCATCGCCCAGTCTATACACACCAGACAACGGTAAACATGATGGTCAGCTCGCACATCTCATAGCCATCGCCCAGTCTATACACACCAGACAACGGTAAACATGATGGTCAGCTCACACATCTCATAGCCATCGCCCAGTCTATACACACCAGACAACGGTAAACATGATGGTCAGCTGGCACATCTCATAGCCATCGCCCAGTCTATACACACCAGACAACGGTAAACATGATGGTCAGCTCACACATCTCATAGCCATCGCCCAGTCTACACACACCAGACAACGGTAAACATGATGGTCAGCTCACACATCTCATAGCCATCGCCCAGTCTATACACACCAGACAACGGTAAACATGATGGTCAGCTCACATATCTCATAGCCATCGCCCAGTCTACACACACCAGACAACGGTAAACATGATGGTCAGCTCACACATCTCAGAGCCATCGCCCAGTCTATACACACCAGACAACGGTAAACATGATGGTCAGCTCGCACATCTCATAGCCATCGCCCAGTCTATACACACCAGACAACGGTAAACATGATGGTCAGCTCACACATCTCATAGCCATCGCCCAGTCTATACACACCAGACAACGGTAAACATGATGGTCAGCTCACACATCTCATAGCCATCGCCCAGTCTACACACACCAGGTAAACATGATGGTCAGCTCGCACTTCTCATAGCCATCGCCCAGTCTATACACACCAGACAACGGTAAACATGATGGTCAGCTCACACATCTCATAGCCATCGCCCAGTCTATACACACCAGGTAAACATGATGGTCAGCTCACACATCTCATAGCCATCGCCCAGTCTATACACACCAGACAACGGTAAACATGATGGTCAGCTCACACATCTCATAGCCATCGCCCAGTCTATACACACCGGGTAAACATGATGGTCAGCTCGCACATTTCATAGGCCATCGCCCAGTCTATACACACCAGGTAAACATGATGGTCAGCTCACACATCTCATAGCCATCGCCCAGTCTATACACACCAGACAACGGTAAACATGATGGTCAGCTCGCACATCTCATAGCCATCGCCCAGTCTATACACACCGGGTAAACATGATGGTCAGCTCGCACATCTCATAGCCATCGCCCAGTCTATACACACCAGACAACGGTAAACATGATGGTCAGCTCGCACATCTCATAGCCATCGCCCAGTCTATACACACCAGGTAAACATGATGGTCAGCTCGCACATCTCATAGCCATCGCCCAGTCTATACACACCAGGTAAACATGATGGTCAGCTCGCACATCTCATAGCCATCGCCCAGTCTATACACACCAGGTAAACATGATGGTCAGCTCACACATCTCATAGCCATCGCCCAGTCTATACACCCCAGACAACGGTAAACATGATGGTCAGCTCACAGATCTCATAGCCATCGCCCAGTCTATACACCCCAGACAACGGTAAACATGATGGTCAGCTCACACATCTCATAGCCATCGCCCAGTCTATACACACCGGGTAAACATGATGGTCAGCTCGCACATTTCATAGGCCATCGCCCAGTCTATACACACCAGGTAAACATGATGGTCAGCTCACACATCTCATAGCCATCGCCCAGTCTATACACACCAGACAACGGTAAACATGATGGTCAGCTCGCACATCTCATAGCCATCGCCCAGTCTATACACACCAGACAACGGTAAACATGATGGTCAGCTCGCACATCTCATAGCCATCGCCCAGTCTATACACACCAGACAACGGTAAACATGATGGTCAGCTCGCACATCTCATAGCCATCGCCCAGTCTATACACACCAGACAACGGTAAACATGATGGTCAGCTCGCACATCTCATAGCCATCGCCCAGTCTATACACACCAGGTAAACATGATGGTCAGCTCGCACATCTCATAGCCATAGCCCAGTCTACACACACCAGACAACGGTAAACATGATGGTCAGCTCGCACATCTCATAGCCATCGCCCAGTCTATACACACCAGACAACGGTAAACATGATGGTCAGCTCACACATCTCATAGCCATCGCCCAGTCTATACAACCAGACAACGGTAAACATGATGGTCAGCTCGCACATCTCATAGCCATCGCCCAGTCTATACACACCAGACAACGGTAAACATGATGGTCAGCTCACACATCTCATAGCCATCGCCCAGTCTATACACACCAGGTAAACATGATGGTCAGCTCACACATCTCATAGCCATCGCCCAGTCTATACACACCAGGTAAACATGATGGTCAGCTCACACATCTCATAGCCATCGCCCAGTCTATACACACCAGGTAAACATGATGGTCAGCTCACACATCTCATAGCCATCGCCCAGTCTATACACACCAGGTAAACATGATGGTCAGCTCGCACATCTCATAGCCATCGCCCAGTCTATACACACCAGGTAAACATGATGGTCAGCTTACACATCTCATAGCCATCGCCCAGTCTATACACACCAGGTAAACATGATGGTCAGCTCGCACATCTCATAGCCATCGCCCAGTCTATACACACCAGGTAAACATGATGGTCAGCTCACACATCTCATAGCCATCGCCCAGTCTATACACACCAGACAACGGTAAACATGATGGTCAGCTCACACATCTCATAGCCATCGCCCAGTCTATACACACCAGGTAAACATGATGGTCAGCTCACACATCTCATAGCCATCGCCCAGTCTATACACACCAGGTAAACATGATGGTCAGCTCACACATCTCATAGCCATCGCCCAGTCTATACACCCCAGACAACGGTAAACATGATGGTCAGCTCGCACATCTCATAGCCATCGCCCAGTCTATACACACCGGGTAAACATGATGGTCAGCTCGCACATCTCATAGCCATCGCCCAGTCTATACACACCAGACAACGGTAAACATGATGGTCAGCTCGCACATCTCATAGCCATCGCCCAGTCTATACACACCAGACAACGGTAAACATGATGGTCAGCTCACACATCTCATAGCCATCGCCCAGTCTATACACACCAGACAACGGTAAACATGATGGTCAGCTCGCACATCTCATAGCCATCGCCCAGTCTATACACACCAGACAACGGTAAACATGATGGTCAGCTCGCACATCTCATAGCCATCGCCCAGTCTATACACACCAGACAACGGTAAACATGATGGTCAGCTCACACATCTCATAGCCATCGCCCAGTCTATACACACCAGACAACGGTAAACAACCAAAGTTAGCTGGCGAAGTTATTAGCTAGTGATATGATGACACATACTGGGCCTCCAATTATTCCTATATATGAAGTATATCCATCGGTCGACCATATAGGCCGATACATTGCAAGCGATGGGTTGTTTTACCGCTATGATCAGTCTTTTCATCCGTTAACGTGTAAAATGACATTTGAATTGACACATACCATATATGTACCGTATTGATATAATATGTCAAATATTATATCTTTACATAACAAATAACATATCTTGATTTGATTTGACAATTGATTTGATTGATTTGATCTGATTGGGGCTTAACGGCACTTTCAGCTTGTAAGGCTATATCGTGATTTGATTAAATTCAATCTAAATAACTCAAGAGTACTAAAAGCCTGAAAGTATCACTACATGTGAGCTTGTAGATAGCTTGGCCGAACAAAGGGCTATTCATAAAACTGTAGTGGAGGACCGCTTTACGTCTTTGGCTGTACATGATGAGACATTCGTTACACGTAATGCCGATCACTGTTACACGTAATGCCGACCATCGTTACATGTAACGCCGACCACTGTTACACGTAATGCAAACCACCGTTACACGTAATGCCGACCACCGTTACACGTAAATACCGACCACCGTTACACGTAATGCCGACCACCGTTACACGTAATGTGGACCACCGTTACACGTAATGTGGACCACCGTTACACGTAATGTGGACCACCGATACACGTAATGTCGACCACCGTTACACGTAATGCCGACCACCGTTACACGTAATGTGGACCACCGTTACACATAATGTCGACCACCGTTACACGTAATGTGGACCACCGTTACACGTAATGTGGACCACCGTTACACATAATGTCGACCACCGTTACACGTAAATACCGACCACCGACACACGTAATGCCGACCACCGTTACACATATTGTCGACCCCCGTTACACGTAATGCCGACCACCGTTACAGGTAATGCCGACCCCCGTTACACGTAATGCCGACCACCGTTACACGTAATGTGGACCACCGTTACACGTAATGTGGACCACCGCTACACGTAATGTGGACCACCGTTACACATAATGTCGACCACCGTTACACGTAAATACCGACCACCGATACACGTAATGCCGACCACCGTTACACATAATGTCGACCACCGTTACACGTAATGTGGACCACCGATACACGTAATGCCGACCACCGTTACACATAATGTCGACCCCCGTTACACGTAATGCCGACCACCGTTACAGGTAATGCCGACCCCCGTTACACGTAATGCCGACCACCGTTACACGTAATGTGGACCACCGTTACACGTAATGTGGACCACCGCTACACGTAATGTGGACCACCGTTACACATAATGTCGACCACCGTTACACGTAAATACCGACCACCAATACACGTAATGCCGACCACCGTTACACGTAATGTGGACCACCGTTACACGTAATGCCGACCACCGTTACACGTAAATACCGACCGCCGTTACACGTAATGCCGACCACCGTTACACATAATGTCGACCACCGTTACACGTAATGTGGACCACCGATACACGTAATGCCGACCACCGTTACACATAATGTCGATCACCGTTACACGTAATTCCGACCACTGTTACACGTAATGTGGACCACCGTTACACGTAATGCTGACCACCGTTACACGTAATACCGACCACCGTTACACGTAAATACCGACCACCGATACACGTAATGCCGACCACCGTTACACATAATGTCGACCACCGTTACACGTAATGCCGACCACCGTTACACGTAATGTCGACCACCGTTACACGTAATGCCGACCACCGTTACACGTAATGTCGACCACCGTTACACGTAATGTGGACCACCGATACACGTAATGCCGACCACCGTTACACGTAATGTGGACCACCGATACACGTAATGTCGACCACCGATACACGTAATGCCGACCACCGTTACACGTAATGCCGACCCCCGTTACACGTAATGCCGACCACCGTTACACGTAATGTGGACCACCGATACACGTAATGCCGACCCCCGTTACACGTAATGCCGACCACCGTTACACGTAATGCCGACCACCGTTACACGTAATGTCGACCACCGTTACACGTAATGTGGACCACCGATACACGTAATGCCGACCACCGTTACACGTAATGCTGACCACCGATACACGTAATACCGACCACCGTTACACGTAATGCCGACCACCGATACACGTAATGCCGACCACCGAGACACGTAATGCCGACCACCGTTACACGTAATGCCGACCCCCGTTACACGTAATACCGACCACCGTTACACGTAATGTCGACCACTGTTACACGTAATGCCGACCACCGTTACACATAATGTGGACCACCGTTACACGTAATGTGGACCACCGTTACACGTAATGTGGACCACCGATACACGTAATGTGGACCACCGTTACACATAATGTCGACCACCGTTACACGTAATGCCGACCACCGTTACACGTAATGTCGACCACCGTTACACGTAATGTGGACCACCGATACACGTAATGCCGACCACCGTTACACGTAATGTGGACCACCGTTACACATAATGTCGACCACCGATACACGTAATGCCGACCACCGTTACACGTAATGTGGACCACCGTTACACGTAATGTGGACCACCGATACACGTAATGCCGACCACCGTTACACGTAATGTGGACCACCGTTACACATAATGTCGACCACCGTTACACGTAATGCCGACCACCGTTACACGTAATGTCGACCACCGTTACACGTAATGTGGACCACCGTTACACGTAATGTGGACCACCGATACACGTAATGCCGACCACCGTTACACGTAATGTCGACCACCGTTACACGTAATGTGGACCACCGATACACGTAATACCGACCACCGTTACACGTAATGTCGACCACCGTTACACGTAATGCCGACCACCGTTACCTATAGTCGAGGACTTTGATGTCTGCCGTGAAGATGGACCGGATGTACTTGACGACCCCGTTTCTGACGGACATCTTACACATGTTGCGGAAGTCGTGTTCGCCCAGCAGTTTGTCGGCCGCGCTCCTCATAGCCTGCAAAGAACGCCACGTGCTGCATAACAACAATAGCGATGCGTAATAATATAGTGCTATGTTTAGATGGTAGTGACCCGTAAGCCGCTCAGGCTCGTTGGCCTACGTTACCTTGCTGTTGTCTTTCACATATTTATTGTATAATATGCAGTGTTTCATGCCAAGTTTATAGTGTATGGATACATTATCCTACTATATACTACTGCAGGCAATCTTCCCAAAGCCTATATAGAATTTCTCCACCACGTTGCTTAATGGTACCTGATTCAACAACTTTACACTGACAGTTTTCTGAGAACTTTTGACCGGAGGCTGACCGGTTAGCACTCTTTAGGAAATGGCAAGGCGCTAGATGTGCTATTACAAAAATTCATACTTTGTCCTCAGGAAAATGCACACCATGCTCGTACAAAGGTGTTTTTAGCTTGCCATTTATGTCTTGCACACCATATATAGAGACATATAATATAGGTGGGGGGGGGGGGGGGAGCTTATATGATCAGCGTTTGCCAACGTCCTTGAAGTCACTCTGAAGAGAGCTAACCTTGTGACAAATATACCAAGGAAAGAAAGATAATTGGCACATCTGGAGCTATCATAACGTGTTTAGACAGTGCTTAATACGAGCACATATGTTACCTCAAGATCCAAGTCCGCTCGAGGAAAAAAATACTTATACTTTCGTCTACGGCACTGGAATCTGCACAGACAAAGGGATAAACCAACGAGGGTAAATACTCTCAAAGCAAGGATAAACGACGAAAGACAATAAGTTAAGTAATGACTAAAGTATTCTGTCATGCCTGATATATATCACATCATTTGAATTTTAACTTTGTTCTAATCCAATGCAGCTTAACAACTTGTACATTGATAAAAGTAACAGTAACCGTAGGTTTATTGTACTAATTTGCCTCACGCTTCATAATTCAGTATAAATATTTACACTTCCATTCCACTTCCCCAACCGATCCACAATTTGAGTCACTCTCTCTAACTGGCATCCACCACATGTCGATTACAATGAAAGAAAAGTCCGACTGCATATTTTGCAGTACATGTGTACACAGTTCACGAACCTACCGATGTGAATAAGGTTTTGTGTGATATTATCTTATCCATCGTATCTCACCTGGCGTTGAAGTCCCCGCCCATTGGACACCACGCCAACACGCGGATCTCGGCGGGCAGGATTCGGTTGAGGATCTGGACATATTCAATCTCAGTCGTTTTATTTCCTGCAAATTGATACAGATAATGGTAGATAACCATGGCACAACCTGTATGCCACTGTTACGTGTACATGAGACCGCAACGCTCAGGTCTGTGTACTGTTTTATGTACCTGTACAATCTGCTTTAAGATTCTAACATTCGCAATTTAGTTTTAAAATATGGGAAATAATCCGAACAATCACAACGGGAGGGGAATGCAGTTATTTTGCATTTAGTTTCATATCTATTGTTTTGGTAGGGGGAGGTCAGTCCAGTCCAGTCACATTCCACTCTGAACAGGAGTAATTTATATCCTTCACATGGCCTCCGGAAAGTAATACAATGGGTCTTCACTGTAAGCCAAGTAGGATATCCCTGTCGAGACGTAATTTCAACAATTAAATTAAGGTAATGAAGAAAATAGACATCAGCTAGTCAACTTCCAAAACGAGTGATAAATATGCCGGTGACTCACCATTTCTTTCAGCCGCTTGTCCGCCCTCTCTGACCTTGACCCCTGGCCCTTCAAGAAGGTTGGTGCGAATTTCAAGGCCGACAACCTGTCACAATAACTAAAGTCAGTGCCTGGAGGGAGACACGAAATGACAGATATCAACCGCCCGGTCGACCTGTATAAGTTAACGTAATCAGTGCCTGGAGGGAGACATGAGATGACAGATATCAACCGTTCTGTCGGCCCGTATAAGTTATATGTAATCAATCAACGTTATCATATTCATCACACTTGATGCACAAGTTACCGTTCTGCTGAATAAAAAAGTCGATCTTTAATATCAGATCAGTATGTAGACTTCCTGATTTTTTTTTTTTTTTTTTTTTTTTATTCATATCACGTGTATTGATTTTCAGGGTTTTAATATTGACTAATATTGACCAGTATGGCACGATATAGCCGTTAAGCCCTAATCAAATCAAATCAAATCCTGAATGCGGCGGGAAGCATCATCTCCCGCAGCTTTAACACCATCTTCGTGACGTCATCAGCGATATGACGAACCTCCCAAAGTACGAGTGGATATTCCAAAGGGCCCTTGAAATACACAGGGATGCTGGGCCCCAAGCTAGCAACGGCCCGAGATCGGCTTACCTGTCCAAAGGCACTGACTCCACGATCTGTGCGACCACATCGGCTGTAGTTGGCAGTCTCTCTGCAACATGTAAAGGGCAATCATACAGCCACAGGTCTTACAGACCAGGAATCCGGAATACTCTGATATCTTTTTGGACCTGGAGTCATATATAAGGGTTATTACATCTGGGGTCATATCTAAGGGTTATTACATCTGGGGTCATATCCAAGGGTTAATACATCTGGGGTCATATCTAAGGGTTAATACATCTGGGGTCATATCTAAGGGTTATTACATCTGGGGTCATATCCAAGGGTTAATACATCTGGGGTCATATTTAAGGGTTAATACATCTGGGGTCATATCTAAGGGTTATTACATCTGGGGTCATATCTAAGGGTTATTACATCTGGGGTCATATCTAAGGGTTATTACATCTGGGGTCATATCTAAGGGTTATTACATCTGGGGTCATATCTAAGGGTTATTACATCTGGGGTCATATCTAAGGGTTATTACATCTGGGGTCATATCTAAGGGTTATTACATCTGGGGTCATATCTAAGGGTTATTACGTCTGGGGTCATATCTAAGGGTTATTACATCTGGGGTCATATCTAAGGGTTATTACATCTGGGGTCATATCTAAGGGTTATTACATCTGGGATCATATCTAAGGGTTATTCCATCTGAAGTCATATCCTTGGACTACCAGTCGGTTACTTCACACACTTTCACCTTCCACAACCTGAATGACACAAGCAATCATTACAGTACCCTGTGTTTATACCTAACGGTTGTTTGTTGAAAATGAACTCTCATATGGACTGATAAATCTGAGGAAAACAACTACAGTTTCGGGAATTAGTCCAGATTTCACTGACCTGGACTCAATGAGGCGAGCGAAGAGTAGAGCTTCGAAGAGCTTGGCCTCTATGGTTTGCATGGTCTCCTCCTGAGAGGCATACCCCATGTAGTCCCATCCTAGATATGCCACCTTCAGAGCCACCTGTCTCGTGTTGTACCTGGTGCATTTATAAACAGGGCACAGATACAGATTTGTATAATCAACGTTTTACAAAGGCACAAATATCAACATATTATCTCTGTTAGAAGAATAACTGCATTACCATATCTACTTGCTGGCTTGCTGAAGCACACAAACCTATACTTGTTCTGAAGCCATGGCAAAGAATACAAACATGTACACAATGTCCGGTATTCACACATGTGAATATTCCGGTATTCACATATGTGAATATTCCGGTATTCACATATGTGAATATTCTGGTATTCACACATGTGAATACATTTGTTTAGATGTCCAGATTATATTCACATATAATACCATAATGTGCCACTGTAACCGGTAATTAAACACGCCGAATAATATGACAAATACCAGTCTATTGCATTCGCTCGTTTACATATACCGGTATACTGCACCATATCAGATCAACGCAATCACAGCGGCTAATACAACATTGTTTCTGCCGAGCAGCACGTAGTCTTAGACATCTTTGCACCAAAATGGTGAATCTCTTATGGGATATAAATTACTATTTTTTACCTTTAGCATAAAGATATCTACCTAGATACACACACTTATATAATAACACATGCATTTTTTTAAAGTTATGAACCAATATCAGACAATACTGGTATATCCTCAGTAAATTTGTAATAACAAATATATTAATAATTAATATATATGTTGACAAAGTAAGATACGGTAAGCTTTTTGTGTTAGTTTGATGAAGACAACACTAGCAAGTCAGCCTTTACTGCGCATTACGGTTAACCTTATGTGACTTACATGAAAAGCAACTTACAATCGCTAAAACTCACTTGTTGAAATCAAAGACTCTATGTTTTCCTCGTCTCAAACTTGATGTTGCCTGGGACTTTGCTATGATGTTCCTTAATTGAGACACGTGACTCTGTAGCTGCTCCACTCGTTCAATCAAATCCTAAAAAAAAAAAAAAAAAAATGGAAAAATAGAGCATCTCTAAAGCGCATATTAGGTATTACAGAAGTACCGTGTCAGTAACTGTTTGCTGTCTCCATATATATGTGCGTCCAGTTCTGTTGTCGCTTGCTTCCTAATGTATTTACGCCATATATGACACGAACATTGAATGCTGTTTTCAGCCCGTGTTTCACAGCACTTTTAGGCTGTAAGGGTATATATGGTGCCCTGCCATTTACTGGCCGTCACATGATCAGTAAGCCTTCATACGATTGGTGGAGGAGACGCACGGTGCGAACAGGGCACACGAGAGGTTCTGTAAACGACGAGAGAACGAGAAGTGTGCTGAGCCAAACGTTATCAGCTTACTTAATTGGTGTGAACAGTTATTAGAAACCCTGTTACAGCTGTGTCGTTTTCAAATTGGCGTCTTGAATTGAAGTCTTTCTTTCATAAAACCCTGAAAACAACAACACACCAGTATGATGATCAGATAAATCTGCGTGTCATATCCGATTTGATATCTTTGATTTTATTTAATTGGGGCTTAACGGCACTTTCAGCCTGTAAGGCTATACCGTGATTTGATTTGATTTGTTTGGGTTTTAACGGCACTTTCAGCCTGTAAGGCTATTGGGCTATATCGTGCCATACGAGTTAAGTTCAATCTAAATAACTCAAGGGTCAGTACAAAAAGCCTAGAAGTATCCATACATGTGTTGACGGGTAGTCTGAGCGGTTTTCGGTATTTAGTTTATTTATGTTAATTTTGTGCGGGATTTCGCGGGCTTCCGGTGCGCCAGATTCCGGTGGTCCTCAGAGCATCACTTGCTGCTGAGGATCCACAGAGAAAACACGTACATCAAGATCCAGTCATCACGAAACATCTTTTTACCCGTTCAGACCACTCGGCCACAACTCCCGGTTTTTCCTCTGACCCAAATAAAGTACATATCAATGCCACTTTGCTGGGTTGTGTAAATGCATACAGAAAACAGCCGAACAACACCCCCTCCACCCCGTAACATTTTGGTGCAGTCGGCAGGATCATTCAGCAGCAAGTCACGGTGTGGAGGGTGAGAAGAAACCGGGAGTTACAAGGACAGAACCATGCTCACCCTGGAGGACATGCAGGCGCAGCTGGAGCAGCTGAAGGAGAGCCATGAACGGGCGCAGGCGGCCATGGCTGCCGCCGAGGCTGCTAGGGGGCGGGAGCAGCCCCTGTACATCCCGCGTGAGCGGAAGCTCGCCAAGTTGGCGGGTATAGGGACGGCGGACGGTCGATTGAGGACTATCGTGACGAGGTCAGCCATGTCGTCCGTACGCGCCACCTCTCGGACGCGGACGCTGTGGACTTCGTGTTGGCCCACTTGGAGGGTCCGGCCCGACAGGAGGTACTCCTGCAGCCGCCGCCAAGAACGCTCCAGGGCGTGATGGACACGCTGACCTCGGTGTTCGGGGAGGTGCGGTCAGTGGCGCAGCTGCTGCACTGCGTCTATGACCGTCGTCAGAGGCCCGGGGAGACCCTGCGAGAGTACTCATACGAACTGTCAACCCTGGTCAACAAGTTGAGGAGCCGGGATGCTCGGGCGCTTGCCAGCGCAGATGTCACGCTCCGCGACCACTTTGTTGAGGGGGTGGCGCCCCCTCCACCCCGTAACATTAGGTATTACAGAAGTACCGTCTCAGTATCGGTTTGCTGTCTCCATATATATGTGCGTCCAGTTCTGTTGTCGCTTGCTTCCTAATGTATTTACGCCATATATGACACGAACATTGAATGCTGTTTTCAGCCCGTGTTTCACAGCACTTTTAGGCTGTAAGGGTATATATGGTGCCCTGCCAGTTTCTGGCCGTCCCATGATCAGTAAGCCTTCATACGATTGGTGGAGAGGAGACGCACGGTGCGAACAGGGCACACGAGACGTTCTGTAAACGACGAGAGAACGAGAAGTGTGCTGAGCCAAACGTTATCAGCTTACTTAATTGGTGTGAACAGTTATTAGAAACCCTGTTACAGCTGTGTCGTTTTCAAATTGGCGTCTTGAATTGAAGTCTTTCTTTCATAAAACCCTGAAAACAACACACCAGTATGATGATCAGATAAATCTGCGTGTCATATCCGATTTGATTCAGGCTTAACGGCACTTTCAGCCTGTAAGGCTATACCGTGATTTGATTTGATTTGTTTGGGTTTTAACGGCACTTTCAGCCTGTAAGGCTATTGGGCTATATCGTGCCATACGAGTTAAGTTCAATCTAAATAACTCAAGGGTCAGTACTAAAACCATGAAAGTATCCATACACGTGAGCTTGTAGACCAAACAATTGCAAAAATGGTAAAGCAGCAAGTAGATATGGGTAAAACCATGAATAGTCAATGTTGAAATGATGATTTATAAAACCATGAGAACATCAAGTAATATGATTTGGCAGATTGTTTCAAAACCACGACAGTGAACAACTGTGAAACGATAAAGTTGTCAGAATATAAACCATGAATATTGTAACCGCATAAAATAATTGGCATACGCCAAATAATTTTATACATTAATGCAGCAATGTGCTGCCATATGTCCCCTCACCCAGCCTGATTACTGACTCACACGTCATGACCCGCTGATTGGTTAATACAAACGGCGCCAATAGTGCAAGTGGCAAATGTTTAAACCTCGACTCGGGCATTTGCCACCGAGCGTTCAAACAAGCAGGTTGTTCTTACAGGTAAGCCTTTTGTTTTACTCCTAATGATAGTTATGCTAGTTACTAATTTAGATAAAGCAACCTGTAGTTATATGTTAATGATCGAAGATTCCTGCACTACATATATACCAAATCGTATACCTGCATCGTAAATTGACTTGATGCATGTAATATTGTACATATTATTATTGTATATTTTGCCATGTTATCCTTTATTAAGAAATGGCATTATGCCACCGAGCGTTCAAAGACACAGGTTGTTCTTACAGATTACTGCGACAACGAAGCAATCCACACTGCTACAGTATTAAAAAGCAAGTTTTCGCGATTAATAAATACATTAAAATGCACTGTTTGACTAATCTTGGACTAGGTCTCATATACATTTGACCGGATTTATTTCAGTTAAACTGTCTAAAATCTTTTGATGAGGTACATTATTGTAACAGGTCATAATTGCTGTTAAATATAAATGCTAAGGCACCCCATAGTTCACCACATCATCATCGTCATCAAAATAATGTGTCATGATTGGTCAAGGTTTTGTTTATTATTGTCATAGCGACGTGTGACGTCACCGCGCGCGACTTTGTAAAAGTTAGTTAGACCTGTGACGCCGACTAGGCAACACGCACAGTAGTATTAGATCTTTGATCGTTATATTCGTCGACACAAGACTTACAGGTATTTATAGTTATATTAAATGGAGTAAATGTGATGCATGTGTATTGTATGTTTAAAGCGGTGTATAAATGAATCTGATAACTCAGGTTATATTAATGAATCTGATAACTCAGGTTATATTAATGAATCTGATAACTCAGGTTATATTAATGAATCTGATAACTCAGGTTATATTAATGAATCTGATAACTCAGGTTATATTAATGAATCTGATAACTCAGGTTATATTAATGAATCTGATAACTTGCGTTATTTAAGTGAATCAGTCAAACTAGAGAGAAATTATAAGGCGTGCCTAGTCAGTTTGATTTAATGTTATTGCCACTATGTGCGCGTGGAATGTAATTTGCTGTATTTTATTATTACCAAGCACTGTACTTGATTTATATCCACCTATCGCTTTATTCCCAACAGGTGGAGCTGTTTCTTTGATTTAAATAACCATCCTAACCGGCAAGATTTGTGTTTTGTGACAGCTGTATGTCCAAACCCACCCAGGGAATCCTGTGAAAGTGGGGTTCCCATAAGCGGTAACTACTAGAAGCAATGCCACTACGGTCCATGGATGTCCCACAGACGTCTGGACGGGAGCAAGGATATAGCAGCAGGTCACGTGGGTCTCAAAAGCTGACATAAAAGGGCGGTAAACGCGGGAGTCGGGATGACTCCTCAACCTGACCGTCAGGAAGAAGCACTTATATGTGTGGCTGCACAGTTTGCGACAGATTATTCGTCACTTCGTGGAGGTTGCAACTTAAGGAGACGCATCTGCTGTGGAATAGGCGACCAGATTGTTGTAATCAGTGTCCACTTGGTTTCGCTCACGCTAGAAGTCTAGAGAAGCATCGCCACACGGCAAGCCACAAGGATATGGATATGGCCATCGTCGAATCCTACGCGTCCGAGGAAATGAATTTGGCCCCAACGGAGCCGGAGAGCTGGCCACCGACAGCGGCGAGGGATTTGTCAAGTGACGACCCGGGGTTCGCGCCCGCGTCCCCGGAGGCGCCGGCGGAGGCATTGCTGACCCTCCCTCCCGTACCTTCCCGGGAGTCGCCGGGGGTGAGCGGCCAGTCACCCTCCGGCATCACGGAGCCGCTAAGGCACGTGCGGGAAGCCGTGGCGTGGCCGTGGCGGGCCTAGAGCGGGGGGTGGATTATAGCTGACTATAACGCGCGGATATGCTGCAGGAAATTGTGTGCAATAATGAACTGTCACTGTCTTGTATAATGTTTATTGTTGTATAATACAGCCTTAACAAGGAAAAAAAAGAAAACAGTTTCCCAACCCAGCCCCCTCGAGGGCTCCCGGGTTTTCGCCTTTCCAGTTTTCTAAAGATTTTTTTTTGTTGCTTATTTCGTGTGTTTCTGCTGTAACGTTCAATTTGTGCTTCACAATTTGTGCGTTCAGGTTATGACGCACGTGGAAGGCCAAGTCCCACAGGAGGCAAAGTTCATGAAACACCACAGATCCACGCCCCAGGATATATACGACTTGTCGGGGACATCCACGAACTCTGCTCGCGGAGGGAAATTTATTCATCATTGCATCAAGTGGTCAGTCATGTATAACGAACAATTTGTATTACGCATAGAGCTCACTTGTAAAGTTGTCTGTACCGTTTTGTAGATCAACAACAAGTAGCCTGGTTCCGCGGCCCCAACTTGACTCCATCAGCTCAATTGTATGAGTATGAGCGGCGGTACCAGCTGAAACAAGAAGGTGAGCCGCAGGTGTCACCGACTATAGCCCATGGTGAGCCCGTCTTGGACATGACCACGGAAGGGCTCTCCGCGACACCAACAACCGCGGTCGGCGAACCGTTCTACCGCCCGGAAGCCGAGATGGGGGAGCCGATTGACGTCATGGTGTCTGTGTGCCCTTCGGTCAAGTATCCTAATGGTACAAGAAGGAGCTTTCTAGCAGCTTTATTTGTATTTTGTCATAATACTCAGCTGCATAATTTAGGCAGGCGAATACAAGCCTCTGTTAATTAACCCGTTGTCCACGTTTCAGGCCTGACCGAGAAGAGGCGAGTGAAGAGCCAATGGAGGCGCTTCCCGCTGCACCCAGCGACGGGGACACAATTCGCCAGCTTGAGGAGGCTTTGGCTCACCAAACACAGCTAGTGCAGAAACCACAAGCTGAAATCGGAGAACTCAAGAAAAGACTAACAGTGTCACGATTCGGGCTTCATAGATATATGCATGATGATGCAAACATACACTGGCTTCCCCACCTATAGTACTTTTAGAGCATTTTTTAACTTCATTAAGCCCAGTGCGACAGGAATGACAAGCGCCTATTACAAACCATCGGAGTCTGTCAGCATGGCCGGAAAACCAAGGACCATGTTACTGGTATATGAACTGTTCATGTATTTAACGCGGATGAGAAGGAACTATCTCATAGATGATATGGCGGATCGCTTCGATTGTAGTCCTTCTACTGTTAGTAGAAAACTGATAACGTGGGCCAACTTTCTTTACGTTGTTCTGGGGTCAATGCCTATCTGGCTACCCAGGAGGGAAATACAGCGGCTTATGCGGTGTGGGTTTCGGGAGAGATATCCCACTGTTGGCGTTATCCTCGACTGCACTGAGATACGGACTCGGTATACCAGCTCCTTGGTAACAAATTCCCGACTCTACTCATCCTATAAAGGTTGCCCAACATTTAAATGTCTCTTTGGCGCTGTGACCGTCAGTGATCTCTTCAGCGGGAACATATCGGATGTCCAAGCCGTAAAACTCAGTGGATTCTTGGATCTCCTGGAGCCTGGAGACAGTGTAATGGCGGACAAAGGCTTCATCATCGGAAAACTTTTAGAAGAGCGAGGATGCACGCTTAATATTCCACCGTTTCTTTTTTGACAAAGGCCAATTCACCATCGAAGAGGTTTTTGCGACTGAAGCCATAGCGTCGCATCGCATTACAGTCGAGAGGACGATCAGAAGAGTGAAAGAGGACCATCGGTTCGACGGTGCCCTACCGTTGTGTGAACTAGGGAGCATCAATCAAGAGTGGACAATATCCTCACCAACTTCAGGAGACCACTTATCGCTAAGGCATTCGTTGCATCAGATGCGTGAGAGCACGCAAACGCATTAGCTTTCTTGTTCCCTCGAAACGTTAAGGGCATTTTATACTTAGCGATTTTACTTTGTACGTTCTGACCGCGGTCGTCAGAACTTGGCATGGCCCAAGGGAGCAGAAAGAAATCAAATATAAATTTGTCCACTTTGTCTTTCCACTGTTGCCCCTTTTCTTTGTCAAAATGTATAGTTTCTATATGAAATTGGTCTTCAGAACACACACGAACAAGTCAGACCACGAGGTGCCACGAACTGCCATTTGTGTCATGACCTGTGTATAATACTGATCGCAGTGGTTCAGGTAAAGCTTGCCGGAGTCATCCTTTATTAGTGGTGGCCATTCGATTGGCATTGTTACTGCAGGGCACTTGATTTCCAGAAGTCCAAATGGGGGATTTTAAGTTGGATCATAGACTCTCCTGTCCGGAGTTGCTGCCAGCCAAGGTGACCATGGGTTGACCACTGCCCCACATGGGTACAGGTTGACTGCGTGGCGTAGTAAAGTGAAGCAGGACTCTCTCTTGCCATGCCCATTTTCATCGCCTTAAGTCATCACGGTCTTGGTGCTTTCCAGTTGCGGTACTAAAGATTTGAAACTTGCTCTCTTGCGTATTCGTACACTGTGTAATTTAGTCGCCGTAATCCGATGTTGTCTTATTTTATTCCACAATGGATTTCCGCTTTGCTCCACAGTTAGCTCCTGAAATTGGAACGATTCAGCGGACGTCACGCGTAGGCTTTTTAGCTCTATGGTTGCATCTTGAGGTAATGCAGTCGTGTAGGAAATTTACAGTACGGTGAAAGAAAAGTTCAATGCATCCATGACAACACGTGCCACGTGCCGAATTTCGAACGCTATTTTGCTTTATATAATTGTACCAAAGAAGTTGCATTGTATTGTTCTGCTAATTCTTTGAGTGCACTCATCTCTAGGCTACGATGATCAGCTGATGCCGACAATTTTTTTAGTTAGTTTAGCTGTTTAGGCCAAGCTGTATGTATTCAAGACCGGATTTTGCAAATGTAGATCTTAACCTTTCTAAAATTGTTAATACTATTGGATACATAAATCTGGCTGGATGCTTTGCAGTTCACTTGCTCACCAAACGATTTCCTCCGAGGTAATTGACAATTTTGGCACTTGTGTACGGATAGATCGCGATCGAAGCGCAGGTTAAACGCCATGATATAGGCCCGCGCTGCCACTGCGTGCGAGCGCCACTTGGATGTTTCCCCTGCAAGCCTCGTTTTGGCGCAGAAATTAATTATTCATGAGGAATATTAAGAGGGCATATGTGGAACAGCTCGAGCTGTGGAAGTGATACGTATTTGCATAATGGTAATAATGTAATTGTCAAACACAGCGCTTTGACTCTTTCCCGATGAGTTACAATGCTTTATAATGAAGTGGTATATAGAATATGGTAGTTAATTATATTACAAGACGCTTAGGGGTGGCAACCAGTATTGATTTGATCTGGCCATCAAGTTCACTTAACTCCACGATATGCGCATTTATCCAACTGATGTCCACAGCTTGTGAACGTTCCGGGTCCTCTTGATAACAATTATTATTATATACATGTCCGACACACACGGTTCATACCCAACAAGGCAACATGCTCGAGTATTACAAAGCGATCGAGGACACATGAGTAGCAGGGGCGGATCTAGGATTTTGGAAAAAGGGGGGGGGGGCTGAAAATGTCCGCTAATGTCCGCCAATTACAGGCGGAGTAGAGCGGGGGGGTTGACTTGAACATCCCCTTAACACCCCTGGGTTGTATCTACAAAATGTCTCTCTCCAATACATTTCGTTGGAAAGTTGACTTTTACAGTTCCCAAGGGGGGGGGGGTGCAACTGCCCTACCCCCCCCCCCCCCGCCCCCTAGAGCCGCCCCTGAGTCCTAACCGAGGACCATGACCAATCATCGACATTCCTGACATACACCTGTGTCCTCACATTGATAGATTTGGGCAACACACCAAAAGTTGTTCAATGGTGCTATCAGATTTCATGCTCACACTTTTGGGTGTTTATGTTACAACAATCCTGAATTTATCTGGCTGTAACGCCAATATTAAACAGGTCCACGTTTTGTCGGGATAAGGTTTATCTCTCCTCCCAGTGGAGTAACTCTGGTTTATCTCTCTTCTCAGTGGTGTAACTCTGGTTTATCTCTCCTCCCAGTGGAGTAACTCTGGTTTATCTCTCTTCTCAGTGGTGTAACTCTGGTTTATCTCTCCTCCCAGTGGTGTAACTCTGGTTTATCTCTCCTCCCAGTGGAGTAACTCTGGTTTATCTCTCCTCCCAGTGGTGTAACTCTGGTTTATCTCTCCTCCCAGTGGAGTAACTCTGGTTTATCTCTCCTCCCAGTGGTGTAACTGGTTTATCTCTCCTCCCAGTGGGGTAACTCTGGTTTATCTCTCCTCCCAGTGGAGTAACTCTGGTTTATCTCTCTTCTCAGTGGTGTAACTCTGGTTTATCTCTCCTCCCAGTGGTGTAACTCTGGTTTATCTCTCCTCATAGTGGTGTAACTCTGGTTTATCTCTCCTCCCAGTGGAGTAACTCTGGTTTATCTCTCCTCCCAGTGGTGTAACTCTGGTTTATCTCTCTTCCCAGTGGTGTAACTCTGGTTTATCTCTCCTCCCAGTGGAGTAACTCTGGTTTATATCTCCTCCCAGTGGTGTAACTCTGGTTTATCTCTCCTCTCAGTGGAGTAACTCTGGTTTATCTCCCCTCCCAGTGGTGTAACTCTGGTTTATCTCTCCTCCCAGTGGTGTAACTCTGGTTTATCTCTCCTCCCAGTGATGTAACTCTGGTTTATCACTCATCCCAGTGATGTAACTCTGGTTTATACCGGACTGGTATACCGGTTACCAATCCCTGTCCACATACATATATCGGTTTAACTAAGGTATACAACACGTATCGGATTGGTGGTGTCGGTTTATACGGCACACCCGTGGGGCGCAGGTTACACAAGGAACGTCGATAAAATGGGGAAACACTGTAAAATACCGAGTAGACGCCAATAGAACCCTGAAAGGTAGCAATCGTCAAGGAAGGAATAGTAACATACTGCATCATAATATAAACTATAACAGAAGACAAAGAAACCCTGAAAGTAAGCACGGATAAAAGATGACAACGGATACAATACCAGCTATCACATTTCTACAAACAGTGATTGCAACACGAGAAAAAGGCGTTACTATATCTAAACAGGAGAACGGCAACTGGCAGGAGCGACAATAGTAAAGCACTTACAGCGTCAAGCGTTTTTAGACACAATCCAGGATAATGCATAATAGGATAGCCAACTCTGCATTTCGCGCGGTGATACGCCGTTTGCAGCGCCATCTATGAAGTACCGTGTTAGCAATGTCAACATGTCGGGCGACAGGCTGGAAGACCGGCGGACAGCTTCGTGCCACCAATTGATGCACAAATTGCCCAGTAATGAAGCCAGAATCTGGATTTAGGGGATTTTCGAAGGACCAAGAGAGGTCGTATCAAGGCAGACATACAGTGAAATACAATGGAATTCTAAAAACGCAATTGGGCCTAGATGAACCATTTTGATCCTTTGGTATAGATATAATTTTTTAAGTCATAATCAGTATGGTGTGTAGTCCCAGATTCTCATAATTCCGGATGGAAAAAAGCACGAAAAATTGTACATTAATCCTGTAAAACTATTAATTTATGGAGTTTGTTTATTTTCGTCGATTGTGGCGGCCATGTTCAAAAGGGCGACCATTTTATACTATTACAAGGAATTCTTATTTTGCGTTGTTCGCCAGGTCAAACTGCAAAGTACGCACATATTCGTAAAATAATATCTTGGAACTATTATTTTATAGAATTTTATAGGTTATCTTGGCGGCCATTTTGAAATATCTCACCTGAGTTTATAGTCAGTTTTCTCCGTACCTCAAACTCTACAGGTGTACCAAATTTGGTTCTTGTACCACCAGAGTACAACACATTGCAAGGACCGCCGCGGGTACTAGTACATAACTCAGCAAGAATAGCAAAGCCACCCCCCCCCGCCACTTCGCCGCTCCCCCACCACCCCCACCGCCACCAAACCGCACAGGAAGGAGGTGATGAAGATGCACGACGGCCTCTCCACCCCAATTTCTGCCCTACCAGATTTTACCGATTCCGGCTTCTCCGCTCCTCAACGGATCATCAAATCCGGTCGCACAAAATCAGAATCAGCACGATATCTAACCCCGCGGAGTGAACTTTGACAAGAGCCGGTTGGGGGGGGGGGGGGGCGGGAGGCCGCACACTGACTGAATGTGCCCACCTATATTTCTGCAAGACAGCTGCAAGCGCCGCCCTAACAAGCACCCCAGGCACAACCATCCCCCAGGACCTCAATCCCAACACAACAACCCCCAACCCCCAAGGACTTCACCTCCGGTACAATCCCCAAGGACTGCCCCCCCCCCCCCTTCCAGGCCTTCAATCCACCCCCCTCCCAAGGCCTTCGTCCCAGGCACAATTACGTTTCAGGACCTCAACCATGACACAACAACCCGAGGGCCGACCCCCCGGAACGCTGACAGGAGATCGTCAGGCTGGAGAAGGAGGTGGGAGGAGGGATCCCCTGTTCACCAGAGCCCAATTCACGCAGGTCATGGTGACGGAACAGATTTAAGACCGAAGGCTGTCGAGTTTGATATTTTAGTTTTAGTTTTAGTTTTAGTGGGTTAGAGGTGAGGCCCTGTTCGCCTGTAGGGAGGAGAGGGGAAGAGTGTCCTGACAGGTAAGTCACGTGTCGTGAAGAGAGTGGGCGAGTGTCCTGACAGGTAAGCCCCGTGTCGTGGAGGGGGTAGAGGAGTGTCCTGACAGGTGGGCTAAGTGTCGTGGAGGTGGGGGGGGGAGGAGGTGTGTCCTGACAGGTAAGTCACGTGTCGTGAACAGGGTGGACGAGTGTCCTGACAGGTAAGCCCCGTGTCGTGGAGGGGCGGGAGGAGTGTCCTGGCAGGTAAGTCACGTGTCGTGAAGAGGGTGGACGAGTGTCCTGACAGGTAAGCCCCGTGTAGTGGAGGGGGTGGAGGAGTGTCCTGGCAGGTAAGTCACGTGTCGTGAAGAGGGTGGACGAGTGTCCTGACAGGTAAGCCCCGTGTAGTGGAGGGGGTGGAGGAGTGTCCTGACAGGTAAGCCCCGTGTAGTGGAGGGGGTGGAGGAGTGTCCTGACAGGTAAGCCACGTGTCGTAAAGAGGGTGGAGGAGTGTCCTGACAGGTAAGTCACGTGTCGTAAAGAGGGTGGAGGAGTGTCCTGACAGGTAAGTCACGTGTCGTAAAGAGGGTGGAGGAGTGTCCTGACAGGTAAGCCACGTGTCGTAAAGAGGGTGGAGGAGTGTCCTGACAGGTAAGCCACGTGTCGTAAAGAGGGTGGAGGAGTGTCCTGACAGGTAAGCCACGTGTCGTAAAGAGGGTGGAGGAGTGTCCTGACAGGTAAGTCACGTGTCGTAAAGAGGGTGGACGTTGTTTGCTAATATGCCTTACAGAGTCACAAGGAAAGGAAGCACCCTGCGAAAATGGAGGAACTAGCGTTGACCATGACGCACTCCGTCACCACGCAGCAGCGGCATTACAACCCTCTCCTAAAGGACGACGTGGTCATCCGCGTTCACCAGACTGAACGCGTGACCGGTAAGAACTCGTCAAGTGCTTAATAACATTTTTTTATTCTTTTATTTACTTATACTTCACCCCTTCACGAGGTCTTCACCCCAACACACGGATCCCCTAAGGCGTCCTCATCCTACAACCAGCCCCCCATGGCCAAACGTCGCGAGATCTTCAACCCGACACACGGATCCCCGAGGGCGTCCTCGTCCTACAGCCAGCCCCCCACGGCCAGACGTCCCGAGGTGTTCATCAGAAGGAAAAGCAAAGGACATGCTCAATTACCAAGACCTCATCAAGGATTACGGGCTCATCACCAAGATACAGCACGGCAATTCGACATCGAACATGGTGGTATACCTGACCGCCATGCAACATGTCCTCTCACACCTTGAAGTGGAGGCCTTCTGTGAGTCCGCAAAGGAACGAATTGACCGCTGGGTGTATTCGACGAGGGGCCGCCGTTCCGCCGCCAGGCTGGGGCAGGAGGACGTGACCGCCCACGCCGCCGAGGCCATGTTTGGCCATATCACCGAATATCGCAAGTTCAGTGTTCACGAAAGGCTGCCTCCGTTGGCGGCTATGGCGAGGGGGCAGCCTTTACCAGACCCCGCCGATTTCTACTCCATCCGAAATTATGCGGCGTTGAATGTCCTGATGACAAATGCCCAGCGCGCCGGTCCCGTCACCAACTTCACGATGCGGGACTCGCAGGCCAGGCGGGTCGTCGGGCAGGACTGTGTACTGAAGGTTACCAGGCACCAGACCGCACAGGACTTCGGCCCGCCCGTATGGTCGTCGGCCCGGATTACCTCTCAGTCTTGGAAGATTACATCCAGATCCGCGACAAGATGGTCCCCGACCGGGGAGGGGACAATTATGTGTTCTGTACACTAGATGGACGCCAGATGAAGACCAACTGGCCAGCCAAGATCCTCCGCGAGGCTTTCGCAGAAGGAAACATCGCGATCCCGGCCGGCAACGACGGCAACGACGGCAAGCCCAATAATCCGACCACCAGCCTCATTAGGAAGTCACGAGTAATCCAGGTACATACAGTATTATATATTTTGCGTAGAGTTCAGAACTTCAAATTTCATTATCGTTTCATGGACCAGTGTTGCACACGGTTGGACTTGGAAATTATGTTTGCTAATATTCATTACAGAGTCGCAAGGAAAGGAAGACCGCTGCGGAAATGGAGGAACTAGCGTTGACCATGACGCACTCCGTCACCACGCAGCAGCGGCATTACAACCCTCTCCTAAAGGACGACGTGGTCATCCGCGTTCACCAGACTGCACGCGTGACCGGTAAGAACTCGTCAGGTGCTTAATAACAAATTCATTCTTTACTTCCCTATTTACTTATACTTGACCAGACGCTTCATGACGATGCATTAATAGCCTTGCCTAATCTTTTCTTTTTTATACACAGCAATCCGCAACCGTGACGAAGGACCCTAACCCCTCGGAGGACCTCCACACCTCCCAGGAGGCGGAGGTGGACCCTGGAGACGAGGAGGTGGACCCTAAAGCGACCGGGGAGGACCATTTAGACACCCAGGCGGACCATGTGGCGACCGGCGAGGACCATTTAGACACCGAAGCCGACCCCGTGGAGTCCAGGGCAGGCCCTACAGACAACGTGGCAGATCCTGCAGACCCTCCCCAACACTTGTGCCATGGTGAGTGTTGGTATTTGTGTTTTATTTCAAATCAACAATTCGAGAACATGGTACATAAAAGTATATAACAGCCGTAAAGCGGGGTCACATCGAAATGTCTATTGATTAATGCATTCTGTAATTCTGAATCCACGTTTTTCCGTTGTTGTGGGCGGCTGAAAGGTAATACATGTTATAGTTTCTCCGTATTTATTATATCAGCGGACTGTTGGGTATGTGCGTGGAAGGGGGGGGGGTGCTTCATTTCTGGGCCTGCGTATCCTGCTGGTATTTTGCATATATAGGTTAAAATCGCTATTTAAAGCTACCTTATGGGGTCCAAGTGGTTAAGAAGGATGTGATTATCGGCTCCTCGTTGCCGTGGGCTACAGGTTAAAGGCCTCGTTCATGGAGGGTCATATGGGTTGACCGATACTAGATGGATTATTTTAAAGTCCTTATCTACTTGGCATAAGAAATTATTACGGCCCCATTTATCTTTAAATAGAGTCCGTGCGTACTTCGTATTACGGGTACAAAAATGGTCATCTTTTATCTTGGTGTGTAGAGTATTGTTAAAAATTGCCCAAGTTGGGGATATCCTGCCTTTAGCTTTAAGTTTTCGGGAGAGCCACTCGGAGTGTTTGTATAGGTTAAGTAGCTAGCTAATAACGTTTGAGGGTGCCTGTGCATGTTCGATTTGGGTAAAGCCGAAACATATCGTAAAATCATTCAGCGGATTTCTAGTGCGCAGGAGTTTCTTGAAAAACACGTCAAAAAGGGCTTTTGATTCTTTAAAGTGGCAGCATTTGGTGAAGCAGTGATAGATAGATTCTACCATGTCGTCACAGAACGGACAATTGGGGCTATCTATGATTTTGCACTGGCGCAGGTATTTATTGCAGTTTAACGTTAGATGGCATAATTTTCATTGAAAATCCGATAATTGGCGGTTCAAAGACTTCCTGTAAATATCCCCGAAGATTAAATCCGGGTCTAACGTTGTGTGAAACACCCTTTCCCAATTCAATACACCTGGTGGAACCGCGCATTCGGGAAAAGTGTTGTTATACAGTGTCCGTAGCGTGAATTTGTAATCTGCATGATGTTGGTCCGCCTCCCCCTAAGAAGAAGCACGGTCTATTCTGTGGTCCTTGATACCTG
The DNA here is from genome assembly GCA_964019135.1 of Arenicola marina. NCBI lineage: Eukaryota > Metazoa > Annelida > Polychaeta > Arenicolidae > Arenicola > Arenicola marina. The sequence goes on along the minus strand of OZ025253.1, from coordinate 6,617,591 downwards.
CAGTCCAAGGCTGATAACCAAAATTTGGGAATCGCCTTCAGGAGCCCTGCGGTGCGCTGCCGCCCCCCGCCTAGAAACTTCCAAGCGGGGCACGGCGCCCACCTCGCGGAGCCCCAGGAGACTGACTCCGTCCCATAGGTGGGATACCTTAACGATACCGGATTTCAAGTATTCTGGATAGAAGAAACAGTTGCCGTTGGGTTGCTTAATTAATGAGTTTAAAAATAGCGGCTGGTTTAATACGTCATGATATACCGAAATAGCCATGTGTTTTTTAATTTTCAAATCATGCCATGCCTTAAGTACTTCCTTGTAATACATTGGTATATTTTCGACATTTTTCTTCTGTAGGTTATATTGTAACGTTTGGATATCTACCCCCAGAGAGACATCTCTGTATTGGCATATAAGGTGACTGACTAAGATTTGCCAGTCCTCTTCCGGCGCTACCATTAATTGAGACCCAAAGATTACGCGCTGGCATCTTATTTTGCGTTTATTATAAACTAATTTTTGTCCCCCGTAGCGTTGTTCGCTGTATAAAATTTCTTTGGCCACCTGATGCTTGTTTCCGCTCCAGAAAAAGCTTAATATTGCCGTCTCTAATTCCTTACCTGCCCATTCCGGTAAGGGGATTATGTAAGTAAAGTACCAGATGCTGGAACATGCGAGGCAGTTTAGAATGGTTACTTTGCCTTGAAAGCTTAGCTTTCTAAATTTCCATAGATTTAATATGGTTTTGATTTTTTTAATTCTTGGTTGCCAATTGCTGACGTCCGTATTGATATTCTCGAAATGAAATCCCAAGATCTTTACCGAGTCTGAGGACCATTTTAGATCTAGGGGCGGTCTTGTCTTTCTCTCAAAGATCCCACCCATAACCCCTCTGTTTTCTCCGTATTGATCTTGGCTCCAGAAGCCTCCTCATACACTGTGCAGATGGAGAATATAGTTTCGATTGACTCCACGTTAGAATTAAGGACTGTGGCATCATCCGCATATTGTTTTATTTTGGCTATTCTGCCGAAGGGGAGGGGGATGCCAACAATGAGGGGTTCTTTTCGAATAGCTATGGCAAAAATCTCTGCCGTTAACGTGTATAAAAGAGGGCTGAGTGGGCACCCTTGCCTGGTACCCCTTTCAAGCTGGAAAAGTCTGATGCGTGGCCATTGTTTAGTACCGCGCTGAAAATCCCCGTGTACATTATCTGTATCCATTTAACAAAATGTGGCCCGAAACCAAAGCATCTTAACGTCCTAAACAGGAAATTCCAGTCGACCCTGTCGAAAGCCTTCATCTGGTCGAGGCAGACGAGAGCTCCCGGCACGTTATTGTTATTACAATAACTAATGACATCTCTAATAAAGGTGGTTGTCTCGTTAATAGAGCGACCTGGTACCGAGCTAGATTGGTCACTGTGGACCACATGCCGGAGAACATTCCTAAGCCTATTGGCAAGCATTTTCGTAATTAGCTTGTAGTCGAGATTTAGGAGGGATATTGGTCTCCAATTCTTTAAGTCCATTCTATCTCCTTTTTTAAAAAGTAATGTAATAATGCCCCTCTTTTGGGAAGTGGACAATTGTCCCGACTCAAATATGTAATTGCTCATGTCAATAAAGTCCTGGCCCAAAAGGTACCAGAATTTTTTATAAAATTCGGCTGAAAGCCATCCAGCCCAGGTGATTTATTTGATTTAAACATTTTAACCGCTTTTTCCCCTTCTGTAAAGGTAAAAGCTCCCTCGCAAGACTCGCTCTGTGGCGGTGTTAAATGGAGTGTGTGTTAACTAAATTTATCCTAATACCAAGGTCGGGTCACGGTCACTCTGACTTTGTACTCGCCATTCGATGCAGCTTGTTGTCATATGCCCCTACACCCTAGCCAACCCTAATCTGACCCTAACCATACATAGCGCCCACAGCGTGCATATTGCCAGCTGATGGCGCAATGCATGACAACCCAGTTTGGCGTAGGCTATTGCTCTGTTATTATACGTTATGGTGACTTCCGGTTCATTTGACGTTGTACGGTGAATCCAGTGAAAACTTCTTCCGAGCGCAACTTTTTTTGCGCGGTGGAAATGTGTGCGTGAAAATGACGTCGTAACAGGAGCAAAGAGCTCAGTTGGTTATCGACATGAACAAGATGTTCACCTACTTAGGCAACCGTTACCATCACTAGGACTTCATAAGTACGTATAATAAAACATAAAGGGCCATTAATAATACCGTTTACCCATGCTGCTGATATAATTTCTGGGCCACGCCTTGACGCCAAAGCGACGATTTTGTTTTCAATCAAAAGTTCAAGCCAGCCGACTCGGCATATGCAATAGTCAAGCTACTGGTATAACGAAAAAGCCATAGTTTCAATTAATAATCACCGTAAAACGTCGCGGTTAGGTTTAGCATGTTTTAGATCGACACGGTCTTTGACCCAAAATAGATTTTCGTCATTATCAGTGTCCCACTGAGTTCTTGTTTATATTTCTATCGATCAGCATGAAGCATTCAGGCTGTACCGCTATATCGGGCCATGTCGGTTGTAGGTTATTCAAATGCGGTAAGATTTAGCACGAATGTAACTTCCACGAGAAGATTACCGGTGCTAAAACCCTGAAAAAGCAAGCAATTGTGTGAATACGTCGATAACACTGTAAAATACCGAGTAGACGCCAATAGAACCCTGAAAGGTAGTAATCGTCGTGGAGCGATAGAATCATACTGCATCCTAATAAAAAATATAACAGAAGACAATGAAACCCTGAAAAGTGAGCATAACTTCTCAAAAAATGACACCAGATCAAACACCACTGACCTTATTAGTTTGTTTCATAATCCTCTATTATAAAGCAGCTAAAAGATTTTTTTGTCTACGGTTGAAAAAATTCGCCAAGCTTCTAAAGAGCATACAAATAAATTTACAAACCGAACTTAGCAGTATACTGACAGACGTTTTCATGTAAATATCATGTAATAGTTAATATATAGTTACTTATGTTCTGTGTTACGTACGCATAGCTGTCATATTGAAGATGGGATGGCGGCACAAAAAGAGGGCCTGACACCCTCGGCCGCCAAGGAAATTGTCGTCGTGTCCAAAAGTGAACAAGGACCACTAGAGCCTATACATGTCCAAGCCAAAGTATATTCTTCAGTAAAACGGACGTGATGCGAACCGAAAGAGTGTAGAGATATAGCTGCTGTCGCTGCCAGCACTTAGTTTTCGTACTTTCAATGTCTTCACGTTAAAGTATTTGAACATTGCGACATTGTTACATAGTGAATGGCTGGCACACTGGATTGGACTGGCTAACTTAGCCAAGGCATCAAGGAAGTAGCTGTTCGGCAGTTAAAAGCAGTAAGGGAAAGTGCATTACAAGACAGCTTTCCTGTCGCGGGCCTTTGGATTCTTGCGTATGATGATTGTTAGCCTACATATCTGTATATACCAGTGCGTATGGTGTGTTTGCCTACATATCTGTGTATGCCAGTGCGTATGATGATTGTTTACCTACATATCTGTGTATACCAGTGCGTATGATGATTGTTTGCCTACATATCTGTGTATACCAGTGCGTATGATGATTGTTTGCCTACATATCTGTGTATACCAGTGCGTATGCTGATTGTTTGCCTACATATCTGTGTATACCAGTGCGTATAGCCATTATTTTCTCCTAGCAAGAACCGTCGTGCCTGTCGACATTAAGCACTGTACTGTGGACTGTGGTTGCTGCAAACAAAAAGTGCAACGCGTCCATAACGAAACTGCTCTTTGGTATCTCGTCGAACACCGTGAGATGATCGTCTGGAGGATAAATCAGTTCCCTTAGCGGATTCGGCTGAGCTACCACTGTACCGGGCATCGAACAGTCTGGGCCTCCGTGAGATCATCGATCACCGGCCCCGGAGCGGACCGCGGAACGACAGGGAACAGACGGACCCGCATGGGACGCATCGGGTAAGCCTAAGTACTTTGAATGCGGGGCGTACGGCCATTATGGCCGGGAAAACCACCCACAGAGTTACAGCGCATTATCGGAGGGGGCAGAGGTGCGGGTTTATAAGCGCCTCTCCTTCCGTGGTTTTATGAACACTCGAATTCAAGCCATGTGGCAAGACCAATGCAGACTCGTCTTCCGAGGCGAATTGCCACTAACGGACGCCGCCACATATCTCCGATATCGCATTTGGACACGGTCAGTCCACGGAAATTCGACCATAAATGTACGACTACAGGTTCCCGGTGACGTGGCGATCCACACCCCGACGGGTGGCATATTTGAACCCCAGGCATACCAAGGATATTGAGAATGCTGAAAGACATATCTCAAGGATGAAAATATTGAAAATGCTGAAAGACAGGCAGTCAAAATAAGACGGTGTATTTATATGTATTTGAAACCGTATACATGTTAGTAAGTTATAGGTCATTGTAGCATCGAACAACCCAAGTAAATAAAAAAGCAAACCTGCAGATCGGAAATGATAATGTGGTTGTAAACATCATGTAATAGTTCATATATAGTTATTATCATGTTCTGTGTTATATACGCATAGCTGTCATATTGAAGATGGGATGGCGACACAAAAAGAGGGCCTGACACCCTCGGCCGCCAAGGGAATTGTCGTCGTGTCCAAAAGTGGACAAGGACCACTAGAGCCTATACATGTCCAAGCCAAAGTATATTCTTCAGTACCACGGACGTGATGCGAACCGAAAGAGTGTAGAGATATAGCTGCTGTCGCTGCCAGCACTTAGTTTTCGTACTTTCAATGTCTTCACGTTAAAGTATCTGAACACTGCGACATTGTTACATAGTGAATGGTTGGCACACTGGATTGGACTGGCTAACTTAGCCAAGGCATCAAGAAAGTAGCTGTTCGGCAGTTAAAAGCAGTAAGGGAAAGTGCATTACAAGACAGCTCCCCTGTCGCGGGCCTTTGGATCCTTGCGTATGATGATTGTTTGCCTATATATCTGTGTATTCCAGTGCGTATGATGATTGTTTGCCTATATTTCTGTGTATACCAGTGCGTATGATGATTGTTTGCCTACATATCTGTGTATACCAGTCCGTATGATGATTGTTTGCCTACATATCTGTGTATACCAGTGTGTATGGTGATTGTTTGCCTACATATCTGCGTATACCAGGGCGTACGATGATTGTTTGCCTACATATCTGTGTATACCAGTGCGTATGGTGATTGTTTGCCTACATATCTGTGTATACCAGTGCGTATAGCCATTATTTTCTCCTGGGAAGAACTGTCGTGCATGTCGACATTAAGCACTGTACTGTGACTGTGGTTGCTGCAAACAAAAAGTGCAACGCGTCCATAGCGAAACTGCTCTTTGGTATCTCGTCGAACACCGCGAGATGATCGCCTGGAGGATAAATCAGTTCCCTTAGCGGATTCGGCTGAGCTACCACTGTACCGGGCATCGAACAGTCTGGGCCTCCGTGAGATCATCGATCACCGGCCCCGGAGCGGACCGCGGAACGACAGGGAACAGACGGACCCGCATGGGACGCATCGGGTAAGCCTCAGTACTTCGAATGCGGGGCGTACGGCCATTATGGCCGGCAATACCACCCACAGAGTTACAGCGCATCATCGGAGCGGGCAGACGTGCGGGTTTATAAGCGACTCCCCTTCCGTGGTTTTATGAACACTCGAATTTAACCCATGTAGCAAGACCAACGCAGACTCGTCTTCCGAGGCGAATTGCCACTAACGGACGCCGCCACATATCTCCGATATCGCATTTGGACACGGTCAGTCCACGGAAATTCGACCATAAATGTACGACTACAGGTTCCCGGTGACGTGGCGATCCACACCCCGACGGGTGGCATATTTGAACCCCAGGCATACCAAGGATATTGAGAATGCTGAAAGACATATATCTCAAGGACGAGAATATTGAAAATGCTGAAAGACAGGCAGTCAAAATAAGACGGTGTATTTATATGTATTTGAAACCGTATACATGTTAGTAAGTTATATGTCATTGTAGCATCGAACAACCCAAGTAAATAAAAAAGCAAACCTGCAGATCGGAAATGATAATGTGGTTGTAAATATCATGTAATAGTTCATATATAGTTATTATCATGTTCTGTGTTATATACGCATAACTGTCATATTGAAGATGGGATGGCGACACAAAAAGAGGGCCTGTCACCCTCGGCCGCCAAGGGAATTGTCGTCGTGTCCAAAAGTGGACAAGGACCACTAGAGCCTATACATGTCCAAGCCAAAGTATATTCTTCAGTACCACGGACGTGATGCGAACCGAAAAAGTGTAGAGATATAGCTGCTGTCGCTGCCAGCACTTAGTTTTCGTACTTTCAATGTCTTCACGTTAAAGTATCTGAACAGTGCGACATTGTTACATAGCGAATGGCTGGCACACTGGATTGGACTGGCTAACTTAGCCAAGGCATCAAGGAAGTAGCTGTTCGGCAGTTAAAAGCAGTAAGGGAAAGTGCATTACAGGACAGCTTTCCTGTCGCGGGCATTTGCATCCTTGCGTATGGTGATTGTTAGCCTACATATCTGTATATACTAGTGCGTATGGTGTGTTTGCCTACATATCTGTGTATGCCAGTGCGTATGATGATTGTTTGCCTACATATCTGTGTATACCAGTGCGTATGCTGATTGTTTGCCTATATATCTGTGTATTCCAGTGCGTATGATGATTGTTTGCCTACATATCTGTGTATACCAGTGCGTATGATGATTGTTTGCCTACATATCTGTGTATACCAGTGTGTATGGTGATTGTTTGCCTACATATCTGTGTATACCAGGGCGTACGATGATTGTTTGCCTACATATCTGTGTATACCAGTGCGTATGGTGATTGTTTGCCTACATATCTGTGTATACCAGTGCGTATGATGATTGTTTGCCTACATATCTGTGTATACCAGTGCGTATAGCCATTATTTTCTCCTGGGAAGAACTGTCGTGCATGTCGACATTAAGCACTGTACTGTGACTGTGGTTGCTGCAAACAAAAAGTGCAACGCGTCCATAACGAAACTGCTCTTTGGTATCTCGTCGAACACCGCGAGATGATCGCCTGGAGGATAAATCAGTTCCCTTAGCGGATTCGGCTGAGCTACCACTGTACCGGGCATCGAACAGTCTGGGCCTCCGTGAGATCATCGATCACCGGCCCCGGAGCGGACCGCGGAACGACAGGGAACAGACGGACCCGCATGGGACGCATCGGGTAAGCCTAAGTACTTTGAATGCGGGGCGTACGGCCATTATGGCCGGCAATACCACCCACAGAGTTACAGCGCATCATCGGAGCGGGCAGACGTGCGGGTTTATAAGCGACTCCCCTTCCGTGGTTTTATGAACACTCGAATTTAACCCATGTAGCAAGACCAACGCAGACTCGTCTTCCGAGGCGAATTGCCACTAACGGACGCCGCAACATATCTCCGATATCGCATTTGGACACGGTCAGTCCACGGAAATTCGACCATAAATGTACGACTACAGGTTCCCGGTGACGTGGCGATCCACACCCAGACGGGTGGCATATTTGAACCCCAGGCATACCAAGGATATTGAGAATGCTGAAAGACATATCTCAAGGATGAGAATATTGAAAATGCTGAAAGACAGGCAGTCAAAATAAGACGGTGTATTTATATGCATTCGAAACCGTATACATGTTAGTAAGTTATATGTCATTGTAGCATCGAACAACCCAAGTAAATAAAAAAGCAAACCTGCAGATCGGAAATGATACTGTGGTTGTAAATATCATGTAATAGTTAATATATAGTTACTGATCATGTTCTGTGTTATATACGCATAGCTGTCATATTGAAGATGGGATGGCGACACAAAAAGAGGGCCTGTCACCCTCGGCCGCCAAGGGAATTGTCGTCGTGTCCAAAAGTGGACAAGGACCACTAGAGCCTATACATGTCCAAGCCAAAGTATATTCTTCAGTACATTATAGCTGCTGTCCCTGCCAGCACTTAGTTTTCGTACTTTCAATGTCTTCACGTTAAAGTATCTGAACACTGCGACATTGTTACATAGTGAATGGCTGGCACACTGGATTGGACTGGCTAACTTAGCCAAGGCATCAAGGAAGTAGCTGTTCGGCAGTTAAAAGCAGTAAGGGAAAGTGCATTACAAGACAGCTCTCCTGTCGTGGGGCATTTGGATCCTTGCGTATGATGATTGTTTGCCTACATATCTGTGTATACCAGTGCGTATGATGATTGTTTGCCTACATATCTGTGTATACCAGTGCGTATGGTGATTGTTTGCCTACATATCTGTGTATACCAGTGCGTATAGCCATTATTTTCTCCTAGCAAGAACCGTCGTGCCTGTCGACATTAAGCACTGTACTGTGGACTGTGGTTGCTGCAAACAAAAAGTGCAACGCGTCCATAACGAAACTGCTCTTTGGTATCTCGTCGAACACCGTGAGATGATCGCCTGGAGGATAAATCAGTTCCCTTAGCGGATTCGGCTGAGCTACCACTGTACCGGGCATCGAACAGTCTGGGCCTCCGTGAGATCATCGATCACCGGCCCCGGAGCGGACCGCGGAACGACAGGGAACAGACGGACCCGCATGGGACGCATCGGGTAAGCCTCAGTACTTCGAATGCGGGGCGTACGGCCATTATGGCCGGCAATACCACCCACAGAGTTACAGCGCATCATCGGAGCGGGCAGACGTGCGGGTTTATAAACGACTCCCCTTCCGTGGTTTTATGAACACTCGAATTTAACCCATGTAGCAAGACCAACGCAGACTCGTCTTCCGAGGCGAATTGCCACTAACGGACGCCGCCACATATCTCCGATATCGCATTTGGACACGGTCAGTCCACGGAAATTCGACCATAAATGTACGACTACAGGTTCCCGGTGACGTGGCGATCCACACCCCGACGGGTGGCATATTTGAACCCCAGGCATACCAAGGATATTGAGAATGCTGAAAGACATATATCTCAAGGACGAGAATATTGAAAATGCTGAAAGACAGGCAGTCAAAATAAGACGGTGTATTTATATGTATTTGAAACCGTATACATGTTAGTAAGTTATATGTCATTGTAGCATCGAACAACCCAAGTAAATAAAAAAGCAAACCTGCAGATCGGAAATGATAATGTGGTTGTAAATATCATGTAATAGTTCATATATAGTTATTATCATGTTCTGTGTTATATACGCATAACTGTCATATTGAAGATGGGATGGCGACACAAAAAGAGGGCCTGTCACCCTCGGCCGCCAAGGGAATTGTCGTCGTGTCCAAAAGTGGACAAGGACCACTAGAGCCTATACATGTCCAAGCCAAAGTATATTCTTCAGTACCACGGACGTGATGCAAACCGAAAGAGTGTAGAGATATAGCTGCTGTCGCTGCCAGCACTTAGTTTTCGTACTTTCAATGTCTTCACGTTAAAGTATCTGAACAGTGCGACATTGTTACATAGCGAATGGCTGGCACACTGGATTGGACTGGCTAACTTAGCCAAGGCATCAAGGAAGTAGCTGTTCGGCAGTTAAAAGCAGTAAGGGAAAGTGCATTACAGGACAGCTTTCCTGTCGCGGGCATTTGCATCCTTGCGTATGGTGATTGTTAGCCTACATATCTGTATATACTAGTGCGTATGGTGTGTTTGCCTACATATCTGTGTATGCCAGTGCGTATGATGATTGTTTGCCTACATATCTGTGTATACCAGTGCGTATGCTGATTGTTTGCCTATATATCTGTGTATTCCAGTGCGTATGATGATTGTTTGCCTACATATCTGTGTATACCAGTGCGTATGATGATTGTTTGCCTACATATCTGTGTATACCAGTGTGTATGGTGATTGTTTGCCTACATATCTGTGTATACCAGGGCGTACGATGATTGTTTGCCTACATATCTGTGTATACCAGTGCGTATGGTGATTGTTTGCCTACATATCTGTGTATACCAGTGCGTATGATGATTGTTTGCCTACATATCTGTGTATACCAGTGCGTATAGCCATTATTTTCTCCTGGGAAGAACTGTCGTGCATGTCGACATTAAGCACTGTACTGTGACTGTGGTTGCTGCAAACAAAAAGTGCAACGCGTCCATAGCGACACTGCTCTTTGGTATTTCGTCGAACACCGCGAGATGATCGCCTGGAGGATAAATCAGTTCCCTGAGCGGATTCGGCTGAGCTACCACTGTACCGGGCATCGAACAGTCTGGGCCTCCGTGAGATCATCGATCACCGGCCCCGGAGCGGACCGCGGAACGACAGGGAACAGACGGACCCGCATGGGACGCATCGGGTAAGCCTAAGTACTTCGCATGCGGGGCGTACGGCCATTATGGCCGGGAATACCACCCACAGAGTTACAGCGCATTATCGGAGGGGGCAGACGTGCGGGTTTATAAGCGCCTCCCCTTCCGTGGTTTTATGAACACTCAAATTCAACCCATGTGGCAAGACCAATGCAGACTCGTCTTCCGAGGCGAATTGCCACTAACGGACGCCGCCACATATCTCCGATATCGCATTTTGACACGGTCAGTCCACGGAAATTCGACCATAAATGTACGACTACAGGTTCCCGGTGACGTGGCGATCCACACCCAGACGGGTGGCATATTTGAACCCCAGGCATGCCAAGGATCTCCCCCATCGGTCTGCCGCACCGGACCTGCATACGACCGCGACGCCTTCAAGTGCCCCCGCGGAGTCCTCACCGGCGACACCTCGTTACGTCAACTCTGTCGGGTCACGCTCAGTAGCCCGCCAGACGACGAAACGAAGGTACAAGAGCTGAGGCCGAGCGCATTCATCGTGTCTAGCAACAGAGAGGGACATTCCCTCTACTGCGACGGACAACCAGAACGACACGACACCCAGGCACCAGGAGTATACTCCATCCAGTTAATACCTGGGTGCCAGATTCGAGGACACTGGTGGACCATAAGTAGTCTGACGACCAGGAGTTCCGCTGTCACCATGCCCTTGGTGCCACTTCCAGTTGCCCCGATGGGAATATCGAATCTCGTGATTTCTCGAGCTACAATCAACGTGACGCATTCTTCCGAGCCAGACAAACAGAATACTCAGCTAACCTCTATGATGGAGTGCCTTCAACGTCATCAGTTATAACCGAACAGTTATAGTAAATCAAGTAAATCAAGATCTTACAATTCTTCTGGGGAAAAACGACCGAACAGAGTGAGAGACGCTGCAAGGAGACCAGTGGGCCGTCTGGTGGTGAGACGCATGATACTGGACCACCAAGACCACCCTAATCTCTTAGCGCGCATGCGCTATCGCAAAGAAAACTTGAGCCTCGTTCCCGTGCAGGGGCCAACACGGAAGGCACGTGCGTGTTTCTTAACGTAAACACACCGTACCTCTGTGTGTATTTGATAATTTGTCGCAGTTATTTGTGCAATTTCTACAAGCACATGTCATGCGATTATTTTGATAACCCTCCTAACGAAGCCAAGAGCAGAGGTTGCTGGCATTGAACAATGCCTTTAAAAGGAGCCAGCAGGAAAGTGTATGAAAGACCCAACAAAGTGGCCAGAGGTCGGCTAGTGTGACCTGAATACCTCCAGGTAAGATACTTTGTCAGATATAAACTGACTGAACTTTTGGTGTGTGAATTTGCTAGTTGAGACTTTGGGGAGAATAATTTGATTCCATTGATGCGCAGGTGTAGTACTATGTCAAGCATCACAGATATAGTTAGCTTTGTCAGCAAAACATTGAACAGCCTATGTTGATGTATTGCTATAGACTATAGTTTAGACTTTTTACTGTGCCTAAGTGCAAGCTTGTGGCCTAATTGGGAAAGAGAGAATATAACTGCAAAGTGTTATATGATTTGGGCCCTTTATATACACTCAGTTTTGTGCATGTAAAACAGCATATGTTGGTTTGTCATATATAATTTATTCTTCTGATAGAGGCTAGATTACCTTTTTTCTCAAATTCAATAGTAATTAAAGTCATACATTTTTGTTAAACATCCAGGTACAAATTTATAACCCTCAATTATGACTTCTTTGATTTGGGACTATTTCAGTATCTTATGATGTGTATTTAACTTATTTAGCAATTATTAATATGTGTGGGTCTCATTCAGGTAAATAGCTGATTAAGTCAAGGGGTCAACAAGTCAATAAATAGAGACCTATATAATTGTCTATTTTGTTAAGAATGTTATACCTACCGGTTATTACCACAAATCATACCAATGTCAACTTGAATACATTATATGTAAACTATGACACTTTCTGTGGAAATATATACTGGTATTTCTCATAATACTCAATTTGTATGAGGAAACTGATTTCTTACGTAAGTTGTAGATTTTGATAGTAAACTTTGCAGCTTTAAAAGATCCAATTTTATCAAAATTGACCAAATCTGACAAAGGTTACATCAGGCTCCAGATAATTGTATTTATTTTTACTTGAAAATAGTTATTACAATTGAATTTAATATTCGCCTTGATTTGATGTCGAAAGGAAATGAAGAATTGGAGGTCCCTGGAATCCTATAAGCGGTGATAGAGGGTTGGGTTCACGAGGTGGCGTTCATCACAGGGCACCACAGCAAGATATTCAGTGCTGACGTTAGACCGTCACAGAGGATGAACGATGCGCCTCATAAGCCCTGGGCAGCAAATGAAGCACCATGTTCCCATAATTACAGCGGGTGGTGTGTGTCATTTTTAGAGCATTTGCATGATAGTGCTTCTTCCCACCTTTACCACTGGTTTTGGGCGGGACAGAAGTGCAAGTGCCGGATCAAATGTTGAAATATTGAGAGAATACGGTACTATGTTATTGTTTCAAAAGCCAAATTTTACTTCCAACATGGTGTATAAACATCTGGTAGGTTGCATAAATTTGTAACTCCTGTCATAGCATGTCTAACATGACTAGTGATGTCATAATTCCTGACACGTTATATCTGACAGTATGTCAAAATATTGTCAAAATAACTAAAACAAATTCTTTCCTTCGATAATATACCTGTTGCTCTAACGTGATATCATTTCCAATTTAGAATTTCAGAGGAAGGTTCTCATGCTGCTCAGAGAAATTCGGGATCAGCCTCGCAGGACCGATGCTTCTGAAAGCCCGGTACCGGCGATACACCAGTGCGACTCCATGGATGACTTTAGAGAGTGGGAGAAAGAGCTACAGGATGATGCCACAGGCATGCCCCTGGTACGTTTCCTTGCCATAGTATATAATAATGTGCAACATTTATATAACACAACAAATCGATCCTGATAGGCAATAAATATACTGGACATTTCTATTTCTTTCTTTTTTTCAATTTTTGGCATTATTTTAAGGAAGTATTTTAGACGGCTCGAAACTGTCGTCTTGGCGGTGCTCGTGTGTCGGTGTCATTACACATTTAATTCACAGGCTTTTGTTTGTGTCCAAATAAAATTGACACGACATATCCGCGAGTACACGAGAATAAAATAGGCCAGCATCAACGGAAAGTGAATGTTAGTACACATACGCAAGTTTACCTCTCGCAGATCAATGCTGTCGGCCGGATCGGTGGAGTCTCTTTGCGGGACAACGTCAGCCAAGTAATGAATAGGTCAGTTTTCAAATGTGTTACCCGTGCCATTATACATGTCGACATAATACACTTGAGGTGAATGACTTTAATTAAGACGCACAACATTATGGATCATTTTATTATCGATCTTGGACTTACCTGTGGAATACACTTTGGATGTCAACGATTATTGGTTTTATTGATTATTTGATTTTATTTCATTTGCACCGACTGTTTACTCCTGGCCTGATGTCAGAGATGAATATGGCCGGCAAGAATGGCAAGCTTGCCTTCGCGCCAACACTCCTATTTGGAGTCGTACGAGGTACGCTCGTCGAGTACATGTGTGATAATTTATTCTCAAATTTGAGCCAAACGTAAATATGTTAAATACGTTTGGCTCGATTTTTAACATTTAGGCCACTGGACATAGATAATGGCCGAACTACGGTTATACTGACCACGATCGGTCTTACTGTTCGTCAAATGGTTAGGCAATAAATATATATATACATACACTAGATATGCATATATATATATGCACTGGTTCTCGTTTATGAAGTCTATGTGCAGGATAAAGATCCTTTCTTCCAGCAGGGGGTTACTCTCGAAGACTTCCCTCTTCCTTGACCCTTCCGTTGTCGCGATAGGTTCTACACGGATTAAAGTGTCTTACTTCGATCTATGAATCAAATCAATCAATCTTTTCTTATGTAAATCGTTTTTCTATTCGTGTACTTTAGCGGGAGCCATGATGACGCAGAAGTCGGCACAAGAGAGCGAAGTTACGGCCTGTGTCGCGCGACACCTCAAATGCTCACCGGATCGTTGTGGTGGCGCCGGGAGAACTGCTAAACAGTAACCGTAAAATTATGTAGTGACTAATAATGAATAATTAAAATTCTTTTCAAGTAAAAGCCATTGAGTTTTGTTTTTCGTTGATGTGTGAAAATTCCGAAATTCCACGACTGAAAAACAACCATAAACCAACCAAAGTATGATTCCGACGTCGAACCGACGTCACAGCGACCTCGAATATCAACGTCGCTCAGACGTCGTTATTTCGTCAGATAAACGACGTCGCATGTTTTTGCAAAAACAACCACAATACGACCAACTTACAACCAGCGATTTCGACGTCGAACCGACGTCGAAAATTGGGTAAAACGACGTAAAATCAACGTCGCTCGGACGTCGTTATTTCGTCAGATAAACGACGTCGGATGTTTTTGCAAAAACAACCAAAATACGACCAAATTACAACCAGCGATTCCGACGTCGTTTCACCGTCAAAACGACCATAAATGCCTCCTGGGAACCCGTGAGCAGGCCGCGAGCTTGACTTGGGTAGAGCAGCGGGCCGGAAGAATAACTGCGTCGGTGGCTCAATAACTGCAAAGTCGCTCATCGACGCAGTTCTGACTCCGGCCACAGGTGCAAGCAGCGAGGCCCTCAACTGGGGTAAGACCCATGAGAACGACGCCCGAGAGGCCTACACCAGCGATTGTACTAGTGTGAACTCCAACCTACATGTGCAGAAGACTGCCTCAAGGTATCTATCGAGCATCCCTACCTGGGAGCATGCCCAGATGGTTTCGTCACCGGTGACTGCCATGCTCCTAGGTTGCTGGAGGTGAAATGTTCATTCTCTCTCCGTGACAGCACAAGGCAAGAGGCCTTCAAGCGGAAGGACTTGAGGTTCATTGAGTCTCCAGGACTCCCTTGGGCATAAAACACGGCCACCCACAGTGCATGCAGCTGCAGATGTATGCCTGGGGAGTCAGCAAGTGTGACTGCGTCGTGTGGACAGATTGGGTAATGACTCTGAAGATGGAGTTCAAGCACAAAGCATGGTGTCTAGTTGGGTCTTCTTCAGACGCCATATACTGCCAAGACTGTTGGTTTAAACATATTGAACATAACACTGTTGACGGGGCAACTGGTACATACAGAGTCTGTACACCCCAACAAGGCAACAGCAGCGTCGTCATGTTGCGCAACTACGGACAAGCCCAACTTCAAGAGAGCTCGAGTGGAATGTGTAGGCCTCAAGAAAGTGCCGAATGGGTTATGGTTTTGTCTAACTTGCAAAAAGATGTCACGGAAAGGCAGTAAATAGACGCTAACTCATCTGTACTTTATTTGTGTTTGGTGACGATTCCAGCTCCAAGATTAGTCAGCATGCCACATACCCGCACAATTTTGCCTATCCTCGATTCTCTTTCATCCGCTTCATCAGTTAAACTGTTTATGTCTGAAAGTTTCAACGTTCTTTTCAGTATTTTGAAGCGATTATGCAGGAGTCCTATTATTCGCTCGATGTGAATCTTCACATTGGAAAAGCGGCGAGATCTGTCAATTTCAGCTGCAGATAGCGGTTTCTTTAGCAAAAGCCTGCATGATTAGTTCGACACCTATATATAGAGGCAAAATCCTCCCTTAGGGCGAACCCCCGATCCACGAGAATGTGGTCGCCGTGTATATGGTACTTGTTGCTGAGTGATGCTTGTAGTTAGGCCACAATTGTGCCCGCGCTTTGAGCCTGGACGGTCGCTTCACGAATATCTCAAAGCAGTCTGCTATTGCCGTCAGGCGAGAAAATTCCTGTTTGAAGGCCGTTGGCCGTGTCGCAATTATGGCATCACGCTGTGGCCACCGGAGGAGACAGTCAAAGCGCTTGTATAAAATGTTTATCCATATCCAGAATATGTCACTCTATATATGGTTGACACAGCGCCACCCCCTTCTGATGAGCCAGATACTCCATCGGTATGGCATGTCGTAGATGGACGAGTGTGACGAGCAGCTGTTCTTCTGGTGTCGCTCAGGAACCCAGAGCCCAGAGCCTGGTTCTCCACGCTAACCACCCCCCCCCCCTCGATCCGCCCCCTATGTGTCTTCAAGCGAGATAACTTCTCTTCAGTTGCATTCACTGCGGACTCCTCTTGATATGCGATCGATTCTGGAAGGCCTACTGCTTCAGGCAATTTTGCCACTGGCTCCTCTACAATTGAGTTGGCTGCAGGTTCCTCTGTTCTTAGCATGTCAGCCTTAATAGGGGTGGAAGCTGTAAATCATTTCTTTGACGCGAAAACGTTCTCGGTATACAGGCGGTGCATTTCAACAAAGAGACGATGGCGGAAACAGTGACAAGAACATTGAACAACACTTAGAAATCAATGTTTGGTTCTCTTATACCTGCGATCAACGCCAGAATAGATCTTGCACAATCGAAAGATTCACTCCAACCTACCCATAGTTGGGCATGCTGCCACTGACTTACGCTTTACCGGCCCGTTCTGTGTTCCATGCATATGATGGCACATCAGTGTTAATGCGAATGACGGACACTGGTAAGTGGAAGCCAGTGACCATTTTGCAACAATGCCAGGAACCTTGATCCTTCATTGTGCAGGCAAAGAGTGGTGCTCAATATAGACGGAACCGGAAATACCTCAAGGCCAGGCTGCCAACACCAACACAAATGTGTTACCATGCCTGGCAGAGATATCAGTCAGAACATTGACCTTGGCAAAACAAAAGATAAGCCAACGGATAACGAAAGCAGTGACTGAACAATTTTTAATTGCTCACGATTGAGAGACCGAGGAAATCAGGGAAGGGGTGTTGTAAATATTGTGTTGAAATCATCGGTAAGCTGGCTTGCCTGGGGGCTAGCGTCGTAGGGAGGGGCAGCGGATCGGCCCCGGCCGGGGGCTTGCGTCGTAGGGAGGGGCAATGGGGTGGCCCCGGCCGGGGGCTTGCGTCGTAGGGAGGGGCAATGGGGTGGCCCCGGCCGGGGGCTTGCGTCGTAGGGAGGGGCAATGGGGTGGCCCCGGCCGGGGGCTTGCGTCGTAGGGAGGGGCAATGGGGTGGCCCCAGCCAAGGGCTTGCGTCGTAGGGAGAGGCCGCGTGGTGGCTGGGGGCTTGCGTTGTAGGGCGGGGCAGCGGGCCACCCGGTCGAGGGCAAGGTCAACCACTGGGCTAAACAGTGTGGCGTAGCCAGATAACGCAGCAGGACAAGGAGCAGGAGGCCACAACCACGCTATGGTCGAGCGGAGGGACAGAAAAGCCCGGAGGCACCTAAAAAGGTCCACCAAGTCCAAGCTGACAAAGGGGTTGAGATAGACTCTCTTGCAATATATACCACACAATCACAACCCGGCACCAGTAAGGAGAACCGAGGGCGACTCCGCGCATCCCTGCTCGTTCGCGAGCCAAACGTGACCGTCGTAGCGCAGGTCGACACTGAAGCGGAAACTAAGCCGAGTTACTGTATGAACGCCCATTACGTTCTACTCTTCCCTCATGTTTTAAATTCAACATGAAGCACGAGAACGTCACGAGATACTGCGACAGCGCCAACAGACGCAGAAACACTGTTCCGCGCGAAGTTGTAATCTGCGCTGATTCGGAATCGGCGCTGCGCATTTTCGGAATTCCCATTTGGCGCAACCGGAAACTGCGCGATCCTGGGACATTTAAAATTCTTCACCTGCCCTGGCTGGTCAGTTGACCTGGAAGACCTGACTGGAGAGGATGTGTCCAGAAAGATAAGTAGCATTTGCTTTAAGTAATTTGTATACTAACAGAACAAAGTTAATTTATATACTATCTCTGAAGAAAAGCCTTGAATCTCTCGAGGCCTACAGCAGACGAGAAAATCTCGTGTTTCACGGCGTCCCTGAATCGGCTTGGGGACAAGAAAACTGCGCTAACACCATCAAAGACTTTCTAACAACGAAACTGAAGTTAGAAAATGTCGCCCAAATTAGGATTCAGCGCTGTCACCGACTGGGAGTCAAGCCCGTTACCGCCGCCGATGCTGCTGCTGCTACCGATGGGAATAGGAGGCCAAGACCCATCATTGCCCGCTTTGCCTACTATGATGACCGGGATAAAGTCTGGAAGAGAAAGAAGGAACTCCGAGGTACTAAACTCTTCATCGATGAGGATTTCTCCAGGGCTACACAGGAACAACGCCGTATTCTGTTGCCGGTAATGAGAGCAGCCAGGGGAGACGGGGCCCGCGCCACGGTGTCCGGGAACCGTCTTCTGATCAACGGGAAGACATATGATACTGGGAATCTGGATACTCTCCCTGAAGCCTGGCGGACAAGTCTAGGAGCTGCCACCTCTGCAAAGTAGAGGTCCCACTTGAGGTTGGCGACGGCACCTTGCATAGAGGTTAATAGGTATCACCGTTTTACTATGTCTGTGACTTTTGAGAAAACCCCTCGGGCTCGCTTGAGTTAGCTACCCGGAACGATTATGGCCCATGAGCAAAGGTCTCAAAATATGCTCTTAGGCACCATTTGAGCGACTCCTTTTATGTTAATATGCGCGAGCATTTACGGCTGGTATGACCGACTTTGCGGACCCTGCCTTTGTGCATAGCCAGCGATATGGGCCTGGGCCAGAGCTACAATATTGTGATTGTTTCCGTATAGACATTGTGCATATGTCAGTGTGTTTATAGACGCCCTCTCAAAGCCCCTCCTCACCTCTGCGCCGGGCCTTGTTGATTCATTTCTTGTCTTTCATTCATTCATCAAGCATAATATTGAAATTGTTGTCACGATGATATGCTATTATTTCGTCATTAATTGTAAAATATTTTCCGTTGGTGGCAGTTTCCACGTTAGTTATCTTGAAGTTACTCCAGTGAGTGATGTGAATTGCTGTAATATATGGCTAGTAGCATCCATGACTTGACTGTTTGTAGTATAAATGTCAGAGGCATAGGTTCCAGGTTAAAACGATTTAATGTATTATCATGGCTTAAGGAAAAAAAGTTTTCTATATATTGCCTGCAAGATGTTCACTTAGGGGCACAGTTGTCAGACCCTCTGCAGGACCTGTGGACATCTTCATGCGTCTTAAATTCACCTTCATCACAATCGCGCGGTGTTATGATCTTAATGCCTAGAGATGTGGACCATATTGTGCATCAGCAACATATGGATGCAAATGGTAATTTGTTGATTTTGGATGTTACAGTTTGTGAATTTAGGCTTACGCTGGTTACTCTATATGGTCCAAATAACGACTCCCCTGACTTTTATACTAATTTGCAGACGAAAATCGAAGAATTTGGTAATGCGAGTGTCATTATATGTGGAGATTGGAATTTGGTATTAAATTTTAAATTAGATGCTCGTGGTTATAAACGAGAGAATAACGTGAAGACAAGGCAGAAGGTGTTGAACCTGTGTGAAAGCTTAGATCTTGTTGACTACTGGCGCATAAACCATCCACAGATGCTTCGATATACGTGGACCAATCAACAACGTAAGACTCAGAGGGCGCGCTTAGATTTTTTCCTGATAACATCTGATTTAGTCACTCTGGCACAGGATGCCGGTATTCAGCCGGGCTACCGTACAGACCACTCTTTAGTAACGCTTAAAATTAATTTTAAGCCAATTACAAGAGGAAAAGGATGGTGGAAGTTTAATACTTCATTGCTGCATGATTCGGTATATGTAACTCTTGTAAAAGAATGTATTCGTGATTTAGAACTGCAATATGGTGTAAATCATAATTCGGAAAATTTAGTTGAAGATAAAATTAACGATCAACTATTTTGGGAAATGATAAAATTAGAAATAAGGGGGAAAACGATAAGCTATAGTGTGTATAAAAAGAGACAGTATCGAAAGGAGGAAGAAAAAACTGAACAACGCCTTGCGGAATTAGAACGGGACTCCGAGTACAATCCTACTATTACAGATGAAATAACAACTTTAAAGGATAAACTACAAGAACTTAGACTGCCTCAAGCACGAGGAGCTTTGTTAAGAGCAAGGGCAAAATACTATGAAGAGGGGGAGAAACCCACTCGATATTTTTGTAGCTTGGAAAAGAAAAACTATATTAGCAGACAAATTAATAGACTTATGGTAGACGGTAAAGAAATTGAAGAACAAGACGAAATTCTTAAGGAACAAATGAAATTTTATAAAAATCTCTATGCAGAGCAGAATAAACACGGAGGCAACTATGAAATGTTTCTGAATCCCGGACATATAATACAATTAAATGTCCCTGAGGTTGAAGAATGTGAAGCCTCACTTAATCTTAATGAGTTGTTGCTAGTTCTCAAAAATATGAATTATAATAAATCACCCGGAAATGACGGATTTCCTGCAGACTTCTATAAGTTTTTTTGGAAAGACTTAGGGCGTTATCTTTTGCGTAGCCTTTTATATGCAATAAAATCTAAATCACTATCAGTTACACAAAGTCAGGGTGTAATAACCTGCATTCCGAAAGGTGATAAGAAAAGAGAAATTTTGAAGAATTGGAGACCAATAACTGTTAAATGCAGATTATAAACTGTTGTCAGGTGTCTTTGCAAGACGTTTAAAAGCCTCACTGTCCAGAGTAATAAGTAAAGATCAAAAAGGTTTTTTGAAGGGCCGATACATTGGAGAAAATAATCGATTGATTTATGATATCATGCACTATCTTATCCAACAAAATAAAACTGGAACATTGCTTCTTTTGGATTTCGAAAAGGCCTTTGATACTCTTAGTTGGAAATATATTACTAATGTGCTCCACAGTTATAATTTTGGTAGTCAATTTATACAAAATGTCAATTTATTATATAAAGGAGCAAGCTCCTGTGTTATTAATAATGGACACTGCTCACAATATTTTAGTATGGGAAGAGGATGCAGACAGGGAGACCCTCTGTCCCCTTATATGTTTATTTTAGCCATAGAACCGCTGGCAATGGCAATAAAAAGTGATCCCGACATTAAGGGCATTGTGATTGGTGGACGGGAGTACAAAATAGGGCAATATGCCGACGATACTTTTATGTTTCTTGATGATTCGGAAGGTTCGCTCAGAAGAACATTTTATGTGTTAAGGGAGTTTGGAATTTGTTCCGGACTATGTATAAATGTTGAGAAGACAAAAGGGATCCAACTTGGCTGCAAAGTAAACAGTCCGTGTATAATATGTCCTGATATTGCGATAACCTGGGAAGATGAATTTAAATTGCTTGGCATAGTATTCTCAACGAAAATGGAACAGATCGAATCTATCAATTATGGAAAAAAACTACAAGAGGTACAGAATATATTGAATGTTTATAGAAAACGAAAGCTGTCGTTACGTGGAAAAATCACTGTTGTAAAAACTATGGCAATACCTAAGTTAATTGACATCATGTCGGTCTTACCGTCCCCGGGAAAATGTGTTATAGACAAATTAAATGGTATGATACGAGATTTTATTTGGAATTCTGGTACGGCCAAAGTGGCTTTAAATCAATTGGTTCAGTAAGAATCCGACGGTGGGCTCAATCTGACTCACATTCCGACTCTCTGCCAGTCGCTAAAGATAACCTGGATCAAGCGGCTTATAACCTCAACTGGGGCATGGCAGGACCTTTTTGCTGGTACTATATGTAGAAATATAAAGTTATGCTGGGAACTTGACCCGTCTTCCTTGCAGTACTTGTCAAAATCTATCAGTAACCCTTTTTGGCGCGATGTATTTGACGCATGGCGGTCATATGTTATACATGCAAAAATGGAAGATGTTAGAAGTTATCCTCTGTGGAATACATATTTCTTGACTGACAAAAATCTTTCGTTTAGAAAAAATGAATTCATATCTAAAGGTGTTGTTTATTATAATGATGTTATTGATACCAATGGGACGCCACTGGGTTGGCAAGACTTTTGTAATATTTATGAAATAAGTATTAACTTTCTAGACTTTTTTTACTCTTATTCACTCAATTCCGAGAGCATGGAAATGTGAAAGTGAGCGACTTGGTACCAAACTTGTAAGTGTGGTAGCACCAGGGCTATGTGTTTTGTCGAGCAATGACAACGTATGTAACGCAGTATATAAGTTTTTAGTTAAGAAACTGCTATCATCGGGAAAGCATGAACTTAAATGGTCAGTCTCACTAAATATCAATTTCTCGGAAAACGAATGGAAACAGATTTATTTGCTTGCAAAAACGACAACAGTCGACGAACGGTTAAGAAGTTTTCAATATAAAGTTATTTGCCAATTTATAACAACTAACGTGTTTTTAAAACGATGTAAAATAAAGAGTGAGGACACCTGTACCTTTTGTAAAGCCGCGTCTGAGTCAATCGAGCATCTGTTTTACTATTGTCCCATTGTTAGTCAATTTTGGAATTCTTTTGTTGAAGGTAACTCAAATATAGAGATCAGCTCAAGTTTCTCACTCTCGGTTGTTTTGTTCGGCATAAAGAACTCAGAAAACGACCGTTTATTAAACCATCTTATACTACTGGCTAAGAAATATATTTTTTCGTGCAAGGGTAGAGAGGTTTCTCCTTGTATGCGGGATATCCCAAGATTAATAAAATATTACTATCAAATCGAAAAACATATAGTAGACCATAACGAACATTTTAGTAAAACCTTATTTGTAAACAAATGGAATTGTATAATTTCAGCTTTTTGAACTACCTCTGTTTATACACCATTGACATTTTCAATGCTTTCAAAACTACCAGCTCTTGCTTTTTGTATTGTACTTTTCTAGTATTGGATCTTTTTGTAGGGTATCTTTCTTGTATTGTATTCTTCTTGTGTTTGATGATCAGATGTATGAAAATGACATTATATCCTTGTATTTTATGTAATGTGACACGAAACTGCTATTTTTGAAAATAAATAATTATAAAAAAAAAAAAAAAAAAAAAAAATTATATACTATCAGAACGTCATATCTATCATATTCATAGCCAAGCTAGCGGCTTATACACTCGGGGTAAAGCAGCCTAAACTAAAGCCAGTGAAGCTAAATTAAGGGCCTACTAATTTACATTTTTATAGTCTTTTACTTTTCTTGAATTTATCTTTATGAGCTTATAATGTAGAATGTAGATCCAAAAACTAGTACATATCACTGTTCCTTCCTTTATTGCCCCTGTCGATCACTATTAACAATTAGTAAAATGGATCCTCATCGTTTATACATGGCTAACTATGCATCCAATCTTTTAGGGAAAAGAACACCAAGGTGCTTACGGATGGCAAGTTCAATGCGATAATTGAACAGCTAAAATGTTCATCTG
Source organism: Arenicola marina (assembly GCA_964019135.1). Classification (NCBI taxonomy): domain Eukaryota; kingdom Metazoa; phylum Annelida; class Polychaeta; family Arenicolidae; genus Arenicola; species Arenicola marina. Next base: position 6,593,891 of record OZ025253.1, on the reverse strand, counting down.
CAACAGTCTCTGGCAATCCCACTTCTTTATTGCCAAGCAATCCAAAGCTGAAGTGGTGGATGAAATCCAAAAAGATGATGCTGGTGAACTTCCCGGAATTGGATCTATTAGATGTACTAGTGATTCCCAAATAAGGTAAATACAAGCTTCTAGCTAGAAGCTTAATGTTTTTATTTACTATTCAGGCAATTTCAAAACAATTTAACATTTACACTAACATTTATAGGTGATTGAGTAAATAACGGATTCAACATACTGGAATGTTTACAATATTATTATTTCCTTGAGATATGTTACCGGTTGACTTATTTTAGAGTGCCCACCCCTCCCTAGATATCAGTAACTATTGTATATATGTGTTATTATTTAAGCAGTTTCCCTCAATTATTATAGCATACAGACTATTCAATATTTCATTTAAATGAAGTCCCATATTATTTTGCGGGTGTCCCATTATTTTACAGATCTCTGGGACTACCCATTGCCGTACCTTACAGTACGTAAATTTAATACAACATAAAATGTATTGCTCATTCTGAATTCTAAATGGGTCGAGGCTATAATAATTACAGGATTAAATCAACTGTGTTGTGCATGCCAGTGAGCAGCTAAAGATTAGTGTTTACCACCGTTACTGTTGGGACAAAGGGAGACACCATAGATGTGTAACATGCATAGGTAAGGTTAAAAAGAAATAAAATGTAAATAGAGGTTACTAATATTATGATACTGTTTTCTAATAATTTCTGTACGAGTTGAAGGACCTGTCTTTTCAAAACCCAATGTTTTCACTAACATTAAAACCTTCCAGGGACCTGTACCCCCAACCCTGAATTGCCTAAATGTTATATGCATGGTCAAAGGCCTCTTTTTTTGCCGCAAAGACGAAGTAACATTTTTTTAAACAATATTCAGCACAATATTTTCTTGTGCAAGAATGACATAGCCCCCGCCCTTGGACATCAAGTGGTTCATCACTTATGTAGTGTTACAGAGAGAAAGAAAAAATGTATTGCACTCTCTTATAGACTATTGTCTTTTCCATTTGACATTTGTACAGTTAATATCATATACCTAATGTTTTTCTCTTTGCAGGCAAAGAGTATGATGGCACATTGACCAACATGCTTCGTGTCGTTTCTGAGAGCAAGATGTATGATGCAGTGGCTCGGATACACTCTAGAGGCACCATTCATTCAGGCTACAAGAAGGTCAAAGAAATAGTAGATCGCGAATATTATGGAATTCCCAGGAACTATATTCAGAACTTTTGTAAGTCTTGTTCTGTCTGTGAGAAGGCCCAGTCACAGTCATGCCGTCCGCCTCTTAAACCGATCGTCGAGGAGGAGTTTCTCCCTCGCATCCAGGTGGACCTCATCGACATGCGGCACTCACCGGATGGAGACTTCAACTACATCTGCCATGTCGTCAATCACTTTTCAAAATTTCATGTTCTTTTTCCACTCAAGACAAAATCAGCGAATGAAGTTGCTACTATGTTAGAAGAACGTGTTTTGGCATATTTTGGTACGCCTAGAATCTTCCATTCAGACAATGGGAGAGAGTTTGTCAATAGTGTGCTGAGATCTTTGTTTGAGCAATGGGGTGGGGACACCCTCTTTGTAAATGGTAGACCTCGCCATTCGCAGTCCCAAGGATGTGTGGAGAATGGAAACAAGGTTGTTCAAGACAAGCTGGGCAAATTAAAAGCAGAGTTGTGTGAAGATGAGTCATCGTTTCCCTGGGCATCATGGCTACCCAAAGTCATGTATTGTATGAATGTTCCTGTGTCCGAAACAACAAAAGCGTCCTCGTTTGAAGTTGTGTTCGGCCAGAAGCCAAGAGGCAATGTCTTGGCAGATGCACGTTCAGGTGTGTTAAATGAAGAAGTGATAGGACAGTCAGATGGTGGTGAGCACGAGGTGAATGGTGATGAACAAGGGGTTGATGGTGGTGAGTAAGAGATTGATGGTGAGGAGCAAGAGATTGATGGTGAGGAGCAAGAGGTTGATGGTGAGGAGCAAGAGGTTGATGGTGGTGAGAAAGAGGTTAATGGTGGTGAGCAAGAGGTTGGTGGTGAGCAAGGGGTTGATGGTGGTGAGCAAGAGATTGATGGTGAGGAGCAAGAGGTTGATGGGGATGAGCAAGAGATTGGTGGTGAGGAGCAAGAGGTTGATGGTGGTGAGCACGAGATTGATGGTGATGAGCAAGGGATTGATGGTGAGGAGCAAGAGGTTGATGGTGGTGAGAAAGAGGTTAATGGTGGTGAGCAAGAGGTTGGTGGTGAGCAAGGAGTTGATGGTGATGAGCAAGAGATTGATGGTAAGGAGCAAGAGGTTGATGGTGGTGAGAAAGAGGTTAATGGTGATGAGCAAGAGATTGATGGTGAGGAGCAAGAGGTTGATGGTGGTGAGCAAGAGGTTGATGGTGATGAGCAAGAGGTTGATGGTGGTGAGAAAGAGGTTAATGGTGGTGAGCAAGAGGTTGGTGGTGAGCAAGGGGTTGATGGTGATGAGCAAGAGATTGATGGTAAGGCGCAAGCGGTTGATGGTGAGGAGCAAGAGGTAGATGGTGAGGAGCAAGAGGTTGGTGGTGAGCAAGGGGTTGATGGTGATGAGCAAGAGATTGATGGTAAGGCGCAAGAGGTTGATGGTCAGGAGCGAGAGGTAGATGATAAGGCGCAAGAGGTTGATGGTCAGGAGAGGTAGATGGTGGTGAGCAAGAGGTAGATGGTAGTGAGCAAGAGGTTGATGGTGGTGAGGACGAGGTTGGTCATATGATGAAGCTCATGTGGATGCTATGTATCGATTCTTCGAAGCTGAGTTGAAAAGTGTTAACAAAACCTCTACTTCATGGTATGAGACTATGGAAGATATTGCAAGTGTGGACGTAAGGGATGGATAGGAAGTTTCTCCGGAAACTGGTGTGAGTTCGGTTCGATTGCAGTTAAGGAAGAAAGTTCACATAGAAACTTTAAAGAATGCTAAGAGGATGCGCAAGAAGTACAAGAAGAAGTATGGGGAAACAATTGTATTCTTAGACGCTGGTGACACTGTCACTGTTGGCATTCCAAAGGCGGACAGAATGACATGCGAATTTAAGCGTCTACCGGCAAAGATTCATGAAGTTTGTGGTGTTGTCGATATGTCGTATGTGTTGGCGACAGAGGTTGGGTTGTTAAAAGGGAAATACCGTGCTGGAGACCTAGCTCTGCACCATAGCTCTGTTACGGTTGTTACTGGCAATACAGTAACACTAAAGAGAGGCAGCCCGCCGCTTAAATCCGTCTAGTAAATTTCTGAAAAAGAGATGTACATGCACAGGAAAGTGTACCAACAAGAGATGTCCCTGTGTGAAACAAGATATCAAGTGCAGCACCCATTGTCACCTATCCCATGCCTGTAACAACACAGAAGTGTATCCTGGTCCTGTGAAGGCGGCGACTAAATTTATGTCAGATGAAGATTTGGGGAAAGTAAAGAGAGAGGGGGAGTGGCTTAATCATATCCACATGAAGATAGCCAGTGAGCTGGTCCGGGCTGATGCCCCACACATTGAGGGCCTAAATGACCCTGTCTTACAAGGGAATTTGTCATGGAATCAGCCAACATCTGAATTTGTGCAGATCATTCATTGTAATGGAAATAACTGGGTCACAGTGACAAACATTGGTACTCCAGAAGTAGTGAACATGTACGACAGCATGCACAGTATACCAAGTGTTGCTTGGCAGTAAAGTTTAATGTCATGCATGTCGACCGTCAGTCAGATGGTAACAGTTGCGGCCTGTATGCCATTGCTGTGTCACTGTCTGTCGGCCAGAATCCAGTAAATCTGACATATGAGAAGGTTACCATGAGGTCCCATCTGGCGAGGTGTTTCCGAAATGGTCAGTTACTGCCATTTCCTGCTTTAGTCACTATGAGAAGAAGGACAATATGAAAAGTCTACACTTGATATCTTTTGCACATGTCGTAAGCCTGATGATGGTACAATGATGGTTTGCTGCGACAAATGTCGTGAATGGTTTTACGGTAGTTGTGTTGACCTTTCGGCAAAACCGAGGTGCGATTCTTGGATGTGTTTGGTTTGTCTTAAGTGAGAGTAGCCACTGTAAAGTGATCTAAGGTACACTACTATTGTCATTGTTGCTATTGTGTGTATGGTCTGGGATCAGATATGCCATCAGATGGCTTGACGATTATATACATTGTTGTAAGATATAGAAGTGTGCCTTGTACCGGTCTCTGTATTAATATACCTCAATGCATGTTGTAGCACCAAGGATTAACGGTGCCAGTTACATTTGCTTTCTGATAGATTTTATCATGCCACATTTTGTGTGATAAATAAAATCCTTTAAACTTCACAATGCATTATACTATTTTCGCTACATAACCACAAAGTACTCAAAGAGTTTAAAATCTGTTAATTCATTACAACAAATTTCAACAGTAGTCCTAGGATATAACTCAGCCCATATTTAACCATTCTCCTTACTGCTATAATCCCAATCATTACTGATTAAAGCTCACTGCAATTATACCTAGGTCCACCCTTTCTGTTTCGGTTGCAATCCAGTAACAAAATAAGTGACAAGTCTTGCTTTGAACTATCCAACCGTGTAAAATGTATTGAATGCTACAAAAACACTGGTCGGCGGGAAAGACTTAAATTGATGCTGAATATTTCGCATAACTGTAACAGTTGGTACTGTGCTTGATGACACTGAAATAATAACCGCTCCCTCTCACGGAATGCGGGCAGCACGAGCAATAACACGCCGGCCAATAAAGATGACTGAATCAACTTGATTAGTCTGATTTATTATCAGCAAGCAACATAACATGGTGTCAGAAGTAAACTAGGAAGTTACAAGAACCTGTCAACGAAAAGATCAGGACCAAATACCGGCTCTGTGCAAACCAGACAGGTTTTTTGCGTAACTTCGCCATTATCGCTCACAGACCGAGTGCTCAGCATGGCAGCCCCAACGCTACCAAATCATGTCCCCCTGCCGCCCAAACTTGACATGCGAGGCAACCTGGCGGAGAATTGGAGAAAATGGACACAGATATGGGACTCCTATGAAATCATCGCCAACTTGAAAGCCCAAGAGAGTGAGCATAAAATTGCAACATTCGTTACTTGCATTGGCCCAGAAGCCCTTGATGTGTTCAATGGTCTACCCTTTGAGCAGGTGGAAGACAAACATTCCATAGACAAGGTGCTAGAGTTAATGGGGAAATACTGCATAGGAGAAACCAATGTTATCTATGAGCGCTATTGTTTTAACAATAGAGCGCAAGAGACAAATGAGAGCATCGACGCCTATGCCACGGCCCTGCGAACAATGGCAGCATCATGTGAGTTTGGCCCCTTGAACAATGACCTAATTCGTGACAGAATAGTTTTTGGCCTGAGAGACAATGGAGTTAGAAAACAGCTCCTCCAAGAACCAAAACTCACACTTAAGAAGTGCCTAGACATAAGCAGAGCTGCTGAGTCAACTTCGGCACAGCTGAAGGCTATGAGTGGCCAAGCAGCTGCCACTGATGATGATGTTCACGCCGGGCAGAGGGGTAAACCTAGACTGAAAGACAGACCTACGAAACCCTCAAAGTCCTACAGCCAGGAACGAAACTGCAAATAATGTGGACGCAAGCACGAATGGGACAAAAAAAAGTGTGCTGCTTTTGGCAAAAAGTGTGCCAAGTGCTCAAAGCCTAATCACTTTGCAGCTGTCTGTCTGAGCAAGGTACATAGTGTCAACTAGCTGTCAGAGGAAGATGACAGCAGCACTGAAGAAATACTGGCACTCACTGAGGCCAACAAAGGAACTTCAAAGATCTTTGCCACAATGCTTATGCAAGAAACTCCCAGAAAATTCCAAATTGACAGTGGTGTACAGCTGTAACGTGATACCTCTGTCAATACTGCCCGAGGATACGAAGATAGAGAATGAAAAAACAAAGCTGTCGATGTACCACAATGCTACAATGAACACGCTGGGAAATGTCAGTTACGCTTGATCAACCCAAAGAACCAAAGAAAGTACCGAGTGCACTTCGTCATAGTTGACAACAACGTGACAACGCCATTGCTAGGGTTGAACGCTGCTCAGCAAATGAACCTGCTCAAAGTCCAATATCACAACATCCTAGCAGTGCAGGACCAGTCCCTAACCAAAGATGACGTGACAACACAATGGGCAGATGTATTCCAAGGAGAAGCAGGCTGTCTACCTGGAAAGATACACCTAGAGACTGACCCAACAGTAGCACCTGTGAGGCTACCTTTGCGCAGAGTATCAGTAGCCACACAGCAAGAGCTGAAGACAGAACTACGAAGACTAGAACATCTGGGAATCATTGCAGCTGTGGACACGCCCACTGACTGGGTTTCAAGCCTTGTTCTCATTAAGAAACCTAGTGGAAAGCTGAGGATTTGCATTGATCCGAAGCCACTTAACAAAGCGCTAAAGAGGAATCACTACCCGCTACCAGTCATCGAAGATGTCCTACCTGATTTAGCCCACGCGAAAGTGTTCAGCCTCTTTGATGTCAAGAATGGGTACTGGCATGTGGCATGGACGATGAATCCAGTTTCCTCACGACTTTCGAGACACCCTATGGTCGCTTCCGATGGCTTAGACTACCGTTTGGTATCTCACCTGCCTCTGAGTATTTCCAGCAAAGCTTGGAACAGGCTCTTGAAAGATTGCCTGGCGTGCGTCCTTGTTGCCGGTTATGGAGCAACGGAAGAAGCCATGAAGGACCATGGCAAAAGAGTGATGGATCTGCTTGAGAGGCGCCGCGACAAAGACATTGTACAAAAAAGCAAAAGAGCAAAAGTTTAAGTTCAAGTGCACTGAAAGGCCATACATTGGACACCTTCTCACAACGCCCAAAGATATTGCAGGAGTGCAAAGACTGATGGGTCTTGTCAACTACTTGTCGAAGTTCCTCAAGGAATTAGCGGACCTCTGCGAACCTCTCAGATGTCTCACCCGCAAGGACATAGCATGGCAGTGGACCGATGCTCAGGAGGAAGCCTTCACCAAGATAAAGGAAGCTGTGACGCAAGCTCCTGTCCTGCGATACTTTGACTCCAAATAGGAAACCACGGTGCAGTGCGACGCCTCAGACACAGGCCTCGGAGCCACGCTCATGCAGAATGGTCAGCCAGTTGCGTTTGCAAGCCGTGCCTTGACGCCGACCGAGAGAAACTATGCGCAAATAGAAAAGGAGCTACTGGCGATCGTCTTTGGGATGGTCAGGTTTGACCAATTTACCTATGGTCGCAGGGTAACTGTGGAAAGCGACCACAAGCCGCTCGAGCCAATACACAAGAAGCCCCTTATAGCTGCTCCCAAACGCTTACAGAGAATGCTACTCCGCCTGCAAAGGTACAACAAAGACATAGTGTACAAGCAAGGTAAGCATATGTACATCGCAGATACGCTGTCCACGGCGTACATGCCAACCTCAGACGTGTCGCAGACTGACATCGCCCGTGCGGTGGAATGCATCAACATGGTAGACTACTTACCAATCTCAGCGGACCGACTGAGAGAAATCCAGGAGGCTACATCAGAGGATGAGTCACTGCAAGCTCTCAAAGCAGCAATCATCAGTGGCTGGCCTGAAACCAAGCGGGAAGTAACCACAAACGTGCTACCATATTTCCACATACGAGATGAACTCACAGCTCAGAACGGAATCATCTTTCATGGAGCACGATGTGTCATCCCTAAAGTGATGCGTCCTGCCATTCTCACACGCATCCACAGCACCCATCTTGGGATAGAAGGCTGTCCGAGATGGGCGAGAGACTGTGTCTTTTGGCCGGGCATGAGCAGTGAAGTCAAGGACTACATTGAGAAGTGTGAGACATGTCGCAAGGACAACAACAGCAACCAAAGAGAAACGCTAATGAGCCACGAAGTTCCTGCCAGACCATGGCAGAAGGTTGGAACAGACCTGTTCACTCTGAAGGACAAAAACTACCTAGTCACAGTGGACTACTTCAGTAATTTTTGGGAGATTGACTATCTTGGTGCAGACACCCGTGCGACGACAGTCGTAAGGAAGCTGAAGGCTCACTTCGCTCGCTATGGATGCCCCGAGCAGGTAGTCAGTGACAATGGCCCCCAATACGCTTCAGCTGAATTCGCTCAATTTGCCAGAGAGTGGGACTTTGAACACACCCCGTCGAGTCCAGCACCCAGCAGAAGCAACGGGCAGGCTGAGTCAGCAGTAAAAACAGCCAAGAAGCTATTGCGTAAAGCCATGGACTCCAACGCTGACATCCAGCTAGCTATCCTTGATCATCACAATACCCCTTCTCAAGGATACGAGTTGAGTCCAGCCCAAAGACTCCTGAACCGACGCACCAGAACCCTCCTTCCAACAGCTGGAATTCTGCTGCGACCAAGAGCAGACACGACTACTCAACAAATGTGAAGATAAAACAGGCCAAATATTACAACAAGTCAGCAAAAGACTTGTCGCCGCTAAGTGAAGGCGACCAGGTCTGTATGAAGCCATTCATCAAGGGTGTCAAAGAGTGGAAGAAAGGAACTGTATTGACACGCCTAGATTAATGATCCTACGAGATAGAGACTGACAATGGAGGAGTGCTGCGACGAAATCGGGCACATCTCAGACCTAGCCGAGAACCCATCATAACAGACATGGAAGCAAATACTTCATCTAACGACACTCAAAATGCAGTGGACTCCCAGTCGACAGCTCCAACGCCGTCTCCAATCGTTGATGCAACATCAGTGTCTACGCCCAGAAGATCAAAGCGAGTTGTCAAGCTCCCGCTGAAACTCAAAGACTATGCGTGTTGAGTGACCAGCCAAGATTGCTTGGTGTTAGCTAATCGAGGGCGGAATCCAAAAGAGCAGAATAACCTCTTTCCCCCTTGTGAGGTGCGGGTAGTCTACCCCAAACCTCTGTAGACAGTTAACAAGTTAAGAGTTATGTAGTTTCAACTTTATTCGGTCAGTACTATGCTTTCCATGTTGGCAAACCCCTTAGTTCGCCAAAGTTGCTCATATTAAGTTTGAATTTAAGATCCTAATACAAGGACTTACCTGTTTACCACAGATTCTGGACATTTATGTGGTGGGAATCATTTGCTAATTGTCAAGAATTGATCGCAGCAAGATTTAATTTTTTTTTTCCTTGGAAGAGAAAGGATGTAACAGTAGGTACTGTGCTTGATGGCACTGAAATAATAACTGCTCCCTCTCACGGAATGTGGGCAGCATGAGCAATAACATGCCGGCCAATAAAGATGACCAAATCAACTTGATTAGTCTGATATATTATCAGCAAGCAACATAACAAGAATAACTCCCATCTCCAGCAATTTGTCATCCCCAGCCGAGTTACTGTATGAACGCCCATTACGTTCTACTCTTCCCTCATGTTTTAAATTCAACATGAAGCACGAGAACACTCACGAGATACTGCGACAGTGTCAACAGACGCAAAAACACTACTTCGATCATGGATACCAGGAACTCAGCGACCTGAGAGCAGGTGAAGCTGTGATGATACAAGCTAAGGACATGTCCTGGAAATCTGCAACAATTGTGTCCCCTACCAAAGAGCCAAGGTCATACCTAGTTCAGGCCACAGATGGTGGGAGATATCGACGAAACCGCAAGTTCCTGCGACGCATGACCAATCAACTGGCCGATAAGGTTGCTGCTCAGCCTGTGCATAATGCAGATAGCACAGACCCCCCATCTTCGAATGAAAACCCTACGCAGCATCTAGTCGCCCCGCTAGGCAGACACGGAGGAAGACCGTTACTATAGCAGATGACAGTGGGGCACCAGAGCCCAGTCCCTGCCCAAGGCAATCCACTAGGCAGAGCCATGCCCCCAAACGCCTGGTTGAGGAAATGTGAGCACGTCATCCATTAGTTTACCGACTGGCGGCGTTGTCGAAATACGTTAAAGTTTTAATGTTCCTGCTTCCAGTCGAGGGGTATGTACTGGTGACCTCTGCCCTAAGGTGTGAAAGTTATAATTAAACCAACTAGAACCTAACAGCTGATTATGTACTAAAATAGAACTATCATCGCAAAACATTTAGTGACGAGGATTCCTTCGATAATCAGCTGACAGAACTTTTTTTTTCAGGAAGGGGGATGTCACAGTATTGCTTGTTACGTACAATTATTTGTCAATATTGTAATCGGTAAAATGATCGGTGCTGTAAGAGGCTGGCTGGAGAATACAGTATTGATTGCAAAACAAGCTCACCTTATCTGGAAGTTCTTGGGGTAATATCATTACAACACTGACAGATCATTTATCAGCTACACTGACTAATCCCATTCCACAGTAAAAAAGATCACTTGACAATCGAAAACAGTTTCTGGACCATGCTTGTCACATAAATCATGCAAAATTCACCTGAAAATAAGTGTCTAAAAACAGACTTAAAATTAAAGACAGATTTACATTGTGATACCCTTTGACCATACATAAGTCGCACAGGTGCATAAGTCAGGCCAAAGAGGAGTGACTTATACACCTGGGGTGCGTTGCTTATGGCTGTCAAGCCGGTTTTCACGCCATATGCAACGACAAATAAGGATTTGAACTTGGCGAATTGGTCAAGGACGCGTACAATTTTGAACCGGAAGTGGGGTATGGTTCGCCGCGATCAAGAGCAGCCCCGCATGATAATATTAAACTCTGGACGACGATACTTCTCAAATAAGTGGGGATAACCCGTAAATATCGATGCTTTATAGTTATCTTTTATTTATCAATATTTACAATATTTAGATTGTGCTGCTATTTCCATAGTAAGGACATTTATTTAGAAGATATCCCCGCAACAAATGCCAAATAGTTCGATGTGACCAATGTCGTTGCATAGCGAGCTCCGAGTGACCAAAAATGTTCGCGGCGGTCGAGCGTGCTCCGCAACTCAACCCAGATATTCAGACTAAGATATTACGGTATATTATCGCCCACATAGATATATCCGGATGTCTACGCCCCACGCCTACGACGTCAAAAAAATAAGAGCCTCTTACCTCCTTCGAAAGCTGCGATAAATCTTCGTTGTCTTTCTTTCTGATCACTTCAAATTTCAAAGATGCAGACGGCTCCATGCTGTATTGAGCAACTCCAGCTAATCTGCACAGGCCTAAATTGTTACTACCACGCCAAGCAAAATACGACTTACCAAACGAGCGTGCAAATCGCAATGGAGCCATGCGGAGCGACACCTGACGGCAAAGGGAGATCGTTTCGCAGCTTACGGAAATTCCCAAAGTAGAGTATGTGATCGTCAGATTTTCTGCAGATATTTGCCGCAAGTTTATCACTGGATCCGCGCCTAGCCGTACTTCATATGAACGAAGCCCCCCTTTCATAAATGTACATACACTGCGTCAATCATGTCTAGGCCTAATTTGTCTGCGATGTTCACGGGCACTCAGCCGCTGCTCGATCAGATTATCAGATTACCGACGTAATACTGTTTACAGATCGGGCAAGTTTGTTTATTAGGATTATAATTATGGTGAAACAATCGTCATAATTTCAGAATCTATGGAATTCTCCAAGAAATGTTTCTGTTGTATCGTAATAGTTTGCCGCACGCAAAGTGGGGGTGTGCACCGTGCTCTCTCAGGGTCCTTGCAGACAACAATCTACTTGGCATATCGCGTTTTCTCGCTTTCCGTAACTAAGTAAAGTTCATCGTTACCGCATAGCGATTTTACCACTTTGGTGTTTGGCCAACGCTGGCCAAGGGTTAATCGTCGGTTTTTGCGTAAAAAGTGAACCAAATGCCAACAGCAGTGAATACTTTACGCATTTTTGATACGTCCTTAATGAACAGGTTTTGGTTCATCTAAGATGTCGGAGCAACATGGAGGGAGTGTTGTTTTAGATGGTGCAAGATGTTTTTTTCAAGTGACTTTTGCTTTGCTGGGCTCTTTCGTAGAGAGTTTGGCATCGGTGTTTTGGTTTCTTCCTGGCCGATACAAGAGTCTAACGGAGGATGTCATTGTCATCACTGGAGGTGGCAAGGGACTTGGGAGACTAATTGCTGTGGAGCTAGCTAAGCATAAACCTCAACAGGTCAGCAATATGACATAGTCAAAACACTTTTTGTCTGTCAGTATCGGATACATCGTTATGGGTATGGGTAAACCACGAAACAGACTCAGTTTCGTGAAACGGAGCATCAATAGGCGAAACAGAGTAATTGGGTGGCCGTATTGGCGGTAATGGTATTGTGACGTTATAAACTAGGAAGTATAACATGTTATCCATCAAGGTATATCCATTAGGGAAGGGGAAACCGCAACATTTTGGAGCTGTAACGTTTTTTCACCCACCGGACCCAGCCGCCATATTGTGTGTTGATAAACCGAAATCTGCAGTGGCGCCATCTAGCGAAAATTATCTGCAGTCTGCAGTGGCGCCAGCTGGCATTGCTAAATCCAAGCAAACATGTTCTTAGTGAAATTATTGTATTTATTTCTGCGCAACCACCAACACACTAATACAAACTCCCATTGTACACAATCGATGCGATTTTAGCCTCCTGTCGCCTACTTGGCACGTTTCTTCATGATGTTTGCGCGCTCCGCTCGCCCTCGCTTGCGCTGATTCACACCCCTTGTTGCATTTACAATCCTTTCAATCCTCCGCTAAGAACGTGTTTACTTGGATTTAGCAACGCCACCTGGCGCCACTGCAGACTGCAGATAATTTTCGCTAGATGGCGCCACTGTAGATTTCGTTTTATCAATACACAATATGGCGGCTGGTTCCGGTGGGTGAAAAAACGTTACAGCTCCAAAATGTTACGGTCTCCCCTTTCCTAATGGATATACCTTGATGGATAACATGTTATACTTCCTAGTTTTTTAACGTCACAATACCATTACCACCAATACGGCCACCCAATCACTTCGTTTTGCCTATTGATACTCTGTTTTGCTTCGTTTCGTGGTTTACCCATACCGCATCGTTATACCGAAACAGACCAAAACTGACCGAAACCGGCCTGAATATACCAAAACCAAGTTGGGTGGAACAGTTTAACTTCACAGAAGATTGATTTCGGTTAGGATCTGGTCACACTTATACCTATATAGAAGACTGCTATAAGGTAGAAGCATAAAAGGGCGGCATAAGCCATAACGGTCGAATACATGCGCCATCTTGTTTATCACGTTCGCTGTATTATTCGACGCGAGTGGGAGCCACTTGTAGAATACGGTGTCTTCCAGTCCACAGCCTGTTTCAAGACGGCTGCATGCAAGTCTTGTTGATCCGGGGAAAGCTTTGACGACGACCGCTCGAATGGCTTTCTCCTCGAGCTGTTGGCATCGCTCACAAAAGGTGTCAATTGCTCAATTGAATTACCTGGTGAGGTGTTGGCATCGCTCACAAAGGTGTCAATTGCTGAATTGAATTACCTAGTGAGGTGTTGGCATCGCTCACAAAACGGGTCAATTGCCCACTTGAATTGCCTGAGGTATTGCAAGGCATTGCTCACAAAAGGATTGTTCCCCGTGTGAAGATGTCCCCCGTGTATCTATCATAATGGCCCTGTACACGCGCATGGAAAAATCTCAATCTCATGTACAAACTCATATGGAACAATCTCAATCTCAATATCATGTATTCTATACAAGGGGAATACTTTGGGGACTTGATAACACCAGGAGACAGCGCTACAGTTTATGCAGTTGTGTATACATAACAGGTGCTGGCAGCTGGGGGCGCCTGGTGGCCATTTGTCAACAGACAAGATGGCGCATGCATTCGCAGTTTGAGCCACTTCAGCAGACAGAATACAGCCATATCTGCTATTATTGGCAATAAATACAATTAATATTAGACATATTTCTATCTGTACTAATACTACATCCAGAGAATATGTGTCTTCAACATGCTAGCGGCTTGGTGTTGGTATAATTACGCCAGTTTTGGTCGGTTTCGGTATAACGATGTACCGTCAGTATCACTTGTGCTAATGTTTATTTTGACTTTTACATACTAAGGTTAAATAAGTCTTTATCTTATCTCATGAGCAAACTAAATGGTTGCCTGAATGTTCGATCAATGACAATGTTTTTATATGCTAGGCATACAACTAGTCAACAAGACCTTTGATATCTGTATTTTTAATTGTAGCATTATCAAATGTATTCATCACTGCTGTCTTTTCTGAGAGTCAGCGCCTAGATCTAATCACCTGATTATGAGAACTTTTTAAATATTTTTATAGGTTTGGAACATAAAGAAATCAATTAATGAATTTAAAAAAAAATATTCTATGTAAGTTGGAATATTGCAGTATAAGTATTTTCAATCCAGAGGCAAATCTCTCTTATTATAGATTATACCTATTAAAGATTAGAGAACCATTAGGGCCTATCTCTTCAACCGTTTATAGATAAATTAAAATATCTTCCATTACATGTATTCATCATATGTATTAGTCCTATTTTTGAATTATCAAAAATTAATTATTACTGGTAGATCTAATTGAAGTATTTTTTTACTAGTGCACATTATTTGGTTTGATATTTATTATACTGTATTTTATCTCTGAATGCACTGTGTGTGATACATTGATATATCTAAAGAAGGCTTATTAAGTGATATAACTGGTTGTTAATTTTATCCCTGGATCTGGTGATGTCTTTTTTATTTTTCAGATTATCCTCTTTGGACGTCATTCAGATACCTTGGCAACTACCTCAAAAATAATACAATCTATGCATGTCAAATGTGACTTCATGATTTGTGATGTCAGCATTAGACAACAAGTATTTGAGAGGGTAAAAACACTTTATCTAAGAAAATTGAATACATTTAAATAAGCAATGATTTCAGTATTTATTTATTTGGGCTCCATGGTTCATGTTAGTCTCATTGATAGAATAATAAATAATATAATTGTACTAATACTTCTTAACCTGAAAGGTCTCACTTTATAGCGAAAAGACAGTATCTTGCGAAAAGACAGCTTAACTGTCAATAAATCATGATTTGAAGTTGCTGATCAGGCTGATTTGGTTTCAAATGTCTCATAACAATGAAAAAATATCTTGTTTAACCAGGTGTATCAATCGTCAAAAGGTATATCAACCCGGATCCCGTTCAGCGACAGTTGGGCTGCCGCCATGTTGGGTAGACACTTGCCCGTTGCATCACTAAATGGCGTAACTTGTCGCGACAAATGATGTTACATCCATGTTTCTGTTATTAGGTCCTTTGCCGTCTTTTCGTGAAAAGTCGATTACGCGACAATTTAATGGGCGTAAATGGGACAGGTATCGCTGCGAACAGACACTTAAGGCATTAAAGTCTGTCTATAGGCAAGACATGATATGAAGGCCAGGCCGTGAAAAGACACTTAACAAGAAAACTTTAAAGCGATACATGTTCCATTGACGCCGATTAAATTGTCGCGTAACGGACCTCATAACGCAAACATGTATGTCACATTGCACATCAAACATGGAGGCAGCACATCGCCCTTCGACTTAAAAAAGTCGCCAAAAACTTGTAACATTCTTACGAGCAGTAAAGACATTAGAAACTCAATCCGTCTGATCAGTAACTTCAACAGAGAATTTATTAGCAACCTGATTTCGTCTGTCGCCACATCGACTGACGTCCCCGACTGCACGCGACAGATTACGCCAAGTAAGTGAGGTAACGGGCAAGTGTCGATCAAACATGCCGGCAGCCCACCGATCGCTGAACGGGGTCCGTGTTGAAATATTTGTTAAACAATATCTATAAACCCGATTAAGCAATATATATTTTATTCTTGCGAGCAGTAAAGGCAGGGAAACCCAATCAGCTTGATCAGCAGCTTCAACTGAGGATTTATCAGCATTTAAGCTGTCTTTTCGCAAGATACTGTCTTTTCGCTATAAAGTGAGACCGCTAACTGATGTTCTTATACAAATAAGACAAAAAACCTATGTATATATAAAATATAGTCCACCTATAAATGAGAAAAATCTCTTGTTTTCGACAGTGTTATTATAAATATTTATTATTCATTCATTGTAGGCTGCAGAAGTTAAACAGAAATTTGGCCCAGTTACCATGTTGATAAACAATGCAGGTGTTGTCTTTGGAAACAGTATATTAGAAAGCCGCAAGGAAGAGGTTGAGAAAACTATTGCTGTCAACACAACGGCCGTCTTTTGGGTAGGACCTGTTGTGAAACTTGCATTGCTATATATTGATTTAACGCCTGAAGGCCTCTTTGACAGAAAAGTATGGCAATATATTCAAGGTGATGTATGCCTATAGACAGCAATCCTAATATCTCACGAAATTGTTTTGTGGATGTGCGAACAAAACACACAGTGGTCCATGTAATCCAATCTCAAGATGTATGTCACTTCTTTTTCCAGATAATTTGATCCCACATATCTTTCTCGCCTTTTTATCAGGAGCTCTCACGGTTAGATTTATCTGGTCCATACGTGAACGCAGTTGGCCTAATTAATGCATCTTTCAACTTCTATACTCCTAGACCACGCAGGCCTTCTTGCCGGAGATGCTGGAGAAGAACTGCGGACACCTGGTCTTCATGAACTCAGTCCTGGGTCTGATGGGGCTCAGCGGTGCGGCGGACTATGTGGCATCCAAGTTCGGTCAGCTGGGCTTCGTGGAATCCTTGGCCATCGAGATAATGAAGGAACGCAAGAACAATGTCCACGTCACGTCAGTCCACCCTTATTTGATTAACACAGATATGTTTGCTGGTTGTACGACGCGGTAAGTAGGCGTCGTCTCTTAATTAACTCACCTGAAACCTGGGATCGTTTCACTAAGAATTGCGAGCTCGTAACCATATCTTAATTTTACATGCTAATTTAACGACAGATCGTAGGTTGACGATCCACGGAAATAAGCGTTATACGGCCATTATTGGGGGGCAGTCATCCTCGCGCAATTTGGTTTCCACCAATATTATTTTTAAATATGTTGAAGTTGCATGTCGAGTGGTGTGGCAAACTTGTCTATCCCCGGACACCACAGAACTCTGTCGCGGCACGGTTACTTATACCAAAGCATCGCGAAGCACACAAACTGATGACGTTTACCACTAAGATGAAAACTTGTGGTAAATTGATATCACGGGCATAGCTAAGACACACTATTTGGCAGTCTGGCATGGGTGGAGTATAGACAAAAGAAATCTTGAACGATTCAAGGACTGATTGTTATTTGTATTTTGACCTCATTAGTTTTGGCGGGAAAAAGCTCGACATGCAACTTTAAATATATCATATATTTATGATGAATTTATCATTCTTCATTTTTTATATTTTACGAGCAAAAGTTACGAGATCTTAGTGAAATGACATCGTACCAGGTCAATTCTTATCAAAAGATGATCAATATAAGAATATTGCTTGTCATACATCATATTACCTTGGGTCCTAAAGCAGGCATTTTATGTCACGATAAGCAGTTATTGAGACCTATGCAGAAGCACTGGGACATTTCAAGTACATTGTTATGCTTAGATAAAAGGGAATAATATATAACGAAATGGGGAAAACATATTTGTGTAGGAGCGCTTCATCAATTTCTGAGTTTATATCATAATACATAGGTTATGCAAAGATATCGCACATACAGCTTACTGCGCCCTACAACTCCCCTTGTGTATGAATTCCAGGGTCTCTATTGGCGGGATATAGCCAGAAGATAAACCCAAATTGCCCCATTGGTCGATAACTGTTGATGTCATACCTTTAATTGTGTTTCACATGAATGTATAGCAACCGATCACTCAGTATACTTCTTTGGCATGGCTGACGGTGTTTCACGATGCGCAGGTTCCCGCGCTTGTTCCCTGCTCTGGACAAGGACTACGTGGCGTGGAGGACCGTGGACTCAATCCTGCGGAACCAGCGCATGGTCATCATCCCCAGACTCATGTTCCTCAACAACATCATCAAGTGGTCAGTGGCTATTACAACTTGGGGTGGCACGCACTGTCGTAATCAAACAAGCATTAGTGATAATATATTGGGGTGGCGTGCACTGTCGTAATCGAGCAGACATTAGTGATAATATATTGGGGTGGCGTGCACTGTCGTAATCGAGCAGGCATTAGTGATAATATATTGGGGCGGCACGCACTGTTGTAATAAAGCATTAGTGATAATATATTTGGGCGGCGCGCACTGTCGTAATCAAACAAGCATTAGTGATAATATATTGGGGCGGCGTGCACTGTCGTAATCGAGCAGGCATTAGTGATAATATATTGGGGCGGCGCGCACTGTCGTAATCGAGCAGACATTAGTGATAATATATTGGGGTGGCGTGCACTGTCGTAATCGAGCAGGCATTAGTGATAATATATTGGGGTGGCGTGCACTGTCGTAATCGAGCAGGCATTAGTGATAATATATTTGGGCGGCGCGCACTGTCGTAATCAAACAAGCATTAGTGATAATATATTGGGGTGGCGCGCACTGTCGTAATCGAGCAGGCATTAGTGATAATATATTGGGGCGGCGCGCACTGTCGTAATCGAGCAGACATTAGTGATAATATATTGGGGTGGCACGCACTGTCGTAATCAGCAAGCATTAGTGATAATATATTGGGGTGGCGTGCACTGTCGTAATCGAGCAGACATTAGTGATAATATATTGGGGTGGCGTGCACTGTCGTAATCGAGCAGACATTAGTGATAATATATTGGGGTGGCGTGCACTGTCGTAATCGAGCAGGCATTAGTGATAATATATTGAGGTGGCGTGCACTGTCGTAATCGAGCAGGCATTAGTGATAATATATTTGGGCGGCGCGCACTGTCGTAATCAAACAAGCATTAGTGATAATATATTGGGGCGGCGTGCACTGTCGTAATCGAGCAGGCATTTATAGTGATAATATATTGGGGCGGCGCGCACTGTCGTAATCGAGCAGACATTAGTGATAATATATTGGGGTGGCGTGCACTGTCGTAATCAAACAAGCATTAGTGATAATATATTGGGGTGGCGTGCACTGTCGTAATCGAGCAGGCATTAGTGATAATAAAATTGGGGCGGCACGCACTGTTGTAATAAAGCATTAGTGATAATATATTGGGGCGGCGCGCACTGTCGTAATCAAACAAGCATTAGTGATAATATATTGGGGTGGCGTGCACTGTCGTAATCGAGCAGACATTAGTGATAATATATTGGGCTGGCGTGCACTGTCGTAATCGAGCAGACATTAGTGATAATCTATTGGGGCGGCGCGTACTGTCGTAATCAAACAAGCATTAGTGATACTATATTGGGGCGGCGTGCACTGTCATAATAAAAAAAAGCATTAGTGATAATATATTGGGTTGGGGGGGGGGAGGCGCACTGTCGTAATCAAGCATTAGTGATAATATATTTGGGCGGCGCGCACTGTCGTAATCAAACAAGCATTAGTGATAATATATTGGGGCGGCGCGCACTGTCGTAATCAAACAAGCATTAGTGATAATATATTGGGGCGGCGTGCACTGTCGTAATCAAGCATTAGTGATAATATATTGGGGTGGGGGGGCGCACTGTCGTAATCAAGCATTAGTGATAATATATTTGGGCGGCGCGCACTGTCGTAATCAAGCAGACATTAGTGATAATATATTGGGGCGGCGCGCACTGTCGTAATCGAGCAGACATTAGTGATAATATATTGGGGTGGCGCGCACTGTCGTAATCAAACAAGCATTAGTGATAATATATTGGGGTGGCGTGCACTGTCGTAATCGAGCAGACATTAGTGATAATATATTGGGGTGGCGTGCACTGTCGTAATCGAGCAGACATTAGTGATAATATATTGGGGCGGCGCGCACTGTGGTAATCAAACAAGCATTAGTGATAATATATTGGGGTGGCGTGCACTGTCGTAATCGAGCAGACATTAGTGATAATATATTGGGCTGGCGTGCACTGTCGTAATCGAGCAGACATTAGTGATAATATATTGGGGCGGCGCGCACTGTCGTAATCGAGCAGACATTAGTGATAATATATTGGGGCGGCGCGCACTGTTGTAATCAAACAAGCATTAGTGATAATATATTGGGGTGGCGTGCACTGTCGTAATCGAGCAGACATTAGTGATAATATATTGGGGTGGCGTGCACTGTCGTAATCGAGCAGACAATAGTGATAATATATTGGGGCGGCGCGCACTGTCGTAATCAAACAAGCATTAGTGATAATATATTGGGGTGGCGTGCACTGTCGTAATCGAGCAGACATTAGTGATAATATATTGGGCTGGCGTGCACTGTCGTAATCGAGCAGACATTAGTGATAATATATTGGGGCGGCGCTCACTGTCGTAATCAAACAAGCATTAGTGATAATATATTGAGGTGGCGTGCACTGTCGTAATCGAGCAGACATTAGTGATAATATATTGGGGTGGCGTGCACTGTCGTAATCGAGCAGGCATTAGTGATAATATATTGGGGCGGCGCGCACTGTCGTAATCAAACAAGCATTAGTGATAATATAATGGGGCGGCGTGCACTGTCGTAATCGAGCAGGCATTAGTGATAATATATTGAGGTGGCGTGCACTGTCGTAATCAAACAAGCATTAGTGATAATATATTGGGGCGGTGCGCACTGTCGTAATCAAGCAGACATTAGCGATAATGTATTGGGGCGGTGTGCACTGTCGTAATCAAGCAGACATTAGTGATAATATATTGGGGCGGTGCGCACTGTCTTAATCAAGCAGACATTAGTGATAATATATTGGGGCGGTGCGCACTGTCGTAATCAAGCAGACATTAGTGATAATATATTGGGGCGGTGCGCACTGTAGTAATCAAGCAAGCGGTAGTGATAATATATTGGGGCGGTGCGCACTGTCGTAATCAAGCAGACATTAGTGATAATATATTGGGGCGGTGCGCACTGTCGTAATCAAGCCGACATTAGTGATAATATATTGGGGTAGCGTGCACTGTAGTAATCAAGCAGACATTAGTGATAATAAATATTGGGGTGGCGTGCACTGTCGAAATCAAGCAAGCGTTAGTGATAATATATTGGAGTGGCGTGCACTGTCGTAATCAAGCAGACATTAGTGATAATATATTGGGGCGGTGCGCACTGTCGGAATCTAGCAAGCATTAGTGATAATATATTGGGGCGGTGCGCACTGTCGTAATCAAGTAGGCATTAGTGATAATATATTGGGGCGGTGCGCACTGTCGTAATCGAGCAGACAATAGTGATAATATATTGGGGCGACGCCGGCGCATTTTTTTTGTAGTTTTAGTGATACTCATTACTTAATTGCCGTAATTGCTGCTATGTAGGCACCTGACTATATCAGGTTGGTCGTACGGGGAGATGTACTTCTCCATCTTTGCGGGAGTCGCTCGCGGAAAAAACGCCGCGACTTACACACCGGTGTGATTCTATATTTTCAATATCTTACAAGCCTGATTTCCATAAAATTTCCTGGAATAAAATTTAATTATATGCAGCGAAGTAATAGATTTTATTACCTATAAACACAATACCCAGTTCTTGCATACCATCTTTAAATTTATCTGACATATTTGTTGCATTTGAAAGAAACGTTCCCTCCCCTAGCTCATACGATCATACCCATTACATACGGTCCTCCGTTCCTCACTATTTTCTTTCTGCAGCCTCATTCCCGAAAAGGCACTGCTGGCTCTGCATCGCTTCACGGGCGTCGACCGTACCATGGAGAATTTTCACCACCGACAGGACACCAAGAAAGCATCATAGACCATTTGATGGCGTCTGACCGCGCTTCTCGCTGTATCATTACCAGCTGGTGACACCGGCGTCTGGGGTCGTTCTACATATCGCCATGTCCTTATCCCAGGAGGCTAGGAGAGGCCCATGTGCCATGTGGGTTCTAAGGTGGCCTCAAATATCCATTCTTTCTTTCGCACACATGGACTGGTGAGATGTCCCGAGATGTAAGAACGGTAGTAATATCAGAACGTCAATGCCACTTGCCATAATAAGACGTGTGTGAGAGATTATACATTGAAATTGAATCGGCCGGAGCACAGGTTTATTAGGTTGATAAATCAATATATTTAAATTATGAGTCAAATGCATGCATGCGATTAGATTTGGTGCTTAGATTTATACGTCGATTGTGTACATTGAACCATGTAATACGTATGTACCTATGGGTAATCGCACGAGCTCATACAAGACATCGTTAAGTTGAAGTCCAATGCCTTCTGTGTGTTATTTGCTACGCCGGTGATTCGTCGAAACTAGCTTACATTGATATTAAGGTTTTTTTCGTAATTAATAGTTAGAAATTCGACATTCGACATCGCAATAGGTTGCAGGAATCTCGATGCTTTCAATCCTAATGTTTCCGTGCCTTACAAGGTTCGTTGATTACTGTATCAGACCCTCCATGTGGCATACCATGCCGTAGTAGTTTAGCTTTTTTCGTTTCTACCGCCATGTTTTTTGCCATGAATATATTGGTAACCTCGTTATACGGAGTCAGTAGCTTTAGTTTTGACCATCAGGGGATGGTCTCATATCAGATGTCCCCATGTG
The DNA here is from genome assembly GCA_964019135.1 of Arenicola marina. NCBI lineage: Eukaryota > Metazoa > Annelida > Polychaeta > Arenicolidae > Arenicola > Arenicola marina. The sequence continues at coordinate 6,571,266 of OZ025253.1, read as the reverse complement.
TAGAGCAAAAGGTGGTCTAAAGGTGGTCACAAGGTGGTCTGAAGCTCCGAATGCGTATCTCACAGCTTTAATTTGTTTTGTTGACTTTTGACGGCAAGTGATTCTTAAATTTACTCTTTTACAAATGCTGGAAACAATGTTATATTAACCCAGATTGTTTTTTTTACAATTAGATTTGACGCGTTTAAGCTTGAGTTTCCCCTCATTTAAGTTTATATTTAAACTCGTTTGTTATATTATTTGGCAATACATACACGAACATAAGGCAGCTATTCCGATGCCTTGTTGTTTATTACTACTGTTACGGAAAACATACGTTATTTAGTATTTGTACAAAGTTATAATCAATAGGTGACATTTCATGGGAGTATACTAATATCTGAAGAAATCCATTGCGAACTTCAAATGCACGACCTGTTACAGTCTATATCTGGGCAGACAGGATCGCTTTCGAAGGTACCGGTACCTCTTGTCCCCGGGTCAATGGTTATTTGGCAAGGTTTCACTCGGTATATATATTTCCGGGCTTGAATGTTCATTTGGCAACACATTCATCAACGATGTACCTTGTTGTATCTCACGTTCGCAGTTTATCTTCTTGCAGATAATTTCCACTTCGATGGCATCTCTTGTTTCGTGTAATTATGGCCATCTAACCATATTTCACTCGGAAGTTATATTTCATAAGTTCAAGGTTCATATGGCAATACATTCATTAACGATGTCCTTTGTATCGATGAAGTGCTAAACGGTTGACATTATTCACGTTGTTATCCCGGGGTTAGTTCAGATTTGACCCAACAGACCAACGCACCGCTAAGACCTTTTCAGCGGGCGGTGAAATAATATTTAATCACCAACTGTGTTGTCTCGGCGCGTAGTTCACACCAATCACGTAGAGGAAAATACAAGATAGTTAAGATTGAAGTACATGTGCGATATCACAAAACACCAATGAACAGCCATGCTGCTGTATGGTAGATATGCATATGGCATTGGTTAGAGTGCGAGATGGTTTATCTCCGCACAAGTCTCTCATATCCTGTCCGAGGTTTAGGGGAGGGTAGGATAAGTTTCGAAGGTACCCATTCTCAGAGTAAGGGTTGGGTTTATCCGGGACCTGGCGTCAGAATGGGCTGCAGTCAATTGAGAAAAACAGGTGATTCGATAATAGCTCTTGCCAGAATATGTAAATACATTGTTATATATCTCGTTACCCGTGTTATTAACTGGGTAATACGCCAGGTCATTCCTATATATCTCGTTACCCGTGTTCGTTTCTTGCTTTGTAAAATTTGATGCGTTCAAATCACCAAAATAAACGCATAAAGTATGAATCGCTTGGTTCTTTCTGTGTCGACTGTTGACGAACGGTCCAGTATGAATGACAAATAATAGTGGAATGAACCTTTTTTTTATACCGTATTTAATAGGATTTATAACAGGTATGAACACATCCACTTTTCATAATCTCGTCGGTAACAGATTAATAAAAAAATAGATTTAAACTGCTTATATCGCCTTATTTATCAACATAATTACATTTATGCGTCAACTGAAAAACTACTGTCGGCATCAGGTCCTACAAGACTGCATGTAAGTAAGAATATACCGGAATAGATCTATATTTGTAATCCATGTAAAAGTAACTACAAAAAATAGTCTGAAACCAGCATAAACAAAATCTCTGGGAGTTAATAGGTATTACATCACAAGTTTCCTGAACAGCTCTTAGCTTAGCCATCATTACCCACCATGCACCAGCCAAGTTGTTCCTCAGCTTACCATAGCGGATGGGTTCCTTTGTATTTATTTTGACTCCATTATACTCTCCATTATAGAGTCCTGCCAAAAACGTAACAGGTTACACAGCACAACATTAATTCGATAAACACGACTGGGCTCTTTGTACAAAATAAAACCAAAATGGGTCAGTTGAACACTTAACTGGTGTGACCTGGTCAACATATAAGTATCGAAACTCTTGTGAACGTGTATAGAATGTATAAAACTTAGCAAACATGAAACCAGGAAGAAGCACACACAATGTATCATATACATACTTGTTTATCATTTGAGCAGTCATCAACCACCGTTAATCAGAGTCCAATCCGTCTTACATTTTGAAACATGTCTGAGTCTAAGAGTTCTTCTTTAGTTTCATTTTTAGCTTCTCTGTGTCAGTCGATGGGGCTTTCTTTGTCTTGGTCTCCTTCGTCTGTCTTGAACGCGATCTTGAACTTGAACCTGAGCTTCGATCAGACTGACCTGAGGGCGTCCCGTTGGCGTCGGCGGCAAACTTTTTTAGATCTTTTATTAGCGCGGCTTGTTTACTCTCTACCTCTTCCGCTCTCTTCCACAATAAAATGTTGACACCTGCGTGTGAATTTTAAAAACAAAAGCCTGTCATCATGGAATACGTACTTTCACTTTCGTTTTAATTTTTTTGCTGATTTAGATTTACGCCACGTTGCAGATAAGTTTAAATAGTAATTAGACAACAGCTTGATTCAGTGATATTTTAAAGTTAAATAATCAAAAGTTTATAGCGAGATGGAAGAACCTTTGAATTACCCATTGATGATGCCATGGAGTCTCCATTCGGGTGAAATGCATTCAGCTATTTGGATAACAAACAGACAAAAGAGTGTATCAGAACATTATCTCGATAGTGAATTGGACTACCCCGTCCACTTGTACCCATATCCGAAACTAAAAATAAGCATGATTACTTAATAGCTATATTATAGAGAATAGCGAAGACCCAACGACAGGACAGCGATGCGACGACTGTGTGTCAGTATGATCTCGGCTAGTGTCGCTGCAAGCCGCACATCCCGCATAATGAATGAGACCACCTCAGCTACGATAACATCATCTGCCAATCCGTCATTTACCGCCACCGGACGGATGACACCCATCCAAAGATGAAGAAGCGCCGTTCCCGCTCCATCATCCTATTTTACACGGCTATAGAACCGGGGGGTGGCAAGGGGTATTTACGTTCCTCCGGAGTGCGAAATATCTTCTTCGTGATCTGAGAACACGACCCCCACCCCACCCCCCCCTTGCCCCCTCCCGGAAGTGGCTATCACGACGGAACTCCCTTAAGCTTTTTTGTCTCACATTTTGTTGCCGATGACAAAAAATTCAAATATATATTAAATGCAGTCAAAATAGACATATTTTTAAAGCGCTTGCTAGACTGTTGGTTGGTTTAATTTGTTGTACATTCAGGGCGCTTGACCAATTCTGGTTATATCGCCTCAATGGGAAAAGCAATAGACGAGCGGAGCCATGTCCGCAGGGGTAACGCCCTACTATTTGAGAAGAAAGACATGGAATCTTTATCTTGCGACCACACCGACATGACCACACCGGGGCTCGAACCTCCAAACCCCGTGCCGTTTGGCTATCAGGTGGCCACTGAGCCATCAGGTGGCCACTGAGCTATCAGGTGGCCACTGAGCTATCGGGTGGCCACTGAGCTATCAGGCGGCCACTGAGCTATCAGGTGGCCACTGAGCTATCGGGTGGCCACTGAGCTATCGGGTGGCCACTGAGATATCAGGTGGCCACTGAGCTATCAGGCGGCCACTGAGCTATCGGGTGGCCACTGAGCTATCGGGTGGCCACTGAGCTATCGGGTGGCCACTAAGCTATCGGGTGGCCACTAAGCTATCGGGTGGCCACTGAGCTATCAGGTGGCCACTGAGCTATCAGGCGGCCACTGAGCTATCAGGTGGCCACTGAGCTATCAGGCGGCCACTGAGCTATCGGGTGGCCACTGAGCTATAAGGGTGGCCACTGCGCTATCGGGTGGCCACTGAGCTATCAGGTGGCCACTGAGCTATCAGGTGGCCACTGAGCTATCGGGTGGCCACTGAGCTATCGGGTGGCCACTGAGCTATCAGGCGGCCACTGAGCTATCGGGCGGCCACTGAGCTATCGGGTGGCCACTGAGCTATCAGGTGGCGACTGAGCTATCGGGTGGCCACTGAGCTATCTGGTGGCCACTGAGCTATCAGGCGGCCACTGAGCTATCGGGTGGCCACTGAGCTATCGGGTGGCCACTGAGCTATCAGGTGGCCACTGAGCTATCGGGTGGCCACTGAGCTATCGGGTGGCCACTGAGCTATCGGGTGGCCAGTGAGCTATCGGGTGGCCACTGAGCTATCAGGCGGCCACTGAGCTATCGGGTGGCCACTGAGCTATCAGGTGGCCACTGAGCTATCAGGTGGCCACTGAGCTATCAGGTGGCCACTGAGCTATCGAGTGGCCACTGAGTTATCAGGCGGCCCTATTTGCTAGACTGTTATTGCATAGTTTCGAAAATAGAAAAGGGGAGAGTGTCTTGGATTTTTCTCTTGATCTTACGCATGCGCCTCGCTGACCCGTCCACGTGATGGTGGCATATACAGGTGGTTGCTTTATCGGTGGTACTTATGTATTGGAAATAACACCTAAAGTATGATACACAGTTAAGTTATGGGCCGGAACTTATCTTTGCCCCATGTTGTAGACATAGTGTACATATATATATATATATGTACACTATCACACCTCTCGGCGTAGAAAGCCTTTTCTCGAAGAAAAAAGAAAGAAAAAGAAGCGCGACTGACCGAGACGATACCGGTGGCGCCTGGGTCCTGTAACTGACACACGAGGGCGCCACTGTCGGCACAGAACACGTCTATTGTTCTCTTCTCCCCCTCTGTGTGCCCCGGCAACTTGGGGTCCGGGTACCGGCCGACCACGATCAGGTCGTGGAGAGGGTGCCACTGGGCCTGAAGAGAAAGGAACAAAGTATGGCCTGAACGTATCTGAATGTAGCTGTGCGTTCAAACCAATCCAGCGTGTCACGCAGGTCTAAAGTCTCCGTATCATGGGGATTAAGGCTCGTCATTGTTAATAACAAGAAAGAAACGGGGCCAACGTGCAACCGCATTTCAACATTGATATGATGTGTAGAAGTTGTGTATATGGGAATAAAAAGCATATATTCATATCATGGTAAATTACGTGTGTTAATGTGAGTTTCTTGCATCACTCCATGGCTTAGTTTCTTTGCCTTGTGAAGGACAACTGCAACCGGGACTGTTTGTGTCACTCATTTAGGAAGGATCAACGTAGTAAGGAGCTATCCCGACGTACGGGATTAGTATTCAGAACCAAACCTGAAGCGTTGGACTGATCTCCCTGATGTATGCTGGTTAGTTGGGCGATACCTTGATGGCCGTGATGTGCTGGAAGACGCGGTGGGGGTGGTCGATAATCCGCTCCAGGGTCCAGGAGGCAGTGTCGTACACTCGGATTTCGTGGTGCTGGTCAGTCGTCAGCAGTCGACAGCCGTTCGTCAAACTAAAGTACGCTGACACCCGCGAAACACAGCACGAATAACATGGGTGAATTGGAAGTTGTTGGTAGATTTCTCTGAGGTTAGGTCACATTTAAACATCATTAGAACCCTATATGAACAATTTTTCATGGCATCAATGCACATGCGGCGAGTGTTTCGAGACTGTAACTTCAACATCTCATTTTTATCATAGTGCCTTCTAATTTCAGTACATTCAGGTCCCCAGTTTTGTATGTAACTGGAGCATGCATAAACTGAAGAAAAATATTAAATATTACATTATTTAGCTACGGTACCTGCACTCTAAATAATATCCCGACTTGTCACTCAGCGCAATACTGTCACAGCGCGTCACGTGTAGTCGCCATGGCAACCTACCAGAGTTGACGCCTTTGTCGTGTTTCAAGGTCACCAAGGCGCTGTGTTTGTCCTTCAGCATGCGGATGTCCCACAGCATGACACATCGGTCCACAGACGCCGAACACAACAACCAGTCTTCTCGCGGACTGAACTTAGTGTTCGTTATCTTCTGCTTGTGAACTTTCAGATTGAAGATCTGGCAGAGATGAAAATGATTTTAACATCAGTACTCAATCAATAGCTTCTCCAAATCATCGCAATTCATCAATATAAATCCTTTTATATAAATCGGTATTTGACCCTATGTCAGACCTGCAGGATTTTTTATTTCGAAAAACAATACTCAAACGATAGGTTCTCCAACTCAATTATCAGGAAAATGTTGCTACATTACATTATCTTATTACATCAGTATTTGATCCTTGTCAGACAGATTTTTTGTTTGTTTTTAATCGTTCCTTTAATAAATGCAACAATCTTATTTATTAGTTTGTGGTGAATAGCTGTATGCATTATCTGTAGCATAGCACAACAGGCATATTAACGTTTGCATCTGTCCACAATGTAATTATCCGCCGTCTTAACCCGAAAAACATATACAACGCCAACCTGTTTCCCCTCCTTGGATAAAAGCGTCATTTTTCCGAGGTTGTCTCCAGTCACGAGAAGAGAACGCCTGCGGCTCACGTCCAGACTGCAGTACCAGTGCCTGCAGATGCATAACATGTCGCATTTTAAGGTACGGTACTTGACGTCTTACAGGCAAATATGTTACAATATAAATCGGGAATAATGAAATGTTTGGCCTGCCATATACTTGTGATGTACGTCACGCAAGTCACACATACATACATACATCTGATACAGGTGTACAGTCAGGTTGGAAGCCTATCAGCTGGTCGTGGCTTTTAAGCAACGCTTTTACATTTATATCTGTGCAAAACATACCGCAGGACTGGAGGATTTATTGATTTACTGAGGAGGGAAAATACAAGTCTTGGGTGTAGAGGTGCTGTCGCCAGACTGTGTCCAACCTTCCCTTGATACAATACAGTGAGGGGGGCCGTTATTACATTTCCGGTAGTTCCAGGTTTCGGTTACTCGAAGGGAAAAAAGTGTTGGGGCAATTCTGTCCTGCATGCCTCCTTGTCTAGCTTTAGGCTGTGTCCCCTTGTGTTGCTTTCACCCTGTAACTTGAGCGGGCAGTTTGTTTGGTATTTCCCATGGAGATACTTCCACACCTCTTCTCGAATGTTTTTTCTCGCAAGTCGACCAGAAGCCTTGTAGCTCGCCTTTGAACTCCTTCAATAAATTTCCGATCTTGAATTAGCATTGGGGACGGAAACAGAGTACTCAAGATGTGGTCTCACCAGGGATCTGTACAATAGTTTCAGAGACTGCGTATCCAAGTACTCGTAAGAACGTCTGATTAGGCCTAACAAACGATTGGCTATATTGACCTGTAACTCAGTGTGGTGGGAGAATTTCGGTGCGGGGTCAAAATGTACGCCCAGATCTTTCTCAATGTTTGTTGTTTCGAGGGTAACCTCTCCTGCTGCTGATCCCATCTTGTAGGTTGCCTGCCCGTTGGCTCTGCCCAAATGCATAACTTTGCACTTGCCAGCATTGAACTTCAACTGCCACGAGGCGGACCAGTCAGACAGACTATCAAGGTCATTTTGCAGGCACCTCTGATCGTCCTCACTAGCAACTGTTCGATATACCTTTGTATAGTCTGCGAACATACAGCAACTGGATTCCACTGATTCTGGTAGGTCATTAATGCCTAACCACCTCAATACATTGCCAGTCACCCCGTAGCCCTGCAGTTTTCTTAGTAATCGACAATGGGGTACTGTGTCAAATGCCTTCGCAAAGTCTAAGTAAATGGCGTCAAGCGGCAGGCCCTTGTCTGTGGCCATGGTATAGTCGTTGAGAACAGATAACAGGTTCGTGATGCAGACCCTTCCATTGATGAAGCCATGCTGGCAGTCCGTCAGCAGGGAGTTGCTGTTTCACAATGCGTGTCTGAATACATATATACAGTGCACTACGCTTAATTGCAACTTCCGTTTGTCAGCAAAAAAGTTGCAATTAACCGAAGTTTATCAGAATGAATAACATTTACATGTATATACATGTACACGTATTGGGGTTATATACGCTTCAGATACACATGTATACGCTAAACATGCATCATAAACACTGCTCGTCATTGAAAAAAAATATTTTGACGATTAGCTCAATCGATCAAACAGTGTGTAATCATCTTCTGTTTGGTTTTGGCTGTCACTGACTCATGGATGTCAGCTTCTAAGTTGTAAAACTGTTCGAATTCGCCGTAGCCTCCTTATTGTTTGGCCATGATCGTATAGTGAAGCCGTATTTGGTGCCTGCAGTCCATAGGCGACAGCAGCATCCTATATGTTATAACGTCTTACATCACAGCGCGTGACAAACAACCCAAGAACAAAGGGATTAGACACATTTCATTGCACATGAATCTTTCATGAAAGTCGCAATGAATTTTGCATAAGCAACATCTCGTCCTATCATCTCCATAATCAAGGGAGGACCCGAACAGTTTACATGTTGCAGGGCAATGAGATTAGGCATACTTCTTTGATTATGAACATCATCGCACTCATCAGTTGTCTTATTGAAACCTGCGGCGCGTTGCTCAATGCCAATCATCCGAATGTATAGGAAATGGCGTTTGGATTTTAGAATTGTTGCGGTTAAGCGGAAGTTGCGATTAACCCAAGTGCGACAAGTGGTGCGCACTGTATATTTATGTAAAAAGATCGGGTAAACCAGATTATATGTAAAAAGATCGGGTAAACCAGAATATATGTCAAAACAGCAATTTAAATATTATGAACACTATTTCCCACACATACATGTATTTCAAAGAACAACGCGAAATACTATCCTCGTAGCCGTTATAAAGTAATAAAGGTGTGAAGTGCTGTGAACGGCCAGAACTTCGCAACTGACCCTACTTACTTCATGTAATTCATGGTGTCCAATAGGACATCCCTAGGCTTGTCTGTGACGTCATGCACCGTCACAGTACCGTCGATGGACGCAGTGACCAGCTTCTTGTGGTCGTTTGGCAGAAATTTCAAGGCCTGTATAGAGCCTCCCGGACCGGTCTGTGGGGGACACAACGAAACCATCATTTGTGGAAAGTGGAGGAAACCACAATGCAAACCCGTTCAGTAGCGTTTGAAATACGAACTTTTATGCTAATCTCCTTCGACTCTGCTCAGTCCCCGTTACTTACCGAACGAGACCACGTAACATCAATAGTGAACCAAGACAGTAGAGGCAATTACGCTTAAAATACAGACATCTTTATCCATACCAGATATGTAGTATTTGCACCATGTTTTCAATCAGACACGATTAAAATCGCTTACTAGCATAAAAGATCCTTTCCCAGTGCAAACCTTCTGTCATACCTTTGTATGGATTCCGTGTTCAATATTAAATGCAAAAGAACAACGGTACATCGGTAAAAAGGTAAACTGGTTCCAGCCTTACTCCAGGTATAAAGACATCGTTATGTATGGATTCCGTGTTCCACACGATAACGTCACCCCCTTTGGAGCCCGCCGCGAGCAGTCTGGGGTTGGAGGGGTGCCACTCCATGGCTGTACAGCGTCTGTCAAACGGACTCGCCGTTCGGAACAGCTGCAGCTCCCTCACAATGCTGGTGACCGGAGATGACAACGACTGAAGTGAAACGCCACAACATTAGGAGCTTACATAGTCATAGTTCCAGCTTCGAAACGTAGAAGCTACACCCGTTTCAGATATGGAACGAGCATAATCGTCATAGTCATTCCATTATTAAATTAGATGAATTGTGATATCAACTATACATAAATGATCCGTTATCTGCATGCTAAAAATATACATATATAAACAAAAATTGTATTAATACTGATAGATGCACATCAATATTTGGGCGAATTTTGGGTTCATTTGAGCACTGTTCATCAGCTTTTTGTAACTTCATCTACAGACTGAATCCAAATTCAACCATCAACCATATGAGGCACCTGTTTTAGTTTCCTTTGAATAGTTCTTCCCAACACCACATGTTCCAACAAATGTGCCATGTTTATGCTCTGGTGTGAACTTTGTGTGGCAGTTCTATATGTCATAGGTGAAACAGCTTGCGTTGAGTGTTTATGGTGATATATCCTTGCAAACAAGTCAAAGGACAATGTAGATCTTGTGGAAATATCATCACCCTCATAGTGCTTTGAACATGTTTCATTTAGTTCTGTGGCTTTTGCATTCATTTTCTTGTTATTTGCTTGTCCATCCAGCTTCTTCAGGTCTTTGCAGGGCTTCTCAGAGTCACATTTCGCAGCTTCACCTTTTGTTGGGATTAAATTATCATTTTTCCTGGCCTTGTTCTCTTCTTCAATCTTTCTGATTTTGATAGATTGTCTAGTACTGATTTTTGACATATTATCATCAGTTAATTCTGTTTGTTCAATTTCCAAAGATGATGATTTTCTCTTTTGATTTTGTCTACTCCTTGACTGAAGTGGCATTTTGCAGCTTAGGTTGCTCCACACCTGCAATTTAAAAAAACCATTACATAGAGAAATACATTGCAGAAATACTAGGTATACATATCTTTTATATTAATACATATATTTACCATAACTTTGCTACAGGTACATATTATTTTAAATATATACACAGTTTTACACTGATATACTTGTATACTCAAGCTATCATTATTACAAAAATATTTGGAGCCAAATATTTGTATAACAAAAATAGATATATACACATTAAAATGATGAGGAAGAAATAGCAAGCATGAATCAAGAAATAGATATATTCATGCATTGGTTCACATAATACAAAGAGCTAAAGTGTTTTGGGCAAAATGTATTTGCATGGTTATAATCATGTAAAGTCGAAATTTCATACAGCATGAAGCTTTTTTAGTGTTTATGATTTGACTATAGACTGTACTTCTACTTACAAAACACTATACATGTACAGCACAGTATTCATGTAAATGCTGAATTTGATTCTGCAAAAATATGCTAGGCGCCACCCGCTTTCGACCTTAAGACTAGTCAATGAAATATGTTATAGCACATTAGGAAATAAGGCTGCAGGTATTTTCAATACTGACTGATACTACTAGACAGCTCTTATGAGCCATCTTTGTGACGTGCCACAGGCACTTGATCAATGGGATGGCTGGGCTTGCGCCAGGATATTTTTTTCATTAGCCAATTTGGCTAATTCCGTGGAAAAACATTAGCCAAAATTAGCCAAATATATTGGTTATAAATTCGTTATAAATCTCATAATTGGAGACGAATGTAGTAGATCTACCATGTAATGTGAACATGAAAAAAAATGTGTTTGTAGTTGAAATTTTATATTCGCCATTTTGGTGAGTGTCCAGGAAGTTCTTATCGCCAAATCCCGAATTTTCTCGCCAAATGGCTATTGGCGAATGCTAACGCGAGCCCAGGATGGATATCCTAGGGCCAGTGTGTATTACCCGTTCATGGCTGTTAATGCTGCCAAATCTGATTTAGGTTGTCAGGCCCTTAAGGGCACTTGTTAGCATGCTAGTAGCATTTATGCCAATGTGAATTAGTACATGCCACGGTCACTGTAAAGCAATGGAGGGTGGGGGGATGGTAAGGGGTATTATAATAAGGTATATTATAGGTATACATATAGGTCCACATGCACACTGGCTATGCTTCAATCTGGCCAATTTGGCTGCAGGGGAAGGGTAGTAGATGAGGGGGGTAGGTGGCAGAAGCCAAGGTTTTGTGTCAGGGCTTGGTTGGTCAGTTGTTTATGGGGTGGCCTTTGAAAGAAAACCCCCTCCCCCTCTGCCTGGTATTTTAATTACCCCTCTCCTGCTTCCTCTGCTACCACCCCTGCCAGTAGGCATATTGATGCGTAGCCAGGGTGCACATACACCTATCACCTGTAAGACAAACAATATTTCTCCATGCTGACACTCCATTGGCAGCAGACACTTTGTGACAAATAGACTAAATCACAGACAATGAAAGGCTGTTGCCATGGCGCGCGTGGCTGGTGCAAATATAGCTCAGAGCACGTTCGGCGCTATGGCAACTACGTCATTGTATGACGTGTGCTTTAGTATGTTTACGAAACTGCGTTTCGTGCCAATGGAGTGTCAGCACGGAGAAATATTGTTTGTGTCTTAAAAAAGGATAAGCTCACAGTACACACGTAAGTTTGGTATCATTAAAATTGCACATGGTTGCTTTGTCAGGTCAGTGATTTTTAGAGCGATCGCGCCAAATTCGCCGAAAATATGGGTCAAAACGTGAGTCTACGGCATTTATGACTTTGACTTTTTTTTAGTAGTAAGACAGTAAGTCTTAGTAATCACTAATGGAACAGCCTACTGTTTAACAGGGTAACCCGTTCGGCCACCCGTTCTGGCTTGCATTCGAAGTGCTTCAAGTGTGGAAATCAGGATATCGTTACCAGCAATATTGACGGACCACTTAACTGCTTAAGTGCAGGGTAGCATTCAACGTGAAAACTGTTAATTCATTTACTGTCAACAGTAGAAGTTTAGTTTTTCCACTGCTCAGCCCCTGGCTGTTTAGCTGTAAACAAACCCGCGTCCGTCCGTAAATTGCGGGAAGTATGATGCATGCTGGGAAAATAATCCGAAAATGATGAGTGATCTCACGAGTGTGATTTTTTCATCTAAAACATCAACGGTCATTCACCTTGATTGTTGGCTTATTAATTTATTTCATTACAACCGCGTTATTTTTCTTTAGTTTAAAGTGGCTATCATTTGGCTAAAATACACTAACATTATTTGAAAATACGAAACCCTACATCGCATGCCAACTCCGCTACCGGCTTTCAGCTGTCAGACGAGCGAGACGGTCTACGATTTACCAGCTAGGAACTAAATTCCAGCATTAAACAGATCACCATGGCGGATCAAAGGAAATTCTTCGTTGGTGGAAACTGGAAGATGAATGGAAACAAGGCGTCGATCGATGGCATCATTCAGTTCTTGAACGATGGGGGAAACAACGCCAACACAGGTTGGTGAACTCAACAAATCCAGAAAGAAAGCCGGCCGAAGTCCACCTAGACGTTTAATTTACCGTACCCACGTTGTTTAGTCTGTTAAATAATGGCCCTTGTTTGCATTAGAGGATGGTAATGTCGTGTCTAAAGTAAAAGGATAAGTTGGTAATGCCTGGTTTGTTGACTAACTTGTTTCGGATGGTAATCATTTTATGGAAAGTCCTTGACCTTCATACTGTCGGGCAAGGTCGTTCTATTTTCAGCACCCCCCCCCCAGGCATCCGATCGCTTGCTCACAGCCACAGGCTCTAAGTCTAACGCTAATATAAACTCACTCAAATAGGCCATTATACTAGCTATGCATCTTTGAACACCATATGATATCTTACAATAGCTTAATTAAGTGATATGAATATGATCATGCTGATATATAGATCTATTGATAATGACAGAGTTAATTTTTTTAATAAAATAATAAAATAAAATAAATAATGTATTGTATCCATTAAAAGGTACATAAATACAGATATTTAATAAAAAAGAAATTGGTACAACGCCACATGTCCAGTCTATCAAATCCTGTACGGCATTTTACAAACACGCATGGCCTGAAGCGGTGCTGATGGCGAGAACTTTTTGGGGTATGGCAATACAATCTCGTTATCTTGGTTGAAGTCTCCGTGATTACGACGATATCGTCTGTTGATTTTTCGAAGCAGCGGACAACTCAGTTCTGTTCGCCAGCTTGCCCACCCAGTGGAGAAACTGCGTATGCGTGCATGTCGTTAAAACCGCACCATTCGCTTGGCAGCGCTTCATGCACCCAGGCATTGACACACAATAAGTGAAACACCACCTGGCGAAAGCCGCTGGTGAAGAATGACCAAATACGAAATGGCGCGATAAACAACAAGAAAGTCTCATTTCAACCGACTTGATAGTAATGCGATACTTTGTTAGTTCATATGCATGTGGGTTTTGTGGTAAACATGAAGTTAAGGTATCAGAGTATAAAATGACAAGGGTTTGATGGATAGTGCGGTTAACAACACTTAGTCGCCCACAAAAACAAATCTTACACCCTCATTTTCTATATGCGGACATGGGACTGTTGTGTGTAGCAACAACTGTCTCATATGGGACTAACCCAAATCTTGCCTCCCCCCCCCACCCCCCTTCTGCACCTATATTTATTGAATTGGGGATAGTCAGCATTTTCTTTTCAGTGCTAAATCATGTAGAAACTGTATGGAACAGTAGTGTAGTGCTATCTAGTAAAGAAATCAATCACCCATGCATAACAACTACAAATGTCTACCCTCTATGCATGGGTATATTACTGCCCTAGCTCTGCATCTACCCATCTGGAATTAAATATTGACTGGTACAAATTTACCTGAAAATAAATAGGAAAATTCTTGACCGTAAAACCATATTGCTACTGTAGTGCATGCTACTTAATCGCAACTCGTGCTGAATCGCAACAATTTTCAAATCCAAACACCTTTTCCTATTTCCATGTTAACAAATCTGGTTAATCGCAAATTCTCCTTAATCACAACACAAATTTACCTGACCCTGTCAAATGGCCAACTTCGGATAATCACAACTTTGGTTATATATATATAATTGCAACTTTTTTGCTGACAAACAGAACTTGCAATTAAGTGGAGTGCACTGTATCTTTAAAAATCCTTACCTGAGGTTTAAGCTATCTTGTCTAATAACTATAGGTAGATTGTTGACATCTAATATTTGTTTAACTATACTCAAATTTGATATTTAGAAATTTATATTATGCCATATATATATCTAAATCCTTGCCTGATGTTTCAATTATTTTGTCTAACTCTAATATATTTAGATTCTTGATGTATTTGAACTACAATAAAATGCAATATTGGCTAAATTCTCCTTTCACATGTTTTAGTTTTGAAAGTTAACAATTGGTATCTTGTGAATTTGTTAAGCAGATCGACTACTGCATGAGCAGGAAATTAGGATTTTTAGCCCTCATATGCTGAGAAGTAAAATATCGTGGCCCCCAGGCCTCCCTCCCACCCTCCTTTTACAACATTCATATCATTGCCCCATGAGCTTTATCTTTAGTGATTTAAAATACCAACATTTTAATTCAGTCACAGGCTTCATGCAGTTTCAGTCTGAACTACAGCATAAAACATCACTGGCAGCAGTAGTTGAATGTTTTTACCTGTTTCCTGCAATTCAGGTATACTGGTAATTGTAACTTCAAGACATGTGGCTATAATACACTAAATGTCTTGGTTCATTTATTATAACAATTTGCGCCACAGTATAATGAGGTCATAATCACAGTTAGCTGGGGAACATAATAGCAAAAGCTAATTGATTGTAAGTGTAATGTTATCTTTTGTATACTTACAGAGGTTGTTGTGGCCCCTCCTGCTATATATTTGGATTATGTGAGGCAGAAACTCAATGCAAACCTTGGAGTAGCAGCGCAGAACTGCTACAAGGCCGACAAAGGGGCATTCACAGGAGATATCAGGTGTGTGGAAATGCTGCTACCAAGCTTCTTATACAGAGATTGAAATATGACTGCAGGTATAATTACCCCATGCAACAGATTCACTGCCAAATCAATTGTTTGGTCACTCAGAGAGAGACTTTTTAAGATTCTGTTAGTCTTAATTAATTATAACTGATTAGCATGATTAAATTCACTGTTGTTCTGTTATGTTATTTACATTTTTATATTTGTTTGACCAGTTACAACCATTAAGTTTGTTTGATATTTTTCCATTATGTATTCCTTCCATGATCAAGTGAGACACTTTTTAAGAGTTAATATTAAAGGTTAAATCTGTTGAAGATGTCTTAATTTGGATGTAGAGTTCAATGCTATCTATTTATAACTGTTTGATTAACATGGTTAAAATTCACTGCTTTTCTGTTATATAGTTATTTACATTTTATTTTGAATCCCAAATGCAGTCCTCTTATTAATTTGATTAGTTACAACCATTGAGTTTGATATTTTTCCATTCTGTAGTCCTTCCATGATCAAGGATGTTGGCTGTAAGTGGGTAATCTTGGGCCACTCGGAGCGCAGACATGTCTTCGGAGAATCTGACCAGGTAAACTTTTGGCCTGTTAAATCTAATGAATGAACTTATTCTTCTATGAAGATCTGGTATATGTACTGGGTGATATGTAGAGGAAGTTGGTTGAATGGGTATACATAAAAAAAGCGTTGCTCTTTACCCCTTATTACTCTTCCTCTGATAACAGTATCTGTGACTGGTTGGGCCATATTTTAAATTACAACGATATGTACACATCTGTACTTTTCTTGCATTATTATACCATGAACTCGAAAGCTAAAATGTAGGATTATTCAGATGTAATGTATCTGTTTCAGTTAATTGGTGAGAAGACAGCATTTGCTCTCTCCGAGGGGCTCAATGTCCTTCCCTGCATTGGCGAAAAGTTGGATGAGAGGGAAGCTGGAAAGACAGCAGAAGTTAATTTCAGACAGTTGAAAGCAATTGCGGGTAAGCCGTGTTCTCAATGTCCATTTTTCCATTTCAAGGGAGATTAAATATATGCACGAATATCAAAACTTGTTTGTTTCTGTGTATTGTGGAAAGGTATTCATGTATTATGTTGTATTGGTTTTATGTGTTCAAGTGTGTTTCTCCAGTCTCTGCTTCGTATGTGTATAACTTTGTTTGTCTTATGAAACTGGAAGCAGTGCTGGCAGACTGACCTCAACCAAACGTTGATTAAGCGATGGAAAAAAAAGTTAAAATTTTAAGAGAAGTCACTTTGACTGAAACGGCAATATAGATCTATACTGCCCCTAGAATGTTGTTTTCTGGATGAGTGTTTGTTGTTCCGCAGACAATGTATCTGACTGGAGTCGCGTCGTGCTGGCCTACGAGCCGGTGTGGGCCATAGGGACGGGGAAGACCGCCACCCCCGAGCAGGCCCAGGAGGTACATGCCCAGTTGAGGGAGTGGCTCACCAAGAACGTGTCGGCCGATGTGGCCAAGTCCCTCAGGATTCTGTATGGAGGTAGGTTACAGACACAACAGGTGGACAATTAACACAGCGGGTGTTCTAGGATACTGTGAAACTGGGTCAAGAAACCATGAGGTGGGTTCAGATGAATGCAGGTAGCAGGGTGCAACAGTCAGAATAATGGATTGCATAGCAGGGCGCGACAGTGGGAATAATGGATCGCATAGCAGGGTGCGACAGTGGGAATAATGGATCGCATAGCAGGGTGCGACAGTGGGAATAATGGATCCATAGCAGGGTGCGACAGTGGGAATAATGGATCGTATAGCAGGGTGCGACAGTGGGAATAATGGATGGCATAGCAGGGCGCGACAGTGGGAATAATGGATCCATAGCAGGGTGCGACAGTGGGAATAATGGATCGCATAGCAGGGTACGACAGTGGGAATAATGGATCGTATAGCAGGGTGCGACAGTGGGAATAATGGATCGCATAGCTGGGCGCGACAGTGGGAATAATGGATCACATAGCAGGGTGCGACAGTGGGAATAATGGATCGTATAGCAGGGTGCGAGAGTGGGAATAATGGATTGTATAGCAGGGTGCGACAGTGGGAATAATGGATCCCATAGCAGGGCACGACAGTGGGAATAATGGATCGCATAGCAGGGCGTGACTGGAAATAATGGATCGCATAGCTGGGCGCGACAGTGGGAATAATGGATTGCATAGCAGGGCGCGACTGGGAATAATGGATCGCATAGCAGGGAGCGACAGTGGGAATAATGGATCCCATAGCAGGGTGCGACAGTGGGAATAATGGATCCCATAGCAGGGTGCGACAGTGGGAATAATGGATCCCATAGCAGGGCGCGACAGTGGGAATAATGGATCACATAGCAGGGTGTGACAGTCGGAATTATGGAAGCATAGCAGGGCATGACAGTGGGAATAATGGATCGCATAGCAGGACGTGACAGTGGGAATAATGGATCGCATAGCAGGGCGCGACACTGGGAATAATGGATCGCATAGCTGGGTGTGACAGTGGGAATAATGGATCCCATAGGAGGGCGCGACAGTGGGAATAATGGATCCCATAGCAGGGCGCGACAGTGGGAATAATGGATCGCATAGCAGGACGCGACAGTGGGAATAATGGATCGCATAGCAGGACGCGACAGTGGGAATAATGGATCGCATAGCTGGGTGTGACAGTGGGAATAATGGATCCCATAGCAGGGGGCGACAGTGGGAATAATGGAAGCATAGCTGGGCGCGACAGTGGGAATAATGGATCGCATAGCAGGACGCGACAGTGGGAATAATGGATTGCATAGCAGGGTGCGACAGTGGGAATAATGGATCGTATAGCAGGGTGCGACAGTGGGAATAATGGATCGCATAGCTGGGCGCGACAGTGGGAATAATGGATCACATAGCAGGGTGCGACAGTGGGAATAATGGATCGTATAGCAGGGTGCGAGAGTGGGAATAATGGATCGTATAGCAGGGTGCGACAGTGGGAATAATGGATCCCATAGCAGGGCACGACAGTGGGAATAATGGATCGCATAGCAGGGCGTGACTGGAAATAATGGATCGCATAGCTGGGCGCGACAGTGGGAATAATGGATTGCATAGCAGGGCGCGACTGGGAATAATGGATCGCATAGCAGGGAGCGACAGTGGGAATAATGGATCCCATAGCAGGGTGCGACAGTGGGAATAATGGATCCCATAGCAGGGTGCGACAGTGGGAATAATGGATCCCATAGCAGGGCGCGACAGTGGGAATAATGGATCACATAGCAGGGTGTGACAGTCGGAATTATGGAAGCATAGCAGGGCATGACAGTGGGAATAATGGATCGCATAGCAGGACGTGACAGTGGGAATAATGGATCGCATAGCAGGGCGCGACACTGGGAATAATGGATCGCATAGCTGGGTGTGACAGTGGGAATAATGGATCCCATAGGAGGGCGCGACAGTGGGAATAATGGATCCCATAGCAGGGCGCGACAGTGGGAATAATGGATCGCATAGCAGGACGCGACAGTGGGAATAATGGATCGCATAGCAGGACGCGACAGTGGGAATAATGGATCGCATAGCTGGGTGTGACAGTGGGAATAATGGATCCCATAGCAGGGGGCGACAGTGGGAATAATGGAAGCATAGCTGGGCGCGACAGTGGGAATAATGGATCGCATAGCAGGACGCGACAGTGGGAATAATGGATTGCATAGCAGGGTGCGACAGTGGGAATAATGGATCGCATAGCAGGACGCGACAGTGGGAATAATGGATTGCATAGCTGGGTGTGACAGTGGGAATAATGGATCCCATAGCAGGGGGCGACAGTGGGAATAATGGATCGCATAGCAGGACGCGACAGTGGGAATAATGGATCGCATAGCAGGACGCGACAGTGGGAATAATGGATCGCATAGCAGGGTGTGACAGTGGGAATAATGGATCCCATAGCAGGGCGCGACAGTGGGAATAATGGATCGCATAGCAGGACGCGACAGTGGGAATAATGGATCGCATAGCTGGGCGCGACAGTGGGAATAATGGATCGCATAGCAGGGTGGGAATAATGGATCGCATAGCAGGGTGGGACAGTGGGAATAATGGATCGCATAGCAGGGTGCGACAGTGGGAATAATGGATCCCATAGCAGGGGGCGACAGTGGGAATAATGGATCCCATAGCAGGGCGTGACAGTGGGAATAATGGATCGCATAGCAGGGTGGGACAGTGGGAATAATGGATCGCATAGCAGGGCGCGACAGTGGGAATAATGGATCGCATAGCAGGGCGCGACAGTGGGAATAATGGATCGCATAGCAGGGTGGGACAGTGGGAATAATGGATCGCATAGCAGGGCGCAACAGTGGGAATAATGGATCCCATAGCAGGGCGCGACAGTGGGAATAATGGATCGTATAGCAGGGCGCGACAGTGGGAATAATGGATCCCTTAGCAGGGCGCGA
This sequence comes from Arenicola marina, assembly GCA_964019135.1. Taxonomy (NCBI): domain Eukaryota; kingdom Metazoa; phylum Annelida; class Polychaeta; family Arenicolidae; genus Arenicola; species Arenicola marina. The sequence continues at coordinate 6,551,450 of OZ025253.1, read as the reverse complement.
CAGTGGGAATAATGGATCGTATAGCAGGGCGCGACAGTGGGAATAATGGATCGCATAGCAGGGCGCGACAGTGGGAATAATGGATCGCATAGCAGGGTGGGACAGTGGGAATAATGGATCGCATAGCAGGGCGCGACAGTGGGAATAATGGATCCCATAGCAGGACGTGACAGTGGGAATAATGGATCGCATAGCAGGACGCGACAGTGGGAATAATGGATCGCATAGCAGGGTGTGACAGTGGGAATAATGGATCCCATAGGAGGGCGCGACAGTGGGAATAATGGATCCCATAGCAGGGCGCGACGGTGGGAATAATGGATCATATAGCAGGGCATGACAGTGGGAATAATGGATCGCATAGCAGGGCGCGACAGTGGGAATAATGGATCGCATAGCAGGGTGTGACAGTGGGAATAATGGATCCCATAGCAGGGGGCGACAGTGGGAATAATGGATCGCATAGCTGGGCGCGACAGTGGGAATAATGGATCCCATAGCAGGGGGCGACAGTGGGAATAATGGATCCCATAGCAGGGGGCGACAGTGGGAATAATGGATCGCATAGCTGGGCGCGACAGTGGGAATAATGGATCCCATAGCAGGGGGCGACAGTGGGAATAATGGATCCCATAGCAGGGGGCGACAGTGGGAATAATGGATCGCATAGCAGGGCGCGACAGTGGGAATAATGGATTGCATAGCAGGGTGCGACAGTGGGAATAATGGATCGCATAGCAGGGCACGACAGTGGGAATAATGGATCATATAGCAGGGCGCGACAGTGGGAATAATGGATCGCATAGCAGGGCGCGACAGTGGGAATAATGGATCGCATAGCAGGGCGCGACAGTGGGAATAATGGATCCCATAGCAGGGCGCGACAGTGGGAATAATGGATCGCATAGCAGGACGCGACAGTGGGAATAATGGATCCCATAGCAGGGCGCGACAGTGGGAATAATGGATCGCATAGCTGGGCGCGACAGTGGGAATAATGGATCCCATAGCAGGGGGCGACAGTGGGAATAATGGATCCCATAGCAGGGGGCGACAGTGGGAATAATGGATCGCATAGCTGGGCGCGACAGTGGGAATAATGGATCCCATAGCAGGGGGCGACAGTGGGAATAATGGATCCCATAGCAGGGGGCGACAGTGGGAATAATGGATCGCATAGCAGGGCGCGACAGTGGGAATAATGGATTGCATAGCAGGGTGCGACAGTGGGAATAATGGATCGCATAGCAGGGCACGACAGTGGGAATAATGGATCATATAGCAGGGCACGACAGTGGGAATAATGGATCGCATAGCAAGGTGCGACAGTGGGAATGGATCGCATAGCAGGGCGTGACTGGAAATAATGGATCGCATAGCAGGGCACGACTGGGAATAATGGATCGCATAGCAGGGTGCGACAGTCAGAATAATGGATCCCATAGCAGGGCACGACTGGGAATAATGGATCCCATAGCAGGGGGCGACAGTGGGAATAATGGATCCCATAGCAGGGCACGACAGTGGGAATAATGGATCGCATAGCAGGGCGTGACTGGAAATAATGGATCGCATAGCTGGGCGCGACAGTGGGAATAATGGATTGCATAGCAGGGCGCGACAGTGGGAATAATGGATGGCATAGCAGGGCACGACAGTGGGAATAATGGATCCCATAGCAGGGGGCGACAGTGGGAATAATGGATCCCATAGCAGGGTGCGACAGTGGGAATAATGGATCACATAGCAGGGTGTGACAGTCGGAATTATGGAAGCATAGCAGGGCATGACAGTGGGAATAATGGATCGCATAGCAGGACGTGACAGTGGGAATAATGGATCCCATAGCAGGGCGCGACAGTGGGAATAATGGATCACATAGCAGGGCACGACAGTGGGAATAATGGATCCCATAGGAGGGCGCGACAGTGGGAATAATGGATCCCATAGCAGGGCGCGACAGTGGGAATAATGGATCGCATAGCAGGACGCGACAGTGGGAATAATGGATCGCATAGCAGGACGCGACAGTGGGAATAATGGATCCCATAGCAGGGGGCGACAGTGGGAATAATGGATTGCATAGCAAGGTGCGACAGTGGGAATGGATCGCATAGCAGGGCGCGACAGTGGGAATAATGGATCGCATAGCAGGGTGTGACAGTGGGAATAATGGATCCCATAGGAGGGCGCGACAGTGGGAATAATGGATCCCATAGCAGGGGGCGACAGTGGGAATAATGGATCCCATAGCAGGGCGCGACAGCGGGAATAATGGATCCCATAGCAGGGTACGACAGTGGGAATAATGGATCGCATAGCAGGGCGCGACAGTGGGAATAATGGATCGCATAGCAGGACGCGACAGTGGGAATAATGGATCGCATAGCTGGGCGCGACAGTGGGAATAATGGATCGCATAGCTGGGTGTGACAGTGGGAATAATGGATCGCATAGCAGGGCACGACAGTGGGAATAATGGATCGCATAGCAGGGTGGGAATAATGGATCGCATAGCAGGGTGGGAATAATGGATCGCATAGCAGGGCGCGACAGTGGGAATAATGGATCGCATAGCAGGGTGGGAATAATGGATCGCATAGCAGGGTGGGAATAATGGATCGCATAGCAGGACGCGACAGTGGGAATAATGGATCGCATAGCAGGACGCGACAGTGGGAATAATGGATCGCATAGCAGGGTGTGACAGTGGGAATAATGGATCCCATAGCAGGGTGCGACAGTGGGAATAATGGATCGCATAGCAGGGCGCGACAGTGGGAATAATGGATCGCATAGCAGGACGCGACAGTGGGAATAATGGATCGCATAGCTGGGCGCGACAGTGGGAATAATGGATCGCATAGCAGGGTGGGAATAATGGATCGCATAGCAGGGTGGGAATAATGGATCGCATAGCAGGGTGGGAATAATGGATCGCATAGCAGGGCGCGACAGTGGGAATAATGGATTGCATAGCAGGGGGCGACAGTGGGAATAATGGATCCCATAGCAGGGCGCGACAGTGGGAATAATGGATCGCATAGCAGGGCGCGACAGTGGGAATAATGGATCGCATAGCAGGGTGGGACAGTGGGAATAATGGATCGCATAGCAGGGTGGGACAGTGGGAATAATGGATCATATAGCAGGGCGCGACAGTGGGAATAATGGATCGCATAGCAGGGTGGGACAGTGGGAATAATGGATCGCATAGCAGGGTGGGACAGTGGGAATAATGGATCGCATAGCAGGGCGCGACAGTGGGAATAATGGATCCCATAGCAGGGCGCGACAGTGGGAATAATGGATCGCATAGCAGGACGCGACAGTGGGAATAATGGATCGCATAGCAGGGTGTGACAGTGGGAATAATGGATCCCATAGGAGGGCGCGACAGTGGGAATAATGGATCCCATAGCAGGGCGCGACGGTGGGAATAATGGATCATATAGCAGGGCATGACAGTGGGAATAATGGATCGCATAGCAGGGCGCGACAGTGGGAATAATGGATCGCATAGCAGGGTGTGACAGTGGGAATAATGGATCCCATAGCAGGGGGCGACAGTGGGAATAATGGATCGCATAGCTGGGCGCGACAGTGGGAATAATGGATCCCATAGCAGGGGGCGACAGTGGGAATAATGGATCCCATAGCAGGGGGCGACAGTGGGAATAATGGATCGCATAGCTGGGCGCGACAGTGGGAATAATGGATCCCATAGCAGGGGGCGACAGTGGGAATAATGGATCCCATAGCAGGGGGCGACAGTGGGAATAATGGATCGCATAGCAGGGCGCGACAGTGGGAATAATGGATTGCATAGCAGGGTGCGACAGTGGGAATAATGGATCGCATAGCAGGGCACGACAGTGGGAATAATGGATCATATAGCAGGGCGCGACAGTGGGAATAATGGATCGCATAGCAGGGCGCGACAGTGGGAATAATGGATCGCATAGCAAGGTGCGACAGTGGGAATAATTGATCGCATAGCAGGGTGCGACAGTGGGAATAAAGGATCCCATAGCAGGGCGCAACAGTGGGAATAATTGATCGCATAGCAGGGCGCGACAGTGGGAATAAAGGATCCCATAGCAGGGCACGACAGTGGGAATAATGGATCGCATAGCAAGGTGCGACAGTGGGAATAATTGATCGCATAGCAGGGTGCGACAGTGGGAATAAAGGATCCCATAGCAGGGCGCAACAGTGGGAATAATGGATCGCATAGCAAGGTGCGACAGTGGGAATGGATCGCATAGCAGGGCGTGACTGGAAATAATGGATCGCATAGCAGGGCACGACTGGGAATAATGGATCGCATAGCAGGGTGCGACAGTCAGAATAATGGATCCCATAGCAGGGCGCGACAGTGGGAATAATGGATCGCATAGCAGGGCGTGACTGGAAATAATGGATCGCATAGCAGGGCACGACTGGGAATAATGGATCGCATAGCAGGGTGCGACAGTGGGAATAATGGATCGCATAGCAGGGCGTGACAGTGGGAATAATGGATCCCATAGCAGGGTGTGACAGTGGGAATAATTGATCGCATAGCAGGGCGCGACAGTGGGAATAATTGATCGCATAGCAGGGTGCGACAGTGGGAATAAAGGATCCCATAGCAGGGCGCAACAGTGGGAATAATTGATCGCATAGCAGGGCGCGACAGTGGGAATAATTGACCTCATAGCAGGGTGTGACAGTGGGAATAATGGATCCCTTAGCAGGGCTCGACAGTGGGAATAATGGATCCCATAGCAGGGTGCGACAGTGGGAATAATGGATCCCATAGCAGGGCGCGACAGTGGGAATAATGGATCGTATAGCAGGGTGCGACAGTGGGAATAATGGATCGTATAGCAGGGTGCGAGAGTGGGAATAATGGATCCCATAGCAGGGCGCGACAGTGGGAATAATGGATCCCATAGCAGGGCGCGACAGTGGGAATAATGGATCGTATAGCAGGGTGCGACAGTGGGAATAATGGATCCCATAGCAGGGCGCGACAGTGGGAATAATGGATCGCATACGACATGTTGAGACTTACATTTATATGTATATCGTATGAATTATTATGTAAATATAAAGTGATGTGGTACTTTTCATTAGGGCTAACTACCACTCCATCAATAAATAAGCAATAAAAAGTTGTAAGAATTATTGTCATCGGCAGCGGAAGTGACTACATATTAAAGAACAAAAACGAAGAACATGAAATACACACAGTCTCTTACAAGTATTACAGATTCTTACATCATCAAGGATTTGTTTTGGCATGTTTGATAAACATATGTAACATATTTCCGATGGTCGTTTCAGGATCGGTGGGTGCTGCTAACTGCCAGGAGCTGGCCAAGAAGCCCGATATCGATGGCTTCCTGGTTGGCGGCGCCGCCCTCAAACCGGACTTCATCCAGATCATCAACGCCAGATCCTGAACGCGTCCCCCGCTCTCTCCATCCCCGCTGTAGTGCTGCTCACAGTTATGACGCCCATCGACGTCAGTCAGCGTCCGTCGCGCCGGCTTTCTACTCTATTATCGCCCTGTGTTCTATTTGTTTCAGGATGTGGTGTTTTTAAGTTGTGGGAGGCCGCTATATCTGCGCTCTGTCCATTCACAACGTCCCTGTGCAGCCTCTGCGTGAAGATCGTATGCTGATTAATGTCATCGTTCAGTTGGATGTAAGTTTCACTGAAAATTTATAGCAGTCGCGACCGCCACATCCGGGCACTACAGTTTGCCTGACACCCACACCCCCCAACCCATCCAGCCTGAGTGATTTCTCTTTCATTTTGTTGCCGATCTCTACTTAAATGTTCTATTTATTTCGTGTTTTTCTGTAACATTTTACCATCCTGTCGCCGGATTATATTATCATAACGTCCCCATCGGTGCATAGACAAATCAACTGTGGTCGCGTGTAGCCAAGTGGGGAATTCCCTCAGCCATGGGCAGCATTGGGTTGTCAAGGGTTACCATTTGTTGTTTTGCTGTTGTCTACTCGATGACGTCATTGATTGGTTGGATGTAAAGTAAGATCATTCATGACCTTGAATGACTGGTAATTAGGTAACGTTATGAGGCTCTGTCGACTGGTGACTGGCATCTGTACCAGATTAATCCTAATCCAAATAAAATGCAGTTGGTGTACAATGTTGGTATCCGCTGCCATGATTAGTGAAGTGTTTTTATGACTGAGATTGATAAATCCCTGTCTGTGATAAAACCACCCTTCCTGGACGGGGAATCTAACCCCAATAACTGCCATTCACCTGCCGTTCTCAACAGTATTTGATTTAATAAAAAAAGGTTAAAAACTATTATTGTTGTCTTTAGTCAGAATTGGTAGCTAGATTTGCTGAGGGCTTCTTTACTTTGGTACACAGAGAAATCGTCCACTTGCCCAACAAGCTGTGAGCAATTACGGAATCCCCATTTCTAATGTAACTTTACAATATGTCTCTTGTACAACCATATAAGTTTGCACAGATTGGATTCAAATCGCAAACCGGCCAGTTGGGTTTGCCCAGCAGAGCACACTCGACAATAGCCGAACACGCTACCGACTAGGCCACGGGGGCGCCCCGCACAGGTGTCTAGGGTATTTCTTGAATTAAAGAAGTGTTCTAGCCCTTGATCGAGTGACGTGCAATAACAAACGACATTTACGTATCACAGCAATAAATCATTAAAACCCAACTTGCATATTTTGTGAACAAACACAAACATTTATTGTGTGCTACAAGCTGATGAAAAGCAAAAATATCCTTGAGAAAATGTCTACGATATATCTAACATGACCATGCACTCAGCCATCAACAAGCCGTCAAACCACCTTGGATAGGCTTTAAGGTACTCACGAAAATATCAAAAAGAAAACGCCAATCTGGCATTTATAGAAACCCTACTGTATTTATATAGAAAGAGACAGTGATCTAGATTAGTCTAATTTACCAGTTTACCGATGATTTCTAGCTCTCTCTCCACCCACAATGCTGAAGATTTCCAACACTAGAACGTGGACACCCCCCCCCCCCCAACACACTACCCCCCCCCCAAAAACACTCCCCCCGCCCCCAACCCCGGCTCCTCCCTCTATACTTTGCTTCGTGTATTATACGAAGAACTACGCATGATTTTGTTATCAAGAAGAATGGAAATACAAGGATGAAAGGTGAATAATTAAATTTGCAAAATGTTGCATTACAACGAACACCTATAAGGAAGGAAACGAAGTTTCCACCACGATTATCAATCACCATAGCACCATCGGAAATCTAAAAAATGAGAAAAGGACAACCATGCTTATTTACGTACTCCACTTGGGCCTCCATCTATACAAGACCAGTTTGTATGAAAATACGAATATTCATGAACAACCAGCGTCTCTGCGCCACGGCTTAATTAGCGCGCGGTTGCACACCGGTTAGAACGATGAGCGACAGCGAGAGTTGACGAAGGTGCGCTTTGTCCTTGTAAAGTGCGCCGTGAATGAGTACCCTATGAAATGTTAGAAGAAATAAGTAGAAAAAACACTTGCATCACTTGCAAGGGAATGATCGCAAGAAAGTCCTGTTATATAGTGAGATATACATAATCTTCTTTTTCATTGCTATCTATACAAATACCAGACACGAATTGTAGAATAAAAAAACTGATTTCCCCCGCCATGGAGCCCTAGAAGAGCGCATATAGTGGACTAGCATCGAAATAGCAACCTTAGTTGAATATAGCATACAGTAAATTTTGTAACCAGAGTACCTGATAGCTGAAAGAGCCCGACGATATTGCATCTGACAGCAAGCATGACGGCTTTGTACGGTTTGAGATCGAAGCATCTAATTAGCCACTGAATTCACATGGTAGATATATATATATATATACAGTCATCTCTGGTAACGATGTGGCAACGTTGTGACAACGTTGTGAGAATAACGTTTCGGTAACGTTGTAACGTCTTCACACCGTCATAATGACGAACCCAACCAGAGATCCGCACTACCTATACTGTCAACAGTGTCCTTACGTGCACCTAGAATGACGTCACGAGTCAAGCCAAGTGTAATCTCATATCATGTCGATAGGCAATACTGTTCTCGAGAAACGTGGGATTTTCTTCGACAAACGCACTGTTCATTTTGCTTTCTCAGAATTGTCTTCTCGATGCGATCGTTGACACATGCACAACCTCGGGAGAAGACAAACAATTGTTGTCTGCACAACCTCGTCTAAGCTACTTGGCGTGTGTGCCAGGAGAGCATCGGGTCAGCGGATCAGGAATGCATCGTTTCAATGTCCTATTTCCATAGCAATAACAGACATAGACGACCAGGGAACGCGATGTTTTTGCCGTTTGTCAACAGAGGTCGGCCATTTACAGCATATATTTCGATCGTTTTTTAACAGTTCAAGAACCTTTTTCCACGAGAGGTAAATCGAATCGAGTGTCGCCAAACGTAAACAATCGAGAGCCGTATCATTTTCCTCCATACGGCGAGACTGTATATATTTTTCACGCTCGTCACATGGCGCAAATCCAGGCCGCTATAACTGTATTAACGTCCAATTGGAGCCGCCAGTTCACGTGGCCACGGTTCCATGACTGTTCACATGGGGGCGCCCCGGACACAACGATGCCCTCAGAGGTCCAACTGATCGGGGAATAATACAATAGCATCCAGACTAGGTGGTTCAAGTGTGGATCGTTCGCTTTCTGAGATCCAGAACGACCCCCTCCGAGTGTTTGAGCATCGCCTCCGGCTCCAGACGCGGTGCTTTGCCGGGCGGCAGAACGTGGCTGGCCGGCCCGGACTTGCGCTTCCGGACGCTGAGATCCAGCGCCCCGCAGCTGTCGTAGACCAGCCCCGTATGGGCCGGGAGCGCCGCCAGGGACAGCGGGGAGGGGGGCACATGGGGGGTCGCCGCCTCCTTGGCACCGCCGGTCATGGGCACGCGCGCCGCCGGTTGCCCTGGAAACCATTGGCTATTGGCCCTCGCGTGGTTTTTGATGTCGCCCGTGCCGCTGTAGCCTCGTTTTGGATCCGTCATATGGCGGTGCTGGTGCGCCGGTCGCGCATGCTCCACGTGGCCGCTGTTCTGAGCGGCGATTGGCTGCGGGAGACTTCCGGGATGGCGCGCCTTGGTGTTGTAATTGTTCACGCTGTAATTATTGTTATTGTTGTTGTTGTTATTATTGCTGTTGGCGATCTTCTTGCCGCCGCTGCCGCTGTCGTCGGCGCTGGGACGTCGGGACTTGGAAGGCGCCGCGCGACTAGGCTTCGGCCGCTTGAGGGCGCTGTTGGCCGGCGACGTCAGTGGTGACGGCGACGCCGCTACCGACGGCGCTAATTTGTTCTTGGCCGCCGCAGCCGCCGCCGCAGCCACCGCCGCAGCCGCCGCCGTCGCGGAGGCCACGGAGGCCGGGTGGGAGAAGGGGATGGATCCCGAGTACACGGCCGTGGTGACGGTGGAGGCCGGGGTGGTGGCGCCCGCCAACAGCCCCGCGGTGGGGACCAGCCCCAGGCTGTGGGGGTAGATGTACCCCGGGGGAGGCAGGCAGTAAGGGAAGGCCGACAAGAGCTGCGGCGGCAACACTGCCGGCAGCATAACGCCGGGTGTGCTGCTCGGCAACGGCAACGCCGCCGGAAGTGCCACACCGGAAGTACTGATAGCCGTTGCGCTGGACGCGGCCGCGCTGACTGCACCGATGGCAGCGTTCTTCTCCTTCTCACAGGCATTTCCTTTCTTATCGGCGGTGCCGGACTTAATCTTGTCCTTCTTGCTGCTTCCGTGACGTCTTTCGGCGTCGCCACCGGCACCACCGGCGGCAACGGGTGGGGTGACCGTGCCGTTGACGACGACCTTGCCATTGCCGATCCCGCCTTCGCTCCCTTTCGGCGTCGCTCCCGTTGATAGCAGCTGGTACAGAGTTCGGCATTTCGCAGATTCCTCCCCATCTGCTTCGTCGCCGCTGCTACTCTCGTCATCTCCATCTGCGGGGAAGGGTAGGAGAGAAGGATGTAAGATTGGTGTTGTTCAATAAACATTTGGTGCTCAATAAACATGTAGTGCTCAACAAACATTTGGCACTCAATTAACATTAACAATACAAATCATGAAAATAAATCCATAGGCCTTCAACTTATAACAGTTTTGAGCCCGGAGCCCATGATTGATTATTAAAGCAAAGCTTTATCCTCTTCAGCAAACCGCCACAAGCTATCGCCATTATTAAACCATGCAATGGAAAATACGGATAATCCATCATTGTCACGTGACTGACCCTGCGAGTCGTCGGAATCCCGGCGTCGCACCGCCTGTTCCGCCAGCGTCTGCAGCGCCGTCTGGCGAATGGCGCCGTACTCTGCCGGGTCGTCCCAGCTCTCGTCCGCCTTGCCGCCCTCGATACGCTCAATCAACTGCTTCTTGTAGCTCTTCAGCTCGGCAATGATGGACGTCAGCCGAGCCTCCTTCCTGGGGCTGCACGACAGCAATAATTATAAAAATATTAATAATCTTATATTAATGAGGTAACAGCGAAATGACTTCGCGTTATGAATGATGTAGCTCTTATTGGAGCTGTTACACCGAATCTATATATAAAAATGCTTGAATTAACTATTGCCCAGACGCGCCATCACGATGAATAATAAAGCTTTATCTTATGGGAAGGTTTCTAGAACCGCGTTCTTCTTGCTTTCGAGGGAACGGCATTAAGGTTTCATAACGAGCCCGTGCAATGTTTCCGCCAGCACCGCCACGGATTTCACGTCCACTCACCTGAGCGCCACGCCGTCCTCGTCAACACCATTGTCACCGCTACCGCGATCGCTAGAGGGCGACACCGTTCCAGTCCCGTTAGGTGTCGCTGCGGCCCTGGTTTCCCCGTCTCGCTCTGAGTCAGCGGCTGTCGGGGAGCGGGAAGTCTTTCTCTCCCGCTCGGCGTGGGTTGTTGCCTTGGTAACGGAGTCCCGGCTACCGCTACCGGGCAGTCTCTTCTCGCTGGAGCCCGGCGCGGCGGGCCCCGGGCCGACGACGCCTGCGCTTTGTCCGGACCGATAATCCCGAGCGGGACTGGTGGGCCAGACCGCTGCGGGCAGCCGGCCCTCCAGTTTCCTGCCGCCGAGGAGGGGCAGGGGCAGAGGGAGGGGGAGGGGGAGGGGGAGGGAGCCGGGCAGAGCCGCGGGAATCTTGTTGTTCTTGCTAGCCGAGGCCTGGTTGGCGGTGGCGGTGGAGGGGGCGGGGGAGTGGGAGGAGGAGGAGAGGGAGGGGGAGGAGGAGGTGAGGTGCGGGGAGCGGGCGGCCGGTGCAGGGTCTCGGCAGGTGGCCATGACCGGTATTCCCACGCCCCCCAGGAGGCAGGCGGCGGGGGTGGCGGCAGTAGCCGTGAGAGGAGATGGCAGCACATGGGGCCTCCCCCCGGGGGTAGTCGAGAGGGAGAAGGGGGATGGTGAGGAGGAGGTGGTGGGCGACTCGCCAGGTCTGGGTCCTGAACCCACCCCACGCAGCACCTGCCCAGCGGGAACCACCCCCGCTGCACGTGCGTTGGGCCCGAGACCAGCGCCGAGGCCGGCCGAGCCTGGCACGGCGCCAGCGTGCGCGGCCAGGGCCCCCTGGGGGGTCCCGCCGGCCCCCACGAGGGCGGACGCCATCTTCATCAGCCCCGCCGGACCCACAACAGCCTTGTCGCCGTTGACAGGTCCGACACAGACCCCCCCGCTACCACCCCCACCCCCACTCCCCGCGCCACCGCCCCCAACAGCCTCGCAAGACTTCTGTCTCGAACGCTTCCGTTTCTTAGCGGCCGCCTTTCGCTGCTGCTGCTGTTGTTCCGTACTTTCGCCGCCTCCCGCCGAGCGCGTGCCAGACACAGGCAGCGACCATCCGGCAACCGCTCCGCCGCCAGCCCCCGCCCCCACCCCTCCCCCCGCCTCCCTGGCCGCCGCCGCGGTCGGCGCGGGGGTAGCAGGGGGGAGGAGGGCCTCCAGGCCGGCGGAGGCCGGGGAGCGCGCCTCCCTCGCGGGGAGGGAGGGAGGGAGGGCTGGGAGGGAGGCCCCGCCGGCAGTCACGCCAGGGTTACCGCCATCCTCGCCATCTCCAACGGGTTTCTGTCGGAAGAAGGGAAAAAAGTCAATTAATATTACCATCGAATTCCACCGGTCACGCGTGAGTGAATCAACTGATCATAACACATATTCAATCAAACACAATAAGAAGTTGCCTTGGATTGATTGTCATCCCTCGCTGACTGAACAAACGGTATCCGTATAGGGTTATTTTTTTCTCCCAGCCTCTTCGGATAATCCATCTTTTCCCATTTTCCAGTGACTACCTTGGCAACTATCTTAGTAACGCCCTACTTTTTTCTTATGCGTGTCGCAACAGGACAAAAAGACAACCTGCAAGTACCCGGTGTGTCTGCAAGTATTTCTTTCATGCCATGATGGCATACGCACTTTCCCTACTTTCGGGCACAATTCCCAGTTGCAGACTCCCGTGATTCTGGCAGTGGAGACCAAAGCACCACGAGTGTAGTAGGCACATATAACTACTTCACTACATCCCAAGTTCGTTTTAAACCGAGCCTTAATTTCATTGACCCTCTGACTTTTGCGGGTTTTTTTCTTACCTACTAACTCCTGAGACATATTTATGATATTAATACACAATACCCAGGCGAGATATCAGTCACCAAAAAAAAAAGAGAGCCCAAAAACTCCATGAACACCAACCGCTGAGTCCAGTCAGGGCTGGTTGCGGGCTGGTCGCGGGCTGGTCGCGACACAACACAACGGGGTTTAGTCGCGCGGCGACTGTCGGCGGAAGCGACTCGTTAATAGAGGCCAGAGTACAACACCAGCAAAACATTTACGGCAACGGCAAAAATAAGGAACGGCGTGCAGCCCCCTCCCCCCCCCCCCCCCCGCAACCCCCCTATCCCCCCGTATCCCCATCCACACACACCACGTAGCGGCAAAAATACAGAACGCGGCACCATCTGCTCAGCTACTCCAACAACTGCGTCCCCTCCCGCCCTCCCGCTTCTACCTTTCTGCCCCATACCCTCCCGCCCCCGTTAAGGCCATGATACATCTAAAAAGTTTCGGTAACTTTGTGTCCGAAACTTGTGTCCCAAATTCAAACATGTTGAAACTTCGGAAACAATGTTTCGGTCACAAAGTTACCGAAACATTTCAGGATACACCAGTGAAAAGTTTCGGAAATAAAGTTTCGGTCACAAAGTTACCGAAACTTTGCCAGATGTATCATGGCCTTTACCCTCCCGCCCCATACCCTCCACCCCCACACACCGGTCTGCCCGCCCCGAGATGTATTTCGCGCCCCCCCTCCCCGCCCCCCATACACCCCCAACCATGAATCGTTCACAACTGGCTTCGCCGAAATATAATGTGACGGTTAGCGAAGGTTATTGTCGTGGGACCCAGAATGAATAATCAGGGAACCAAAGTGAATAATCAGGGAACCAAAGTGAATAATCAGGGAACCAAAGTGAAACAAGGAACCGAAGCGAATAATCGGGAAACCAGCGTAACGTTCAGGGGAGCCAGCGGTTGTTTGTTGTATATTCAGGACGCTTTGACCACTTTTTGGTCATATCGCGTCAACGGGAAATGGAACGGAGAGTGGAGCCATGTCCCCGGGGTAACCCCCTACTCTTTGCCAAGAAGGACATGGGAACTTTATCCTGCGACCACACAGACATGGCCGCAGCGGGGCGCGAACCACAGATCCACGTGTCATTAGCTACCGGGCCGCCCCCTGATGCTGTTCAGGGGACCCACTGCCAATGTCAGGGTGGGTGAGTCCAAGTCACTGAGTGACCGTGGCAGGACGCGCGCTTCTAACGATAATGAATCAAAAGTTTTCATAGCCTGGCACATCTGAGGTATTTCTAATGCCCCCACCCCCACCCCACGGCCTTCACAAGTCG